>CM041296.1:123626347-124826347 GCA_023052935.1 Piezodorus guildinii | reverse complement strand
TAGCAAAATAAATTAGATCTATCGTATTATTTTATTTATTGTAATTTTTTTTAAAAAAAACTGCGATATTCATAAGTCATAAAAAAATTAAAAAAAGAAGAAGAAGAAGGTTAAAATTAGAAAAAAAGAAAGATTATAATTATAAAGAAAAAAAATGTTCCTTAATCTTTGGAATAAAACTAGAAAAACTTTTTCTATATATACAGAACGCAATGTAATATATAACTACATATATATCATTCTCAAATGGTTTGTAAATATACAAATGAATTATTTCTCTTTACAGGAATTACAGGAATTTTTTTTTTTTTTTTTACAGGAATTACAATTTTAGTTGGCTAATGTCAGAAGAGATTTTTATTAATATATTTTTTTTTTCTACAATATTGACCAACTATGGGAACTGAACATACATGGCCACAATATTTCATCAATTCAATATTTAATTAAAATATATTTTATATAATTGAATATGTGGGAAGGAAATTGGTGAAAAAAAAAAAAACCGCATCCTCTAAACGCGATAAACATTGTGGTTTCTTTGAGAATCGAAAACCACGCCATTAGTTTTGATATTGTATACTACATCTCGATAATATATATGTGTATATATATATATATATATATATATATATATATACATACTACATACATATATATACAAACACTTTCAAGGGAAAGTGTAGCGATCATGAACATCTCCGAATTCCAGTTTTATTAATTTATCTTATATTGTAGCAGATAGTTTTGTTTTTTTTATTAAATTTTAATATATATATTAAAATACTTATATATATATATATATATATATATATATATATATATATATATATATATATATATATATATATATATATTAAAATACTTATATATATTATATATATATATATATATATATATATATATATAAATATATATATATATATATAATATATATATATATATATATTAAAATACTTTATATATATATATATATATATATATATATATATATATATATTAAAATACTTATATATATATATTTATATATATATATATATAAGTTTGTGTTGTTCTCAGGTTTCAGTCTATGAATCAACAATTTTATCTATGCGACGTTTCGAGAATTTATTGTTCTCATAATCATGCCTTAACAGTGGAAAAACAAAAAACTAGAACATTAATATTATTATACAATAATTATATGTAATTAATTCTCGAAACGTCGCATAGATAAAATTGTTTATTCATTGACTGAAACCAGAGAACAACACAAACTGAAATTATCAACAATCGAGAACTGATCAAACAATATATATATATATATATATATATATATATATATATATATATATATATATATATATATATATATATTTTAAAAAGTTTATAAATACAAAAAAATCTATCTGCTACATTATAAGATAAGTTGATAAAACTGGAATTCGAAAATGTTCATGATCGCTACACTTTCCCTTGAAAAAAAACAAAACATTTTTCTGGATAAAAAACTAGGTTCCTTAAGAATAACTTAAATATACTAGAAAAATAAGAAAATTTAAAACTGCCCAAAGAATACAACAAAAAAAAAAAAACTTAATGATTACAATAAATATATACAGAGATTTACTTTAATTTTGGATTTAAGGCATATTTAACGTATAAATTAAGTTTTTTTTTTTTTTTTTCCTTTCTTTGTTTCTTTTTACCTAAACATTATTATATACAAACAAATTTGTGCCTTTGAAGTTTTCGGCACGGGGCGAGGTGAAATAAGGCAAAACAAAGGCCGGCCTAAGACTGTTGGTTTATACAAATAGAGGTGTTTGTAGTGCCCTATCCCTTGGGGTTCTGCATCCTTCGCTAGGTCTATTATATCTAGAACTCTTGTTTAGATTGTACCTGAACCTATTTGTTCTAAGGGCTGTGCTAAGGATACATGTCACTTCCAAACACTCCAAAATGTTACCTTTTAGGATATTACCCTTCCAGTCCCTCTTCAGTTTCACAATAACTTTCTTTGTTAGGTAAACTCAATTTAGTTAAGTTTAAGCATTGTGATCGTCGTCCTTATATATGTCTGATATAGGCACAACCGGTTTGAGGAAACGAAAAAAAAAATTTATCCGTTTTACTTTGCTATGTAAGAAATATTTAGCTAGGAAAAATACAATAGCAATTCAACAAAAATAAATTTAAAAAAATGACTAAGTGTGGGGATTACTTTACAAACTCCGCAAATTCCTCCCTTCTACATACTTCCTTATCATCCAGTCCTACCTCACTGGCAGATCCTACAAAGTAAATCATAATAATTCCTATTCATCCATTTTTAGTCAGTTTGCTGGTGTTCCTCAAGGCAGTATCCTAGGACCCGTCCTTTACAGAGGACATCCCATCCTAACACTTTCCTTTCTACCTATGCTGATGACACATGTGTGTTATCAGTCAATGCTGATCCAACTATTGCCTCTCAAACTCTCCAATCCCACATCAGAGACCTTGAAGTATGGTGTCAGAACTGGAGAATTAAAATAAATGCCAACAAATCCAACCAAATTACCTTTATCCTTCGTCGTAAACTAATGACATCCTGCCCTACTGTCTCCTTCAATAATACTCCTCTTGTCCCAGTTGAACAGATCCGATATCTAGGACTACACATTGACAAACGCCTTATTTGGAACCCTTAAAAAAGACTGAAACGACAAGCAACTGCACGACGTTTTCGACTAATTCAACACTTACTAGACAAACGTTCTAATCTTCCATTAAACTACAAAAGGCTCATCTACATGACTATCATAAGGCCGATATGGACTTACGGAGTAGAGCTTTGGGGCTCTACTAAACCATCGAATTCTTCTCGTATCCAATCTCTACAATCCAAAATCTTTCGTAAAATCCTCAATGCTCCTTATTTTGTAACTAATAAACTGATCCACAAAGACCTTAATATTCCGTATGTTGCTGATTTGGCCCGATCTAGAAACCATTCCTTTCATGACAAACTCCATTCCCACCCTAATCCTCTAGTTTCAATCCTTTCTTCCTCTTCAATTCCCGAAAATCCTTCGAGGCGTCTGAAAAGGAGATGGCCCCGAGACCCTCTTGTTTAGTATAGGTATAGGAGTGCTACCATAGGGTAGTTCTATAAGTCTTTTTCATGTCATTTTTCTTATATCATATTTACTTTTTGTATTTTTTTTTTAGTACAGTTGTAAATTTCAATAAGTTATGTTTAAAAAAAAAATGAAAAACAAATTTAAATAAAATAAAATAATATTATATTCTAGTTTTTAAGGCCTTTTTTTCAGATCCTTGAATTCAAATATCTAAGTTCCGAGCCTATGCGATGTCATTTACCCATTAAAGATCCCTAACCAAATTAAACTTTTATAAGAAGTTCCACTGTAGTATCGTCCTATAAGTCATCGCAGAATAACACGTCACTGACGTTAAATGAATAAACAAAGAGTCTTGCATAATGTTCTGTGTGTATGAGGTATGGATGGGCATTGGAAGCACACAAAAAATCATTTGAAAAGAAGATTAGAATATTAGAAATAAATAAAAATAAATTAGTTATAATATAAGGGCTTTTTTTTTTTTTTCTTAAACCTTTACAGCAAATGAATGGTCTTAGATTCAATACATTTAAAGATTCGTACTATTTTAAAGCCAACGTCAGTGCAGAGAGGTGATTAGGCCAAGATCACGCTTAGCCGCCAGTTTTTTTCCCCATTTTTTTGGTTCCAACTTTATAGAGGCTGGGTGTGCCCAAGAAAGGTCTTCATATCACTGGGCAATCTAATGCTCTATTCAAGAGACTACGCAACTCCCTAGGCGTGCATAATAACTACAAATTATGTATAATAGGGGTGGTAGGAGACTATTTTTAATTTCGATCACATACTTAATACCCTATCTATTTATATTCATCGGAATTAGAGCCAGCCAGTGTAATTTGTAAACAAATATAGCAAGTATTCCAAAAAATAAAAAGTTTCCATCTTTTTACTGAGTGGAGAGGATTTTACTCGGTCTTTGGACGGCCAGTGGAATATTACTTGCTTGTGTTGTTACGTAATCATCGGCGCTCGAGTTAGTAAGAAATTTTCTTCTATTCGGCACTGAATGCTCGTTTAAGAACATCCATTAGTTGTAAAAACCTTCTTCTGCTCAAGATGTAGTCGTGGTACATATAGAACAGAAGAAAGGAAGCTTATTTAATTTAAAAGCTTTATTGATTTATAATACATAATATGCATAATTTGTTGTACAGTGATTCGATACTCACTTACAATGTTTAACACATTATCTTGAATTAATTTGTTCATAATTATTTTTATTGTTCCTAAAAGTTCAAGAACCAACAGAAAAATAATTATAATATAGAATAAAAAAAAAATAATAATAAATAATTTACACACACACGTATATGTATAATTAATCATTAGGAAAAAAATCTGACACGACTTTCACTTACCTCCGTTGTCGGAATCATTAAAATTATTGAACAATTTTAAATAGTTTTTAAGAATTTTTAAATCATTTAGATATAAAAAAACAAAAATGTTAAAGAATTAATTAAATTGAATTTCTATAGAACATGTGTTTTGTTAAAAAATCTATTATATTATTATCTGAAATAATACAAAGTTAGTTTTATCGGCTTATCATCACTCTTTATGAACTTTTACAAGCTTGTGTATAAGATGATTTTTTTTCTAAAATCTTTAGCTTTCCAACGGTATTATATACGTCCATATTACTGTTTTAACTACCAAAAATCGCATAAAAAATCGTATTGCTGTTTTATCCTTTAGTTGGTCATCAACTTAAGATGATGTGGTTAATATTTTGGAATGTAAAAAATTAAAAGTACTTTATAGTAAGGAAAATTTAAAATATCGGCATTTAAGCCCTGTCTGACTATTTCAATCAGAATGATACTTACATCATATTAAAGTCCATCAAATTTTACTTCGATATAAAAATTAATATTAATAATTTTTGAGAAAATCGTAAAAAGGTGCTAAATGCTTGGTATAAAGTGGCTCTTCTGGATAGCTGGTTTTGATGAAAAAGTTGCTGTAACACCTCGGGCGTATAGTTGTCTTAAATATAAAATTTTAGTACTGTACGAATATTCGTTTTTGTGCTAGACTTACCACACATACAACACACACACACACACACACACATCTTTTTGCGAGACTTGGTTGTTAGACTCAGGGGACCCTAAAACGTGAATTTCCAGTGAAAACTGCAATTCGAAAATTTTCACGATCGCAATACATTTCCTTACTATATATTTCATATATAAGTAATTTAAAATAAAAATCTTAACATTATTTATTATATACAGTGTTTGGAGGTACAGCAACAGATGATGTAAATACGAATCTTAATAGCTGTGATTAAGAGAAGTCATAATATTAAGGAACTGGAAATCCGATTTGCTTTCAACTTGAGCTGACTAATTTCAGATAAAAATAATTATCGTCATGGATAAGATAACAATGATTATCTGATGAGATAAGATAGTCTTGTCTAGTTTCCAATTTCAAAAATTCCAATTTCAAAGCTAACCTGTGAAACGATTCGTAGTTATTGATTTTCATTATTCCTAGTATTTACTAAATTATAATATACAATTAATTAATGTTCAGATACGTTATTTTAATTTATTTAAAAATTAATAATTGCAAGTTATTTGAAACGCGGGATGTAATATGTCATATATAGATAAGTTTTTCTTTGAATTTCTTCAAATGCAACCTATTTGTTTTTTCTGATCATATTACAATTATCTAATGTTATATAATTGATGCTAGTATTTTTTTAGTAATCGTTTCACTTAAAATGATTTTCAAGGTAGTGGCTCATTGAAAAGAGATACATGGGAATAATCTTGCACGGTTCAATTTTGCAATAAAAAAAAATTCTCTAACAGCAAGTGAAAAGTTGTTTTCGAAATTAATTTAATTTTTCAATTCACTAGAGTTTTGGGATTGTGTTACCCTCAAATCAACTTTACATTTACATATTTCTGATTATATTTTTAGGTTTTCTTAGTGATGAGAAAAAATGACTAGTGCAAGGGACACGTTTACGCCGGTTGTTAAAATTAAATTATGTTAGACTTGAAAAAAAAATTAAAGAATTACATTCAGTGTCGCTGGAACCATCTGTTTTAAATTAAATGCATATAACAATACACAATTATTATGTATAATAATCACATAAGTTAATGTCCTAATCGTCACTTTACATTACCTATCACGACTTTCATATACAAAAAAAAAAAAAATTGTCAACTGTATATTATACATATATATGATTATTCTGGTATTCGAAAAACAAATTTGCTATCTTCTCTATTATTTGGTTATCACATTCGTTGGACTTGTATATTTAGCCGTTTTTTATCAATGCTAATAACAGTTTATTATTTTAAATCTACAAAAGTTAAAGTGACTTTAAAGAAATATATGGAAAAAGATGTAACGAATGATGTCTTCTTATATCATGGCACTAAATGCCATTGATCTTGGCAATATTATTATTATAGAATAAAACCATCATCGTATTAAATTTTGTATAGGCACAAAGAGTTTAATCGAAATATTTAGAGCCATTTTCGAGACAATCGTAAAAAGCTGCAAATGCATGGATAAAGTATAACTTCCTGTCTGTTGATTTCAGTGTGTTAAATCTGTGAGTTATAGTTGTCTTAAATACGAAATATCAGTTTCGTACGAGTTTTTTTGTTAGACTTGCACAGACTTTTTTGTGCTACTTGGTTATTTGGACTCAGGTGCATTTCAGCAAAACGTGTATTTTCGTAAAACCCGTGGGTCATCAACTCCTTTATTTTAATATGTTATTCCAACATCTAAATTTCATTAAAAAATAAATAAATATATATTAGGGTTAGTCCCACAAGATTAGTTTATTTTATTATTATAATTTTTTAATGGCTATTCCTTTATTTTATTGAGCAGCTGTGGGCCTTGAGAAAAGTGAAAAGCGATTTTATATTTTCGTCATTACTCAATAAGCTTGCTGTATTGGGTCTTATTTCTGACCTGTTTAGTTCAATACATGCGGGACGAAACTACTGCTAGAAAATTGCAAACCATCAAAGCATCAGTATATGGGGCTCATCCAATCGCTCAAGCCGCAGAGACGAAGTCCTAGACATCATATCACCAAACAGCCCTAACCATCCCTGATGTATGTCTTATTTTTTTAGAAATGCCATAATCTCGTTTCCAGGTAAATAACCTATCTGCTGGTTTTAATGCCACAGAATATTTCTTATGTTTGAATAATATAACTTTAAGTATAGAATATAAATGATTATAATTGTTCAAATGCCTAGACATGGGCACAGAAGACACATGCCTAATCGGACTCAATAACTGGCCACAGCTATCTGTATCTGAGATCGGGGAGGCAGCGGTCCCTGGGGGCGGTGTCGCGCCGCTACTCCCGCCTTTTTCAGCGCGCGCAAACCGCCCACCACATGGCCGCGATAACGCCAGCTGATGGAAAACATTAGCGCGTGCTTGGCTTCGTATAAAAAAAAACACTGCCTTATTTAACAGAAGCTAATTACAGCGACCTTGGCTCAGATAGCAGCCACATGGGGAGGCGTTTGCTTCTCTTCTTTTCCGATTTTGATAAGGTGTAAACTTGTCGAGAAAAAATACAAAAAGTAAAATGAAAGTTTAGATTAACAGTAGAACTATCGCTTGAGCCTGTGTACACTTGTCCTGTGATTTTTTTTTTCTCTACAAGATTCGTCCTTAGCTCGTGCTAGCTGTTCTGCGGTTCTTGTTTTTGTTTTTTTTCTGCTTGACACTCTGACACGCACAATCCCTTTTAATGTTTCCCATGCACACAATTAATAAAAACTTTAAAAGTGTTTACTTTACTGACTGAAATTTACTTGTTATATATTATATATATATATATATATATATTATTATTTTTAATATCTTTTTTTTTTTTATTATTTATTTTAATTTTTTTTTTAATTTGTTGAGCGCAACCTATGACTTTCACTTACCTTCATTGGTAAAATAAATTTAAGAATTTTTAAATACAGTTAGAGAGAGATAAAGAAAGGCTTAATTACTTTAAATTTCGATAGAAACATGTTTTTTTTATTAAATAACCTATGATATTGTTATCTACAACGGTCAGTTACTTTTATTCACTTTTCATCACTCTCCATTACCTTTTTTCAACTTTGTTGTATAAGATAATACATCAATATATATGTTCTTATGTTCATAAACAAAAAAATATGTTTACTCTTTTCTCATTTAATTGTATAACGAATTCTTTTAACATATATATTTATCCGTTTTTTATCAATCCTACTAGATGATATCGGTAATTTTTTGGGATCTAAAAAATGTAACGTACTCTAGAAGAAAAAAAATAAAATATCGGCATTTAAGCATTTTCAAACTATTTCAATCAGAATAAAACCTACATCAAATGAAAGTCCATTGAATTTCACATCGATATAGCGAGTTTAATCACAATTGTTACAGCTATTTTTGAGAAAATCGTAAGCAGATGTAAAATTCATGGTACAAAGTTGTTCTTCTACATGATTGCCATAAAGCCAATTTATACATAACTAGTTCTTTGAAGCTCTACTTAACTATCGAATTTTTCTCGTATTCAATTCTTAAAATGCAAAATGATTCGTTAGATCCTCAACGATCCTTAGTTTGTCACGAATAAAATCATCCATACTGACGTTAATATTCCATCCTGGTACCATTTTATTTTCTTGACATAATCTATTCTCCCTCTCTAACCTCCTAGTTCAATCCTTGCTGCCTTTTAGATTCTTGATATGAAGCGTCTGAAAAGAAGATAACTAACGAGACCTTTTTAAATAAAATATTTGTTGGAGTGCTGCCGAAGAGTTGTTTCTGTGCACATATATGGAGCCTTTGTTTAATATTTTACTCAGATTTACTTGATATATTTAATAAATTAAAAAAAAAAAAAAAAATTTCAATATAAGTTCCTGGTTTGTTTGTTTAGTTTGCCGTCACCAAGACTGAGGTTGGTGTGCAACGAAGCTGGTATGCCAGGGATTCCCGCAAGATGGTGACATAAGATGTCAATACCGTCCCAACGTAAATAGCTTAGGTAATAAAATCTCTTTTTAAAAATTAAAACAAAAAATATCGTTTTATATTACTTGAAATTAGGAAATGAGACTCAACAGTAAACAATGCATCGTTGTGTTAGACATTTGATTCCAGTTGGTGACAACTAATTTGATGGAGTCTCGCAATTGGAAAAAAATAGCAATAATTCCTCAGTGACAAAAAAACAACATAGTTTTCGTTTTCTTAATTAAATAAAGTGTTCTCAATTTCAATATTTTTTACTCCCGTTAATTTTTATGATTAATATTAAACATTACAAAGAGTAGAGAAAATAGTCTTTTTTAGATTCTTCTATAACTTGTTTCTAATAACTTCCACAACAGTGGGGGGAGGGTCGCCTGTAGAGTAGTGGCTACCATAACAGCCTTCTCTGTCCAAGGTCGGGGGTTCAAACCTAGGATTTTTTAATAGGAGTACAAAATCCATATTTATGCAGTCCTTCGGATAGGACGTAAAAATGTGGTCCCGATGTTTTGCAATTTCAGGTACCCGCTAAAGATCCCTATCTTAATTAAACCAGGATAGGAAAATTTTAGGACCCCAGTGTAGCATCTTATGATTAGCCACAGTAGCATAATGTGACGTTAAATAAATAAACAAACAACAACTTATATTTAAAATATTTAGTCCACGTTTTGGGGTTCTTCTCTCATCAATTTTAGGATGTTTTCTAAAAAAATCTACTTCAGTGCTTCATTAATTTTGTCAAATAAAATTTTAAAAAATTTGCAAAGGAAGACACGACAACCGTATCTTTGTCCCTTACTGGATCAGGGCGAGTATTTATCACATCAAGAAGCCTATTTATTATTACATCGACGAAATAAATTAAAAAAAAGATAAGGGACTATGTAATAATTTATAACATAAAAATTGGAGAGGAAATCAGAAACATCTACTTACGAGTATATTTAAAAATAAATTATAGAAGAACCAAAAAAAAACAACATTTTTTCGGAAAAAAAAGACCAGTTATGTAATTCTTCTGCTATGAAATAATATCATAAATTGATCATTACAATCACAATTAAATATTACCATCATATAATCATTTTTTCCATAATTGTGTGAGTGATATAAAATTTTATTGACTGACAATTCACTGTCAATATATCTAATTATATAATGCAAGTATATATTTTTTCTCGACTTAAAACACAGTATGAATGAACAATTTTGGGGTCTATTAACTGTATTTTATCAGGAGTTAGTTGATGAAGAATTAATTGAAACCTGATCTCAGATTTCTTAAGTGGATTTGACTTCAGTGACATCTTCAGACGTTGATGCTCCCTTAAAGTAGAGCTTTCATAATATATCTGGCATATAATTTAATATATTTTAAAAATTTAAAATCTATTATAACGGTATGGATTGAACGAAAATTAGAAGAAATATTGAAAACAAAGTGAATGAAAGTACTGCACTCGTCATACCTATTCGTCAAAATTTGAAATAAGACTGAAACTAAATTCATACCCATGCCTACTTAAAACCTTACGTCCGAATAAAGATATCAAATTTACTGTAGAAAAAAAGAAACATTTACGAAAATTAGCAAGATTTAAATTTAAAAAAAGAAGACTCATAATTTTCGAATTTATAAAACTATTATTCTTCCGACGGTTCCTTACGGATGTGAAACGTGGCCGCTTACTTTAAAGGGTGAACAATGGCTTAAGGTTTTCGAAAATAAGGTACTGAGTAAAATATTTGGTCCGAAGAGAGATGAGGCCACCGGGGAGTTTAGAAGGTTGCACAACGCGGAATTGCGGAGCTTGTACCCTGTGAATATAATTGAGTTGATAGCATCCCGAAGAATCAAATGGTTGGTATTCGCTGAACCGACTGGTAGGCGTCCGAAAGGTAGACCAAAGCGTCGATGGGAGGATTGCGTTAAGGCTGATCTCGGGGGTTTGGGCTTGAGCGGTGAGCATTGGACGGGTCTGTGTGGGCGGAGTTTAGTGGTGTCGGCGTCGAACCTTCGGGTTCGCTAAGCCTGTTATTATTATTATTAAGACTCATAATTACAACTCAATGTAACATAACCAGCCTTACATATCAATAACTTAAGAATCGTCGAGCATCTACTTTACTCATGGTGTAATATTTATGTGTTTTTTCTAAACTTAACGAAAATAACAACAGACTAATAAGCGACTTGTTTATAGCTGAAATGCCAATTAGAAGACGTTTAAAAATGAGTTGGATGAAAGACCTTTCCTCAATTAAAAATATGTGTTTTTAGTTTATTATTTTCAATAGTGAACCTTTATAATTGATCAAGTAGAGGGGAAAAAATACCCACCTCCCCTCAAGATTTGAGGTTTAAAGTTTCCACATATGTAATCCAGAATCAAAATATTTAATTTTTAAAAATCTGTTCGCTTTACGCGTATGTTTTTTTTTTTTTTTTTAATTGGAATTGCAACTTTCTAATTTTGTAGTAGGAGCTGCGTTGTCTGGTGAATAGAGCACTAGTCTACTGTTCTCCAGATCTCAGGTTCGAATGTCGCCTATGACAGAATGTTATTTATTCTGTTATATCAGACATGGGGTAACCCTGGGGTAAGGAAAACCTCCGGAGGCACTAAGACTCTATGAAGTAGGTACCCAAAATATTAAGAATTTGAAGTTATGGAAGTTATTCTCTTATTTATTGTTGTATTTTACACATTCTTGTTTTTTGTTTTGTTTATATATTATATATGATTTCAGTCACATTTCTTAACCTAATAAGTTAAGACTTTTTGAATATTTGTTAAAATAAAAAAAACCTCTACCATTCATGAAGATTCTTGGGCTGAGAAGAGGTTACTGTTTCTTGACTAACAACCATGCAATGAGGAAATTGGTCCAAGGTCACTCGGTAGCCAAATTTCACCCCAATTTCTGCTACCCACTTTAGCCTGAATATACACCAGTAGTATCGTCCTACACATAAAATACCTGAATTAACAATTATTCTTCCTCAGCCGGGTTCGAACCCAGGACCAGGAGTAATCTAGTGCTCTATCCACTAGAATATGCCGCTAATATTTGTTGTACTGATAATAATTAGTGAAATATTTGGGACGTAAGTAAGTACATATTTTGAGTTGAGTAAAATACTTCTTTGAAAGAATATTGTAACTATTTAAGGTGTATGATAGACCAGGCTTCCCTTCTCTTCTCTTGCCATTTTCGTGCGTGGATTTATATAAACATAAATAACCACCCGACGTTCCGTGCAAACTCACTGACTCAGTGAAGACGATTTTTGTTGTGAGGTTGTGACAGTTCTCAAGGGCGTCTGAAATTTCACATTCTGTCAATAATAGTTTGACATAAACTAATTAATGTGAATATTTCTCTCGCCTACAGTATTGCCCTTCTTATTGCATAACTAAACATACCAAATTTCAACATTTGATTTGATACTTCTTCAAGCGAACTGATGTAGTATAGCGAAAATGTCTTCCTCTAAAGTACCTTTAATTCTGTAGATACGTTACATCGTCTCTCAGATTTTTGCTTTTTTCAGTAGGAATTCGCTAGAATTCAGTCTGAGAAACATCACTAGACCTCAGGAATATTACGGCAGTGAATATTGGAGAAGTTTCGGTAAGCAAAGTTATAATTTACTTTGTACAATCACGAAAAAGTGAAAGAAGGGTCACTGATCAGCTGATTGCCGCTAGCTCGGCAAGCTCGGGCTTGCTTTTCTTTTAATTATCTTTCTTTTATCTTTAATTCTTATCTCATAATTTATTTATTATTATTATTTTCTTAATCAATGAGATATTTTCATCAAGTCATGTCCTCAAAGTCTGTAAGTAAAAGATCTAGATCTGCAGGTTCTAACTCGTCTCCCACAAAACAGAGACCCCGCCGTGAACAAAATAAAAAAATGATTCCACCAGCGACCGCGTCAGCTACCTCATTAGGATCTGTACCACAGCCCAGCACATCATCACAAGGAATAACTGATGAATCTCCGTTTTTTACACCGAATCCATTTCAGATCCTCCAAAATGAAAAAGAAACCATGGAATCTTCTCCTATACCCAGAGAACCACTACCTCCACCAATATTTGTTAAAAATATTAAAAATTTTAAACTGATGTGTGCGCATTTAAACAAAGTAACAGATCCTAATAGTTATTATTGTATAAGTAGAACCAATGATACTAAAATATCTCCGACTACTGCTGAAACCTACAGAAAGATTGTAAAATATCTGACTGAGACCAAAGCTGACTTTCATACTTATCAGCTGCGCCAAGAGAGAGCATTAAGGGTCGTAATCAGAAACCTACATTCCTCAACACCCGTTGAAGCAATCAAAGAAGAACTGACAGAATTAGGATTCCAAGTGAGGCAAGTCACCAACGTTCTAAAAGATAAAAGTCCACTGCCTCTATTCTTCGTGGACTTGGAACCATCAGCAGGAGTCGAAAAAATCTATGACCTCAGCAGACTGTACTATACCCGTGTAAAAGTTGAAAAACCTTACACAAAGAAAGAAATAGTCCAGTGCCATAACTGTCAGGCATATGGTCATACCAAAAGTTATTGCCATCACATACCACGCTGTGTGAAATGCGGTGAACAGCATAAAACAGAAGAATGTACAAGATCAAGATCAGCACCCGCTGTATGTGCTCTGTGCCTCAAGGACCACCCGGCTAACTACAAGGGATGTGAAATCTACAAGAAACTCAGAACCAGATACCAAAAACCTCAGGATCCGAATGAAACAGCTGTACCAACCAGAAGCAGAAGAGAACCATCTAAAGTTGTAAATTCTAACGTGTCATTTGCCCACTTGCTTGGAGGTGGTAACCAGAATCATGAAGTCGAGGCACTGCCGGAACAACATTTTCCTCAACATTCTCAATCTATTGTACAAGAATCTATCCCTCAAAGTTTACCTAATCTTCAAAAAACTCCTCAACATCAAATTTCTCATATCCCTCCACCATCAAACGTCACAGATCTTACCAGTCTAATGACATCGTTCATCTCCGAAATCAAATCTCTTGTTATGCCGCTTATATCACTCCTTACAAATCTAGTATCGAATCTAATCCCTGCCTTGAAAAATCCTTAAATGACTTCACCTAACTCCTTATCCATTCTCCTTTGGAATGCGAATGGTGTTAGAAATCATACTGACGAACTGACAGCGTTGTTGCAAGACAAAACAATCGATGTTGCACTTATAACTGAAACAAGACTAACGACTAAACAGTACTTCAAAATACCGCAATACATGACATACCGTACTGACCACCCAGACGGTAAAGCCCATGCCGGTTCTGCTATCATTGTCCACCAATCCCTCTCTCATCATTTACTCCCACTTCCCACCTATGATTTCCTACAAGCCACAGCCATAGTAATCAAGACTTTTTCCTTTCCGGTAACCCTCACATCTGCATATTGCCCTCCTAAACATTCCATTTCCAATTCTGAATTTATATCCTTCCTGGATTCCTTAGGAAATCGTTTCATTCTGGGTGCAGACTTAAACGCCAAGCATCAGCAGTGGGGTTCCAGAACCACGAATTCTCGGGGACGAAATTTGCTGTCTGCACTCAACTCCCGAAATTTTAATATCCTGCCTCCTGACTCCCCTACCTACTGGCCAACCGATCCTAACCGCAATCCTGACATCCTCGACTTCTTTATCCACAGCGGATTAGGCTCTCTCAACTTGTCTTTAACTCGCCTTGATGAACTATCCTCAGACCATAGTCCACTGATCCTAAAAGTATCTCTCACTCCAATTCCAAAACCCATTCCACCATCATTCATCCGAGGCCCTGTCAACTGGAACCTTTTCCGCCAAATCCTGACTGATAATATTGACCTCAGAGTAACCCTCAAAACCCAAGATGACCTAGATAATTCCGTCTATTCCTTTACCACCGCCATCCAACAAGCTGTCTGGACTGCTTCCTCTCCTAAACACTCCAATATAAATCCAGACCAAAATCATTTTCCACAACCTATTATAGACCTTATCCACACCAAACGCCGAGCAAGATCATTATGGCAGCGCACCCGACACCCAACAGATCGCCGCTCCTATAACTTCTATTGTAGACAATTGAAGAGGGAGTTGGCGAACTTCCGTTCCCAGTCCTTTAATTCCTACCTCTCCTCTCTATCAGCTCGTGATAATTCCCTGTGGAATGTCACGAAAAAGATCCTAAAATACCATCATGTTTCCCATCCTCTCCGACGTGGTGATGACTCCTGGGCTGCGTCTGATGAAGATAAAGCCGAGGAATTCGCCACACACCTCTCCAAAGTATTCACTCCTCACCCGGAATCCCACATCAATCACACCGCAAAAGTGCAAGACTTTCTTATGTCACCGATTCCACTTTCCCTACCTCCTAAAGCTATTAATCCCTCTGAGGTCAAATATCTTCTCCAAAAACTGACTCTCCGTAAATCTCCTGGACACGATCTCCTTACTCCCCCGATCCTCCGACAACTTCCGCAGAAAGCTATTATATTCCTTACTTATATTTACAACTGCATCCTCCGCACCACCTATTTTCCACTGTTATGGAAACATTCCACCATCATCCTTTTTTTAAAACCAGGTAAACCTTCCAACAACACTTCATCCTACAGGCCTATTAGTCTACTCCCCATCCTCTCAAAAATCTTCGAAAGGCTTCTTCTAAAACGTATCCTACCCATATTAGAATCTCAAAATCTTCCTTCCCATCAGTTTGGATTCCGTCCTCAGCATTCCACAGTTCAACAGGGGCTCCGAGTTGTAGACCATATTTCCTCAGCTCTTGAATGCAAAGAGTATTGTTCTGGTGCGTTTCTGGACATTGCGCAAGCTTTTGACCGGGTATGGCACACTGGATTACTCTTCAAGCTGAAAACCCATTTACCCCAGTCCCTATACCTCATTCTCCGATCCTATCTCTCGAACCGTTCCTTCCGAGTTCGCTGTGGTGAAGAATTTTCTAACCTTTATCCCGTTGAGGCCGGTGTTCCTCAAGGCAGCGTCTTGGGACCCATCCTCTACATCCTTTACACTGCTGATATTCCTACACATCCTGATACCTTTCTGGCAACTTTTGCAGACGACACCGCCATCCTATCATCCAGTTCCAATCCTGAAACAGCATCCTTAAACCTTCAGAGACACCTTTTCCTTATCGAACACTGGTGTAATAACTGGCGTGTAAAGGTGAACGAAGCCAAATGTAAACACATAACCTTTACTCTTAGACGAAAATCCTGTCCGCCAGTTTATTTCAACTCATTACCGATTCCTCTCTCAGATACAGTCCGGTATCTTGGCTTACTGTTAGACAAAAGATTGACTTGGAACCCACATACAAGACTTAAAAGACAAGAACTTAACCGACGATTCGGACAGTTATACCGACTACTCAACAGAAAATCTGAACTTACAGTTGAAAACAAATTATTAATCTACAAGACAATACTGAAGCCCATCTGGACCTACGGACTTGAACTGTGGGGGACAGCTAAACGTACTAACATCAAACGCATTCAATCCTTTCAATCCAAAGTCCTCCGTACAATAGTAAATGCTCCTTATTATGTCTCCAATTATACCTTGCACCACGACCTTAATGTTCCATTTATTTCAGACCTAATCCCATCCAAATTTTCCAAATTCCACCAGAACCTCATTCATCATCCTAATCCTTTAGCTCAATCCCTATCCAGCTCCACTCATCCATACAACCCACCTAGAAGGTTGAAACGGCAGTGGCCCCGCGACCTTTTGTAAATATATTGGAGTTCTAGCACTGGCTAGATTCTCCACTCAATGTGATGTATGTATGAGTGTGTGTATGTGTATATAGGTATAAGTGAATTATTGACTTTTGTATTGATTCATTATTGTGTATATATTTTATTGTAATTTTATGTTGTGTAAATATTGTATGAATGTAGTATGTTTGATATTCATTCAGCAATACTATTAATGTCCAAATTGGGACAGATTGTAAAATTTTCTCAATAAAAATTGTTATTACTAAAAAAAAAAAAAAAAAAAAAAATTCTGTAGATTCTATAAAAATAACTATATTATTTTGTTAGCATTGATAATCAACAGCTAATTATGCAAGTTGAGCGAATTCTATAAACAACTGAAGAAGAAAACTGAAAAAGTATTGTTTTAATGCAATTTTTTGTTTTTGAACATAAGAACAGTAATATACATTTATGATATACCGTTGGAAAGCTAAAGATTTTAGAAAAAAAATATTATCTTATACACAAACTTGTAAAAGTTAATACAGAGTGATAAAAAACCGATACAACTAACTGATTATTTTAGATAAGAATATAGAGTTTTCATTAAAACACATGTTTCTATTGCAATTAAAAATAATCATTTTTTAACAATTTATTTGTATCTTTAAATTTATTTAAAAATTCTTAAATTTATTTTAACAACGGAGGTAAGTGAAAGTCGTGTGTTGCGCGCACCAGATTTTTTTTTCTTGAAATATTGATTTGCCCACTGTTCATAGTGCCAGAAAAATCGGAAAAGATCAAGAAGCAGCAGGACATTCTGACATGCGTGGAATGTGGAAGGATTTATCCATTTTCCAGCTGTACACCTTCCTTGACCCGGTCAATTATTAATTAACGCAGGAGATCTCGCATCCAGCATCTTTTGAATCACCTCCTTAGATTCATGGAAATGTTGTAGCCATAATTGTGTTGGTATGTCCGTCTAAGTTTTTATGGAATCGTATATAGATTCTTATGCGACGATTGTTGGTAAGTGTAAGCCAGTATGTAGTGTTTTGTTAGTAAGCTAGTACGGAGCATTTTTTAGGAGTCAGGAACATGAAGATTTTTCAAGTCAGTCTTTTTTGCTATGCCGCAATTTAAATTAAAGTTTTAAGACTAACATTGTTTGTAGCACGCCTCACAGATACTCCCGGTTTCTTCAGATCCTCAGGGACGCCGTCCTTCCGCCTCCCCTTCTGTCTTCCACGAGGTCTTCTTCGGTCGGGCTTTCCATATTACAGTTTTCTCACTGTCCTTTCTTCACTCATTCTTATTATGTGGCCCCTACCACCTAATACGCTGTACTCTTACATATTGGAAAACACTCAGCTCATCATAAAGTGTGTACAGCTCTCTGTTTTTTCGAAGTCGATACACACCATTCTTCTCTACAGGCCCGTAAATACGCCTAATAATCTTTCTTTCGAACCTGTCAATACGGTCAGCTGATCCTTTGCTCAAAGTCCAGGTTTCAGATGCTTATGTTAACACGGGTCGGACGAGCGTTCTATACAGTCTGATCTTGCATGTTCGACTGAGCAGTCTACTTTTAAAAAGTTTGGATAAGCTAGAACCAAAACTTTAATTTTATTTATTTATAAAAAGCATATAAATTGCACTTTTATTTTAATTGATATAGCTGCCGATCACATCTTCTCGATTTTATTTTGTTTATTTATTATTTTCTGTTATTTACTAGTTTACCTTCTGGTAATAGAAGGACATTGATAGCTTATTTATATATCCTTATATATTTTGTAGTTTTTGTGAACTAAATTTGAAGGATAGGATAAAAAAATGCTAGTGATTTTTTTCATTTTTTTTTTTTTTTTTTTTTTTTTTGGTACTCTTTTATGTTTGTATCCAGCAAAAACATTCGTGTATTCATTTGAATTATGTCTGTTTCGTTTTTTTCAGTCCCTCCAAACCTAATTGATTTCAATGGATTTTAAATCCATAGACTGCATGCCTCATTTGTGAGGTTCATAACATTTGGCAATAGTTGTGCCAGAGTAATTTTTTGTTTTTTAATTTGTATTTAATTAATTTTTATCTCCAGCAGTCTCAGAACTTTTTGATGACACATTTATTCGAAATAGTTTTCGACGATTAAGCCGAAAATGCTGTTTGTTTACGAAGAGAGATAAATATATACAAAGAATTTTTGAATGATCAGACGTCGAAAAAGTGAAACAGAGTTCAACTTTACGAACTAGCAAAAAATATTATTATCCAATTATTTTCTATTTTTAAAAATTTATCTTCTGTCTTATATAAGATTTAAATTCTTTATTTTATAATTTTAGTTACGTCTTTTCATGATAAAATAACATCATTTAATCGTAATATTTTTCTCCTTTTCTTTTTTTCTTTTTATTATTTACAGATAAGCGTTTACTTTATGATGATAATTCTGATACCATATATTAATTTGTTTACAAAGATAAAATAATAAAGCAAGAATAAAATTTGGTCTTAGATTATTTTTATCTAGAGACAAAGTAATAAAACGGAATGTCTGGAATGTAAATTAATCAATTTTAATATATTTTCATTGTTAAATTTTATTTACAATAACTAGACAAAAGTTCTAATCATAAAGTTAACTACAAAAAGGCTCATCTACATGACTATAATACGACTTATATGGACTTACGGAGTAGAGATTTGGGGCTCTACTAAACCATTAAATTCTTTCCGTATTCAATCACTACAATCCAAAATCCTCAATGCTCCTTACTTTGTAACTATTGTAATAAACATCCATAAAGACCGTAAAATTCCGTATGTTGCTGATTTAGCTCGAACCAGATATCATTCCTTTCATGACAAACTCCAATCCCACTCTAATCCTCTAGTTTCAATCCTTTCTTCTACTTCAATTCCTGATAATCCTCCGAGGCGTATGAAAAGATGGTCTCGAGACCTTCTAGGTTAGATTATTTTTAGAGTGCTGCCGCTGGGTAGGTTCTCAACATGTCTTGTTCATTCCTATTTTCTTTTAGGCTATTTACTAGATGTGTTGTACAATACTGTTGCAAATATCAATTAATAATTAAAAAAAAAAAGTTTTACATCTTCTATAGTTAATTATTTTAAGGTTAGTATTTCTCACACATATATCTAAGGTGAAGTATTAAAACTACGTGTACGTTACAGCAATTTTTTCATCATAATAGGTTTACCAGAAGAGCCACTTTATACCATTTAATTTGCACCTTTTGACGATTTTCTCGAAAATGGCTCTAATGATTTTGATTAAACTCCCTGTATTGATGTAAAATTTAATGTGTTTCAATATCATGTAGATTTTATTCTGATTGAAATAGTCTGACAGGTCTTTAATGCTGATATTTTAAATTTTCTTCCTCTAAACTACCTTTGATTTTGTAAATTCCAAAAGATTAACCATATCATCTTGATAACATTGACGAATGGCGGCTGAATATACAAGTTGGACGAATTTAATTACCAACTAAAAGATAAAAGAGCAAAACTATTTTTAATGTAATTTTTGCTTTTTTGATAATAAGAACAGTAATATAGATGTCAGCCGTTGGAAAGAGGAAGATTTTAGAAAAACAAATCTGATAAAAAAGTCGTAAAAGGGAATATAAAGTAACGAATAGAGAATAAACTTATTACTTATTAACAATATAGTTACATTATTTGATCTAAATCATATGTTGCCAACGAAAATCAAATCACGTTTTATTAGAATCAACTTAAGAATTTTTTTAAAATTCAAGTGTAGTTAATAGTTTTTAATAGTCGTAGTAATTGAAAGTCGTGTGTTGCCCGCACCAGGTTTTTAATGTAATTTTTGTTTTTTGATAATAACAAAAGTACTATAGACATATCATAAACCGTTAGAAAGAAAAAGATTATAGAACAAATATTATCTGATACACAAAGTTATAAAAGGTAATATAAAGTGACGAATAGGGAATAAAATTATTATTGATTTTTTTTTTTTTTTTTCTTTTTTTTTTTTATTGAGATATATTACAATTTGTTACAAAATGAACAATAATAATATTGATAAGAGACCACATTCATACTATATATACAGAAAATAATAATAATGGTCAAATTTCATAAAATATAACATAAATTCAATTATTGATTAACAACTTAATATGGTTTCTTTTCTTTTTTAATTTTTCTGGAAGTTTTTCTTAATACTAACACTTAAATGAGCACACATTAACTTCCTTTTGTCAATCAATTACTTTATTTCATAAGCATTCACATCTATCAACGTTTCGGAGCTGTTTCCCCATTTTCAAGACTGAAACAATTTTTTAAAACTTTAATTAGTGAATAAAATTACATTATTTAAATATTTGTCTTTGAAGAATTATCTTCACCACTTTGTCCTAATTAATTTAAAACTCACTAATATTATTTACCTTATTTTTTAAAAAACATTTTCACACATATATTGGGTTGATGCAAAATTAATGCATGTTTCCTCTATTGCAATATCTTAATTCCAATTGTGTAAACAAAGCTAATCCTAACATTGATCATTATTATACCAAAACAAACCCTAATACCCTCTCTTTCACCATGAATTTGTTTAGTAAAATCGTTTTGTTCAGTGTGTTCAAAGGTCTTGAATCGAAAATGTCAAAGTGCGATTTTCGTCAAATTTATTTTTACGAATTTAAATTAGGGCGCAGCGCTGCGCAAACGGCTCGTAATATTAATGAAGTGTGGGGTCAGGGGCTATTAATGAGTGCACGGTGCAGCGTTGGTTCCAGAAGTTTCGCAGAGGAGATTTCGACCTCGAAGACAAGGAAGGTCGGGGCCGTCATCTTGCTCTGGACAACGACCAGCTGAGGTCAAAAGTGGAAGAAGACCCAACCAAAACCACACGAGAAATGGCGGCGGAACTTGGAACTCAAAAATTGCAACGTCTTTGCCCAGCATTGATGAATCGGAAGGGGCCGATCCTGCTCCACGATAACGCCAGACCAAACGTTGCACAACCAACGCTTCGACGACTGCACGAGTTGGGCTACGAAGTTCTCCAACATCCGCCTTATTCACCTGACCTCTCTCCTACAGACTTCCACTTTTTCAGGCATCTGGACAACTTTTTGAGGGAGAAAAATTTTCAAAACCAGGACGACATTGAAAATTCTTTTCGTGATTTCATTGAGTCCAGGGATTCGGATTTTTTTTCTGGTGGAATAAGAAAGCTTGTTGAACGTTGGCAAAAGTGCATTGATTCAGATGGAAATTATTTTGATTAAATATATATGGTTAAAGTAAAGATATGGCGTATTTACAATACCTACTAAAAACCTGCATTAATTTTGCATCAACCCAATACATTCACACATACCTTTCCAGTATTCCTATGTAATCGTTGTGCTTTTTATTTGTTTTTATTTTTATTTCTATTAATTATATGTCCTAATTATGGTTCTTGGGCTATTGTTATATTTATTTTAAAATTTTACCTTATTTATGATGTCTGTGTAATGTGTTTCTAGGTTTTTTGTATCTGTTTTAAAATATATTGTCCTGTTATTATTTTTGGTATTGTGGATCGCTTCTCAAGGATTACTGGAAAGGTAAAAAGTTTAAAATAGGAAAATAATAGAAACAGTAAGCCAATGAACATGTTGACGAATAGCAGTGAGCTATGAAGTGAAGTAGTGAGTTATATGTGTGAAAATGTTTTTAAAAAAATAAGGTAAATAATATTAGTGAGTTTTAAATTAATTATGACAAATTGGTGAAGATAATTTTTCAAAGACAAATATTTATATAATGTAATTTTATTCACTAATCAAAGTTTTAAAAAAATTTATCAGTCTTGAAAATGGGGAAACAGCCCCGAAACGTTGATAGATGTGAATGGTTATGAAATAAAGTAATTGATTGACAAAAGGAAGTTAAGGTGTGCTCATTTAAGTCTTAATATGGTTATATTATTTAATATAAATCATATGTTTCCGACGAAAATGAATACCCGATATATTAAAATCAACTTCAAATATTTTCAAATTCAAATATATTTAATAGTTCTTAAATTTATTTTACCAGTCGAAGAAAGTGAATGTCGTTTGATTTTTTATTATTTATATCAATAATATAATATTGAAAGGTGAAAGTATAAATGCAGTTTTTGTTTCTTTCGGAATCGATTGTTCACTTTTAACAAGTGCGCGACAGACGCATAGCTCTTGGAGAGTTCGTTGGCTGACGACAATTGTCGGAGAGGAAGGAATAGAAAGCTAGGCATCGGCTGTAAACAAATAGGGAACGTGCCAGGGCTTTTATTGTATTAGGGGCTCCTGCAGATGGGACTTGGCTTCGATACTTAGCCGCACATAATGCGATGCCCTCCTCAAAGAATATTCAAAATAGCCGTTCGCTCGACAAAGATGTCCCTTTGTCGAGCGGATGACTTACGGCCCAGGAAGGACTCGTAGACTTAATACGGTTTTAAAAAGCTCCGAGTTTCTCCAGAGCTAACCAACTGAGGAGAAAGGGCGTTTTGTGATGGTGTGCAACTTGTAGTGTTCCTAGTCTGGAACTGTAGTAGGGTCGTCAAGGTAGGAATTTCGGTCTCACCTGACAAGGAAAGGATCCCAAATCTGTCTCACCGATTTTTATGAAATATGTTTGGTTAAAAATGAGCATTAAACTATTTGACTCTACAAAATATTAGGGGCCAAAGCTCTCCTGATCTCACGTAAAAAAAATCAGGAAAGTTTGCGCGCGAAAAATACATTTTATTTAATATCTCTGGTTCTAGTGAAGGTAGAAAAAACAATTTTGGTAATCAACCAAAGAAAAAAAAAATTACTTTTGGAATATTTTTTTTTTTAATTCAGCACAAATATACTTGGCCATTCAATGTATGTAGCAATATGGTAATGTATATATTTTTTGTATTCATCATTCATTCAGTGGCGCGACAGGCCGTGCAGGCCCTGGGCCTCGCGGTGTGATCTGCGAGATTACACCCGCGTTTCTCGATGCTATTTTTAGTGTATGGTCATTTTTTTGTATTGCATTACTTTATCCAATTATACATGGAAGATATAATTAATTCTCTCTCTCTCTCTCTATATATATATATATATATATATATATATATACACAGACATACACACACACTCTTAACGTATACCCAATAAATTATGTCGCATGAAATATATGACAGTAGAATTAGTAAAAATCAATCTATCATATAAGTTATTAAGATAAAACATAATATAACAAGGTTTCGAGTCCACTATTGCTTGGGGTCACTGATTGCCCCTTGTGAAGTAGAATCTTCCGTGACCATATATAGTCTGGGTGACACCTGACTTCTCGACTGAGTATATGTTAGGCAATCGGTCTATTTTATATACTTGTATATATATATATATATACATACAATATAGAAAATATCTATAATATATATAGGTAGCGAAAAATGGGGGGGAAATATGGCAACTGAGCGCGATCTCGGCCTAATCACCTCATTGCACACTGGCCTAGAAACAGTACGAATCTCTATATGTACTGAGCCCAAGACCCTTCATGGTTGAAGAGACACAGGTTATTTATACCGACCACATTTCTTTCCTTAATTTTTTTATTTGAGGTATGTTTTATCTTGATTCTGTTATAATTTCTAAAAAATAATTCTGCTGATTTGACAAGACCTGAAGATTGTCAACCCAGTACCCAACCTACGACTGATAAAATATCCCTTAATTGTCAAAAACTTAAAGTTAAAAAAAAAAAAAAAATCGACCTCCTTCAATTCAAATCCGCCAGGTTTTTTCCCCGATTCGGGTACCCAGTTTATAGAGGCTAGGTCTGCCCCAGGAGGGTCTCCATACCCTAGGGTCGCCCCCCCCCCCCTCCCAGCTGAAATAACAGAATAAATAATCATAAATGAGATAAAATTTTAAAATAAATAAAACAATAGCCCAAGAACCATAATTAGAACATATAATTAATAAAAATAAAAATAAATAAAAAACACAAGGATTACATTAGAATACTGGAAAGGTACAAAGTTTAAAAAAGAAAAATAATAGAAACAGTGAGCCAATGAACACCAATAAGGACAAATAGCAGTGTGCTATGAAATAAAATGATGGGTGATATATGAAATAGCAATTATATAATGAAAAAAATAAGGTAATTAATGTTAGTTAGTTTTAAAATAATTATGACAAATTGCTGAAGTTAATTTTTCAAAGACAAACATTTAAATAATGTAATTTTATTCACTAATGAAAGTTTAAAAAAATTGTTTCAGTCTTGAAAATGGGGAAACTGCCCCGAAACGTCGACAAATATGAAAAGCTTACGAAATAAAGCGATTAAGTGAGAAATGGAAGTCAATGTGTACTCTTTTAAGTGTTTATATTAAGAAAAACTTCCGAAAAAATTAAAAAAGAAAGTAGAATAAATAATATTCCGCTGCCAGCCCTAATTCGAACCTAGGACCCGGAGCATAATGGGCTAATGCTATATCCACTAGACCACGCCACTCCCAATGATCCTGAAGATGACCTAAAATGTAGGCTGAAACTTTGAACGATAAATTATGTTTCTACTTAATTAAACGTGTTAATGACTGCACCCCCAATTGACTTCTCCACTATGTCTACACCCAGTCAACTATTTTTACATCATTAAAGAGTTTTCCTTTATTGGCGCCGAGCTCTTATTTTGTTTTCAAAAACTGCATTGCTATGACATTGTTATAAGTTTGATCTATAGAAAATCTTCGAGAATGATGAGATTTAGTAAGGTGGATAAGATAGCATTTACTACCGCTATATAGATGTTATCGCACGGTCATCGCTTGCTCTTTTATATCTCAGAAGATAGTTGGAATCAATTTCACGCTTCTCCCACAACCATACAAACATTCGAGAAGGAACTAGGTAGAGCATACCTGACCTGCATTTATCGCTCGTTATCAGCAATGTTTAGTGCACCATAGTAATAACTAAGAGATTTCTTTTTCTTTTTTCTCTTCGCTGGTTGTACGCTAGTTGTTGATGCTTAATAATCCCTTATCGGCTTCCGTTATAGCTATTTCATGATCTCTTATTTTATGGGAATAACGCTTTCGATACTTCACAATTTTTTTTCATATAGGTGCTAATTCCTTTGGTGATTGATTTTGTTTTCTTCACAGAAGTAGAGCAGTTAGTGTTTCCATTTATCAATCTTCAGAATCTGTTAAATTCAAAAATATATTCGAATCATAAATATATTCCAAATTACTTCCTGCTAAATCTTGGATTAAAAGTAACGGATTTAATTTATTCTGGTACATTTCTTTTCCTATATACAGTGAACAGAGGAAGTCCAATTTGTCTGGTTTCATTTGATAAATAATTATTTGGACAGATAGTAATGTATTTAAAGTTAATATAAATAAAACATGCAAATAAAAACAGAACACAGCATCGAATGAGCTTAGATATGTATTATCAAAGTCAGGATTTATCACGTATGTGCGGAATCTTGATTTTTGAGGAGGTGGATAAATAATTGGTGTTTGAAAGTGCTTAGAAGTGACATTATACGGAAGGAGATGGGTTCCAAACAGTTCCAAAGTTTGGTAGACCGGATGATGAAGGACTTTACAAAGGGTGCTATTCTATGAGAGAGTAGGTATAGATCGGTAAGTTGGGATTTTGTATTTAGGGTGTGCACGGAGCGCGGAGCAAGGAGGTCAAAGATATGGAAAGGTTTGGAATAAGAAGATGCTAAGAAGGTATTTTTCCGGGATTCGGGATGTAGCCACCTTTGACTAGACGTGTGACTGTCTGGAGAGGCCGTACATACATCTTATAAACCTATTCATTAATCTTTTTAGCCTCATCTCTGATGACACTTTTTTAACGTAAAACTAGACATCAAACCTAAGACTCCGCAAAATATTAGGGGCAAATGCTCCCCAGGAGTCGCGTTAAAAACTCGAAGGTTTGCGCGTGAGAATCACATTTTATTTAATATCTCTGGTTCTAGTCAAGGTATAAAAGTAAGATTCGTGTTAAAATTACTCTATTTCAAAGCAGGATAGTTAACAAAATAAGTAATTAAAATAATTAAGTTTTATGTTTGGTAATCACTCTAAAATTATAAATAATCTCGTCCAAAGTACTTATTATAAAGTTTTTTAAAAGCTGTGCTCAGATTATGATTCCCTTATCGGAATAAGGACACAGTTTTAAAGAAACCTTATTAAAACTATATTTTGAAGAGATTAATCATATTTTACTTTCCCTTACTATATATAGTAAGGGGAAGTATTGCGATCGTGAAAATTTTCAAATTCCAGTTTTCAACGGAAATACACGTTTTAGGGTCCCTGAGTCCAAATAACCAAGTCCCGCAAAAAGGTCTGTGTGTGTGTGTGTGTGTCTGTGTGTGTGTGTGTGTGTGTGTGGTAACTCCCGGGCGGAAACGGTAAATCCTATGGAACTGAAATTTCATATTTAAGACAACTATACGCCCGAGACGTGACAAAACTTTTTTCATCAAAATGAGCCTACCAGAAGAGGCACTTTATACCATGCATTTTGCACCTTTTTTCGATTTTCTCAAAAACGGTTCCGACGATTTTGATTAAACTCGCTATATCGATGTAAAATTTAATGGGCTTTAATATCATGTAGGTTTTATTTAGATAAAAATGGTCTGACAGGGCTTAAATGCCGATATTTTAAATGTTCTTCCCCTAAAGTACCTTTAATTTTGTAGATTCAATAATAATAATTAGATTATCTTGTTAACGCTGATGAAAAACTGGTAAATATATAAATTGAATAAATTCGATACCCAATTAAAGGAGAAAACAGAAAAAATCTTTTTTTAATGCAATTTTTCGTTTTTGAACATAAGAGCAGTAATATACATGTATGATATACCGTTGGAAAGCTAAAGATTTTAGAAAAATTATCATCTCATACACAAGCTTTTAAAAGTTAATAGAGAGTGATGAAATGAACATAAAAATAACTGATTATTTTAGATAATAATATAATTGATTTTTGAATCAAACACATGTTTCTATAGAAATTTAATTTAATTAATTCCTTAATAATTTCACGTATTTTTATCTCTAACTGTATTTGAAAATTCTTTCATTGATTTTAAAAATGGAGGTAAGTGAAAGTCGTGTGTTGCCCGCACCAGATTTTTTAGAGTTGTTACCAAAATTAAAACTTAAATATTTCAATGACTTATTTTTTAATTATTGAAATAGGATAATTTTGCCACCAAACTTCTGCCTTTACTAGAACCAGAGGTTTTCCCGCTTTCTGTAAAAATTTCTGTTATGCATATAGTTCCTTTTGCCAATTAGCGTCTCAATATAGATAGTTCTTGATAGGTCTGGTGAAATATAGCTGCTATAATAGTAGATTTCGACCCATTTATCACAATCCTTGTTTCCGAAAAATCTTCGGAAAGAATACTGGGGTAGAAGCTATTAGCGGGCTGTTATAGACTGTGAGCAGCCTTCCACTAAACCGTGAAAACCATGGTTTATAACTACTTGGGTTCAGATGTCCTTGAACCGGTGTTAGCTCCCTCAAACGATATTTGGTTTGTATATACTTAAAATGAAAAATCATCGCAATTTTTAATTACTTTTCTTGTTAAAAAATGTTTCCCTAACTGAGAAAACGAAAAAAATAAATATGTCAATCTGCAATATACGGATTTTTCTCAGCCAGGAAGACATTGAGTATTCGGACGGACCAACGGTGTGGTGATTAATTGAAATAAACAAAGTTTACGGAACATAAGAGTACTAAACTTACATTTTTCATTTAAACCAATGTAGTGCATAAAATATAGGAGACAAACAAAGTGTAACAAATAAAATTAAATTTGTGATAAACAAACTTTTCACAAATTTGCAATCCGAGAAACGCCAACAGAGCGAGATCTTATCAATTTGATGGTCAAATAAAGTGAAAGTAAAGGAAAATAAATATAGATAAAAATATTCAAAATATTGGTATAAAATACACCAGAAACATGTGGGATTCTGCGCAGTACCGCTTTTTATTTCATTGTTTCCCCCGCATACCCACCTGTCCGTCGCGGTTTTAAGCTAGTCTAAACTCTTGTTGGAATAAACCTATTGAATACCATCCTAATAACACAAAAGCATTATTTGTTTGTTTATTCTTTTAACGTCACCTTATGCTACTGTGGTTAATCAGACGATGCTGCTGTGGGAGTCCCAAATAGATAGGCATAAGTCTATCCTGGTTTAATTAGGATATGGATCTTTAACGAGTACCTGATATCGCATAGGCTAAGGGCCACCTTTTTACGTCCCTTCCAAAGAACGGCATAACTGAATAGTTTTTGCTCCTATTAAAATGTTTTATGGCCATCTACCATGTTCGTACCCTTGACCTTGGGCATGAAAGGCTGTTATGCTCACCACTCAGTACAGGAGACCCCAAATTATTTAATTCTCTTTATATTTACCTTGGAATTAAAGCGTAATCAAATCTATATCATTACTTAAGCTTCTCTTTAATCAGATAAAAAAAATAATAGCTTGCCAATCCTTAATTCATTCACAAATCCACTGCAACGTTTCATTAGTCTCGAACATGAGACCCAGCAAACCAAAACAATGAGAGTCCCGCGCCAGTGAGGATCCAAATAGAGAGCTGTTAATGGACTTGTTGTTATTGTTTGGTTCAGTCTCTTTTAAGGTTATATTTAGCAATTGCTTCCTTTTAAAAAATATCTCTTATTGAAAGGAATTTTTCCTAAAGGTCAAAGTTTTCTTGCAGAGATGCTGAGATTGTTATGATTCGGAAGTTAGGTGCCACTAATCTTAGGAAGTCACTAGTAATAGTAGTCTGCGTGCATAATAACTGATTTGAACCAATAATATATACAGATAAATATGACTCGTAGGCTATATATGTATATTAGCGTGTGTTTTTATTTATAAAATATAATGATGAACCAATAGTTGTCTACAGTTAAAATATTAGAAGTTGGTTTTGGTTTGGTCCATGTTTCATAATTTCATATCAAGTTCTATTATTTGTTTTAATTAGATTATTGTTATTATTGTACTTAACCATCATTTTCTTTCATATCATTAAATAAAACTTTATACTATAATTATTTATAACTCAGTCATCTCCGGACTACTTTGCTTTGAGGTACCCTGAAGAATATCATTCAAAACGTCGGAAATTAATTATGAAATAGACTGTTTCATCGTATTTTCTTGACCGCCAACAGAACTATTTTTTAAAACCTCTAATTTAGACCAATTTGGATTAATATATATTACCAGTCTTAACCATAGGATACTATAACCTAAGTTACATTGTTCCTTAGCAACCTAACACAGACCTTCTTATGCCAATATTAACAGTCACACACGTACGCCCATTTACGATTAAATGATAACATGCACGTACACACACTCTCTCACACGTTCAAAGCATCGAACAACCCACATCCCGATAACGCCCGCAGAAGGCTGAAAAGGAACTGGATGAAAGATCTCTTTCAATAAATGAGTGTGGTTGATACAGAAATATAGCTAAAAAGTACAAGAAATTTATTTTTAATAACTAAAAGCTAAATAGTAAGAACGACCAATAAACTAAACTACATTAAGTCCTAAAGATTTAAGTGAGATCTTCAATATGGTTATATTAATTACTGATGCGTAATTTATATCATTCATACTTAATTTTAGTTTTGTTTATTTTGTTATAGAATCACATTTTTCTCGGATTAGGAAACAAGATATTATAATCAAGATTATTATTATTATTTTTTTATGTTGGCAGGGTGAAACCCCGGCGCACCCAAGTATTTCTGTGCACTCTAAAAATATTTAAAATACAAAATTTACTTAGGTACGACTAGAAACTATTTTTACTTCTAGCCGCATAACTAATATTTAAATTTTTATGTATATAGACAGTGATAAGAAAAAAACTTTTAATTTTCAACCTAAAGAAAATCCTCATCTCTCTAAAGAAAATTCTGCGTATGCTCTTGTTAACTACATTTATTTCATTATTCCGATTTTTCTTTATATTGTAGTAGTATATTGTTTGTTAAATAATTGGAGAATTTAGAAAAAAAAAAAAAAATAAATAAAAAAAAAAAAATAATATATATATATATATATATATATATATATATATATATATATATATAGAGAGAGAGAGAGAGAGAGATAGATAGATATTCCGCTAACACATTGTAAACCACATGAAGGATTTTGATTTTTTTTTTCTCTTCTTTAAATTCTTCCCTGAAGGTTTATAAGTAAAATAGATCGCAATTGAGTTTTAAGAATAAATTTGCTGTAACCAATTCATCAAAAAATTATTTCTAGAATATAAGTAGTAATATAGACGTATAATATACCATTGGAAAGAGCGAGATCTTATACACGTCAATATGCAATAAAGTATTAGGAGATAGTATAAAGTTGTTGTTTGTTTGTTTATTTATTTAACGTCACTTTATGCTACTATGGCTAATCGGACGATGCCACAGTGGGAGTCCTAAATTTTGCCTATCCAGGTTTTATTAGGATAGGGATCTTTAACGAGTACCTGACATCGCACAGGCTCGGGACTACCTTTTAACGTCCCCTCCGAAGGACGGCGTAACTAAGGATTATTTACTCCCATTAAAAAATCCTAGGACCACCTGCGGGTTTGAACCCGTGACCTTTAGCATGGGAGGCTGTTACGCTAGCCCCCCAGCTACAAGTGATCCCATAAAGTTGTTGGTAAGCTCTTAAACTTATGAATATATGTTATTGGTAAAGAGTGAGGATTTAATTGTTAATTGTACAGGATCGAGCAAGTTATATTCTTTCATTTGATGCGCAAGGTTTTGGTAACCATATTACGTACCTCATTCAAATTTCACCCGTGGGAAGGGTATACTAATATATATATATTAGTTACTATACTAATTATATATATATATATACTGTTGTTAGTTCTCGTCTGCAGATAATTTAAGTTTTCTACGACTCTTGAGGTTCAGTTAATAAGTAAGAAATTGTGTGTAGGCTACGTTTCGAGAATTTATTGTTCTCATATTCATTCATAATGGGCAACGCATCATATAAAAGAAATTATTACAAATTTGCTTACATTTTGATACAATATATTGTCATACACAGGCCAGTTTGGATAGACTTTGAAAGAACACTGAAACGAAGATTCCTTACATCATTGCTTCAGTATTTCAAAGTTTGTAATGTTCCTCTGCAGGTCTATGTAATACACTATATTGCCTCAAATTGTATGTAAATTTTTAATACTTTCTTTTATATGTATTTTTAGTTTTTAAAAAAATGTAAATTCCATTGAGATTAAATATAATCTATTATATATGGATGTACAGCATCCATTGTGAATTCAATGCATTCTTATATTTATTCAAAATGTTTTCTATGTCTGTAACAATAATATCATCTATTATTTATTGTGTACGAATATTTATTTTCACTCTTAGGGCATCAAAATGAGAACAATAAATTCTCGGAACTTAAAAGCCTAAACACAATTGCTTATTTATTGACTGAACCGAAAAAAATTATATATACTTATTTCAATTTTACTTAGTAAAACAATTTCTAATTGTAAATATATTATATAAAGTGGAAATTTAAGCATTTATTATTATTTTCTTGTTGTGAAAATGTCTTACGATGTGTAGTATGAGTAACAGTATGAATTATTACACAATTTTAGTATGATTATAATTGAATGATTTCATAACTGTACGCACATTTATATGCTGCTTATAATTGGATATATTTATTTAGACATTAGGGGTACTCACTACGTTTGCTATAGCATGCTATTTGTGTTATATTGCTAAACCCGCCGAGTTTCTACAGTTATTTCGTGTATAAAATTGATGGGTTTAGCACAATAGCACAAATAGCATGCTATAGCAAACGTAGTGAGTACCCCTATTGTACAATTTCGTTAGAAATAAATGTGTTTAATTTTGTCACAAGTTTACTATTTCTTCATTTTCAATTAATTACTTTAAATAATTAAATTGTTGTAATTCTGTATCAAATAACTGTCCTTCTGTATGTCCTTTATCGATATTTTTAATATTCCGTCCCTTAAATAAATCTTTATTCTGTTAACCAGGTCAAGGGGACTCACATCATTAATATTATCACGTCTAGTTACACATTTATTATCTTTTGTTATTTATAGTAATATGATCATTATAAGATGATCAATAAATGGATAAATAAACGAGATTCTATATGTAAATTCTTCGTCATGTAAATAATTACTGGTTCGTATATAAGTATAACCACCTAGAGTTACATACAAATCAAACTGTATTTCTTGCATATTTTTTTTATTGATTAAAAGAAAAATCGATGTAAGAACTACTAAATAAAGTTAGAGTTTATATAAAAAAAAAATAATAAAAGAACATATTCAGTTCTGGTAGAAACATATATTCTAGATTAAATAATATAAAAATTTGAAATGCAATAATCACTTAAGTTTGTGCCCTATTCGTCATTTTACATTAACTAACACATGTATGTATACAACATAACATTTTTTTTTAAATCATTGGCTTTCCAACGGTATATTATGCATCTATTGGATTCTTATTTTTATGTTTCAAAAAGAAAAAAATGTTTCCTTTTTATCCTTAAGTTGGTAATCAAATTCGTTCGACTCGTGTATTTTTTAGTATTTTTTCAAACAATTAATAAAATTATGAAGTTAATTTTCTTTAATCTACAAAATTTAATGTACTTTAAAGAAAGACAATTCAAAATTGCTAGAATATTTCGATCAGAAAGAACCTCATGATATGAGAGCCCATTAAATTTTTACGTCCATATAGCGAGTTTGATCAGTTATAGTAGTTTACGAGAAAATCGTAAGAAAAGGTTCAAAATCTATAGTATAAAGTAGCACTTCCGGTCGACTGATTTTAGATAACGTTGCTGTAACATCACGGGCATATAGTTGTTTTAAATATGAAATTTCAGATACACACGACCTATCGTTTTTGTGCTAGACGTACCACACAAAAATACTGACCTTTTCGCGGGACTTGGTTATTTCGGGGACCCTAAATCTTGTATATCCGTTGAAAACCGAAATTCGAAAAATTGAAGGTATAACATGCAATACAAGATAATCATCTTATAACTTTCAGGTATTTATGTAATTTTTGTAATCAGTAATCTATTAATAATATTATTAGCCTACTATAATATTATTAGATTACTATTATAATTTTCGGTTATAAAAATATTGTTCACATTTTTCTTTCCTTTTTTTGGATTTTGCATGTTGCTTTTTCAATATAATATTTTATATTCTTCTGCTTTAGAACCGACATTATTAATTAATTCAATTAGTTTTAAAAAAATTAGAGATATCCTTAAAAAAAAAAGTATTGAATGAACACTTCGCCAAATGGATTATTTATGTATTAATAATTTTATAAATTAAATGAGAATGTTCAGCTTCGGTTCGTTCCTTGAAAATTTAGTTTGTAACCTTGTTTTCGGTGGTTAAAAACCTATTGTCTAATCTTTTAACCCAAAAAGGTCTCAAGGTTTTAACACTATAACTTTTGAAAATGGCTGGTTTCACTATTTCTTCATTTTAAAAAACTCGTGAGAATTTTCGTTTTTTGGAATGTTGACAAGATTTTAATACTTTTTTTTTTTGGTATCGTAGTTGTTTTGTTTTTTTAATTAAAATAGGTTTAATGTAGATATTTTCCCGTGTATAATAATATTCAAATTTTTTACTTTTTACTAATATATATATAGTTATATGTAGGGAAAGTATTGCAATCGTAAAAAATACGAATTCCATTTTTCAAATTGGTCTATGTATGGAGTAAGTCTAGCTCCGAAAAGGTAAGTTGTATAAAATCTAAATAACATATCTTAGAAGCGTATTTGCCTGAGATAAAGAACTTTTTTAAGCAAACCAGCGAACCACGAGTACCACTTTATACCATCTATTTTGAGCAAATTTACGATTTTCTCAAAAAATGTCTCATAACACTATTGATTATACTCACCATATCCATGTAAAATTAAATGGACTTTAATTTCGTGTAGGTTTCATTTAAAATAGAAATTGTCTGACAAGGCTTATATGCCGATATTTAAAATTCTCTTGCCTGTAATGTACCTTTAATTTTGTAGATTTGAAAAAAAAAAAAAAATTATCTTGTAAGCAAGATCTTAGTATGGTAAAATCATTTGTCACGGTTTTTGTTATGTTTGTTTTTTTATTTTTTATTTTTTGTTGGTATAAAAAAAATACTTATAACCCCATATTTCCACCCTCCTTCCTATGGTAGGATAGGTCCTAGCATTTTTTTAATTTTTTATATGAACAATATTCAAATAATTTGGCTGTCGTATATATTAAAAAAATTGGTGCGGGCAACACAAGACTTTCACTTACCTCGACTGTTAGTATAAATTTAAAAACTATTAAATATACTTCAATTTGAAAAATATTTTAAGTTGATTTTAATAAAACGTGTATTCATTTTCGATGGAATCATATGATTTAGATCAAATAATATAACTATATTAAAATTTTTAATCAGTAATACTTTATTTCTCATTCGTTACTTTATATTAACTTTTACAGCTTGTGTATCAGATAATATTTTTTCTAAAATCTTCCTCTTTCCTAACGGTATATTGTACTCTATATACTGTTCTTATTATATAAAAAAAAACAAAAATTAATAAAAAATATGTTTGCACTTTTCTCCTTTAGTTGTTTATCAAATTCGCTCAACTTGCATATTTATACGTTATTTATGAATGTTAATAAGGTAGATTTGCCTATTTTTTTTTAAATCTACAAATCAAAAGATAATTCAGAGGAAGAAAATTTAAAACATCGGCATTTAAGTCCTGTTATACTATTTCAATCAAATGAAACTTACATTATATTAAAGCACATTAAATTGTACATAAAAATAGCGATTTTAATTAAATAGTTTTAAACCGTTTTTGAGAAAATCGTAAAAAGTGCAAAATGCTTGGTATAAAGTGGCTCTTCTGGTAATCCGATTTTGATGAAAAAGTTGCTGTTACAGCTCGGTTATAGTTGTTTTCAATATGAAATTTCAGTTTTGTACGACTTACCGTTTTTGCGCTAGACTTACCTAAACACACACACACACACACACAGAGACCTTTTTTTCGGACTTATATGACTCAAAAGCCCTAAAACGTGTATTTCCTTCGAAAATGGAAATGGAAATTTTCACGATCGCAATATTTTCTTACTATATATTTCATACATAGGTAAGTGAAAGTAAAAATGAGGAAATATATAACTTGAACGATTTTTTATCTTTTAGAAAATATGTCATCTTATATGAAAATTTGTATAAGGTAAAAGATAGTGTTGAAAAGCGGATAAAACTAAGTGATTGTTGATAATAAGATAATAATTATTATCCCTAAATTATTTAATCCGAACACATGTCATCGAATTAATTAATTGATTTTAACATCGGAGTCAAGTGGAAATGGTGTTGCGCATGCACCACATTACAAAAAATAAATTTGATCGTGATTTCCTTTTATCTGAAGATATTAGAATCACTTTTGACACCTCAATACAACGCAAAGTAACTAAAAATCCCATAAACGTAAATTAGTTGTAATTTATAACAATATTACTTAAATATTATTAAAAAATTACATAAAATAAATAACTGTTCTACAGTGAATAAGATTTATTTTTATTGTTTATCTAATCCACGAGAGACTTTGAAACTTTAACCTCTGTGAACGCATGGGACTGTAAGCTGTTTTGAATTTCCATATTTGTGTGTGATTGAGGATTAACAATTTGATCCCGTATAGAACAGTAACATTTATTTCAGTACATATAAATGCTTCTATGCCTATTAATATGTTAAATAAACGTATACTCGCTCTTAGTAATAAATGTATCTTTCAGACGTAATTTTATTTATTTGGTCAACAATTAATTAATCGCTGAGATAATAATCCATTTTAACACCATCTCGGTAACTGCACAACAAAAAAAATAAAAAAAACGTCAGAAAAAATTTTTTTTAGAAAAAAAAAATGATGACTTTTACGAATACCCCATTTTTTATCCGAGTATGGAAATAAATTTTATAAATTATAAATTTTCTGATTTGCTAGAATTTGAATCAAATCCTAACTGAATACAAAAAAAAAAAAAAAAAAAAAAAAAAAAAAGGTTTCCCTCCCATTTGTGTCTGTTTTCTAATATTTGTACTCTTGGTAGCGGATAGAGCACAATTATTTTCTTCTCCAGATCCTATGTTTAAACCACGACTGTGGCAGAATTATCCATTCAGTTATTTCAGCCTTTGAGCGACCCTGGGGCACACCCAGCCTCTATAAAGTTGATATCCGAAAATGGAAGTTGGCCATATAGCGGATATTAAATATATATGTCATATACAATGTCTTAATAACTGAGCGTTATCTAGGCTTAATCACCTCCTTGGACGGTCGTTGGCCGTGAAACAAAAAATCACAGAAGTACTCATAAAAATTATTATCATAAATTAAATAATTGTTGTAACGCTGATATTCCAATAACTATGTTCAGATTTTAACCTAACAGATGGCTTAATAAGGGAGTAAAATCCTTAGTTATCGCGCAATTCGGAGGGGACGTAAAAAGGCTGTCCCAGCCTCTGCGATGTCAGGTACTCGTTGAAGGTCCCTATCTAATTTAATCCGAATAGATAAAATTTAAACTCTGTAGCACCGTCTGATTAGGTGCAGCATCGTTAGAGACGTTAAATAAATAAACAAGCCATAAAATCGCATCTAAAAAAATCTGGTGCTCTCAACACACGACTTTCACTTACCTCCGTTATTTATATTCATTTAAGAATCCGGTTTATTATACATATTTATAACTGTTTTCATGTTTAAAAACACAAAATAATTTTAAAACATTTTTGCTCTTTTCTCCTGTAGTTTGTCAAATCAGTTCGACTAGTATATTTTTGGCAACGCTAATCAATGATATGCACAATTTTATAAAATCTACAAAACTAAATATACATTGGAGGAAGGAAATTTAAAATATCGGCATTTAAGCCCTGTCAGACTATTTCAATCAGAATGAAGCTTACACGACATTAAAGCCCATTACATTTCGCATCGATATCGCGAATTTAATCAACATCGTTAGAACTGTTTTTGAGAAAATCGTAAAAAGGTGCAAAATTCTTAGTATAAATGGGTCGTCCGGTTAGCTGATTTTGATGAAAAGGTTACTGTAATATTTCGGGCGTATAGTTGTCTTAAATATGAAATTTTAGTTTCATAAGAGACTTTTGGTTCGATTGAAATTCGAGAATTTTCAAGATCGCAATACTTTCCCTTACTACATATTCATATATAGTTAAGTGAAAGTAAAAATAGAGTTGAAACAGTTCAAATCATTATATTCAGTTTTAATCGGGAGTCAGTATTTTTAATATTTTAATTTTGCCGACGTTTCGGCTCAAACTTGTGGGCCATCATCAAGGCATTACTGAGCCATGTCAAGCATAAACCACTGGGTTGGTGCTTGACATGGCTCAGTAATGCCCTGATGATGGCTCACAAGTTTGAGCCGAAACGTCGGCAAAATTAAAATATTCAAAAAGACTGACTCCCGATTATTTCTACCTAAGATAATTTCTACAGTCGACTTTACATCCTCAATATATTCAGTTTTGTAGATAAGTGGAAGTGATTGATTATTTCGCAAGCCATATTTTTAGGTTTCATGCAATTATATACAGTTCTTATAACCGATATTTTTAATTTGTTTATGGTCTTAATGCATTTATTAGTGTAATTAATCTTACTCATAAACAATGATAAATCTCGCAAATAATGAAGTTCTATTGTTCATTTCCCGTTTGATGCTAAATACTCGAAGTTATCTCTACTCAGAAATGAGTACAGATATAATTATCAAGGGTATCGCTGAGGATTGGTGCTCGATGTGAGGTGTGCAAGGTCATATTTACAGGAGCCAGGTTCCTCCCATATCTGCAGATAAGTAGGTTTATAGCGTAGATTACTTTGGTCCATATATACGTGTTATCATACAAATATACGATAACCGAGTAGAGATAGCCGGGTATCCAGTCTAACCCTAGCCGCCAGTGCGGTCGCTTCGCAGCTCCGACTTGCAACTTACCTCCGCAAAGCACAGGTAAGTCCTTCTTATCTTCAGGGCAAGGCCGTTCTAAGCAGTTAGTCATGGTCCTGTCTCAAGGCTTAGTCATCGGGCGCTTCGAAGTCCATGCTACTTTCGGTTTTGAGTCATATTTTAAAATTTGATACCGGGTAGATGAAACCGTGAACCGTGTTTGTTACATTTTATGCGTGATTCAAACCGGATATTGCGTGACCAATCATGATCGTCTGTATCGTTTCGATTCTGATTTCTAATCCATCATAAACAATTTTCTAATTTTTTTTTCTTTACTTTAACAAAGATAAAGCCTTATAAAACGTCCGTGTTCAATAAATTTCCAAGCATTTTATAAAACAATGATAAAAAATACGACTGTATTTAAATTTTCAATAAAAAGAAAAAAATATAATTGGAATTAAATTAAAATATAAAAACAGTAACTTATGATTATTTCTATTTTAAAAAACAGGAAAAATAAATAAGCAAATTCAATTGCGCTAACACGTGTAATAAGTTGAAAATATTTTTAATTGTATAAATCAAAATAATGTATCTCATATTAAGATATAACACTGCATCTTTATTCAGATCAAATATTTCTAGTGTTAAAAAAAAATAAAAAAATATATATATATATATATATATATATATATATATATATATATATATATATATATATACATAAGCACACACATAGCATTTTGAAATATTTTACGTTTATAATTATTTGTAAAACCTTTATAAAAAATTGATTTGTTTTAATTATCGATTTTTTTTAAGTTATCATGTTAAATTAAGAAAAAAAAAACAAATATGAAATTGATTATGAATCTTATATATATTAAAGGATAAATTTATTATATATATATATATATATATATATATATATATATATATATATATATATATATATATATATATATATAAAAAAAAATATATATATATATATAATATATATATATAAATATATTACATTTAATTATTAATTATGTGACCAGGAATAATTACATACAATATGTAAATTTATAATGCATATTATTTACTTTTTTTTATACGAATAAACTTTAAGGATGGTCTAAAGGTTTAGTTTAATTTTTTTTATTTTTTAAATAAGATTAATATTTTTGTTAAGACTTTAGGACTTACCAAAGTCTTCAGAGGTTAGAGGATTTAAACCGAAACGTGCAAACAAAGGATTAATTTATAATTACCAGAAATAAGCTTTGGGACATAAACCGTAAACCGTTTGAATTTATATATATATATATATAATATATTATAATATTGAAATAAGTGATGCATTTTTAATTTTAGTTGATGACACTTGTCTCTATAACGACTATGCATTTTTTTCGATTTTTATAAAATTCTTGACGTACAAGGATATTTTTGAGTTCTGGTTTACCTACAGCTTGGTGTTTGTCTTAGGAAAGGATTTATGGTTTTTAGTAATGCGAAAAGTTACAAGCGAAATTCTACACTTTTCTTATCTCTCTTTTTCCAAGGCTAAACCGCTAATATATGCATTTAGAATTCATGAAAACGACCGTTAAATTTTTTTCCGTTTAAGCTTAAAATAAGTTTAATACGTTAGTCTCAAATTGAAATGTGTTCGATTGAATTTTATAAAGTGTTAATGGCTTAATTTATTTTATAAAGTTGTCCACCATTTTGGGTATTTTGGTTTGTATATTTTCATGATCCTGAGATTTTCAAGTAAATTTTTTACTTTGTTATTGGCTGAAAAATCTTAATGTAATTTTCATCACATCTTTAACATAGAAAGATTATCAAAACACTAGGTAACCGAATTGAAAAATAAGTAAAAATTCGAACGGGCTAAAAACCCTCGCATTTTGATTCTAAACCTTATATAGAAAAAATATATATTTACTAAAGTTTACAATTTTATTAAAATAAAAACAAATAGTAAAATATAATTGTATAATAATTCATATGTAAAGTATAGATTCCAGGATTTATATGGTATATCCCTTCTCAGTGTACACATAAAATGTTGAAACCAACATATTGCCTAATAACTCATTATGTGTTTATTTTCTTCATATTTTGAAAAATTGTCAAATATATTGTCCAATATTGAACAATATAGCTATCAGCATGGCTGTATATTAGTTTCCCTTAAATTTATAAAATAATTCTATTCTTATAAATATTATTTAAGATATGTTTCACATAATATAAAATATTCTAAGGTACATTCCAAGTTTTATGTAAAACTGCTTGTTTGAACTGAATTTTTCAATAAATTCTTTCATTTTTTTGTTTAAAAAAAAGTGTAAATATTTAATGGGTTGCTCTAGCTTGAAGCACAATGAAGTTTAAAACAAAAGTTTTATGAGCTTAAAACGTACATTACTATTTCAACAGGTGGCATATGCGTATTACTTTATCAAACTAACTTCTACAGTTTATACTTACTCATTTAATTAATCCTAATGCCAAAATAAAAAATTAAAATAACATTAAATGTTCGTTTCGTAAATAAATAAATATAACATTTAAAAGAATTTAAGTCAGAAACTAAAGTTCAAGATGAATAAATGTTTTAATTTTTTTTAAATAATTTAAAATTTTTTTTAAATATTTTAATAAATAAAAAAACACAAATTTCATGCTCAAATTTTGGTGCGAGTCAATGCATACATTTAAAAAAAAAAAATTATAATATATCTGTACCAATTACTTTAGTTAATTAGTTTAGAATTGTGCAACGATAAACAAAGAGAAAAAATATATATTATATATTTTTTTAAAATTGAATTGTTTGTTTTTTGAAGGGTCAGAACAGCTTATTCAAGTCGTTCTGGTTTTATGAGTTATTTAAGTTAATTTTGTTGATAATAATAAAGTTAAAAAAAAAATAAATAAATTCATTGGTTCGTTGTTTTTTTTATGTAGGGCTATTTTTTTTTTAATGAGGTAGTGTGTATACAAGTATATATATATTTAGGGGGCCTAAATATCTTAAGAGTAGGTTCATACATAAATATTAATTGATACATAGGATATAAACAGACTTTATGAATATAAACAAACATTATTATTATTATTAAAAATATTTCTCCTTACCGAGTGTTCGATAATAGCTGGTCCCTGATGACATTTCGAAGAAAAGGTAAACAAGAAGTCAAGAAGGGTGCGCGCTCTAATCACAACACATTAGAGAAAGAAGATAAAGAGTATGTAAAAAGAGATTAAAATGAAGAGGGTAGATACACGATATCTCTAAGTAGATATGAGTTATCTATTAGTAGAGAGGTAGCGAAGGACTGACGGCAGACTGGGGCCGGGCGCAGGGCCGACTTGAGTGGGGGAGGGGTGCGTTGTATCCCCACTACCTCCTTCCGCCATCGCCCCTACGATCCAATTTACTATATAATTACCGTCCCACCGCCATTGCTTGGGTCTTAGCTTTCGGATATCCATGAGTTCTTTACCTAATCTGGACCATGGTGAAGATGTCGGACTCCAGTCCATACTCTGGATCATTGTTCATCCACCAGGCATCATAATCTCATAAGAAATAACTATATCCAACGTCCATCAAAAGGACAAGAGACAACTGCTTGGAAAATCAGTGAGCTGTCTATGAAATTAATGAGTGTTTATCAAAGGTGCTTAAGTACTTTGAATGGATTGTTAGTCAATGTCTCCGGGTCAATTAATAGGTTTTTTTAGGGTGTAGGGTAGAGAAAAATAAAGCTCTTCATCAAGAATTAAGTTAATAATAAACAGCCCCTGACTGCTTCAAAAGAGAATCTTGTGGTGTAGTGGGTACAAGACTTCTTTAGTGCAGGGTTGAGCAATTTTTCACTTGAACGGAAATAGCTCCTAAATGATAAGCCTCAATGAGTTTTTAAGCGCCTTGATGGATTCGTAATATATATCTTAGCAAAATTGTCCACAGTAATTTTTTTTTTTATAAGTCAAATTTAAGAGCTACAGCTATTTAAATCCAGCAAGTCAAGTTTGCTCAATATACCCCATAGGTGAGGTAAGTTGAGCAAGGGTATGGGGCAAGTTGGGCACTAAGAATGTCTACTTAAACCATGGGTTCAATTTCGACTAGAAATAAAGTAAAATACGTGTTTAACAATCAACTCTTTATTTATCATGAACACCAATAAGGACAAATAGCAGTGTGCTATGAAATAAAATGATGGGTGATATATGAAAAAGTAATAATATAGCGACAAAAATAAGTCTTGAGAATGGGGAAACAGCCCCGAAACGTCGACAAATATGAAAAGCTTATGAAATAAAGTGATTAAGTGAGAAATGGAAGTCAATGTGTACTCTTTTAAGTGTTTATTTATCATCTTTTAGTGATGAATTTTAAATTTTTTTTTTTTTTTTGAATAGCCACAACTAGAATCTATAAAACATTCTTCTTCTTCTTTAGCTCTCTCCTTGTGCCTTTCAGCGTGGAGATAGTCCAACCCAGGATCTCCATCTCTCTCTGTCCCCTGCAAGAGTCTTTATCTTCTGCAGTGTCTTGCCTCTCGCTTGCCCCAACTTGGTAATGTAGCCATCGTAGCTAAGCCTAGGCCTTCCTCTAAATAAATTTGCGTGGGTCACAATCCTGGCTCATCCTACATACATGCCCGTACCACCCCAGCTGTCTCCTCTCCAGGGTCTCCTTCATTGCAGGAATGTTTAATTCTTCCCTTATTGTTTCATTCCTGATCCTATCCCTGCGGGTTTTGGAAGCCACTCTGCGAAGGTATTAATAAAACATTAACGTATTTTAAGATTAACTTCAACATTAGATTCAATATTACTATTTAAAATCAAATTTAAATGTTTATATTATTACTCGTATAGCCAATATCTTAAAAAATATTTATTAGACCTTTGTTTCTAAAATAGGATCTCCTAGTTTTTTACCGAATCTGGACCATGGTGAAGATAGTGGACTCCAGTCGATAATCTGGATCGTTGTTCATCCAACAGGCGTCATAATGTCATAAGAAATAACAAAATCCATGATCAATCCAAGTGACAAAAGATACTCTAACAATTGCTTCGAAGATCAGTGAGTTGTCTATGAAAGTAAGGACAGTTTATCAAAGGTACTCAGGTACATTGAATGGACTCATTGTGGAGTCTCCGGATCAATTGATAGGTTTTTTTAGGGGGTAGGGTAGAGAAAAATAAAGCTATTCATCTTTTATTCTGACGTACTTAAAATAAACCAGGAATTCGCTTGAATTCGGTCTGGAGAACATCACTAGACCTCAGGAATACTACGGCAGTGAATATTAGAGACATTTCGGTAAGCAAAGTTATAATTTACTTTGTACAATCACGAAAAAGTGAAAGGAGGGTCACTGATCAGCTGATTGCCGCTAGCTCGGCAAGCTCGGGCTTGCTTTTCTTTTACTTATCTTTCTTTTATCTTTAATTCTTATCTGATTATTTATTTATTATTATTATTATTTTCTTGATCAATGAGATATTTTCATCAAGTCATGTCCTCAAAGTCTGCAAGTAAAAGATCTAGATCTGCAGGTTCAAACTCGTCTCCCACAAAACAGAGACCCCGCCGTGAACAAAATAAAAAAATGATTCCACCAGCGAACACGTCAGCTACCTCATTAGGATCTGAACCACAGCCCAGCACATCATCACAAGGAATAACTGATGAATCCCCGTTTTTTACACCGAATCCATTTCAAATCCTCCAAAATGAAAAAGAAACCATGGAATCTTCTCCTATACCCAGGGAACCACTACCTCCACCAATATTTGTTAAGAATATTAAAAATTTTAAACTTATGTGTGCGCATTTAAACAAAGTGACTGATCCTAATAGTTATTATTGTATAAGTAGAACCAATGATACTAAAATATCTCCGACTACTGCTGAAACCTACAGAAAGATTGTGAAATATCTGACTGAGACCAAAGCTGACTTTCATACTTATCAGCTGCGCCAGGAGAGAGCATTAAGGGTCGTAATCAGAAACCTACATTCCTCAACACCCGTTGAAGCTATCAAAGAAGAACTGACAGAACTAGGATTCCAAGTGAGGCAAGTCACCAACGTTCTAAAAGATAAAAGTCCACTACCTCTATTCTTCGTGGACTTGGAACCATCAGCAGGAGTCGAAAATATCTATGACCTCAGTAGACTCTACTATACCCGTGTAAAGGTTGAAAAACCTTACACAAAGAAAGACATTGTTCAGTGCCATAACTGTCAGGCATATGGTCATACCAGAAGTTATTGCCATCACATACCACGCTGTGTGAAATGCGGTGAACAGCATAAAACAGAAGAATGTACAAGATCAAGATCTACACCCGCTGTATGTGCTCTGTGCCTCAAGGACCACCCGGCTAACTACAAGGGATGTGAAATCTACAAGAAACTCCGAACCAGATACCAAAAACCTCAGGATACGAATGAAACAGCTGCACCAACCAGAAGCAGAAGAGAACCATCTAAACTTGTAAATTCTAACGTGTCATTTGCCCACTTGCTTGGAGGTGGAAACCAGAATCATGAAGTCGAGGCACTGCCGGAACAACGTTTTCCTCAACAATCTCAATCTATTGTACAACAATCTACTTCTCAAAGTTTACCTAATCTTCAAAAAACTCCTCAACATCAAATTCCTCATATCCCTTCACCATCAAACGTCACAGATCTTACCAGTCTAATGACATCGTTCATCTCCGAAATGAAATCTCTTGTTATGCCGCTTATATCACTCCTTACAAATCTAGTATCAAATTTAATCCCTGCCTTGAAAAATCCTTAAATGAATTCACCTAACTCCTTATCCATTCTCCTTTGGAATGCGAATGGTGTTAGAAATCATACTGACGAACTGACAGCGTTGTTGCAAGACAAAACAATCGATGTTGCACTTATAACTGAAACAAGACTAACCACTAAACAGTACTTCAAAATACCGCAGTATATGACATACCGTACTGACCACCCAGACGGCAAAGCCCATGCCGGTTCTGCTATCATTGTCCACCAATCCCTCTCTCATCATTTACTCCCACTTCCCACCTATGATTTCCTACAAGCCACAGCAATAGTAATCAAGACTTTTTCCTTTCCGGTAACCCTCACATCTTCATATTGCCCTCCTAAACATTCCATTTCCAATTCCGAATTTGTATCCATCCTGGATTCCTTAGGAAATTGCTTCATTCTGGGTGCAGACTTAAACGCCAAGCATCAGCAGTGGGGTTCCAGAACCACGAATTCTCGGGGACGAAATTTGCTGTCTGCACTCAACTCCCGAAATTTTAATATCCTGCCTCCTGACTCCCCTACCTACTGGCCAACCGATCCTAACCGCAATCCTGACATCCTCGACTTCTTTATCCACAGCGGATTAGGCTCCCTCAACTTGTCTGTAACTCGCCTTGATGAACTATCCTCAGACCATAGTCCACTGATCCTAAAAGTATCTCTCACTCCAATTCCAAAACCCATTCCACCATCATTCATCCGAGGCCCTGTCAACTGGAACCTTTTCCGCCAAATCCTAACCGATAATATTGACCTCAGAGTAACCCTCAAAACCCCAGATGACCTAGATAATTCCGTCTATTCCTTTACCACCGCCATCCAACAAGCTGTCTGGACTGCCTCCTCTCCTAAACACTCCAATATAAATCCTCACCAAAATCATTTTCCACAACATATTATAGACCTCATCCATACCAAACGCCGAGCAAGATCATTATGGCAGCGCACCCGACACCCAACAGATCGCCGCTCCTATAACTTCTATTGTAGACAATTGAAGAGGGAGTTGGCGACCTTCCGTTCCCAGTCCTTTAATTCCTACCTCTCCTCTCTATCAGCTCGTGATAATTCCCTGTGGAATATCACGAAAAAGATCCTAAAATACCATCAAGTTTCCCATCCTCTCCGACGTTGTGATGACTCCTGGGCTGCGTCTGATGAAGATAAAGCCGAGGAATTCGCCACACACCTCTCCAAAGTTTTCACTCCTCACCCGGAATCCCACGCCAATCACACCGCAACAGTGCAAGACTTTCTTATGTCACCAATTCCACTTTCCCTACCTCCTAAAGCTATTAATCCCTCTGAGGTCAAATATCTTCTCCAAAAACTGACCCTCCGTAAATCTCCTGGACACGATCTCCTTACTCCCCAGATCCTCCGACAACTTCCGCAGAAAGCTGTTATATTCCTTACTTATATTTACAACTGCATCCTACGCACCACCTATTTTCCTCTGTTATGGAAACATTCCACTATCATTCTTTTTCTAAAACCAGGCAAACCTTCCAACAACACTTCATCCTACAGGCCTATTAGTCTACTCCCCATCCTCTCAAAAATCTTCGAAAGGCTTCTTCTTAAACGTATCCTACCCATATTAGAATCTCAAAATCTTCCTTCCCATCAGTTTGGATTCCGTCCTCAGCATTCCACAGTTCAACAGGGGCTCCGAGTTGTAGACCATATTTCCTCAGCTCTTGAATGCAAAGAGTATTGTTCTGGTGCGTTTCTGGACATTGCGCAAGCTTTTGACCGGGTATGGCACACTGGATTACTCTTCAAGCTGAAAACCCATTTACCCCAATCTCTATACCTCATTCTCCGATCCTATCTCTCAAACCGTTCCTTCCGCGTTCGCTGTGGTGTAGAATTTTCTAACCTTTATCCCGTTGAGGCCGGTGTTCCTCAAGGCAGCGTCTTGGGACCCGTCCTCTACATCCTTTACACTGCTGATATTCCTACACATCCTGATACCTTTCTGGCAACTTTTGCAGACGACACCGCCATCCTATCATCCAGTTCCAATCCTGAAACAGCATCCTTAAACCTGCAAAGACACCTTTCTCTTATCGAAGACTGGTGTAATGCTTGGCGCATTAAGGTGAACGAAGCCAAATGCAAACACGTAACCTTCACTCTTCGACGAAACTCCTGTCCGCCAGTTTACTTCAATTCCATTCCAATTCCTCCTTCAGATACAGTCCGGTATCTTGGCTTACTATTAGACAAAAGATTGACTTGGAACCCACATACAAGACTTAAAAGACAAGAACTCAACCGACGATTCGGACAGTTATACCGACTACTCAACAGAAAATCTGAACTTACAGCTGACAACAAATTATTAATCTACAAGACAATACTGAAGCCCATTTGGACCTACGGACTTGAACTGTGGGGGACAGCTAAACGTACTAACATCAAACGCATTCAATCCTTTCAATCCAAAGTCCTCCGTACAATAGTAAATGCTCCTTATTATGTCTCCAACTATACCTTGCACCACGACCTTAATGTTCCATTTATTTCAGACCTAATTCCATCCAAATTTTCCAAATTCCACCAGAACCTATTTCATCATCCTAATCCTCTAGCTCAATCCCTATCCAGCTCCACTCATCCATACAACCCACCTAGAAGGTTGAAACGGCAGTGGCCCCGCGACCTGTTGTAAATACATTGGAGTTCTAGCACTGGCTAGATTCTCCACTCAATGTGATGTACGTATGAGTGTGTGTATGTGTATATAGGTATAAGTGAATTCTTGACTATTGTATTGATTCATTATTGTGTATATATTTTATTGTAATTTTATTCCGTGTAAATATTGTATGAATGTAGTATGTATGATATCTTTCAGCACTACTATTAATGTCCAAATTGGGACAGATTGTAATTTTACTGAATAAAAATTGTTGTTGTAAAAAAAAATAAAAATAAAATAAACCACTCCTGACTTCTTCAAAAGAGAATCTTGTGGTGCAGTGGGTGATACACAAGACTGCTTTAGTGTACTTTAGTAAATGAATGGATTGTTAGTGAATGACTGTGGATCTAAAGGTTTTCAGAAAAGGGAGGAGGAAGAACAAAAACCTATACTTCTGGAATTAACATCATTATAATACACACCTACTACTTTCTTCCGCCATCGCCCCTCAGTTCCAAATTACTATTTAATTACGGCCAGATCGCCATTGCTAAGGTATCAGCTTTCGGATCTCTTAGTTTTTGAGGATATCCATGAGTTCTTAAAAGAATCTGGACCATGGTGTAGATAATTACATAATAGATTTTTTTAATAAAACACATGTTTCTATGGAAATTCAATTAAATTAATTTTTTAATAGTTTCATATATATATTTAAATTAAATAAATCTAGAGAAACTGCATGTATCAAAGCCTGAAACCTGAGATCGGGTTGGGTTCCACAAACACACAAAAAAAAAAAAATTAGGAAAATAAAAATGAAAAAGTAAAAAAAAAAAAGACAAAATGTTTACAATTTTCTAGATTTTCCTGATAGAATGTTACGGTGTTGAGGGGCGTATTGCCGTTCATCTTGTGGAAACATGAGTGCCTAAAGCAATAAGTACTGTAGACCCGTAAGGCAAAAAATCCCTCGGCAAAATTTAAAAACTGCTCACCCTGTCAAAGCATATTGTACTTAGTAATTCACGTATTATTGTCAAGTGTGAATGGGAAGTGTGCTATATCTTCTCCTTCTTATATCTTTATATCTTCTTTATATTTGTATAAAATAAAATTTATATTTAAAAAAAATAAATAAATAAAACAGTCTATAATGAATCCTTCGGCAGCAGACTCCAGTCGATACTCTGGATCATTGTTCATCATAATTTCATAAGAAATAAATTCATCGTCCATCCAAGGGAAAATAGATACTCTAACAACTGCTTCGAAAATCAGTGAGTTGCCTATGAAAGTAAGGACTGTTTATGACAGGTACTTGGGTACATGGATTGTTAGTCAATGTCTCCGGATAAAAAGATAGGTTTTTTTTTTTTTTTTTTTGTGGTAGGGTATAGAAAAATAAAGCATCGGGAATTAGCGTGATATTAAACCATCCCAGACTGCTTCAAAAGAGAATCCTGTGGTTTCGTTAGTTGTATACAAGTCATGGTATTATGTCAATAACATCCTTAGCAAAGAAAGGAACAAAGAGGACTATCGTATGTACTGTAACACTTTGGACTAGATTCTATGAACTACTGTAAATCAGGAACCCAGAAATCGTTATTTTTAAAGGAAGAAAAGAAAGAGAAGAGGGTTTAACATACAGAGCGTGTTATCGTAAACTTTACAGACCAAGCTTAACTGGAATAGTCTTATTCCTTTCTGTGGCCATAAATTTTCTTATCATTCCATTGTATGGCTAAGCGGGGTCCATATTACAGTGGACATTGAAGAATATATAGTCTTCTTAGGACAATAGTCAATGCTTGGATATTGTTTCAGCTCTTGGTATCATAACGCTATATCAGTTACATCCATAGCTTATTTTTGGATGGAATGTATCGTCCTGACGAGATATATTTGAGGAATGCTTGTGGTTAACTGTTACTTCAATCAAAGGTAAATATAGATTTACCTATCAAGAACGGTGGATAGAGCACAAGTCTACTACTGTTCTGCGGGTTCGTGTTCGAACCCTTGTTGTGGCAGAATTATTTATTCTGTTGTTTCAACCGTGGAGAACACCCAGCCTCTATAAAGTGAGTTTCTGAAAATTGGGGGAAAAACCTGGCGGCTGTGCGTGCTTTAGGCATCGCTGTAGGCCCTGAAACAATACAATTCTCTATATGTACTGAATCCAAGATCTTTAATGGAACGTAGAGGTACTGTGATTTATTTATTTATTTTTTTTCCAGAAGGGAAGTATAAGAAGAGGTTTAAGGAAGTTTGAAATCCCACTCAAGCCAAACAGGACAGATCAAGATTCTAGATAGCAACACGAAATAAATTTTAATAAAATTCCATTGTCTAGTCTAGCTGGGGACTTGACGAAGAATGGTATTGTTTAAATTCAGTTTATGTGGAAAACTTCTTCTATTGTTTGTAACTATTCTTTTATTAGTGCTTCCTACATTATTAACTACGTTTTGGACTATTGTCCCATTGTCAACGTGATCTGTATTCCAATTCAAACCATCTCTCTGGCTTTATACTGCTATGGATTTTTATAATCCATTATGTTCTCATCAGTTCCAATGAAATGTTCCTGACTAATTGACACTACTATCCCGTGAAACTTTGTCCACTGCACGTGCCGAATATATGTACGCACTCTATTATATATATATATATATATATATATATATATATATATATATATATATATATATATATATATATATAAGAAATAGTTTTGAATTAGGTTCTACATATATAAAGTGACCGTGTAATATTTTATTTTTTTACAATTATGCGGGTAATGTATAGCCGTAGCGATGTTCACACAATTCTCTTGGGACTGTATTTGTTGAATTCACTTAATATTGAATTTAACTGAAGAAGAGTGAAATTTGCCAAAAAATGTGTATAAAATACAAAAATTTATATAAGAGTTGAAGTTGAGAAACATAGAGGTAGTTGAAAATCATTGCGAACAATTGTTTATATTCTAAATAAAGAGCTGGTCCGCCTTAAGTTGGAAAAAAAAACCTGTACCTTTACAACCCATGAAGAGATTCGTGGTGCTTCTATGCCAACGGCCGTGCAAGGAGATGATTAGGCCGAAATCACGCACAGCTGCCTGGGTTTTTTAGATACCCACTTTTTAGATACTAGGAGTTTCTTAGGAGGGTCTCCATATCCTAAAGTCGATACACTGCTATACCAAAATAAATAATATCCTGTCATAGCCGGGATTCGAACCTAGGCCCTGGAATACAGTAGACTAGTGAAATGAGTGGTTCTCACTCTAGTTATTATAATATTTATTCTAAAACTTAGAAATTTTAACTCCAAAGTATAATCAATCTTCTACTTAGTTTAGTATCCTCAAATATTTAATCTCAATTCTTCTGAGTGCGATATGCGTTAGCTATTCTTCTATTCTATGTAACCTTTGTTTTCTTGTTTATGTATTTAACGCCACTTTATGTTAATGTAGCTAGTCGGGCGATGCTTATAGTGGAAGTCGTAAATTTTGCCTATACAGGTTTAATTAGGATAGAGATCTTTAACGAGTACCTTTTTACGTCTCCTCCGAAGGTCGGCATAACTAAGAATGTTTTACTCCCATTAACAAATCCTAGGACCACCTGCGGATTTCAACCCGTGTCCTTTGGCATAGAAGGCTGATATGCTAGCCACCTTGCTTGTGATCCCGAAAACCTTCGTTTTTACTTTTGAATTCTTTACGGTGGAGATTTGTATCATCCCTCAAATATCTTCACCACAAAATGTGTAAAAATAAGTAAAGGAGTTGTCGTTTAAAGGTTTTATATATATATATATATATATATATATATATATATATATATATATATATATATATAACTTTTTCCAGTTGGAAAAAGTTACATAACACTGGGCCACGCGGTGTAATTTCCTGGGAGGTTACACTCACGGTTCTCGATGCATCCCCATTAAATACATAAATTACATCCTTTATGTAATCCCCGCCGGGCTGATATTCGAACTCACAACCTGTAGTATGAGAGACTAGCGCGCTAGCCACTGTGCCACGGGCTCCCCAATATACATTTTAAATGGAGATTGTTCGAACAAAATTTTTTATAACTCTCATTCGAATACAAGTCTACCCCAATTTAAAATAAATTCAACCCATAGAGAAATATATAAAAATTATATTCAGTCTAATGCGGTCTAAAAATGAATTATTTTATTTTGGGCGCTTTCCTATCAATTCTTATCAGTATGATTATTACAAACCACAAAACTGGTTTATATAAATTTATAAAATTAACTTACGATTAAAAAAGGTTTGAATCTGGCATTTTTCTTTTGTGAGAACTTCTTCAGGTCCCTGGCTCGAATCTGGGACGAAACACGACTGAGGCACATCATTTATGCTTGTATTTCTGGCTTGGAGTAACCCTGAGGTGCGGAGAACATCCTGGGGCACACTCAGCCTCTATAAAGTGGGAACCCAATTATTTTGGAAAAATTTGGTGGCTGAGCATAATCAAGACCTAATCTTACATAGTCGTTGGCCTAGAAACATTACGAACACTATATGTAATCGAAAGACCTTAAACGGGGTTTAGAGAGAGGTACAAGTTTTCTATTTATTTTTAATTCCTTTATTTTTTAAGTTAACGATTAGATCAGTTTCAGGACATAAGAATTTACTGTACTCAGTTTCATTTTCGTTGCCCATCCGCATGTCTTTAGAAAGGTAATTTGACGCTTGAATGTTATACTTCAGGCCGTAATATGACCGTTCTTGAAATCGCCGAATCAAATATGGTCTTGAGAACTAGTATAATGCTTCCTAAGAATTAGGTCCTGAAAAAAAAAACAAGGTTCGAATTATTATGAAGAATATTTAGAGCTGTCAAGGAAAAATTATTATATATATATTATAATTTGAAGGATCGTGTATCAGGCATTAAGTTTAAATTAATATTTTAAGATCGCTGTAGATAAATTTAACTTATTCCAATCCTTTAAAAGCAAGAAAAACTTCCTATATAATTGACTTCTTCTGTCTACCTCCTTCCGTACATTCCCTAAAAACAAGATCTATACCCACCGATTTAGATATACCTGCTTCCTTTGACAAGTTTTGTATCATCCGTGCTACCGGATGTGTTAATGTTCTGCACACACGTATCAATCATTACGGAATTATGCATAATTAAATTGATTCTAAGTTTTCATCTATTTTATTTTTTTATTTACAGGCGAACAGCCCAATGACAGATGGTCATATTACAAACAGTATTTACCTTATAATATCATAAACATGCTGATATACTGAAATATTAAAAAAATATAGTAAAATACAATAACTGAATATAGCAAAATAAAACAATTGCGTCATACATAAATAGAAATAAAATTTATTAAAATTCAATAATTAAATATTGACAAATAATAATAATAATAATAAAATAATTCATACATAAACTAAAAAAAATATATAATAAATACAATAACGGAATAAAGTAAAATAAAACAATTACTTCAAATGTAAAACAAAATATAATAAAATACAGTGACTGACTAAAAAACAATTACTTTATTATAAATTTGTGTATGTTCCTGCCCTACAGTCTCCTTTAATAACTATCCTCTAGTCTCAGTTAAGCATATCCAAAACCCAGGACTCCATCAAGACAAACAACTTAATTGGATTCCTCATACAAGAATGAAACGACAAGTAACTGCTCGACGTTTTCGGCTGTTCTAACACTCACTTGACAAACGTTCTAATCTTGCACTAAACTACAACCAGCTCATTTACATGACTATTATAAGGCCAATCTTGACGTATGGAGTTGAGCTTTGGGGCTCTACTAAACCATCAAATTCATTACAACCCAAAATCCTCAGCGCTCCCTACTTTGTCACGAACAAATTCATCCATAAGGACCTTAATGTTCTGTAATGATGGAGTTTTGTTGACCGTTGAGAAATTAGATGAGGAAGATGTTTGGGGGTGCGGTCATACGATATTACTTACTTAAAAGATTACTTAATATTTTTTAATCTTTACCTCGTCACTATTTCTTACAATTTTATCAAATACTCATAAGTAATAACTCAAGTACTCTCAAGTAATAACTTTTGGCTATTTTTTAACAATCGAATCAGTAAACATAACTTAGCTTCTTGGAAAAGTCCTAACGGACATTCTAGTTCTCATATTTTCCGTTCCACGCAATGAGCGTTTTTTAAACTGGGAAACATCACTCCTTTAGGCAGTGTCTTCAGGTCAAAGTCAAGTATGTATCTTTTTTCTTATTGATAAGGATCTTTTTTCATCGCCCATTTCTTTCTCCCTCTTTCCATACTCATATCTTTCTCCGTTACATATCCTGACATATAATTATTAGTTTAATATTACATTATTTTAAAATTTAAAATTATTTTTTATTCATACTGTTTCTCTTTTGTAATGACTATGTTCTTTTTTATATATTACCTATACTCTTAACTATGTTTTTAATATATTACCGTCATATATCACTTCAAAATTGTTAATATTTAAAATTTTAATTGTTCACATATTTTTCCTTTGTCATTTTTTTCATTTACTTAGTCTCTCTTTATATATTCTCATTACAATATTATCATCTCAATTTTGTTTACTTCCATACTTTATAACTATCATCTTAATTTTGTTTATTTCCATACTTTATAACTGTCACCTTATTTCCATACTTTATAATTGTCATCTTATTATCATTTTACATTTAATTTTATTTATGTTCCCATAATTAATTACTGTCATATTATTATTATATACCTAACGCATTATTAAGTTTATAATTACATCGGTTGTTATCTTGTTTCTTTTAGCCCTGATGAAGGCCCACGTTGTAGGCCGAAACGTCGGCACATAATTAAAATAACACTTATTTTAAATGTGTGTTTCCAATTTATGACCGCACCCCCAACCATCTTCCTCATTTAATGTTCTGTAAGTTACTGATTTGGCCCGAGCCAGATAACTTTCCTTCCATGACAAACTCTATTCCCTAACTAACCTAATAGTTTCAATCCTTTCTTTCTCTTAAATCCCTGATAATCCTCCGAGGCGTCTGAAAAGAATATGGCGTCGAGACCTTCTAGATTAGAATATTCTTGAGTGTTAGTGATGGGTAGCTTCTCTACAAGTCTTGTCCATGTCTATTTTCTTATAGCCTATTTACTTGTGTGATATAATAATGTGTGATATTAATAAATAGCCATTATCTTTTGCTGCTTAGCTAATGTAGCCAGACGAATGGTAGTTATTCCGTTCATTTTACCTCATTGTTAGGGTATAAAATGTCCCAGAATAAAAATTATTTGTATTCATTCATTCATTTAAAAAAAACAAAAAAAAAAAAAAAAAAACACATAATCAAAAGGTGTTATTATTCAGCTCTCAACTTTCAGATAGATGTCATAGGTAGTTAGTTCAAGCGTTGACAAGACTTAGTAGGATGGTTTAAACGGTAGTTGCTATCACTGTCGAGGCGTTACTAAGGTAGATAAAACCTGAATCATTATGTGTTTTCACTGACATTCAGAAGAACATACACCTATGACAAAACATAATGTTAGTTTGTGACTGGTATATAGCTATTTTATGGGGTTAAAATTAGTTCGAACTGGTCAATCCCATACTAGAAGATCCGTGGCTCAAACAAAGCGTATGATGTGTTCAGGAATGGTTGTTTCTTTTTGCGATCTAAATAAACCTGCTATTGTGAAGTAGTGTCACGTACATTGCGGAGATATCCTTCGCTAAATGTGATCTATCAGTTTTTGTCGTCTACTCCAGAATGTCAGGAGTCCTCTGATAGTGTTTGGAACAGTACAAAGGAGAAGAAACCACTCAGGAAATGAATGGTCTGTCTCATAACAATGTTATTAGTCAGGAGTTTATAATTATGATTATTATAATTATGACAATAGGCTAAGTGAACGATATAGAGTTATCAACAATCTTTTTCTACACAATTCTATCCAATGACCACTTTCGAGATCAGACCGAACTAAATCCTCCCTCTACGCTTCCGTCTTAGATGCTTATTAATCTTTTCAGCTCATATTAACTTTTTTAGGAATTCATTATTCACTAAGTCTAATACATTTGCATGGCCTTTTGAGTCTCCGTGATGTATTGTGTTGTAAAATAAATTCGTAATGTATTTTTTTTTTTTGGTTATTTTAATAAAAAATTTAGATTATTGAAAATATTTTTTTACAAGCGATTCAGCGATATCCCGTATCGTAGAGTGAGCGTTTTCTGTGACAAATGCTTAAATTAGATCATCATCAAAAGTTGAAGAGCGACCCGAAAGCTTTGAGTCTTCCAAGACGAAATTTCTGGTTCTGAACTGATCAAACCACATACGTACGGTGCTTTCTCCTAAGGTATCATTGCCATAAACACTGCAAATTTTCTAAGCAGTTAGTGCAGCGAATATTCCTTTTTGGAAATAAAAAAAAAAATGTCGAAAACGAATTTTAACCTCTTCCATTTTGAGCAAGGAAAATACCACTTCGAGATAAGTAATCTCGGTTGAAACGGATTCATAAAATCACCTTAACTAATCCTTTTTTAGGATATGTAAAAAGTATTGATCAAGTAAACAAGATTTTATAAACACAGAGAGGAATAAATTGAAATATTGAACACTACGAACTTATTTTACTACCCCATATCACCTCATAACGAAGGAAGCCAAGCTCCGGCATTCCGCGTCGTGTAGACTTCCAAATTCTAAAGTAGATTTTTCAGTTTTAACCAATACAACAATAATTGTTATTTTTTTATTTTATGAGGATATATATATATATATATATATATATATATATATATATAAAATTGTATTCAGGACAATTATTCCATTAGCCATATTTTTTTTGCGAATTATGTACTTTTCTTGCATATTTCTAAGATGATGGTAGACAAAAGAAATACAAAAGAACGGGTTCAACAAAACCCTTAATAGAAGAATGTCTAGCTTTTCAACAGGTTTCAACAATTTCAAGAGTTTTTTAACCTTTTTTATAAAGAGTCCATTTCATAAATATTATGTTATTACTCATAGAATTGTTTATTTTTTGAAAAATAAATTATAATTGGGAAATATTACAATAGTAATTATTTCAAAGATGCTTTTGATTTTAATTTTGCCAATATTTTTAAAACTAAGAAGTATTTAAATGATATCGACAAAATAGGAAATTTTCAATCCAATAAAATACTCAAGAACAATTAAAAAAATAAATATTTTATGAACATATTACAAACCATTATTTGGTAAAATTAAGAACAAAATGAGCATGAAAAAAAAAAAAAAAAACGTTGCATAGTTTAAATATCTAATTTCAAAAGTTTGAATTATAAAAAAAAAATTGAGATTCTACTGATCTTGTTAGAACAAATGATAGTTTTATTCGAATTATTATTAAAACCTTACTCTTAGAGAATCATCAGATAAAAAAATAAATAAAATTAAAAGAAATTTTAAGATATAGTTTTTTTCATTTTTAGAGAATAAATACTCGTAAGTGTATAGTTTACTGAAAAAAAAAATAATGTGTATAGAACACACAGAAGAGGACGTTTAGTGTGGAAGTTTAATCACTAATATATAACTAGTTATATCAATATAAAAAAAAGTTAATTGTTATTAAAAAATTTAACTAATTGGTAATATCAAATTTAGATATTCATGTTTTAGTGTACAATGGGAGCATTGAAAATGGGCAACAATTAAGCCAGGAACGGCACAAAATATGTAATAATAAAATAGGAAGAGATGTATAAAATTATTTATATTTATTTGAAAGAATAAATTTTGGATTAGTGATTTCCATCCTTTGAAAAATAAGTTTTTATACTATTATTTAAAACGCTTCAAACTAAAATTCCCGTGCTATCACAGACATAGAATTTTTATTCTAAACCTTACGTTGCCTGATAATCAGCTATATGTATAAATCTTATTAAAAAATATTGCATCTACTAAAAATCAGTATTTAATTTTAAAATCAAAATTATACCACGCATAATTAGGTACAACATTTTTAAAAAGAAAATACCATCATGCTGTGGGACTAATACATTAATCATTTTTTCAAACTAAAAAAAAAACAAAAATTAAAATCGTGTTAATAAATATACTGGTATTTATACAAACAATATTACAAGACAATATGTTCATAAAATAACTATGTACATATGACGGTGTTATATATATATATATATATATATATATATATATTATATATATATATATATATATATATATATATATATAAAATATACATATATACTTTTTTTTTCCCGAAATGAGGAAATTTTTATTTTGTTTTTTTTTATCATTAATTTTCAGGTATCTTGTATTTATGTTGTATAATTTAAATTAAGATACCGGTCTATTTTAATGCATAATTTTATATACATTTATGAAATTCTGTACCAATATAATGTAAAAATACAAAAAATAAATTTGTAGTGTATTTATTCCCTGATCATATCTTTTTTTCTAAATAAAAAAAAAAAAAAAAAACCAGTTGTTATAAAAGAAATAAATACTCTAAATCGTGACTAGATAAGATTTTATTGACTGTATTATCTACTAAAATATCAGAGGGCCGATGGATCCGATCATCCTAATCTCTAATAATTGTGATAAGCATATAATAAAAAAAAAAAAAAAATTTAAGTCCTGTGGCGCACTCAAGCTATAGAGCTATTATAATATAGAGCTAAGTTAGGGAATAAACCTTTTGTGTAAATACTGACCATATTAGCTAGTCGTATTACCATTTGACAAGAAACGGTATCACCCCAATTAAACCTTCCAAAAAGGCCTCGGTGATCGTGAGTGTTAATGCGTGGCTTAATAACCTCGAGTCAAAAGACACCTGTTCGAATTTGGCTTAGGCGAACTTTCTTACAGGTATAACCTCTAGGATAAACCGTCATATTAAAAAAAGCTTTCAAAGTCATAAAATATTAGTTCCATGGGCTTCAGAGTGTTTTATTAGTACTTTGATCACTCAAATCCATTGTCCAGATGTATTAATACAAAATATCCTAAGTTCCTTTTGTCGTGGTATTGCGTCTGAAGAATTATGAGTTGAAGTTATAATTTTATACAAATATAATGTTAGATGTTTGTTTAATTACTCAACGTCATGCAGCAGAGGGACTCCTAAAATTCTTCTATCAAGGTTTAATTCGGAATGGAATATTATATGAGAACACCTTACGAGTACCTGTTATTCCACAGGCTTGCGATAACTTTTTTACGTCTCCTCTGAAGGACTAGGGTTAACTAAGGATGCCTTACACCCATTACATCCATAGGGATCTTTAACGAGTACCTGGTATTGGACAGACCTCCATTTTACGTTCTCTGAAAAGGATGACGTAACTAGATATTTTTTACTCCTTTTTCTGTTACTTTGATTAAAAAGATCGATGGGCCACCTGCCTGGTTTGAACCAGCGACCTTGAGCATAACGTTTGATATTAATTTGTAATAGCAAATAGAATAAACTGTAAAATATTTTACCTTATCTTACCTATTGCGCAACTAACATTTACCGCTCATTTTAGAAATTATTACCTATATACATACTAGCTGACCCGACAGACGATGTCCTGTCTTAATTATAACTTTTAAAAAACTTATTGACCTAAGTAACTTTTCTCTTTTCTTCTTTCATAAGATCCTTCTCATTACTTCAATTTTTTATATAATGATATAGAGATTATTGTTTCTTTCAAAATTAAAAAAAAAAAAAAAAATCTTTATCTACCAAACTGACTTTTGGATTTTTTTCTTTCATAAGATCTCCTGACTGATTTAAACATAACGAAAAAAGAATTAGGGAAATCGGTCAAGCCGTTCACACGTGATGCGATGACCGAGAGAAAAGCCGATTTATTTTTATATATATAGGTATGTATTTATATGTGAAAACATCTATTTATTTTACATGAAAAGACGTTTTTAGAAAATATTTTTAATGTAAATATTAATTATTCAAACCATAACTTATATAAATATAGTCTTTCTCCATTCGCGTCTACGACTTTTCTTCTTCTTGCACATTATTTTTTCTAGAATATTTAGCTTTCCGACGTTAAGTAGTATATTTATTCTGTAAATCTGAATTCTGGAAATTTTTTTTCTAAACAAGGAAAATATATCTATATTTTACTTAATTTATTAACTATCACATTATTTCGAAATTTATATTGAACCATAATTTCTTATCACCAACAGTGGCTGATAGTATATTAGTTCAATTAAATAAAACATTAAATATATTTTAGAGGAAGACATTTCGAAAACTCCGTAGTTAAGAATAATACTTAGCTATAAGTATAAACCATTTATTATAAATTGATAAACAGAGTTTGATTGAAATCCAATCGAAAAAATAAGTGATCTAGGATCGTACAATTATGGTATAAAATGGCACTAGCAGGATGCTCATTTCCGGGATTGAAATCACTTAAAAAAAAACTTGATGTGAATTTTAATTCGTGCGACTTATCGTCAATTTGAATCCACTGAGACCTACATAACCAAGGAGAACATTTTTGAAATATGATTATTTTGACACAGAGAACCTTAAAAGGCGTATTTTCATTAAATCTTGGTTAGAAAATCAACTTTTCTAACAAAGGATTGTAAGTTCGAGAAGTTGTGTTAAAAAAACTATCATTTTTTTACTTTCACTTACATATATATGAAATATATAACGAAAAAGGCTATAACGATTTTGATTAAACTTCCTATATTGATGAAAAATTTAGTGGGCTCTAACATCTTGTAGGTTTTATTCTGATTGAAACAGTCTGACTGAGCTTAAATGCCGATATTTTATATTTTCTTCCTCTAAGCTACCTTCAATTTTTTACATTCCAAAAGATTAACCGTATCATCTTAATGGCATTGATAAAGGACGGCTAAATTTTTAAATTGGACGATTTTGACGACCAACTAAAGGATAAAAGAGAAAAACTATTTTTTTGTGTATTTTTTTTTTTTTTTTTATATTAAGAACAGTAATTAATACTTATATTATAGCGGTGGAAAGAGAAAGATTTTAGAAAAAATATTATCTGGTACACATTTGTAAAAGGTAATATAAAGTGACGAATAGGATATAAACTTATTACTGTTTAACAATTTAATGTAGCTATATTATTTAATATAAATCATATCTTTCCAACGAAAATGAATACACGTTTTATTAAAATCAACTTAGAATATTTTTCAGATTGAAGTATATTTAATAAGTTTTTAAATTGATTTTAACAGCCGAGGTAAGTGAAAGTCGTGTGTTGCCCGCACCAGATTTTTTCGTTTTAGAAGTAAAGGAAACCGAATTAGCTCAGGCGTGCAGATAACATAATAAGCTACTACACTAATGATCGCTGGGTCCTGGGTTCGAGCACTTATGCGACAGGAAGATTATTTATTACGTTTTACTGACCGTGGATCGAAATAAATAGATACCTCAAGAGCTTACCCAGCTTCAATAAAATACGTGAACGTAAATTTGAGAAAAACTTGAGAGGCTTAGCGTGATCTGGGTCAAATCCTTTCTTGCACAATCGTTAACCTAGATATGTCAGAAATCCTTATTACAGTTTTTCAGATTTTTATTTAATTTAAATACTTTCTGGCAAACTTCTGCATCGCCGTTTGCCACCCAGAATGTCTTGCATGTTCGCGGAAAGGAGGAGCCTGCATCGCATGAGAGCCGATGCATAATATTTTGTAAACAAATAGAGCTCTAGACTCAAGCTACCGTGGGAATTGTTCCATAACCGTTCGTGTTGATCATTCCAAGGTTCAGGCACGATCAATAAGCTCAGGATTAATAATATTCTTAACACAAAACAATATTCTCTTGATAAACAATAGTGTTTGAATCGAAAAATGACCACTATTTTAGTCTTTCCAAAAATTGAAAACTTTATTCAGAACTTTTTTTTTTTTTATAAGAGTATTCTAAGATACCTTCATACCTAATTTAAATGCGAAACTATGACGTTTCGCATCCGTTTTTGTACATTATCGAATACATAATTTTATCCAAGAAGAAATTAGTCCAGTTTTGGGTCATTAAAAAAATATGGTGCGGACGATACACGACTTTCACTTACCTCCACCGTCAACATATATTTAGGAACTATAATAAATAAACTTAAAGTTGAAAAAAGGTTTAGGTTAATTTGAAGAAAAAGTATATTCAGTTTCGTTAGAAACATTAAATAATATGACAATGTTAAATAGTTACGTATAATAGTCAGTAATAAGTCTAAGCACTACACGTCGCTCTGCATTACTTATTACAACTTTGTCAGATATCATATAATATTTTTTCTAAAAACTCTTTCTTTCCAACGGTATATTATACGTCTACATTACTGTTGTTAATACCAAAAAGCCAAAAATTACAATAAAAAAATAGTTTCTTCAACCGTTTTTTTACTTTCACTTACTAAATATATCGCGATCGAGAAAATTTTCGAATTCCAGTTTTCAACGGAAATACATGTTTTATGGTGCCCTGAGTCCAAATAACCAAGTCCCACAAAAAGATCTGTGTGTGTGTGTGTGTGTGTGTGGTAACTCCCGGGCCGAAATGAAAAGTCCTGTGAAACTGAAATTTCATATTTAAGACAAATATACGCTCAAGACGTTACAAAACCTTTTTCATCAAAATGAGCTCACCAGAAGAGCCACTTTATACCATGCTTTTTGCACCTCTTTTCGATTTTGATTAAACTCGCTATATGGATGTAAAATTTAATGGGCTTTAATATCGTGGAGGTTTCATTCTGATTAAAATGGTTTAACAGGGCTTAAATGCCGATATTTTAAATTTTCTTTCTGTAAAGTACCTTTAATTTTGTTAATTCTATCAAAATAACTATATTATCTTATTACCACTGATAAAAAAACAGATAAGTATGTAAGTTGGGCAATTTAAAAAACATAGAGGAGAAAACTAAAAAAACTTTAGTGCAATTTTTTGTTTTTGAACATAAGAGCAGTAATATACATGTATGATATACCGTTGGAAAGCTAAAGATTTTAGAAAAAATATTATCTCATACACAACCCTTTAAAAGTTAATAGAGAGTGATGAAACGAAGATAAAACTAAGTGATTATTTTAGATAATAATATTATAGATTTTTTAATAAAACACATGTTTCTATATAAATTCAATTTAATTAATTCCATAATAGTTTAACGTGTTTTTTATCTCTAACTGTATTTGAAAATTCTTTCATTGATTTTAAAACTGGAGGTAAGTGAAAGTCGTGTGTTGCCCTTACCAGATTTTTTATCTTAGTTTAGGAAATGATATGTTTTATTTTTTCGAATCTACGAAATGGAGGGAACTTAATAAGAAAATTTAAGCAATCGGTATTTGAGCCCTGTCAGACTATTTCAATCAGAATTAAACCTCCATCATAATAAAGCCCATTAAATTTTGCATCGATATAGCGAGTTTAGTCAAAATCGTAAGAACTGTTTTGGAGGAAATCGTAAAAAGTTGTTGTAACATCTCGGGCGTATGTTTGTCTCAAATATGAAATTTTAGTTCCCTACACCTTTTCGTTTTTGTACAGGACTTACTAGACACACACACACAGACTTTTTTGCGGGACTTGGTTATTTGGACAAAGGGGACCCTAAAATGTGTATTTCCGTCAAAAATTGGAATTCGAAAATTTTCACGATCGCAATAGTTTCCTTTACTATATATTTTATATATAGGTAAGTGAAAGTAAAAAAATAAATAGTTTTTCACCAATTATAGTCTGTCAACGTTTTTTGTTTATAACTTCTAAATAAAGTTAGAGTTGATAAAAAGGTAAAGAATTACACTGAGCTTTGATGGAAACGTGTTTCACTTTTCATAACTCTCCGTGACCTTATCTTTTAAATTGTTCCTAATTTACATAATATTGTTTCTGAAGTCTTAAATGTGGAATAGTGGTCCGAGGCTGTGCGGTATCAGGTACTCGTTAAAGATCACTATCCTAATTAAACCTGGATAGGCAAAATTTAGGACTCCCACTGTAGCATTGTCCAATTAGCCACCGCAGCATAAAGGGACGTTAAAACATAAAAAATAGAGAGTCCGCCGCACAGTGGACAATATGACCGATTTAGGTGGGCAAAATTCGGAAACTTGTCTATATTTGTGGTCCCAGATTACAGAAAAAAATAAAAGAAAAAATTATAAAAAATAATTAATTTTTTGACACGATTGGGGAGCGTACAGTGGTTAATATCAAATTTATTTTCTAAAATCTAAAACTTTCCTACATTTTACGTTTGAAGTCCCAGAAAACGGGAAAATCATACAAAAAATCTAGTTATTGGCTCGGAGTTACTAAAACCTTCTAATAGAAGTATTTTATATCATTTAGGAAATTCAAGAAATTATAGGTTGTAAAACTTTTGATTCGGAGTGTTGTGTCTGAAACAAATTATGTATCACCCGAAACGCAAAAAAATCGCAAAAATTCTTTGTAATATCTAAAGACTAGAAGGATTGATAAAACAAATCCTTGAGGTCACTTGGGGGTTATATAGTTTTTCGTTATTGAATAGGGTCATTTATTTACAAATTGCTTAATTAACTCTACAGGTGAGATTGCAATGTGTATTCAATAACGAGTTTGGAAATATAATGTTTTACCTGTCTCAGCAATGTCCATTGTTAAATAAAAGCAAAAAAACTTTTCTCTAAATACACCCTGAACACAATAAATGACCATCGAATAAAGTTAATCCCATTGCCGGTTATTAGGCACTCGTGTGAAAAGGAATGATTCATTCATTTACTATTTATTTGTAATCACGGTATGGCGGGAAATATTAGTATTAATGGTCTTGCCAACTAATAATAAAAGGTGAAACACTCGAAAATTCCAAATTTTTAACTTCACTTTTGTCCTCCTAAATTGGTGATTTATTCCACTGTGCGCCGTAGCAAATCTAAAGGTAATCGTTAAAGACATAAAAAAAACACAAAAACTAAAATAGTTGTTGTTGATAACAATAATTATAATTTTAATTAATTGATAATAATTGTTATATTAAAAAAGTTTAAAAACAAATACGCATAGTACCATATTTCCAACAGATCAAAAGGTCGTACTACGTCAAACATGACCTTCTTGTATAATAGCTTAGAAAATAACGTTATGAAAAAAAATACTTGATTCGGTTTATACAATCAGAGACCTTGATTGGTACAGCATGTTTAGCCATATGATCCTCCAATGGATCATTTTCAATCACATATGGATATCGTTTTATCGATCAATATCTTGTGGAAATGTAGTAGTTGCCAAAAATAAACCTTATTGGCGAAAATATATAACCAATAAATAGGGATTAATAAAGAAGATAGGTAAACTTTATTGAACAAGCGATGCTGTCTAACTTAATTGACTTGCTATTTACACAGCTTACAATATACAAATCTTAACATACAATACACAGAAAATAGATTAATGTATGTTTTTCTTTAACATTTTTTTTTCTCATTTTATTCTTTTTTTTCCTTTTCTTGCTTATCTCTCATATCAATTCAAATGTACGAGGTATGTTTTTTAAGTAAGTACCGTTTTGGAATTAAAAAAAGACGTGCAAAGATATCCCAATAATTTTATTTTTACATGAAAGCCTGTACCTTAATTTACTTTTCTACACAATTTCCATGAATTTTGAGGCACTTGTCATAAAGCGGCACCAGTTTTTGAATACCCTCCTTAAATTCTGCCGCCTGACTTGATAACCACTGCATCACAAATTTTTTGACTTCGTTATCGTCATCAAATCATTTAAATGGGAAACTCTAGATCATCCTCCAAACAGCCCTGTTCTGGCGCCCAGCGACCATTTGTTCCTGCACTTGAAGAAACACCTGGGCGGTCGGCGTCTTCAAGACGAAGGCGCTAGATCTGGGCTGTATGGAGGATGATCTAGAGTTCCCCATTTAAATGATTTGATGACGATAACGAAGTCAAAACATTTGTGATGCAGTGGTTAACAAGTGAGGCGGCAGAATTTTTTGAGGAGGGTATTCAAAAACTGGTGCCGCGTTATGACAAGTGCCTCATGGCATTCATTCCATTCATTCATTGAAATTATGTAGAAAAGTAGATTAAGTTACAGGCTTTCATGTAAAAATAAAATTATTGCGATATCTTTGCACGTCTTTTTTTAATTCCGAAACGGTACTTACTTAAAAAACATGCCTCGTATATATATGTATATAAAATAAAATTATATATTAATAATAATTATCACAAGACATCCTATAACAACCATATGAAACTCCGCTTCAATATTAAATCTCTAGCATATATAATAAAAAATAATAAAATAATATTAATAATAGTAATATTAGCAAAATAAAAAGTTAAAAAATTAAATCATAAATAAATATTTATTAATATTATTAAATATTTAATAATTACTTATATTTAAAATTCTTTTCTTTGTGGTGAAGAGACAAGAGCTAGAGTTGGACCAGGTAATCTAATCTTCTCTGACAGCACCTTACCTCTAATTTGTTCTTCTGAAGTGCATTACGTTAATGTCAGAGGGTTTAGTTTTATTGTTAGTATTGAGGTCCATTGTTAATATATATATATTTTTTAATTTAATGGGGCATTTCAACTTATAACCACTCATAATTACATTTGCGCCCGTTCTCATAGTTACCATTATCTACTAAAAAAGTATTTAATATTTTTAGAAAGATGTTCGTTTTTTAACTAACACCATCAAGCACCTGATTTGGTCTTCTGTTTGGAATGATCCTACTCGTTGACTTCCATACGCATAACATTAAATAAGATTGTGCAAAACAGTGTGTGGTTCTCACTATCCACGTTGTGGTTGTTTTCCCCCATAGATGGTATTTGCTAAATGTTTTCACTTTAATATTTGACTATTTGATCATCTTTGTCATAAGGAATCGTTTCTGTCTTATTTTTATTGAATTTTATGTTCATTTTACTAATATTTTTTTTACTTTCACTTACTTTATGTAGTAATTCTAGTTTTCAACGGAAATACACGTTTTAGGGTCTTCTGAGTCCAAATAACCAAGTCCCGAAAATAGGTCAGTGTGTGTGTGTGTGCGCGGTAACCCCAGGCGGAAACGAAAAGTCCTAATGGGCTTTAATATCATTTAGGTTCCATTCGAATTAAAATAGTCTGACAGGGCTTAAATGCCGATATTTTAAATTTTCTTTCTCTAAAGTATCTTTAATTTGGTTGATTCTATGAAAATAACTATATTAGCTTGTTACCACTGATGAAAAAAAACTAAATATGCAAATTGAGCGAATTTTAAAAGCAACCAAAGGAGAAAACTGAAAAAAAAAACTTTAGTGCAATATTTTGTTTTTGAGCATAAGAGCAGTAATATACATGTATGATATATCGTTGGAAAGCTAAAGATTTTAGAAGAAGTGTTATCTCATAGACAAGGTTTTAAAAGTTAATAGAGAGTGATGAAAAGGAGATAAAACTAACTGAATATTTTAGATAAAAATATAATAGAATTTTTTAATAAAACACATGTTTCTTTAGAAATTCAATTTAATTAATTCTTTAATGGTTTCACTCATTTTACTTTCGATTACTGTGTTTGAAAATTCTTTAATCGATTCTAAAATAGGATGTAAATGAAAGTCGTGTGTTGCCCGCACCAGATTTTTTAATTATTTATTGATACTTGGAACTGTATTGTACAACACTAGTAAATAGGCTAAAAGAAAATAGTTATAAACAAGAACTGTAGAGAAGCTACCCATCGGCAGCACTCAGAAAATATTCAAAACTAGGTCACGAGGCCATCTTCTTTTCAGACGCCTGGAATTGAAATAGAAGAAAGTATTGAATCTATAAAATTTGCCTGGGAATGGAGTTGGGTTTTTCATGAAAGGAATGATATCTGGTTCGGGCCAATCGGCAACATACGGAACATTAAGGTCTTTATGGATCAGTTTATTCGTTACGAATTAAGGAGCATTGAGGATTTTACGAAGGATTTTGGATTGTAGGGATTGGATACGAGAAGAATTTGATGGTTTCGTAGAGCCCCACAGCTCTTCTCTGCAAGTCCAGATAGGCCGTATGAGAGTTTATTAATCTTAAAAATAAAGCAGGCTCAAACTTAATACATACATATTCTAATTTATTTATTTATTTAACGTCACTTTATGCTATTATAGCTAATCGGTCGATGCTGCAGTGGGAGTCCTAAATGTTGCCTATATTATGCCAGGTATTATTAGGATAGGGATCTTAAACGTGTAACTGACATCGCACAGGCTCAGAACCAATTTTTAACGTCCCCTCCGAAGGACCACCTGCGGGTTTGAACCCGTGACCTTTGGCATAGGAGGCTGTTGTGCTAACCACCCAGCTACATGTGACCCCATACATATGCACCTCTTTTCATTTCTTATGATCAAAATATTATGGCATCGGATGTAATCCACACCTAAAGAAAGAGATATAAGCGTTGATAGTTAGATTTTACGATGGGCGGTCCATTCATTGTTGTAAGATATGGAGTACTGACCTAGGCCGGCATTCCGTTACAGTTGTCATAGCATAGTGTTTAGTGTACGGTGAGAGGTACACTGGTACACTAACTAGCGTGTAAGGTACTGACTCAGCTGCAGGCGTACCGTTAGCTCTCCAGTACCTCCAGCTTCGTGTCCGGGCCTAATCGCCTCTCCTTTATTGTGGCGTCTATTCGATTCGCCTTGCTCTTCATTAATAATATCGGTATCAATGAGAGCCGAGTCGTAGGAATAGTGTGGACACGTTTATTAGAGTTTTACCATCTAATATCCATGTTATGATCTGAATGAAAAGTAATGATTTCAATCTTCCCACCTAAAATGGAGCATGGAACAGCCGTGAATTAAAAGTGCTGTTTTAAATGGTTGGAGTGGTGGGAACAGGTGAAGTTTTATAGGTACGTAATTCTATGAAGCTACATTAAAAAAAATAATAACTCCAAACAATTTTATTAACTTTATGTGAAACTCTAACCAATTTTATTTTGTGGAAAACTGATCAAGGGGAAAAATAATAATAAAAAAACGCGTACCTCTACTGCCTAGTTCTTGGGCTTAGTATATCGTGAGATTCGTACTGTTTCTAGGCCAGAGGAGATTTCATATTTAACTCGACTTAACGCCCGAGATGTTACAGCAATCAAAACCATCTAACTAGAAGGCCCACTTTATGCCATGCATTTTGCACCTATTTACGATTTCCAGTTATCACGATATCAGTGTAAAAGCATGTAGGTTTCATTCTGATCGAAATAGTCTAACCGGGCTTGAATACCGATATTTAAAATTTTCTTCAACTAAATGCTTTAACCTACTTTAAACTTTAATTTTGTAGATTTTATGAAATTGACCATATCATCAGATTAGCATTGCTAAGAAACAGGTGAATATATAAATTCGATATCTAACTAAAAGAGAAAACTGCAAAAATATTTTGTGTATGCAATTTTTGTTTTTGAACTTAAGAACAGTTATATACATCTATAATATAACGTTGGAATGCTAATGATTTTAGAAAATATATCATCCTATACATACTATTGTAAAGATAACGGAGAGTAATGAAAAGCCGATGAAAAACCAAATGATTGTCGTAGACAATAATATAATAGATTATTTAATAAAACACACATTTCTATTAAAATCCAATGTAAATAATTCTTTAACAATTTATTTTCGGTTCTGAATCTGTTTAAAAATTCTGGAATTAATATAAATAATCTAGGTAAGGGAAATTAGTGTGTTACGCGCTATGTATATTATTAATATGTAGTTATTATTATATAAGGGTGTAAAATAATTTCCTCGGAAGCTCCTCCCGGCTAAGTCCGACGGACTAGCTTACCAACAATGAGAGCGGCCCTCCAGGATTGCTGGAGGGTGTGATGTAGGTTCGAACGCCCTACTCACATATTTTAGTTCACAAAATACCACAAACAGTCATGGATTCGTTTGAGGTGCGATCGGGTTTGAAACAGGGTGACTCCCTTTCACCTGTGTTATTTAATATAGCTTTAGAATATGTCATAGAAAAGGTGATGTGTACCTAAACGGTGGCGATCTTGATATATCAGGGCATACTTTTGAACACGTAGAGAAATTCAAGTATTTAGGTTCAATGATAACAAGAAAAAATGAAATCCAGGAAGAAATAAAGTCCCGATTAAAGGTAGGAAATGCGTGTTATTATTCAGTTGCTAAGTTACTTAGCTCGCGACTTCTATCTAAAAACTTAAAGGTTAGAATTTATAAAATTATTATTCTTCCGACGGTTCTTTACGGATGTGAAACGTGGCCGCTTACTTTGAATGTTGAACAAAGGCTTAAGGTTTTCAAAAATATGGTACTGCGTAAAATATTTAGTCCGAAGAGAGATGAGGCCACTGGGGAGTTTAAAAGGTTGCACAACGCGGAATCGCGGAACTTGTATCCTGTGAATATAATTGTGTTGATAGCATCGAGGAAACTCAAAGGGCTCGATGAGGAACGGATTCCGAGAAAGTTGGTATTCGCTGATCCGACTGGTAGACGTCCGAAAGGAAGGCCGAAGCGTTGATGGGAGGATTGCTTTAAGGCTGATCTCGGGGGCTTGGGTTAGAACGGTGAAGATTGGAGGAGTCTGTGTTGACAGAATTTGGTGGTATCGGCATCGAACCTTCGGGTTTGGTAAGCCTATTATTATTACATTATTATTAGATTCTTGTTTAATATTTTTAATCAGTTATATGATTTGGTTATTTAATTAAAAATTAATTTTTTTTTTAACAATTGTCATCAAAAGTAGAAGGCCGATCCGAGCGCTTTGCGTCTTCTATGTCAAAAATTTCCGATTCTAAACCGAGCAAACCACTTGTGGAAAGTGCTTTCTCCTAAGGCACCATCACCATATACACTGGAAATTTCTTAAACGTCTTTGCAGAGCATTTTCCTTTTCGGAAATAAATCACTAAACGTCGAAAATGATTTTTTACTTTTCGAATGACTACTTAAAGATAAAAAATTTACGGTTGAAACTGATGCGTAAAAGAACCTTAAATAATCCTTTTTTTAGAGGATGTAAACATTATTGACATATTAAACATGATTTTATTAACACAGAGAGGCTTAAAATCATTTTACAACCCCATATAAATCCATTCTGAGTAATTTTTCAGATTTTACCTAGGTTTCTTTAAGGACTTAATTTTTTTCCCTTCCTCAATACTCGTTCGACTTTCAGGATAGTCCCTTCAATTTTCAAAGTATTCTAGAGAAATTTTCAATCATAATTCTTTTTTTTTATTTATTAATTTATTGAAATTTACAACTGTATTAGTAAATACATCAGGTAAATTGGCTCATAATATAGATAATATACATGAAAAGACATGAAGAGAATATGCTCATTGGCAACACTCCACTAGGTAATCTACACTAGAAGGTCTCGAGGCCATCTTCTTTTCAGACGCCTCGGAGGATTGTCAGGAATGGTAGAGGAAGCTAGGATTGAAACTAGTGGGTTAATGTGGGTGTGGAGTTTGTCATGGAAGGAATGATATCTCGTACGGGCCAAATCAGCAACATATGGGACATTAAGGTCTTTATGGATGAGTTTGTTGGTGACAAAATAAGGAGCATTGAGGATTTTTCGAAGGATTTTGGATTGTAGGGATTGAATACGGGAAGAATTTGATGGTTTAGTAGAGCCCCAAAGCTCAACTCCGTACGTCCAGATAGGTCTTATGATGGTAATAAATATGAGCCTTTTGTAGTTAAGTGGAAGGTTAGAGCATCTGTCCAGTAAGTGTTGAAGTAAGCGAAAGCGTTGGGCAGTTTCTTGTCGCTTCAGTCTTGTGTGCGGATTCCAAGTTAGTCTTTGTCAAGTAGGAGTCCTAGATAGCGAATCTGTTCAACCGGGACTAGCGGAATATTATTAAAGGACACTGTAGGACAGGATGTCGTAGGTTTACGACGAAGGGTTCATAATTCTTAAAGTGAGAAAAAAACCAATAAGTTAATTTATTTATGTACAAAAGATTTTTTCGCTATCGCCAACTCCAGACTGTGTGTGTATATATATATATATATATATATATATATATATATATATATATATTATATATATATATATATATAATATATATATATAATAATATTATATATAATAATAATAAATAATAAATAAATCCTTTATTATGCTGGGACATGTCCCTTTAGAACAAAAAATACAGTATGTACAAAATGTGCTTTGGAGTCTTAGAGTAAGTTAAATACATGTTAACAAGTTAATAATTGCTTATATAAAATTAGACATATTCAAATAAGAAGAAAACAAAACCGACAAAAAAATAAATAAATAATAATAAAAAAAAATTATTTACAATTCTATTGAGCCTGGATATTCATTAAATGATTAAATATGCGAGATTTAAAGGTTGAAAGAGAGTTGGAGTGATGAATGGAAGGAGGGATAGAATTCCATAGGATTGAGGATCGAATGAAAAAGAATCTGTCGAAATGTGCAGCTCGGTGGGCCGTACTGTATAATTTCGGAAGGCCTGGAGCGTGTACAGCGATATATATATATATATATATTAATTATTATTATTAATTTATTTAGGAGAGAGATGGGGAATGGTTATACGATAATGAAGCCTCCTTGAAGAAATATGTAAAAAATGTCGTGTTATCTTCCTTCCCTATCTCCAGCCACCTCCGACATTTTCCTCATAAACAACCGAAATGGTCTGCCATAACGTGTTTCTCAATTTAACATGCCATTACTGATATATTCCTCTTCTTCATTTATAATTAAAACTGATTTTTCATATCTCAGCAGTTCATATCCTGTTTCTGAGGAGTATTCTCGATTTTCACCGTCAAGTTTATTTTTGTTCTCACATAAACAAATTGTTTAGATTTTGTTATTTAGGAAATCTCCATCAAATTATCTTTTTGTAATCTGACGCGTCCTACACTCGACTTTAACTTACCTCCATTTTTAAAATCATTAAAAGCAATGATGAACATGGGAAGCAGCTAAACCCAAATTTCGTTATACACGCCTGCCTGCTGACTTCATACATTTTAAAGAACTTCGAAATCAAACCCAGGTCCGACGTGTTAAATCCCTCTATATCAATTACACCCCTTTCCAATGTTCCTGATACCAAATAAAAATGCAAAATACTGCGTAAATTATCTCTCCCTGAATCGTTAGCCTCAAATCAATCTCTGCCACGACCGACGATCCCAATAATTATTTCATATCCTTCGATTTCAACTCTTTACCCTATGCTGAATTTGAACATCATAGCTGTAACCCAAATATAACTTTTTTTTCTCTCACATCTCAAACAAGGAATCACTAACCAACATCCTTAAATCCCACACCAATGAATATGGACCTGACAATATCCCTTTAAAATTAATAAAATCCTGTCTTCCGGTCCTTTTACTAGTTTTTTATCACGTTTACAATTTCTTCTATCTCTTGAAAAACCGCCGAAGTCCGACTATTGAACAAAATCCCAAACCCTTCCTCTCCGCTTGGCTTCCGGCTTATGTCGCTACTGTCTATTCTCTCCAAGCTACTAAAGCGTCTTGTATAAACCAAGCTTTCAATTTTCTTTGAAGAAAATTCTCCCTTGAATACTCTACAATCCGGCTTCCGAACATAGTATTCAACCCAACCCGCTCTCCTTAAAATAACTTAGAACCTCCTAACCGCCATGGAACAATCCTCACTGTTCTAGATTTTTCCAAAGCTTTCGACACCGTTGATCATAAATTTCTTCTTAACAAACTACAAAATATTCCTTTATCCAACAGTGCTGCTCTGCGACGGTTCTGCGAAGTCCTTCCACGACCCGGCCTCTATCCTACGGTGTCCCACAGGGCTTATCACTGTCTCCCACCCTATTTACTGTCTCAATGGACTGGAGTTGCGGTATCTTAGATTCGTTATTCTACAGCAAACCCTAGGTTCGATTTGGCACGTCTACCTCCAACAAGTGATGCAGTTAAATTTTATGGTTATCTGCAAGTAGAAATGTGGATAGAAAATGTGAAAGACCGTTTAAACTGGGGCTGGAAAAAGGATATTGACGGTCTAACATAACTGACCATGATTAAAGAACCAGCAACATCGACTTATCGAATATGTTTTCCGAATATATGGATGGAAAAAGGAATGCAGCTAGAAAAAAGGTGGACTTCAATGTTCTATTTTCTGTCTCAATGGACTGGATAACTCTTAGTTGAGTGACTGGATTATACACAGGACTATTTCAGCTTAATAAGTACCTCGACAATATGGTTTAGTAGCCTCACTGACATGCAGATTCTGTAAGAGGGAAAATGAAACTGTCTATAATGTTATATATTGTGAAGAAATGGCTAGAAACTTTACCACTTTGACCATGACCGTATTTCAGATCCTAAGATTTGTGAGCTGACCAATCCTTACAGTTTGGTCAGATTCACTAAGGCAATAATCCTGTATTAATAGGATAATCGATGGTGCAAAATAAGTTTATTTGAGGCTGCAGTGGAAGAAAACAAGTCGAAAAAAACACAACAAAACTGATTGATACTAGTTGACATTCAGATTTATAATTGATATTGGTTGAGATTTATTATCAATAGTTTTATTTTGTATTAGTCATTAGGTATCGATTTTTATTTTCTGGTTGTAATTTTAGTAAAAAAAAAGTTCATAATTTTTCCTCTTCCTTCTAGATCCACCACTGAACCAACCCTGAAGTATAGCGGGGAGGAGGGTTAGTTGTCACATTTTTTTTTTCATACTCTGAAGTTCTTCTGAGCACTTACCACTTAACATAGATACCTAACAAAAACATCATAACCTTGGTTCATCTATGCAGTGTTATAGTGCATTTGCTCACGTAAACCATTCTTTGCATGAGTGGAAAGTGTTGCCAGCATGCTTAGGACGATTACATCTGTTAAGTTATTCGAAATAATTCACCCAAGTGTAATCTCTCGTTTCTTTTAATGCTATCATAAATATTGTATATAGAAGAAGTAGTTATGTAGTTTAATAGATATATTAAAGTTGGAAGATTATCTCTATACAAAGGCCATTACAATGTTCTACACTAAGAGGTGTAAGACAGTTCCACTTTCGCTCGTAGCCTTTGTTCCATTCTTTTCCTCGCGTTATCGCCGCGTACCCTGTGTCAGTGTGTGTGTGTGCTTATTTCAAAACAAAATGTCGGCGACCTGACTTTCACCGCTATCTTATCACTTCTAGAATGTGTCACCTCCTCGCGTTTTAACTGAGCACGGCTACCTTTTTCTTATTAATCTCTATTTGTATTACATAGTAGTGTTATATAATTTTACTATACAAACGAATAAAAAAATATAAAGTCAATAATGATAACAAGAATGTCTTCGACAGAATACAAGAGCGTATATGATATATGTGGACTACATACATATATGAATATGACAGATTAATGGTATGTAAATATTTTATAACAATAAATATATGTTAATTATATTTTAATTTATAAAAATTATGTTATTAGGCGGAAAAATTCGAATTATAAAAACGCTGAAAATTATTTATTATTTTCAAATAACCATATTAAGTTATAACTGTTTATATATCCGTTGATAGGCACTTAAGTAATATCAAAAATCTGGTGCGGGCAACACACGACTTTCACTTACCTCCATTTTTAAAATCAGTGAAAGAATTTTCAAATACAGTTAGAGATAAAAATACGTGAAGCTATTAAAGAATTAATTAAATTGACTTTATATAGAAAAATGTGTTTTATTAAAAAATCTATTATATTATTATCTAAAATAATCAGTTAGTTTAATCTTCTTTTCATCACTCTCTATTAACTTTTAAAAGCTTGAGTATAAGATAATATTTTTTCTAAAATCTTTAGCATTCCAACGGTATATCATACATGTATATTACTGTTCTTATGTCCAAAAACAAAAAAATTGCATTAAAATAATATGTTTTCACTTTTCTTCTTTGGTTGCTTTTAAAATTCGCTCAATTTGCATATTTAGTTTTTTTTCATCAGTGGTAACAAGATAATATAGTTATTTTTTATAGAATCAACAAAATTAAAGATACTTTAGAGAAAGAAAATTTAAAATATCGGCATTAAAGCCCTGTCACACCATTTTAATCAGAATGAAACCTACATGATATTAAAGCCCATTAAATTTTACATCGATATAGCGAGTTTAATCAAAATCGTCGGAACCGTTTTCAAGAAAATCGAAAAAGGTGCAAAATGCATTGTATAAAGTGGATCTTCTGGTTAGCTCATTTTGATGAAAAAGGTTTTGTAACGTCTCGGGCGTATATTTGTCTTTAATATGAAATTCGAGTTTCATAGGACTTAACGTTTCCTTCCGGGAGTTACCTCACACGGTAACACACACAGACCTTTTTGCGGGACTTGGTTATTTGGACTCAGGGGACCCTAAAACGTGTATATCCGTTGAAAACTGGAATTCGAAAATTTTCACGATCACAATACATTTCTTTACTGTATATATAGTAAGTGAAAGTAAAAGCAATGATTCAAAGGATAATGGCGAATCCCTACTGCTGATTTCAAAACTAGTTCTGAATCAATTTCAACAATTTTTTTTTTTCATTTTGTAGAAAATTTAATTCTCTATGTAATCGCACAAAGAACAAAAACTTTGGTATTTATTTATTTATTAGGAGATACGGATTTTTTTATTTTATTTTTTATCTGTTATTCGGAGTATACGCATCTTGAAACGTAAGCCCTCAAAGTTTGAGGGTAAGGGGGGTAAATTTGTTTTCTTGGTCGATTACAAAGGTCCATTATTGAAAAAAATAAATTGTGAGTGATTAAATATGGATCAAAATTATTTAAAAGCCTAAAAAATATTAATCTAATATTAAACTTGCACCTCTGCGGCCCGTGAAGGGTTCAGTACATATAGAGATTCCAACTGTCCCAACTCCAACGGTTGTGTAAGGAGGGATATGGCTTTGATCTAGCTCATTCGCTAGGTTTTTCTTCAATTTTGGGTATCCACTTTATTGAATTGGTTGTAGGTGTTCATACCCCAGGCTGAAACAACAGAATAAATAATTTTACTTGAGCCGGGGTCGAGATTGGGGGAGCCGAAATCGGTACCCTGGATCTATCGGAGGGATAGAATTTCTGTCCCATATACGGGTGGGCATAATCGGGTGATCGTCATAATCGAATGATCGGTCTTCGATTATTTAAATATCCAATGATTAATATGGATTGTGAAAGACAGAAAGATAATATGGCACAATTCCCCTCTCTACGATTGCTGAGCTGCCTATAATTTATGTGATGAGCAAAAATAATCGAATGATCTGATAATCGTCATTCGATTATGCCCACCCCTAGTCCCCTATGGACCGCATTAAGCAGTTTAGGAAGACGCCGATAGATCGCTCTACTGGTGTTCCATTGAAGTTCCTTCCCTTGGAAGTCTCTCTCCACCTTCTTACCATACGATACGCTTCTGAAGTATCATCTTCCTCTTTTGCTCTCTACTTCTGCTCTAGTAGATGTGTGAAGATAGAGTGATTTCCCTTCGATCTATTAGAGAAATATCATTTCTGAACCTTATATGTTATTTAAGTCGATGTTTCTTTGTCAGCATCTATGATTCTGAAGTCTTTTAAAACAAGATGAAATGTCGTTCTGTATACAGTCAATTATTTTGTTTTCCACCTCTCTGCTATCGTTTGTTTGTTCATTCATTTATTGTCACTTTATGCTGCTGTGGCTTATCGGACGATGCTATAGTGGGAGTTCTTAATTTTGCCAATCCAGGTTTATTATAGGGGATAGGGATCTTTGACGATTACCTTTCATGGCACAGGGTTACGATAACTTAATACTTTCACTTACCTATTTATGAAACATAGTATTTTCGAATTCCAGTTTTCAATGGAAAAACACGTTTTGGAGTACCCTTAGTCCAAATAAACAAGTACCGAAAAATGTCCCTATGTTTGTGGGAATGTGTGTTAGTGGTAAGTATAGCACGAAAACGAAAAGTTGTAAAAAACTGAAATTTCATATTTATGAAAACCATATACCCGAGATTTTACAGCAACTTTTTCACTAAAGTGGGCCGAAAATGCCACTTTATACCATGCATTTTACACCTTTTTACGATTTTAATTAAACTCCCTACGTTGTTGTAAAATTTAATGGGCTTTAATATCATTTAGGTTTCAGTCTGATTGAAACTAAAGGAAAAAAGAAAAAAAGATTGTTTTAAAGTAAAATTTGTTTTTTTGGCACTAAAAAAGCAACATAGATGTATAATATAGTGTTGAAAAAGCTAAATATTATAGAAAAAATATTATCTTAATACAAAATTATTACTGATACGTAACAATTTGATATTGCTATACTAATCAATCTAAATCGTATGTTTCCAACGAAACTGAATAATCTTTTTATTTAAAGTAACTTAAATAATTTTTAAATTTTATTTTACTTAATAGTTCTTTAATTGATTTAAACAGCCGAAGTAAGTGAAACTAGTGTGTTGTACGCACCATTTTACTTCTCCTCGAAGGAGGCATTAACCTAGGACCCACCTGCCAGGTTTGAACCCGTAAGCTTCGGTTAGAAGGCTATTGTGCTAGCCAATGCACCATAGGTGACCCCTTCTCTCGCCGTTTTAGATAACTTTTTTAACTCCGTCAAACATCCTCCACGCTGCTGCATTTCGCTAATTAATATTTACTGCGAATAACATAAGAAATAATAAAAATTCAGTTTAATTGAATTTGAAATTAAATAAACAATCTATTACAGGATGAAAGGTAAATGTAACCCAAAGATAATAATCTACAACCGTAATACTTTGTTTTAGAACATTCTAATATTATTGAATATTATTTTTGATGTATGTTCAGTATGTTTTGTTTTTCTCCATATCATTGAAAAACATATGTAGCTTAAGCATATGATTATTATTGAATCTCCTCATTCTTCAAAACATGTATGTATGAGCTAAGGAAAGAAATATTAACTATAATGTTCCTGTTCGCAGTTATGTACATCCTGACATTCTCCCTGGAGATGCTGCTTGGAGTGGCCTTTCAGTACATCTCGCAGAAGTACTGGCCACGATACCGAAGGAGGACTGTGGAGATCCATATTCCAGTAAGTCGTCGGCCAGGCTCTTGAAATCGGCTAAAATGTTCCGAAGTTGAGGGAGAAATCTCCACAAGACATTGACTCTGGGAGAATCATGACGAAACGGCATTTAGTCAAGTATCCGTGGTAATTTGTGGAATTACAAGGACAGGGATATTTCGTAATTACGAGTACAGACGGGCTTCATTACCATTTCCAGTATTGACGAGTTTTTTCATTATACCATTAATGATACTAAAGTGATTATGTTCAGATTTATATGATTGTAATAAAGTAACTCTGAAATTATGTTTTTTATTTGTTTATTATTAGATTTGATTCGTTCCTATCCTTGATTAATTTATAAAGTGTTAAGTTTTAATTTGTTGTATATAATTATTTACCCAACATTTCCCACACTACCTATTAGTGTAACAGTAATATAATAAGTAAATAAATTAGAATTTATCTTTGAAATAGCATTGATAATTCATACATATTATAATCATATTCACACATAGCTTTTAGAGGCCCGACACCAGACTCCAGAGTAAATAATAAAGACTTGGAATCAGTTGAGAAGGGGTGTGAATTTATAATGTTAGCGTAATAGCCTTTATGCTCAATGTCGCGGGCTCAAACTCGGCAGATAGTTCTGGGAATTTTAAAGGTGGTAAAAATTCCTTGATTATACCTTTGGATGGGACATAAATTGGTGGTTCTGTAAATTGGCGTTATACGAATAAAAAAGATAGCTGACATCGCACAGGCTCTTGATACCATTTTACGTCCCATCCGTAGGACTGCTAATCAAAGTATTTTTAATATTTTTTTAAAAATCATAGGGCCATCTACCAGATTCGAACCCGCTGCCTTAGGCATAAAAGGCTGTTATGCTGGCCTCTACGCCACAAGTGACCCCCCTTTTCGACCTATTTACAGGTTTGGAAGAAATAATTGCGTATTTTCATTCTCTATGTTTATAATATGTGATTATAAATTATTTCAGAAACACCAAATTTAATGAAATTTGGTATTTAAACCCTGTTCCACTATTTCATGCAAAATGAAATTTATATTTATAAATTTATATATTAGAGCAGTTGGTTAACGATGATAAAAAAAAAAAAAATAAATAAAAATTAAAAAACGCTCAGGATTAATATACAATGGTTTTAATATTAAGGCATAACTGTTTATAGACAATTATGTAATATGAAAAGCAATAAATAATTCAAATGAAAATGGGATATCACGGCTGTTAATTTCAAAACGTTATATCTCTGCTAGTTCTAAACCAATTTCAATGATTCCTTTTTTATTTTGTAGGAATATATAGATCATTACTAGATAGATTTATTTTTTTATTTTATTTTTTTATCGTTCTTTAGTGATTCTAAAACTCCATAAAATTTTCTAAAAAAATAAATAACTGCATTATGGGCGTATTTATTGGTAAAATTTCAATTTATTTTTTATCTTTTTTATAATTATTCGCTGTTTTTTGGTGAAAAAACACTAATAATATTTTTTTTATAGTGATCACCTATAGCAGGGTGGATAGCATTACAGCCTCCTATGCCAAAGGTCACGGTGGTGGCCCTAGGATTTTTTAATTGGAGTAAGAAATCCTTAGTTATGCCGTCCTTCGAAGGGGACCTTAATAAGTGTCCTTGAGCCTTTGCGATGTCAGATAATCGTTAAAGATCCCTATCCTAATAAAATCTAGATATGAAAGATTTAGAACTCCCACTGTAGCATCGTCCGATTAGCCACAGTAGTATAAAGTGACGTTCAATCAATAAACAACAACAAACAAAAAACTAATAAATGTTTTCTCTATCTTCAAAAATAACAGAGTTATTGAATTAAATTACTTTTATTCGGTCGACATTTTAATATTTACCAGCTGATTTCAACGTCTACGTGTTAGGATCATCGTTAGATGAACTAGTACTTTTGTGGTGAATTTCAGAAAATTGGTCCAGTAGTTTCGGATAGTATTTTTTATTAAAAATAATGAACTTAAAAAAAAAAAAAAAAATTAACATCCATATAACGATTTTAATCAAAATCATTTCAACGGTTGGTTAAGTTAATGAAAAAATAAAAGTAGTTTGATATTATTTGTCGATGACTTCATATCAATCTGGACTTGTAGAAAATAGATTAAAAAAAGAAGCACCCCACTCATCACTGTAGAACAAATACGATACCTTGCACTTCATCTTGACAAACGTCTTACATGGAATCCTCATACAAGACTTAAACGACAAGAAACTGCTCGTAGATATCGGCTATTAAAACACTTACTTGACAAACGATCAAAACTCTCTCTATACTTCAAAAAACTGATTTACACAACCATAATTAGACCTATCTGGACTTATGGCATAGAGCTATGGGGCTCCACTAAACCATCGAATTCCTCCCGCATCCAATCCTTGCAATCCAAAATCCTTCGACAAATCCTAGACGCTCCATACTTTTTTACCAACAAACTCATCCATAGAGACCTGAATATCCCACTTGTTGCAGAAATTGCCCAAAAAAGATACTCCTCCTTTCATTCCAAACCAGCCCATACAAACCCGCTTGTCCGTATCCTGAAAAGCCGGTGGCCTCGAGACCTGCTTACCAAATAAACTCTGAAGTGCTACCACTGGGTAGATTCTTCTCAAGACTTTTCCAAGCCAATGTTCTATAAATAGCTCATTTACTTGTTGTACTGTGTACAGTTGTAAATACCAATAAAAGAATTTAAAAAAAAAAAAAAAAAAAAAAAAGCAATGAATATAGCGAGAAAATATTGCTAAAAAAAATAGCCAATTAGTATTGAGTTATCTCTGAAGAGTACGTATTGTGCGTGTTTGTTAACGATCAATTCCCATCTCAATCCAGGATGTTTTGCTTTTATTCCGATGATAATGCGTTATCAATGATTTTTTTTTTTCCCTTGTTATATAAACTGTCTTTTAAAATAACTCTAGTTGTAATTCAGCCTACGAATATTTTCAATCTATTATAATAAACTATTAGTTATATAAAATAAGACATTACGAACATTAGAAAAACTTCTATTCAGATTGTCTTATAGACGTAGTAAGTAGGAATCGTTAAGTCAGATATTCAATCAAAAAAAAAAAATAATTGTTCCAAAACAATTTTTTATTGAGTAATATTACTATCTGTCCTAATTAGGGCATTTATAATAGCGATCAAGTAATAATTTGATAAAATCTATACAAAACAATAAATTTATAAAATAATAGTACAATATATCAAATCACTTCAGTGGAGAATCTAGCCATTGATAGAACTCCAATATACATGTTACAAGAGGTCTCGAGGCCACTACCGTTTCAACCTTCTAGGGGGATGGTAAGGATATGTGGAGCTGGGTAGGGATTGAGCTAGCAGATTGGGGTAGGGATAAGATTCTGATGGAATTTGTGGAATTTTGATGGAATAAAATCTAAAATAAATAGAATATTTAGGTAGTAGTGTAAGGTATGGTTGATGACATAATAAGGAGCATTAACTATTGTTTGGAGGACTTTGGATTGAATGCGTTAGATGTTAGGAAATTTAGCTGTCCCCCACAGTTCAAGCCCAGTTAGGTTTCAGTATTGTCTTGTAAATATTTAATGTAGATCATAAGAATAAATCGTAAAAAAAAAATTGGCATTTAAACCATCTCAAAATATTTAAATTATAATAAAATCTACATGATAATAGTTAATTTAATGTTTTGCCAATAATGAAAGTTTCATCAAAATCATTTGACTCTTTTTCAGGAAATCGAAAAAAGGTGAAAATGCATGGTTTAATATGGCACTTTTCATGATAAATACATGATATTCTAGGCAAAGATTTGTCTTAAATATGAATTCTTAGTTTACAAACGCAGAACTTTTTGCGATGTTTATTGTACTAAGAAGACCACATGTATTTCCGTTGAACACTTTCGGAATCTCAATAATTTCCCGGGATCACTTGTAGCTGGGTGGCTAGCGTAACAGCCTCCCCTGCCAAAGGTCACGGGTTCAAATCCGCAGGTGGTCCTAGGATTTTTTAATGGGAGTAAAAAATCCTTAGTTACGCCGTCCTTCGGAGGGGACGTTAAAAGGTGGTCCCGAGCCTGTGCGATGTCAGGTACTCGTTAAAGATCCCTATCCTAATAAAACCTGGATAGGCAAAATTTAGGACTCCCACTGTAGCATCGTCCGATTAGCCATAGTAGCATAAAGTGACGTTAAATAAATAAACAAACAAACAATCAATAATTTCCCTTAATATGTCTACATATTTATAAATAGATAAGTAAAGGTAAAAAAAGAAAAATATATACACACTTAAATGAGAAAAATATATATAATTTGCAAAATGGTATGGTAAAAAAGTATTAAAAAAAAAAAGAATTACAAAATTACTTAAATATTTCATTAATTTTCTTGAAGAAAATAGAATATTTAGACAAAAAAACAAAAACCTGTACCACTACAACCCATGTTGGGAGATGGCCGTGCAATGAGGTAATTAGGAAGGGATCACACTCAGCCGCCAGGTTATTTCCCCATTAAATCCGGTACCAACTTTCTAGACGTATAACCCAGGAGGGTCTTCATATCCTAGGGTCACCCCCGGCCAAAATAACAGAAAAAATAATATTCTTTTACAGCGGAGATTCGAACCAAGGACTCGTAGCATATAATAGTATATGGTACTAGTGCTCTATCCACTAGATCACGCCACTCCCTTTAGATAAATGAGCTTTGGATAAATAGGTAAAAATCAATGTCGAGTACAAAACAAGTAAATAATTTTTCAAAACACAAAAAGTGTATCAGATATTTATCTAGAACTCTACTAATTTAAAAATAAAATCGGAGACTAAAAATAATATAGAAATGAGGCTGATAATAACAGTTATCTTCCAGATAAAAACTATTTTGTGTTGCAAGTTTTCGTCTTTTAAACCTTGATCGGGATAAAATAAAAATTAATTTATATAAATAAGCTATTTGAAATTAAATAAATATATTTTAGTCAATTTAATAATTATATTGCGTACTTCGAAAGAAAATATTCGAATATTTATTCTCTTGAGTGTCATTTTAGTTGTTTATTCTAGATAATTATCAAATCTTTCACACTCAAAAACAATAGTTGACAAAAAATCATAAGGGAAAAAAAATTCAAACATGAGTTATCTTCGTAAATCTTATGTTCTATTGAAGTTTACCAATTATTAATTTGTTTTAAGGCTCAATAGTCTGGGTTTGCGTTGAGCGATATCTATTTATTTTCCATTTAAACATTTTATGAATTAATTTTTTTTTCTAAATTAAATTTCTTTAATATTTGCATCTCCTTTTTTTTTTTTTAATGGAATCCACTTGTCCATACTGTCGATACTGTTATGATCAAGAAAACATGTGTGGCTTTTTATCAGAAGCATGTGATAAGTAACGTGAATCCAAAATATAATAAAATACAAAATTTTAAAATTATTTTTTCGCTCTGACATTTTTACTTTTAATTACATATATAGATAGATATCTGGTCATTATTTCTTTTAGCATTTTACAACTACAAAAATATAACATTATATAAAAAAATAAATCTGTAGAACTATGGTCTTTCATAACGTGAGTCCGGAGCCGATCTGTAATATTTTACAAATTCTATAATTAAGACGTTGATTTCCAAAAGGTACTATATCCATTCTAGGAAATTTTACAGGAAGCGCGAAAATCTCTCATTACTATATTATTAAACCAGCTAATTTGGGTCTTTTTGCCTTAAAATTTAGAATTATTTTTTTACTATAATAATAGCATCATATTAAAGTTATGAAATGAATTTTTTTAGAATGATTTGGAACGAAAATAAATGCGTAATTAAACTTTTAGAAAATGACAGCATTTCTAAATCGTGTTTTTTAAGGACTTGAGAATTAATTATATAACATCAAATAGAATATTTAGATAGAACTAAACTATGAGAATACAAATATGTAAAAAAATCAATTTCGTAAAAAATGTCCTTTAGTACCTTTTGGAAATCAACGTCTCAATTGTCAAATATACGTAACTCATTGATTCCAATCCATTTCTAAATTTATTAACTTATAAAAAAAGGGGTTACCTGTAGCATGGTGATTAGCAAAACAGCCTTCTATGGTACAAGGTCCCGGGTTCAAACCTGCAGGTGGCCCTAGGATTTTTTTATTGGGAGTAAAAAATCCTTAGTTATACCGTCCTTCGGAGGGGACATGAAAAGGTGGTCCCGAGCCTGTGCGATGTCAGGTACTTGTTAAAGACCCTATTCAAATTAAACCTGGATAGGCAAAATTTAGGACTCCCATTGTAGTCCGATTAGCCACAGCAGCATAAATGGAAGTTAAACGATTAAACAAACTAATTCAAAAACAAAGTCAATTAATACATTAGATTTTTTTTAAATTATAATTAAATTCCTTAATAAGCCTATATCTATAATACCATGCTATTTTACTAAAATTGTACACAACCATCCAATTATTACCATTGTAAAAGTTTGTCACTACTTCAAAGTTTAGACAACTCTTTCCGAAACAACTTTTTCTAATTTCAGACAAAATCGAACATGTAGCCAGGAAATGAAATGTATTCTTTGCTTCTCTTTTAATACACAGCGAACACGTCACACTAACATTGAAATTTCATTTAACGCCACTAAAGTTTATTTTAGTATAATCCAGGTAATGTTTCCCATAATCATTATTCAAATTTTTATACAGAAACATTTTTGCTAAAACTTTAGAACAAATTATAATCTATAAATGTCTGTTAAGGATTCTTTGAATTCCTGTAGAATTAAAGCCCATTTTATTTATATATTTGAAATATATAGCAAGGGAAAGAATTACTAGTGAGAACATTTTGGAATTCTGGTTTTCAAAGTTATTTAACGTTTAAAGTCTACTTAGTCGACATTTTAAAATCCCACACAATGTACTGAAATTAGATTTTTGTATATTACAGATTTACCTTTTTTTTTTCTCTTTAAAATGTCCAACTTAATAACCATAACTCGTTTTTTTTTTTTTTTTTTTTTTTTTTTCTTACCCTCTGGTCTTATTTTCGAACAAAATACAAATACAAATATAATATGTATAGCTGTCAGATTTGTCCTTCTGTTACCCGGAGGTATTCTAAAGAGGATTGCTATATGCGCTGGATGCACTAGTAATCTTTCAAGGGCTTCTTCTAAGCCTTTATTTATCCATTGCAAAATGGGAGGGACCATTCTTCAGGGTTTTGGCAATAAATTGAGTTCAGACATAGTCCGAACTCCTTCCCTCGGCGACAACGTCAACGAGAGGTAGTGATCCTTGCCACCTCCCAGGCTTGGGTGGTGGGGTGATATCAGAAAATAATGGATTAGCACAGGCCTTCAGCCCATCAAAAAATTTAATGTGCCTCCGGCTGATATATTCAGGCACTGTTGGCAATACTAATTCCTGATGAAGGATATGATTTCTGGCCCTCTGTAAGTTGGTACCTCTGACAATCCGCCGAAGGATGGAGTTCTGGAACGACTGTAATTGTTTGAGAGTGGACTTAAACAGATGCCGCATCAAGGGCGCACCATAGAGCATAGTCGGACGTATTATAGCCTTGTAGATCTGTAGTTTCAGCCTCAGTGAGAGCTGAGGTGACGTGAGTAGATGATTAAGTCTATAGCTCTTTTTCCTGGCCAGTTTGAGTCGTTCCCGTACGTGACTAGATAAGGTGAGGTGCCTATCTAGAGTGACGCCCAGGTAGAGGATTGAATTAGAGACTGGCAGTGTTTCTCCGTTCACTTTAAAATCAGTGGGCAAAGCGCTCTTCCCCTTCTGGAACGACATGACAATAGCATCTGTCTTCTTCGGGTTCACCCTAATGCCAATCTCCTTCAGCTCATCTACAATAGTGGTCGATGCTCCTTGTGCCAGGGTGAGAGCCCTTTTCGGTCTCATACTAGAAGCATAGATGCCAATGTCATCGGCGTAGGCTGCTACCAGTGCCATTGGGTGCTTCATTGAGATCACTTTTGCTGTAAAGATCACAAACAATAGTGGTCCCAATACAGAACCTTGAGGAACCCCACAAATGGTGTCCTTTGAAGTTGACAATTTATCGCCTACCCTTACGACGAAGGATCTCCCGCTTAAGTAGCTTCTGATCAATCGGCATAATGAAGCTGGAAAACGATAGTCTTCCAACTGGCGAAGCAGTAACTCGTGGGATACACAATCAAACGCCTGTGTGCAGTCCAGCGAGATGAACGCCGTGGCTTCATTGTTCTTCGTCATACGCTCTATGGTGTGCCTTTGAAGTTTCACTAAATGATGATCGCAGGCTACGCCTCGTGAGAACCCGGTCTGTTCTGGTGGAATGATGGACTCCTCACTGCAGTGCTCTAGCAGATGGTGATGGATCAGCCTCTCGAACACCTTGCTCATATGCGAAAGGAGACTGATAGGCCGATAATGCTCTGGTGAGTCTCCATTCTTCCCAGGCTTAAGTAGCGGCACTATGATCGCTTGCTTCCAGTCATCGGGGAAGTATGAGATCCGCATACAGGAGTTAAAAATGTTTAATAAGAAGGCTTTACCCCTCCGAGGTAGCATCTTCAATAGTACATACGGAATATCATCCAGTCCCGAAGCCTTGTTACCCTTGGTGCGTCGTAGTACCGACTCAAGCTGTCCGAAGGTGGAGAATATCCTCTTTTCATTAGGGGACGTTGGTCTTCCCGCAGGAAGTGTGGGAGCATTTAACAGCCGATCATCTTCCCTCGCCTTATAAGAATCGGCCAAGAGTTCAGCCTGTTCCTCAGGGGATAATAGGGTGCCACCTGATGTAAGGTGTACACTCTTCCTCTTAGTGACGTGTGACCTCACAAGTCTCCAGAACTGACGATGATCATCATGAGTCCTACGGAGTTGCTCGTGCCATAGGAAAGTCTTCCATTCACGCATGAGGCTGGCTATCTGCCGGGTCATCGCATTGATGGCCGGTTTCAAGCCGTAGTCACAAGTTCGGTGGAAAATATTCCTCAGGTTGTTCCTTTGTGCAATGAGAGCAAGAATGTGGCTCGGTGGTTTCCTGAAAGCGTTTGGTTGAGGACTAAACCTTGGTATGGTAAGATTGGCTGATACATGGACGGTGGTGGTGATATCCGAGATCGCCTTCTGCACCTCTTTAACAGTTCTTAAGTACTGTATCTTTGGTAGGGTATCATCCACACTAGCCCTATATCCTTTCCAGTCGGCCTTGTGGAAGAGGAACTTGCTCGCGGGTGGTGTTGCTGGAGTTCCCTCAAAGGCATATAGCACAGGCCGGTGGTCCGACGGTCCGTATGGGAGCGCTAGGCACTCAGTAACAGTGTGAAGGTCCCTGGTCAGGAGTAGGTCAAGTGTGGATGTCCAGTCAGGTCGGGCCGCATGCCTAAAGGTGTGCACTCCGGGGTGGAAGACAGCCATCCTGGTCTTGGTGATATAGGTACCCATCGGATTGTTGCTACCGCACAGCCAGGCAGTGTGCCGGGCGTTGAAGTCCCCTAAGATGACAAACCGACTCTTATCCTGGGCGTGCTGCAGCAATAGCTTCATAGATGTTAATATAGCCTTGGGTCTCCTATAGACACAACAGAAAGTAAAACGTTGTTTTAATCGAACATCTACTGTGACTATATGAGTACCCTCTGTAGAAGCTACTACTTGGGTACCAACCTCGATGGGATATCTCCTCGAACCAGAATCACTACGGCCTCGTTAGCCCCGGGTTGACAAGCCTCCCGGTATGCAATATACCCCTGAAAATACAGTGAAGCAGAGGTGGGTAGTATAGTGTCGGTCAGCGCCACCACCGATGGCCGGTGCTGCTGCAGGAGGAGTTCTATTTCAGCCTTCTTCAGTAGTAGGCCTCGAATATTATAGGAAATAACTAAGTGCTCAGTCATAATGCTTAGCGATGATCTTCGTCAGCATCTTCATCATTTCTCGAACAGTTGCCATCATCTCTGCGAATTAGGCGTTGAATAGAGCATTGCTTGGATGTGCTTGTGTATTTAATGTGAATTGCGGTGTTGAGGAGTGAGCGGGTGCTGTCATTGGTTCAGCTTCTTCATGATGCGATGTTGGGGATGTTCTCTGTAGCTGCTGCTGCTGCTGTTGCTGCCCGGCGGGTCCGCCAAGTAGTTCAGTGAAAGCCAAGTTAGGGTTGACTAGCCTACTTGTCTTACTTGAAGGGGCTGCTACATTTATAATTGTCCTCTTTCTCATCTGGATCAGTTCTTGCCGGCGGGGACACTCTTTGGAGGAGGCATGATGGGCTCCACTACAGTTGGCACATTTGATTGGTGCAAGTCGTGGGCAGCTTCTTTCTTCATGAGTTTGGGCGCACCGGGGGCATTTTACTGTCCTCCCGCAGTATTTCATGGTGTGCCCAAACTCTAAGCAGTTTCGACACTGTGCTGGGCATTTATCTTCTTTAAAGGGGATTACCCTAAATCTAACCTGGTTCACATGGCGAAGAGCCTGTACATTTTCGATTTTTACCGTAGGCTCAGTGATGAGCAAGATGGCTTCAATCGGGTAGGTCACTTCTCCTTGTCGTTTGGTCAGGCGCTTGGCCATCACGAATCCTGGCAGCCTTTGTTTCACTTCAGTGGCGAACATATTTAAATCACTGTCAACATCGAAGCCGTGAACCACAAACTTCTTTGTCCTCTTGGTGCCGCGAGGTGCATAGGTGTGGAATTGCACCTTATCATCACGACGGAATAGTTTTACCACGGCATAGCATTATCCAAGTATAACCTCGTCTCCTTTGCCGAGGTATTTGTAGTAAACTTTGTGATCTTCATTTCCAAGAGAGTCGCTCTGAGAATGGGTTGCGACAGTGGTGGCCTGATTATTACTGGTGGCGGTAACCTCTTCTTGGGCTGATCATTGCCTGACTGAGTGGGAGCAATTGGCGCAAACTGGTTAGAGACAGGTGTCGGTGGAGGCCCGGCGACTGTCCTCAGTTTTTGGGAATTTTTCTTTGAAACTTGGACAAATCCCGCTTCATCAGCTCCACTTGACGGGCGCTTCTCGCCTCTAGCCTCTTCCATTATCATGGCCGTCGAAGTCGATGGTTCACCCATATCGCTAGATGGCCGCGTATAGGGGCAAAAACTCTTGTCAGCGCTACGCTGCCCGATTGGCTGTTAAAGATTATTTCCACGGGATAAGTGTGGTCTTCAACAGCATAAGGCGCAAAGCTAAACAAGAGCTGACGTCAGAAAGTCTTCAAGCGGCAGTTCTTCTTACTTCTTCCACTGCTCGTCCCTGCTACTTAATGCTAAGCGATAAGGTTTTGTGGCTTGTTACCACACAAAAATAATATTCACGAGTATCAACTAAATACCAAATTATAAGTTATACCAAGTGTGAATGTACCATAACTCGTTGTTAATATTGATTAAATATATAAGAAAATGCTATAAACAAATAAAGAGGGAAACAACAGAAATATTTTATCAGGTTAAATTTTTGTTTCCCGCAAATAACAATAGTAATAGAAGTATAATACACCTCTGGAAAGGTTTAAAGTAAGATTTATAATATAAGCGATGATGTGTTTGTGAATTTATTTTGTAAATAAAGTTGGAGGATAAGAAAAAAAAATAAAGAAAAAAAATAAAGTGAGATTTAAGATATATTTTCTTACGTACATAAATACTAAATATACGGGTGTCTCATCAAGTTGTGAGAGCAGATACTAAACCTCAAGTGGAACAAATAAGCTTATATGACCCATTGTCCAATTTTCAAGGGTTAGAGAGGAAAATCAAATGTTGAGTTTTCTGATGTTATCCATGGCTTTCGTTTAAAAAAAAAAAAAAAAAAAAAAAAAGAAACCTAATATATCAAGTTGATGTGCAAGCACATGTTTCCGTATGATTGCAAACAAAGAATTATTTTTTTTTTATTCATTTATTGAAATTTACAACTGTATGTTCTTACATCAAGTAAATATGCTACAATACATGGATAATACACATGAAAAAAACATGAAGAGAAACTGCCTATTGGCAGCACTCTAGTAGAACAAAGAATTAAATTTTAAATATTACAAAGAATGTTTGCGATTTTTTGCGTTTTGGGTGATACATAATTTTTTTCAGAACACTCCGAATCAAAAGTTTTACAATCTATAATTTCAAGAATTTCCTTAATCATTTAAAATACATCAATTAGAAGGTTTCAGCAACTCCGAGCCATAATTAGATTTTTTGTATTATTTTTCCCGTATTTTAGGACTTCAAAAGTAAAATGTAGGGAAGTTTTAGATTTAAGCAAATAAATTTGATGTTTGACCACTGTGCGCTCCCCAATCGTGTCAACTAATAAATAACTTTTATATTTTTTTCCGTTATCTGGGACCCCGAAGAATAAATGTGGACAAGTTTCAGATTTTTGTCCACCTAAATTGGTCATATTTTCCACTGTGCGCCGTACGAATTGATGAATTCCAAAAATTACTGTTTTGAAATCAGCAGTTCTGAATGGCCGTTTCTTTCAAATAATTTATCACTTTTCATATCAATTAATTGCCTGTAAACAGCTATACAAACATTAATACCCTTATATAGATATTAGGAAATGATAAACCATTGTGCGATAATTGCAGCGTTTTTATATTTATGGCAGACGATTTCTGTAATGATAAATTAATTTTTTTTGTTTTGTTTTGACCCGTTCAAGTAGCAGAAAAACAACAAATGGAACTCCTTGCTAGTGGCTGACTACGTAGAGTTTGACTAATGACTTTGCCAACCTGCCATCTAGTCATTTGTCAAAGCTGTTTGACAGCTCAGGCAGTGGATTAGGTACCACATGCTCGGCCCTCGGTGACCGTCTACCATTTCTCTGAATCGTAATCGTCTTCTCTCCATTATCTATGTTTTTCCTTCCCTAACTTCTTGAACAGAAGGAGGGAAAAAAGGAGGTTGAAGGAGACAGGATAAGTGAGTTGGGATCTGTCAGCGCCTCTTATTGAAACATACTATCCCGTTAACTACTCACACGTGTTTATAGTTTTTTTTTACATATACGTTTATAAACTCTATTTCGAAGTATGTTAAATTCTAATTGTAAACATCAATCGAGAAAAAAAATCTGGTGAGAGCAACACACACGACTTTCACTTACCTCCATTTTTAAAATCAATGAATGAATTTTCAAATACAGTTAGAGATAAAAATACGTGAAACTACTAAATAATTAATTAAATTGAATTTCTATAGAAACATGTGTTCTATTAAAAAATCTATTATATTATTATCTAAAACAATTACTTAGTTTTATCGTTTTTTTTACCACTCTCTATTAACTTTTATAAGCTTGGGTATGAGATAATATTTTTTCTAAAATCTTTAGCTTTCAAACGGTATATCATACATGTATATTACTGCTCCTATGTTCAAAAACAAAAAATTGCATTAAAAAAATATTTTTTTCTGTTTTCTCCTTTAGTTGGGTATCGAGTTCATTCAATTTATATATTTACCTGTTTTTCATCAGTGGTAACAAGATAATGTAGTTATTTTTATGTAATCAACAAAATTAAAGGTACTTCAGAGAATGAAAATTTAGAATATCGGCATTTAAGCCCTGTCAGACCATCTTAATCCGAACGAAACCTAAATGATATTAAAGCCCATTAAATTATACATCGATATAGCGAGTTTAATCAAAATCGTCGGACCGTTTTCAAGAAAATCGAAAAAGGGTGCAAAATCCTTAGTATAAAGTGACTCTTCTGGTAAGCTGCTTTTGATGAAAAAGATTTTGAAACGACTCGGGCGTATAGTTGTCTGAATTATGAAATTTCAGTTTCATAGGGCTTTTCGTTTCCACCCGGGAGTTACCACACAAATACACACATACACAGACGTTTTTGCGGGACTTGGTTATTTGGACTCAACGGACTCTAAAACGTGTATTTCCGTTGAAAACTGGAATTCGCGATACTTCCCATTACTATATATAGTAAGTGAAAGTAAAAATTAGAAAAACAAACAAACGCACACAAAAAACATATGTTAAAAATCGAGAAGGAAGTTAGTTCGGGTTGCGGTCGGTGTAAGAAAAACAATTAAATATCAGGTCATCATCAGACCTAAAAAAGATACAAAAGGAATAGAATGAGTGTATATAATATATATGTATATGTAAAAGAAAAATGAAAGAGAATATAGAAAAATAAATTTTATAAAACTTAAAATATAAAAATCTGGTGCGCGTAACACACGACTTTCACTTACCTCCCTTGTAAAAATCAAATTAATAAGTTTTAAATACATCGAGAGATAGAAATTTTTTTTAAAGAAATGATAAGATCAAATTTCGATAGAATTATGTGTTTGTTAAATAATCTATTACATTATTATCTACGACAATCAGTTTGTTTTATTGGCTTTTCATCACTCTCCCTTAACGTGTGTATAGGATAATATTTTTTCTAAAATCTTTAGCTTTTCAAAGGTGTATTATAAATCTATATTATTGTTCTTAGGTTAAAAAACACAAAAATTGCATTAAAAAATATTTTTGTTCTTTTCTCCATTATTTAGTTATCAAATTCGTTTCAAATCAAGTCCAACTTGTATATTTAGCTGTTTTTTAGCAAAGCTAATCAGATGACGTGGTTAATTTTATGTAACCAATATCATTAAAGGTACATTAGTGGAAGAAAATTGAAAATAACGGCTTTTAAACCCTATCAGACTATTTCAATCAGAATGAAACCTACCTGATATAAAAGCCCATCAAATTTTACATCGATGTATCGAGTTTAATAAAAATCGTTAAAGAGAGAGAGATTTAATTTTCTTCCCCCTAAAATGTGTATTAAAGTTGAAAACTGGAAATCGAAAATTTTCACGATCGCAATACTTTCCCTTACTATATATAGTAAGTGAAAGTAAAAAAAATCATGTTGTTAGTATTGATAAACAATGGGTTAATATCAACAATAAAGGAATTTGATAAAAACAAAAGAGGAAAATAAATAAAATGTTGTTTTTGTCAATATATTTTTTTTAACATAAGTATATTTTAAAAAAATATTTCCTGTACCTCTACAACCCATGAAAGGTCTTGGGCTTAGTGCATATAGAGATTCGTACTGTTTTATGACCAACGGCCGTGCAAGGAGGTGATTAGGCCTTGATCACGCTCAGCTGTAAGGTTTTTTCTCCAATTTTGGATAAGTGGGTTGCTCCACGGCTGATATAAGATAATACATGATTCTGCCTCAGCCGGGGTAAAACCAGAACCCGGAGAACACCAGACCAAGGCTCTGTCCACTAGTCTACGCCGCTCTCTATCCATAATAATATTAATTTAGATAAATAATATACCCTTGGAAAGCTAATTTTTTTCTTGGTTATATTTTTTGGACGATCCCAATAGAAATTAGTTGTATTCCATAATTTACAACGTTTCGGCCTCAAGAGCCATCCTCAAATAGTTTAGGATTCTAAAACAAGTACTGAGACGCGTGTGGAGAATAATCGAAAAAATTAAGATTTTTTAAGTATCGTAGTTAACAAATGTGAAATTTAGAGACTCTTTCCAACTTGAAATTTTATGCTCTGCAACAACAGAATAAAAAAGTTGATGGAAGTAATAAAATGCTTGTTTTTACTTTGTAAAAATACTTAAAATACTTCCTATAGTCGAACTAATAAAAAGAAAAATCTTTCCTTTAGGAGGCACCGTTTATTGGTTATTGGTGAAAAACTGAAAAATTCAGATTTTTTTTTTGGTTGCCATAAGTTAAGCTCATCACCTGTGATGATGCAAACTCTTATTATTTTATTTATAACCATTAAAAGGTATTAAAACGATTTCCAGCTTTGTCCGAATTAATAACGACATAATTTCTCATTTTACTGAGCTAGAAAATTGGGTGAAAAACCTGTCGCATTTCCTAAAAGCGACTAACTAGATGGACTACTTTATACCACACATTTTACTTCTTTTTCATGATTTTCTCAAAAACTATTACATCAATGTATATTTTAAATCAATATTAAAGTTAATTATGCAATAATAACAGCGTAATTGGCTCTAAGTTTACAATCTCCAAAGTTTGGACCTAAATTGTTTATTCAAGCTGATAGAGTGGTTGCCGGACGGACGTGGGAAGGTCAAATATTGTCCTCAGAAATTTGTATTTTGATTAGCAGCCTTTCTTGTACGATAAGTTAATTGTTCTCCTTCAGATATCTAAACTCTTGAGAAACAGCCTATTTTTGGCTTTGGGAATTGTAATTCCGGGGTTTTGAATATTCTCTTATCGAAAGTAAATAAACAAAGTGGCGAGCAAGCTTATCAATCTTTACTAACGTGTGACATAACAAGGACTACTCAATTATAAGTATATTTAAAATACAAAAACAAGAATAGTAGGGGTACTCACTACGTTTGCTATAGCATGCTATTTGTGTTATTTTGCTAAACCCGTCGAGTTTCTACAGTTATTTTCTGTATAAAATTTATGGATTTAGCGCAATAGCACAAATAGCATGCTATAGCAAACGTAGTGAGTACCCCTAATATATCATTTCGTTGCTTAAATTATATTGATCTCAAATAAATATTTTATTTAAAAACTAGTGGACCCGCAATTTCAATGAGATGTCGTTTATGTATAAAAAATCTCTAACAGACTAATTTAGAGTCCATCTTTGGGAGGTTTAGTTTACGTGTCGAAAAGTACAATCAACAAGAAAATATGTTTATTTTATAACGTCTATTAATTATTATATTTAATCATCGGCAGAAATGAAAAAGATAACTCAAAATTAGTTCATTTTATTTGTTTGCTATTTTATTAGTGAAGCACATATGAGAGAAAATTTATTTTTTCCATGTAATGAGAAGTTGATTGATATGTATGTATTTAAAAACTAAAGAAATAAGAACGGTACCTATTTTTTCGGTGAATTACTATTCTATATTTCAAATGAACTATTTAAAATTATTTTTAAAAGTTAAATTAATTTTTCAACGGAATCCCATTTAGTTTACAGAGAAACATCTTTTTTCATAAAATAGTATTAATTTTGAAATAATTAATAGCAATGTTAGTTAATAGATTTATAAACAACTTATCATTTATGTTAACACCACAGTAACAAATCGGTAATTAATATTGTTTCTAAAATCTTGAGTACTAAATGGAAGAATACAACTTGCACGATCCTGTACATTTAACTATTATAACCTTCCTCTTTGCCAATAACATATGTTCATAAATTTATGGGCTTAGAACAACTTTATATTAATCTAATATCTTACTATCTATGTTTTCTAAAATTTGCTCTATCCAACGGTATATTACACGTCTATATTCCCACATATATTTCAGGAATAATTTTTTGATGACTTGGTTGCAGAAAATTTATTTTTTCCATTTAAAGAAAAGCTAAATCGCAATTTATTTTACTTATAAACCTTCAGGAAAGAATGCCCTAAATGATGATGAAAACCGTATCAAAATCCGTCCAGTGGTTTAGATTAAGTTCGCGGAAACCAAAATCGTGTTATCATTTTATATCTATATAGAGATTATAAATGTTATATATTTTTTTAAATTATTCTTATTATTTTATTTGAAAGGCCTTAAAGACCAGGAAATTATCAGGTTTAGGTTTTCCTTCTCAGCTCCCTCCTTACTTCTCTCATGAGCTCTGCGTGTCAGCGCTTCCTTTCCTCTGACCACGCACCACCCCTTATTGGGCGTTCTCTGTTCACGAAGACCTTTATATCGTTCAGTGAATTTTTTTAGGTTTTTCTATTCAGGCAGTCTAAATCGTTCAGTTCTGCTGAATTCATGTTGATCCTGATCTGCTTGAAAAAACCAGTCGCTTTTCAGGGCTCATCCTTATCATGTATTCATAAAATTTAAGTCTTCTTTCCCTGATGTAAGTCTCAAGACTTTTGTCGTTTCTAAATATTAATATGTTTTATTTTATATCTGTCATAATTTGAAATAGACAACGTTTCAACCGAGCAATGAGACAGGGGTAGAATATTGTGAATACTTAACTGACTTTGCTGCAGAAACATATTCATTTAACCTTACTTTACTTTCATAGGCGTTCCAACGTGGGTTGCCTTTTACATCAGGGCAGAGCACCAGAGGTCGCGGTCCAGCCAATCTCCATCCTGAAGACCTCGGCCTGCCATTTCTTCCTCAACTCCACCAATCCATCTACCTCTGGGTCGTCCTCGTCTCCGTCTTCCTGGCGGTTGCCAGTCCAAAACTCGATTCGGCCAACGCTCTGTAGGCATTCGCCTTACATGGCCATACCACCTTAGTCTTCGCTGTCCAATTCTGCTGTTAACAGACTGGCGAACCTCCATTCTCTCCCGAACAATATCATTCCGAAGTCTGTCCCTTCTTGTAACACGTATACATCTTCGCCAAAAGTCCATTTCCACTGCTTGAAGCTTGGAATATAGCATGGATGACATGGTCCATGTTTCGGCTGCATACGTTAAGATGGGCTCGACGATGGTGTGGAAGATTCTTCGTTTATTTTCCTTTAAAATCGTCCTATTCCACAGAACCGGATGCAGAATGCGTGTGGCTTTTCGAGCTTGCTCTGCTTTTTTCCTAACATCAGTTTCTGATGACCCAGAGGAGTCCAGGTACGATCCTAGATATTTAAAGACATTCACCTTTGTACATGTCTCCGAGTCAACATTTAGATCACCGTCATTTTCAGCGCCTATAGCCATGTATTCGGCCTTTTCGAAATTTATTTTGAGTCCCATGGACTCGTAGCTATCCCATAGAGAGCACATTATCATCTCCAGGTACACCTTCCTCCGAGCAAACACAACCTGGTCATCAGCAAAGAAAAGGGAGACCAGCTGTTCATCGTCGATAAAGGGTCCTACATCTCCACACTGGTCAAACCATTGCCTTACAGACATGTGAAGGTAAATCTTGAAGAGAGTCGGCGCCATGCTGCATCCTTGCTTCAGACCCTTAGTTCCCGAGAAAGGCTCCGATAGGATAGCCGCTTTCCAATCTTCACTCGGTAGATATCATCTCGGTATAGGTGTCTCACAGCTTCTATTAAGGTGCTATCGATGCCCGCCTCTCTCAATGCGGTCCACATTCTGCTCCTTGGGACGCTGTCGTATGCCACAAAGGCTAAATGCAGCTCCTGGTTCATTTCCCGAGATTTTTCAATGAGCTGCCTGAGGACGAAGATATTGTCATTACAGGAGCGCCCCGCTGTGAAGCCTGCCTGTTCCTCTGGGGTGAAGAAAGCATCCTCTAATTTATCACGGAGTAGTCTTCCCATAACTCTGCTCATCGAGCTCTGCACACATATGCCTTCATTTAACCTGATTTTTTAAAATTAATTATTTAATTCATTACCCTAATTTAAAACTTTATTTGATTATGCAACAAGTAAATACGCTATATAATAAAATACATGAAAAAACTTGTAGAGAAACTGCCCATTGGCACTCTAGTATGTAATCTGAACTAGAAGGTCTCGAGGTCATATTCTTTTCAGATGCCTCGGAGGATTATCATGAATCGAAGAGGATGCGATGGTAGATTTTAGTGAGTTAGAGTAGGAATAAAGTATGCCATAGAAGGAGATATACCTGATTTGATCCAAATTAGCAACATATGAGACTTAAGATCATTATACACCAGTGTCATGGCCGAAACTAATGTCACGCTTAGTTATCGCTCTGCACTAGCATCTTTATAACTGTGGTATTAACTCACGGATTATTGCCAACGTTTATAAACATCGTCTTTTTACGACAGTAATTAAGTTTATACTGTAATTCAGTGAGGTGAGTGATTATTAGTTAACTTTTGGAGTAGTGTTAATAGCCTAAAGGTGCGCCACGTGGTAAGCAGGCTGCTGCCTGTACAGGCTGTCATAGGCTATCACTCACTAGGACTAGTTCTTATCAGATCACCAGTGGCTCGGAGGTAGCGCTCCTCACTCCGCTCGAATAGAACTGAGTTCGTAGCTCAAGAGACGTTTAATTTTTTTTTTTTTTTTTTTTTTTTTCCAATTTTTTTTCTTTTTTTCAAATATCATTTTCTTCTTTCATTTTGTATAAGACATTTTTTCTTTTAATTTCTTTATTTAATTTTGTAAAAAAATATTTTAGAAAATGTTTTTTATTTTTTTTAAATTTAAATACCTATGTAAATCATTTTAAATACGATATTAGTTAAATATTATCAATCCATTTATTTTTTGATCCATGTATTATTTTTTAATTTAATTATTTTTTTCTTTTTTAATTTTATATCATTATTATGTCCACTGACAAAAATTCAATCATGGATACGGACGATGACACAGCCTTTAGTGAAGTTAGCGAAACGGATTCGCAGTATTTAAAACGTCGAACGCTCCAGAAACGTGATAGGAATGTACTACCGGGTTCCGCAGGGAACTCACCCAATAAGAAAAAAAAAAGAAAGCCAAGTCTAAACAAGCACTTCCAGCCGAAAACGAAAATCAGAGTTCAAACTCAGCCAACACAACTCCATCTCAAACTACTTCTCACGACCTACCTTCCAGCAATAACATTGCAGCCACCAATAATTCGTCTAATGCTCCTTTAGCACCCCGAGAATCAAACGAACCCGAGCCGCCACCTATATATGTCAGTAACATTCGTGACTTCATGAAGTTTGGCCAGGAAATCTCAGCTCTGATTGGACAACAAAATTTTCAATGTTTTTCAAGATTACAAGACATCAAGATTAACACTCCAAATAAAGCCATTTATAAAAAATTAGTTTACCACTTAACACAGAAAAAGTACGACTTTCACTGTTATCAGCTGAAAGAAGAGAAACCTTATAGAGTGGTTTTACGAGGTCTTCACAGCACCACCCCCACAGAGGCCATCAAGAAAGACCTAGACGAATTAGGATTTAATGTTAGACACATATCATGCATCACTCATCCTGTTCAAAAGTATCCTCTGCCCTTATTCTTTGTAGACCTTGAACCAGCACCTGGTAATCATGAAATCTTCAAAGTCAATAGGCTAGTATACTCCTGCATTAGATTTGAGGAGCCCAAGATGAGACCTGAAATTGTACAATGCGCAAACTGCCAAACTCTAGGGCACACGAAAACCTATTGCCACCATCCTCCCAGATGTGTCAAATGTGCAGGATCTCACGCTTCCAGCACCTGCCAAAAATCTAGAGACACCCCTGCAAAATGTGCTTTGTGTAGTGAAGCACATCCTGCTAACTATAAAGGATGCATTGTATATAAAAACCTGCTAAGACAAAAAGGTTTATATGCAGCAGCTTTTACTCAAAGAAACTCAGAGCCAGTTAACGAAAAAACCATGCCGGTCCATCAAGAGTACACCTGTGTTCCAGCACCCTACCGTCATCGATGAGAATCAACACACTTCGAGCTTCAACTCCAAGACCACAACCATTTCTGCAATAGCTTCTCACCATACACCACGACCTCAATCGCCTCAAACCTCAAAACAGCCTCAGCCACCCCATCATCATTCCCAGACTTCCTATGGTCCTCCCCAGACTATCCATCCACAACCCCAAAAATCGCATCCTCAATCTCAGAATTCCCATCCAGTGTTCAAAGTCCCTAAAAGTGATCCTCAAAACTCATCCCTAAGAGTGAAGTTACCACCACTGATACCTCCTCAGACCATTTCCAACCAGCCTCTTCCATCTATATCATCAGCTCCTGAAAACCACTCACTAGAAGCTCCATTAAACATGATCCCTTGTCAACAACCTCAGAGAAGGGTTCAACCTCCTCCAAGACCTATGAATCCTCTGCCTAAAGACACCCCCTCCTACTCCTATTCCTACCAACATTCATCTGATATTATTCCTATTCTTTCATCTTTTCTCCTAGATCTCCAAAATACCATCAAGCCCCTTATTACTCTCCTTACTAGACTCCTTTCAGAAATCCCCTTCAATCTCCCACGATGAGTAGGAGAACCCTGGCTATTCTATTATGGAACGCTAATGGACTGCTTAATCACCGAGACGAGCTTGACTTATTTATTCACGACAATAACATAGACATTGCCCTTGTGACTGAAACCCATTTCACACCTCATTCACACTTTTACATACGTGACTACATCACACACAGATCAGATCACCCTGACAAAACATCCCACGCTGGCTCTTGTATCCTTATTCACAATTCCTTAACTCACTCCCTGATTCCTTCTACTCCAACTGACGCCATCCAATCGACTTCTATTACCTTATCCTGCCGTCCATTTAATATTACCATCTCAGCTGTATATTGCCCTCCTGGCAATTCCCTCTCCTCTCACCAATTTAATTCCTTATTTCAGTCCTTTGGTCCGCGCTTCATTGCCGGGGGAGATTACAACGCCAAAGATCAACGGTGGGGATGCCGAACATCCAACACTCGTGGCAGGATTCTCTCCCAAGTCACCACTTCCAACAGCTATTCCGTCTTATCACCCAAAGATCCTACTTACTGGCCTACTTCCCTTAAAAAGCGCCCAGATATTCTTGATATATTCGTCACATCCCAAATTCCCACCTTTCAATCTACAGTAACATCCTTAGAAGACCTCTCCTCAGACCATAGCCCAGTTCTGCTGCTTCTTCATTCAGACCCTATTCCTAAATCCTTCCCTCCTTCTTTAATTACAGGACATGTTGACTGGGACAACTTTCGCTCTGAATTAGAAAACGAACTTGACTTAACGATTCCACTAAAAACAGAACAACAAATTAACTTTGCTATCGAAAAACTAACAAGAACAATAGGTACTGCAATTAATAACAACTCATCACATCCCAAAAATAATTACTCCCGCGACACTAACTTACCATATCACATTCGAAACTTATTAGCAGAGAAACGGCGAGCAAGGGCTAAGTGGCATAGGTCCAGATACCCGTCCGACAAAACATACTATACTCATCTAACTAACAAACTCAAAACTGAAATTAGAAAATTCAAAATACAAACATTTCGGGACTTCACAGAAAACCTAAGACCAACTGACAAATCTTTATGGACAACTACCAAAAATTTGCTCAAATTCAAAACCTTTAATCACCCACTCCTTACCGAATCTTCTACCTGGTCTCGATCAGATGAAGAAAAGACTCAAATATTTGGTGAACACCTTTCCAAAATATTTAATCCACATCCTAATATCCTTAATCCAACCCATATTGACCATATTGAAGCAGAACTAACTATTCCACTCCAAATGTCCCCTCCTCCTAAAGCCTTTCATCCTTCTGAAATAATTAATGTTATCCATCAATTACGTTTTAAAAAAGCACCTGGTCATGATCTCATCACATCCTATATCCTAAAACAGCTACCTCGAAAAGCAATCCTCTACCTCACTTATATATTCAACGCTACTCTCCGAACCAACTATTTCCCTGAACCATGGAAACTGTCAATAATCAAAATGATCCCAAAACCCCAAAAGCCTCCTGAACATCCATCCTCATACCGTCCGATCTCCCTTTTACCCATCATGGGAAAGATCCTAGAAAAACTCATTTTGAAACGCCTGTATCCGATCCTAGAAATGAATCACGTAATTCCTGACCATCAGTTTGGATTTCGGACATCCCATTCTACAATTCAGCAATGTCACCGTGTGGTGGATGTTATATCCTCTACATTGGAGCGTGGAATGTATTGCACGGGTGCTTTTCTTGACGTAGAACAAGCGTTCGACCGAGTCTGGCACCCAGGACTCCTTTATAAACTCCGTCAATTCCTTCCCGCTACATACTTCCTGATAATCCGTTCCTACCTTACTGATAGAACGTTCAAAGTAAATCATAATCTTTCCTATTCTTCCACATTTTCTCAGTCTGCAGGTGTACCTCAGGGTAGTATCCTAGGTCCCATCCTTTATACGGTATATACAGTTGATATTCCACTCCATCCTAGCACTGTCCTCACAACTTACGCGGATGACACTTGTGTGTTATCCGTCCATAATGATCCAACCGCTGCATCCCAAACCCTTCAGTCCCACATCACAGCCATTGAGAAATGGTGTCAGAACTGGAGGATTAAAATAAATCCTAATAAATCCCACCAAATTACCTTTACCCTTCGTCGCAAACCGATGACCTCCTGCCCCACAGTATCCTTCAACAATACCCCACTCATTCCTGTTGAACAAATCCGATACCTAGGACTCCATCTTGATAAACGTCTTACATGGAATCCTCACACGAGACTAAAACGACAAAAGACTGCCCGTAGATACCGATTACTACAACACTTACTCGACAAACGTTCAAAACTTCCAATTCATTACAAAAAGCTCATTTTTATTACCGTCATCAGACCCATCTGGACATATGGAATCGAGCTATGGGGCTCTACGAAGCCATCTAATTCCTCCCGTATCCAATCCTTACAATCCAAAATCCTTCGCAAAATCCTAAATGCTCCTTATTTCGTCACAAATAAAATAATCCATAACGACCTTAATATCCCATTTGTTACAGACTTTTCTCGTACCAGATATACCACTTTTAATTCCAAACTCCCAGCCCATATAAACCCTCTTGTCCGCAACCTATCAACCTCACATATTCCTGACAACCCTCCTAGGCGATTGAAAAGAAGATGGCCTCGGGATCTACTTACTTAAATAAACATCGAAGTTCTACCACTGGGTAGTTTCTTCACAAGCCTTTCACGCCCTTTATTCTAACTCAACAGTTTTAATTATTGTATTTATGTTAATACAGTTGTAAAATTCAATAAAATATGAATAAAAAAAAAAAAAAAAAAAAGATCATTATGGATGAGTTTATTCGTGACATAGTAGGGAGCGTTGAGGATTTTACTAAAGATTTGGATTCGGGAGGAATTAGTTCGTGTAGTAGAGCCCAAAACATCATGTATATGGGCCTTTTGTGGTAAAGTAGAAGATTTGAGCGTTTCTCTAGGAAGTGTTGAAGTAGTCGAAAGTTTCGAGCAGTTTCTTATCGTTTCAGTCTAGTATGATGATCTCAAGTTAGACGTTTCTCAAGGGGGAGTCCTGGGTATCGGGTCTGTTCAACAGGGACTTCCCGAGTGTTGTTAAAGGATAGTGTTGGACAGGACTCCTAAAAACTTATTAAAATTTAATATTAGAAGCTTTTTTTGGGAGGGAGGGAAGATTTATTCCTGATTAATTCCTTCATGTAATCAACTAAGGAATATTTTCCTATCTCATATCTATAATTCGTCATCTACAAATAAATACTTTTTTTTCAGAAATTATAGGGTTTAAGAAACGTACTCATCATTTAAAGAACGAAACGTGTCGATTAAGATGAATATCTGTTGCAATGTTCAAATTAAGGAGGGTGGTTTTAGACACTTGAAAAGTGATCACAAGTGTTCGATAAAACATATAAAAAATAATTAAAATATCCATATTGTTGTAATAAGATTTTATTTGCATTGAAAAGATGCAATAAAACTGAAAATAATCCAATGTCGTTCTTTATCAAAGGTCAATGATTATTTTGCGACTGCTATTTCTTATTTCTTGCTAATTACTAATCACGCACATTTTATCACAAACATGTAATATATTAAGATGGTAGCGACAGTGATTACGTAAGTTGATAGTGGATTTAAGAAATATTCTGGTGATATATTCGGCATGACTGGTGTGAAAGGTGATTTTGGATACCAAGGTATGAATCTTACGTTGATTGGTATTGGAAGATTTTAAGATAATAAACACATTATCTTTGGCAAAATCCCCTTATTAATTTACTTTTTATTCGGATATATTACTATTTGTCTCAATGGATAATAATAATATTGCTATAAGATCACATTCATAAAATATATACAGTATAAAAAAAAGGTAAGTCAAATTACAAAAATAAAATAAAAATAAATAAAGGTATATAATAACAAAATTTATAAAATAAATAAATACTAGGTTAACTAATAAATGGACAAAATAATAACACACTTATACCTATATCAAATATTTACAATCTGCTGGAGAACCCCGGACTCGGCCTGCACCCCCACTTGTGGAAGGAAAAGCAGAATCCGAGGGATCCCAGCGCCTCCCTCTCAGCCGCCACACTGGTGAGAGCCAACGGAAGCTGAATGAGGGCGCCATAGCCACTAACGGTGTATTTGCGGTGTGCACATTAGCGGAGAATCTGACCAGTGTCAGAACTCCAGAATAGGTATTTACAAATCGTCTCGGGGCCACTGCCGTTTCAACCTTCTAGGAGGTTTGTATGGATGAGTGGAGCTGGAGAAATTTGGATGGAATCAAGTCTAAAATAATTGGAACATTAAGGTCGTGGTTCAAGGTATAGTTGGTGACATAATAAGGAGCAATAAACTACATTAGAATAGAAAAGACGTTTTCTTGTATTTATTTTTTATTTTTAATATTAATTTCAAATGAACAATCAACTAAATGTCGTAACGATAGAAGAATCGTTGACAGTAGATAGGATATTAGAAGAAGTTGGTTGGTGGTTGTGGTAGTGAAAAACACTCCAGAATAATGATTTTATTTATTATGTCGACGTTTCGGCGCATTTTTTAGGACTATCTTTATGGTGAATTGTAGGACTTAATCAGCAAAAACGTTGAGCTCTACAATAAGGGCCAAAACTTCGACAGAATATTTAAGATTAATTTTTGGGATTGTTCTAAATGGCCGCATCCACCAACCCAGTTCTTCCAAGAAACACGTAACATTTTTACAGTTTGAAGCAAAGCAAAAAGAATTTGAGGCCTTATGGTTGTGTAAAAGCTGTTCTAGTGCATCTTAAAAAAAAAGAAAATGTGGCTGATGATCTCGACCGAATCACCTCATATCACGTTCTTTGGCCTAGAAACAGTACCAATGTTAGTATGCAGTTAATTGGTACCAAACATGCTTCTTAAGATTTGTATTCGGTACCTCGAGACGGTCCCATGTATCCTACCTCTACGACGAGTTAAAGTGGTTAATCCCAACCTTTCGAAGACAATATTTCCTTGGATCATTCCTTTGTCAAATCATAAGCACCCATCATGCATCTTATGTCTAAAGCCTTCTGGTATTTAAATCCTCAACCCATCACCAGACAAGATCAAGATCCCGTCTGTCCGACCTCCACACTCCTTTCCATAGAACCAAAAAATATGACTGCTCCTTTTTAGCCCGTTCCACTGCCTTTTGGAATACTCTTCCTTCAAACACCCGTCATGCTTTTTCTCTATCATCTTTTAAATCCCTCCTCTTTCAATACTTCCTTTCTCTTCAGACAGATGTTAGCTAATTTTTATTATGCCAACTTATGTAAGGTGAATTTTACTTTAATGCACTTACTTGAATGAGATGTAAAAGTTACATTTTATGTTTATTCTAATTTATTTATTTCTTGAAATTCTAAACAGAGATGGTACTCTGACCCTTTTTTTTTTTTTTTTTTTTTTTTATCGTGTTATTTAATTGTAGTAATATATTGTTTTTGGCCAGTTCTAATTTATTATTTTGTTCATGATTGTTATTCTTAAGGGACCTTGTCCCAGAATAAAGTTTTTTTTCTAAAAAAAAAACATGAGATATTGTCTACTAATATCTAGATCTAAGAAATGTAAGTAATGCAAAAACACGCACCTCTGCAGGAATTGACATAAACTTGTTTGTTTTAATTGGTCTATTTATTTATTTATTACAAATGCACATTTTTCCGGAAATAAGTTAGCTTAATAATGACTTAATTGTCTTTATTACAATGAATAATGAAACATATTACTTCAAATTATCAGTCAATTTTATTACATAAAATCTTATCTGCTCCTATCAACGTCAACGAATGAAGAAACATAAGTGTTTTTCAATGAACCTCCACCGATCCTTGAAAATGTATCATAAGCTTTTCAATTACCATTTATTTGATATTTACAGCAGGATTTTCATGTTTTTTTGTTTTTAAATATGTAAATAATCACTTTAAGGTACATATTCAGTCGATGTAATAGTAATCAATTAATTATTGATAGATACAATTTAAAAATTACATATTTTAATTTCATATGAAGTGTTTGTTTATTGTTTATTTGTTAATCCCTCACTATTCATATGATGTGTATAGTAAGGTAAAATATTGCGAGTACTAAAATCGACTTTAAGTTTTCACCAGAAATACAGGTTTTAGGGTCCCTGATTCCAAATAACCGAGTGACACAGAAAGGTCTGTATGTGGTAAATCAAGTACGAAAACGAAAAGCCGAAGATGTTACACCAACATTATCAGCAACATTAGCAAACCAGGAGAGCCACTTGCAACCACCATACATTTTGCATAAAGTCTATATTTTTTTCGTCTAAAGTACCTTTAATGTTGTATATTCGAAAATAATGGCTATATAATCTTATTAGAATTGCTAAAAAACGGCTAAATATACAAGTTATAATTTTATTCTCAATTATACAGCAGCTACAAAACTGATTTCACTACAATAATTAAAGAGAATACGTCGATAGGGTCAAATCCATAAGAAGTAATTTATTAATATTATTCTTTATAAATATTATCATTAGGGATTAAAATTATGTTCTAAAAACTACGGTCTCTTGGACTTTTCTTATTTAATTTATTACGATAGATCCAGACAGACGCCTTTATCTGAGAAAGTAGGTGAGGATGAAGATATAATAAATTGAATTTATTACTGGATTTTAAAGTATTTATAATTATTTTTATTTTTTCAAGATAACAGCACTTGAACAAAATTCGAATAAATTACGTGAAAGTTAATTTAAAAAAAAAAATTGAGAAAGATTTTTTTTAAAACAATGTTCTAAATACTTTGCCAACACTAAAAATATTTAAAATATAAAAGAACTATTATTCGGACAAAGCTTGTACAGTCACGAAAAATATAGCTGTTTATGGAAAGTATTCACAATTCCATTAGTTTTAAATTACGTTGTTATTTGCAACTGAAACCTGGATTTTTAGAGCTTTAGGTTGTTTTCTCAGTTCATACAATCCATCAAATACACTCAGGTAGGCGAAAAATTTTAATTAGGATTACGTTTAAGAACAATTTACGTCAAACTTGAGGAAACGACGTAGTTTGTATTCTTTGTTTTCCTTGAACGTCTTAGTTAGTTATACTAGCAACCTTGATATGAATTCTTTTTGACAAAAAATATAAATAAAATAAACATAAAAAGTTGTAAAAATAAATGTAAATATTTATTTTTTTTTTTTATACTATTTTTGTAATCACGCCAGTTACACACTATATTATATTAGGATGCAAAATGTGTTTCATCGATTTCGATGAACTTTGTTTAGGTAAAACTAGACATTAAACCATTAGACTAAATTTGGGACCAACGCTCCCCAGGAGTCACAAAAAATTGGAATTAGCGCGCGAAAAACACATTTTATTTAATGCCTCTGGTTCTAGTGAAGGTAGAAAAATAACTTTGATGTCAAAAATACCCTATTTCAAAACGAAATATTTTTTAAAAAAAATCCATTAAATTATTTAAGTGTTATATGCTATGTAATAACCATAAAAACATAAATGATCTCATCAAAACAGCACTTCTAATGAGGTAGGTTTTATTCTGATTAAAATGGTCTGACAGTGCTTAAATGTCGATATTTTAAATTTTCTTCTCCTAAAGTACCTTTGATTTTGTAGATTCAATAAAAATAACTATATTATCTTGTTAACGCTGATGAACATAAAACTAAGTGATTATTTTAGATAATAATATAATAGATTTTTTAATAAAACACATGTTTCTATATAAATTCAATTTAAATAATTATTTAATAGTTTCACGTATTTTTATCTCTAACTGTATTTGAAAATTCTTTCACTGATTTTAAAAATGGACGTAAGTGAAAGTCGTGTATTGCCGCACCAGATTTTTTCAATTCGAACCAGTAGTTTCTGAGATTAGCGCGTTCAAACAAACTCTTCAGCTTTATAATATTAGTATAGATTATTAGATGTTGTTTATTGTTTTAACGTCACTTAATGGCACTGTGACTAATCGGATGAGGCTACGGTGGGAATCCGTTTTTCTTATCTTAGGAAAGAGATCTTCATAGAGTACCTCTATTTTACGTCACCTCCGAAGGACTGCAAACCCTATACTCCCTTCTAAAAAATCCATATTTGATAGCATACTACACAATGTACGATCAATTAGAGTGGTATTAAATATAATCAAATAGAAGAAGTTAACGATAAAAAAAAAAAAAATTAAATTAAAGTTAAACTTTAAAAAATTTACCTTAGATTAAAAAATATAACAGTATAAAACTGTTATGTACAACAATTACCTCAGTTTGTGCCCTATTCGTTACTTTACATTGCTTTCCACAACTTTGTGTAAAGCATAACATTTTTCTATAATCTTTAGCTTTCTAACGATATATTATACATCTATGTTTCTATCATTGTCTTGGAAGAAAAAGAAATAACCTCATAAATAAGTTTACTCTTTTCTCCTTTAGGTAAGTATCGAATTCGTTCAACTTGTATATTTAACCGTCTTTCATCAATGCCAATAAGATGATATGTTTATTTTTTCCGAATCTACAAAATTGAAGGTACTCAAGAGGATTAAGATATAAAAATTCGACATTTAAGCAATGTCAGAGATTTTTATTTTTTTTAAAAAAGATCTATTTAAATCAGAATAAAACCTGCATGGTATTAATGCCTATTAAATTTAACATCTATATAGCAAGTATAATTAAAATCTTAAGAGCCGTTTTTTGAGAAAATCGTAAAAAGGTGCAAAGTGAATAGTATAAAGTAGCTTTTCTGTTTCGTCGATTTTGGTAAAAAAAAAAGTTGAGGTGACATCTAGGGCATGAGTCTTAAATATGAAATTTCAGTTCTACACGGCTCTTCGTTTTCCTGCTATATATATATATATATATATATATATATATATATATATATATATATATATATATATATATATATATATAAACACACACACACACACACAGTCCTTTTTGCGGGACTTGATCACTTTGACTCAGGAGACCCTAAAACGTGTATTGTATGTTTGTTTTTCTGGAAAAGCCTTGGAAGTCTTCTTGTGTTTTTACCTTTAATGCTACTAATAAATGGCGAGCTATTAAAGGTATTTAATCAGCTATTGGCGAGCCCGTAGCTGAGTGGGTAGCGCGCTAGTCTAAAACGCCAAAGGTTGTTGTGAGTTCGAATCCCAGTCCCGGAGGCTTTTTTTTCAAGCTTTTAATTAGATGATAACATGCCTCTCCTCCGTTATGTGATGAGCCCCATCAGCCAACCGGTGGTAACTAGCAAAATAGGCGTAGAGAGTGTGACCCTACCCTATACGATTCATCGAGAAACGCGAGTGAATTTCCATAGAGATAACGCCGCGCGACAAGGGCCTACACGGCTCGCGTCACTAGAAATTATATATAAATTATTTTATATATATATATATATCATTATTATTAGTATTAGTGCGATGTCTTCCTAAAGGAAGCGCTAGCATAGACTTATATTCTTATTTCTTGTTCTTTTGTCTGCCAGATTGTCTCATTCTTTGGGTCTGTATGGTTTCTGATTGTTTCGCTCATATATATATATATATATATATATATATATATATATATATATATATATATATATATATATATATATATATATATATATATTATTCTTTTATAATTCTTTATATTAAATCAAAATACAAATATTTTACAGTGCAAGTAGAAAGTCATAACCAACATAAGGCGACCCGTGTGTGGAAAGGATAATTATTATAATATTATTATCTATTAATCCATCTATTATATTATCTATTATTCCAGAATAAATATTCAATTAAATAATTTTGATATATTTGAATTGCAACAAGTCAAATTGCATCAAAATGAAAGTTGTGATAATTTTCTTATCTCATCAAATCCTGAACATGGTGGGAGGCTTCCTTTTACGCTTAACAGGAAACAAATGATAAATCTATTTTTGTGCATGTAGTTGTTGGAATAACAGAAACCACTCGTATGAAAATATTATTATTTAGCCTTATATTTTAGAATTATTATTCAGTTAAAAAAAATGATCACATACTTTGAAGTCGTTATTTACTTTTTGAGTTACTCAAACATTGAGGAAGAGGATTTTTATTTATTATTTTTATCAAATATATCCAAAAATTCTTAGGTATTTTAAACTTTGATTTAAAAAAGAAAAATTAGTGGTCAAATTGTACATAAAATAACTTACAAAAAAAATGTCTGTAATTTGCTTGATTCGTTTGTTTTTTTTGTTGTTGTTTTTTTTGTCATAATTATTCTCTAATGATGTATCTTTTTCTTTTATTTGAAACAAATGAACTTAAATAAAGTGAAATATTGAGTTATAAGGGAAAATATTTAGGTATATCTGCATAAAGAAAAAAACAATATTTTTTTCTAGTAAAAAGTATCTTTATTTTTTTTACTTTCACTTACCTCTATATGATATATACAATTAGGGAAAGAACTCCGATCGTAAAAATTTCCGGATTCCAGTTTTCAACGGAAATACACGTTTTAGGCTCTTCTGAATCCAAATAACGAAATCCTGAAAAAATGTGTGTGTGTTTGTATGTATGGTAAGTATAACACGAAAACGAAGTCGTACTATTAATCTGAAATTTCATAATTAAGACACTATTTCACTAGAATCAGCTGACCAAAGTGCTATTTTATACCATGTATTTTGCACCTTTTTTACGATTTTCCCCAAAACGGCTCTAAAGATTTTTTTTTAACTCACTATATCGATGTAAAATTTAATAACATGTACGTTTCATACTGATTGAAATAGTCTGATAGGTCCTTCATGCAGATTTTTTTTTTTCATTTTCTTCCTCTAAATTATTCATTAAAAACTTTAAAAATCAATATAATATTAGAATTCAAATTTTTATCACATATAAAATTATATAATTTTTTCTAAATATCTTCTATCTTAAAATTGTTTAAAAAAAATATTTGTACTTTTTTTTTTATACTTAAATTTTTTTATATCAAAATAATGCAGGTCATTATTCATCATGAAATTTCTTTTTATTTGTATTTCACAATTTTCATCATTATTAATATTGCCCATGTGGTTATTTTCATTTCACTGTCACATACTTCAAAAATTTAAAAAAAATTTAATGCTTGGACTAACAAGTATGAAACGGACTAAAATTACCTTTAATCCTAATATAATATTTTTACTTGCTAATATTTCTTCATCAAAACAAATCAAATAGGGTAGACTATAGTCTTTTGTCAGCTGGCCCTTTGGGTAAGAGGCAACACAACAGAGAGCGTGTCGAAAATTTACAAAAGACATATCTATCTCACAACTCGAATTTGAAAATGTCAATATGTCAATTATGTCAATGATTTCACTTACTATATCCTTCATCAGTGGAAGTTAAAATCGAGCTATGGTTTTGAAGATACCTGTTTTAAATCTACAATTACCTTAGTTACTTGTTATCCATTTTAAAATCCATCATCATAGAGGAATCGTTACCGTATTAGAACACACGCTTTTCTCTAACACTTAATGGCATTGGCACTCAACTCGCCTGATGGAAGACAAAAAAACCGAAACGGTGAGGTTCTTTGGCAGTTGGGAACACTACTGAGAAAGACATGCTAAGATAAAATGTTGAGAAAAGATACAACTAATCGAAAAACTGAGGAACGTCATTGATAATTATTATATCGTCTCATATCATAAACAGAGATTCCATTCTATCTTTAAGCATTGCTTTTGAGGACGAAATCTGTGACAAAATACTAAAATCGTTTTAAGAGATTGCTGATAATCTCTTGCGATGGTCATGGTATCTAGAAAACAGTGTCGGATTAAGCTAAGAGGTGCTTGTATTCATATTTAATTCATTTATTGTAATATATTTAGCGACAAAATTAATTATTTATCCCAATTTCATCGAACAAATGGAGGTCAAAAACTTACAAATTCTGTTACAACCGCAGAGGAACGCAGTCAGGTTAATGAGAAGTGTATTTTAAATACATTTGAATACAAAATACAGATACTTTATTTAAATTTTTGTCCTTGAAAATGACAGGTAAAATGTCAAAGAACTATTTTATTTTTTGGGTTCATTTTTTGTTATAGCGTAATGTAGAAAACTCTGAATTTTGTTTGTTTGCTTATTTATTTATAGATAGAGATAGATATATAGAAAATTCTTTTTTTGTTTCTTAAAAATGACAGCAAATAGAAAATAAACAAATAAAAAACTTACAAATTACAAAATACAATAACAAAAATTAGAAACACTACATGGTCTAGTGACCGTTCGTGGAGTCTGTGATTATTGACAAAATTAATCTTTAATTTTTCAATATAAATAATTAATAACAAAATAAGAAACCATATATCAACACTTCGGATGCTATTTATGTATTAAAATCAAATTCACAAATTCTTTTGTGAGCATCATTCTATAGGAGAAAGCCGATCTGGAGCTATTAACTAACGCGTGCCAATCTTTTCCATTTATTAAGTCTAATATTTGATTCCAAGTCAGATTTTTAGAATTCAGGTATATATTTTGACTATAAATATCTTTTTGTATTTGAACCCTTAGTGTTGCTAGATATTTTTCCATAACTTAATATAATTACAGTTAGATAGCTTTAAATAACAATGTATTTCATGCGATTCTTTCAGATTAAGGATGTTTTTAAACCATGCTATTTTTTTCTTGATTATTTGTAATGCTAATATCATACGATGCAATGGGAGTCAGAAATTTTTACTATCCGGGTTTAATTAGGATAAAGGTTTTAAGGAATACCTGACTACGCACAGGCTCGGGACCACCATTTTATGTCCCTTCTGAAGAAAGGCAAAATTAAGGATTTTTAACTCCCTTCAAAAGTTCTAGGGACATCTGTCGGGTTTGGGCCTGCATCTTGGGTATAGAAGGCTGTTATGTTAGCCACTGCACCACAGGTGAGCCAGTGTTTTTCTTTCTCTTGAAATTTTCATATTAGATCAAGAGACTTTCTTCAGATATAAAATTGGGATTTTTTATATTAAATTATATGCCGAAATAACTAAAATTCTTTATGGAATACAAAATGTAGCTAATTGACATAATATATGTTCAAATATATCATAGATAATATAAGAAAAAATAAAAAAAATCAAACACTTAAAAGAGTACACATTGACTTCCATTTCTCACTTAATCACTTTATTTCATAAGCTTTTCATATCTGTCGACGTTTCGGGACTGTTTCCCCATTTTCAAGACTTATTTTTTTCATTACATAATTGCTATTTCATATATCATCCATCAAATGAACACCAATAAGGACAAATAGCAGCGTGCTATGAAATAAAAAGATGGATGATATATGAAATAGCAATTATATAATGAAAAAAATAAGTCTTGAAAATAGGGAAACAGCCCCGAAACGTCGACAAATATGAAAAGCTTATTAAATAAAGTAATTAAGTGACAAATGGAAGTCAATGTGTACTCTTTTAAGTGTTTATATTAAGGAAAACTTCCGAAAAAATTAAAAAAGAAAAGAAAAAAAATCAACATAATCAAAGTTACAACAATTAATCCTAAAATTAAAATAAAAAATCCTCCTTTAGTGAAGTTGATATTTCTGCCACTACATTAAATAAATGAATACAATAATTATTCATTATCTAAAAATTTATAGGAGCTTAACATGTTTTAAAAAATCGTAATTAAAATTTAGATTTAATAAATGCCAACAAATCCAGCCAAATTACCTTTACCCTTCGTCGTAAACCAATGACATCCTGCCCTACTGTCTCCTTCAATAATACTCCTCTTGTCCCGGTTGAACAGATCCGATATCTAGAACTACACCTTGACAAACGCCTTACATGGAGCCCTCATACAAGACTGAAACGACAAGAAACTGCACGACGTTTTCGACTACTTCAACACTTACTAGACAAACGTTCCAATCTTCCACTTAACTACAAAAGGCTCATCTACATGACTATCATACAGCCTATATGGACTTACGGAGTAGAGCTTTGGGGCTCTACTAAACCATCAAATTCTTCCCGTATCCAATCCCTACAATCCAAAATCCTTCGTAAAATCCTCAATGCTCCTTATTTTGTAACTAATAAACTGATCCACAAAGACCTTAATATTCCGTATGTTGCTGATTTGGCTCGATCTAGATACCATTCCTTTCATGACAAACTCCATTCCCACCCTAATCCTCTAGTTTCAATCCTTTCTTCCTCTTCAATTCCCGACAATCCTCCGAGGCGTCTGAAAAGGAGATGGCCCCGAGACCTTCTAGTTTAGAATAGTTACAGGAGTGCTACCATTGGGTAGTTCTTCTACAAGTCTCTTCCATGTCATTTTTCTAATATCATATTTACTTGATGTATGTTTACAAAAAAAAAAAAAAAATTTAGATTTAATTCTTGACTTTATTTTGATTAATAAAAAAGACCAATTTTAAATCCATAATATTTATACATCTTGATGTAACATTAATGAATTAGAATTTACTGTTGTCAATACACACTTATTATAATTTTAGATATTGATTATAATATTGGTTTCATACGTTAAATAAATTTGGTGCGTACAACAATGCTGCTATTTCAAAACGCCATATCTCTGTTATTTCTAAACCTATTTCAATTTTTTTTTGTTTTATAGAAAATTTAATTCCTTATCGAACAGAACTAAGCTATATTTATTAATTCTTACAGCGGAAAAACGGATTTTTTTTTATTTGTTCGGGCTCTACAAGTCCTCTAATTTTGATTGAACTTTAGGAATATTCCTAAATTTTCTTTGCTTATTCACCGAGTTCAATACCACCAGTTAAAATAGTCTGCAGTGTTTCAATATATTTTGACAATTCGATTGATAAAAATGGATTGAAAAACTTATCAAATTGTCTGACCAGATGACTGTGTCTGCTCAGTTTTAGGCCTGTCATGATCTGTAGGAATTCCTAACAAATATCATGAGAATATGTTAACTAAGGGTTTTTTGAACTAAGTACTAAGGACTCCCATTAAAAAATCCTAGGACCACCTGCGGGTTTAAACCCGAGACCTTTCGCGTAGAAGGCTGGTATGTTAGCCACCCTGCTACAGGTGAACCCAAAAAGGTCTGTGTATGTGGTAAGTCTATCACGAAAACGAAAAGTTGTATAAAACCGAAATTTCATATTTTAAGAGCGTCTATGCCTGAGATGTTACAGCAACTTTTTCATCAAAATTAGTTGACCAGAAGAGCCACTTTATACCATGCATTTTGAACGTTTTTACGATTTTGTCAAAAATGGCTGTACTGATTTTTATTAAAGCTGCTATATCTATGTAAAATTTAATGGGATTCAACATCATGTAGGTTTCATTCTGATGGAAATAGTCTGACTGCTTAAATGCCGATAGTTTAAATTTTCTTCCTCTAAAGTATCTTTAAATTAATAGATTCTATAAAGAAAACCATATCATCTTCTTTTCATTAATAAAAAACAGGTAAATATATAATTTGAACGAATACGATATCCAACTATAAGAGAAAAGACCAACAATATATATTTTTTAATGCAAGTTTGGTGTTTTTGAACATGAAAACAGTCATATAGACGTATAATTTATCGATAGAAAGCTAAGGATTTTAGAAAATTTATTATCTTGTACACAAAATTGTAAAAGTTAATAGAGAGTGGTGAAAAGCCGATAAAACTAACTGATTATTTTAGATAAAAATATTATAGATGTAATTAATTCTTTAATAGTTTCACGTATTTTTATCCCTAACTGTATTTGAAAATTCTTTCATTGATTTTAAAAATGGAGGTAAGTGAAAGTCGTGTGTTGCCCGCAACAGATTTTTTAAAGTTCATTGTAATTTTATTATTTCATTTATATAACAATTTATTGCTATTCTGTTTGATAGTAGTATTTTATATTATTTATTATGTTTTGTTTTTTCGTTGTTCTTTTCCTTTTAAAGAGTATGTATGGTCTTTTGTTACCATCTAGTAGGCAAGCTTTTCCTTCTTAACTAATTGTCATAGATAATAATATAATAGATTATTTAATAAAACATATGTTTCTATAGAAATTCAAATTAATTAATTCTTTTTTAGTTTCACTCATTTTCATCTCTAACTGTATTAGAAATATTTAATCGTTAATCGATTTTAACAACGGAGGTAAGTGAAAGTCGTGAGTTGCCCTCACCAGATTTTTACTTTCACTTACTATATATAGTAAGGGAAAGTATTGCGATCGTGAAAATCCAGTTTTCAACGGAAATACACGTTTTAGGGTCCCCTGAGTCCAAATAACCAAGTCCCGCAAAAAGGTCTGTGTGTGGTAAAGCCCGGGCGGAAACGAAAAGTCCTATGAAACTGAAATTTCATATTTAAGACAACTATACGCCCGAGGTGTTACAAAAACTTTTTCATCAAAATCGGCTAACCAGAAGAGCCACTTTGCATATTGCACCCTCTTTTGATTTTCTGAAATACGGTTCTGACGATTTTGATTAAACTCGCTATATCGATGTTAAATTGAATATGCTATAACATCGTGTAGGTTTCATTCTGAATAAAGTGGTCTGATATGGCTTGAATGCAGAATATTATGAATATTTTAAATTTTCTTCCTCTTAAGTACCTTTAATTTTGTAGATTTTATAAAAATAACTTTAGTATCTTGTTACCACTGATTAAAAAAAGGTAAATATATAAACTGAATGAATTCGATACCCAACTAAAGAAAAAAACTGAAAACTTATTTTTTAATGCAATTTTTTGTTTTTGAACATAAGAATAGTAATATACATGTATAATATACCGTTAGAAAGCTTAAAGATTTTAGAAAAAATATTATCTCATACAAAAGTTTTTAAAAGTTTATAGAGAGTGATGAAAAGCCGATAAAACTAACTGATTATTTTAGATACAAATATTATAGATTTTTTTTTTAAATAAAGCATGTTTCTATATAAATTCAATTTAATTAATTCTTAGTTGTTTCACGTATTTTTATCCCTAACTGTATTTGAAAATTCTTTCATTGATTTTAAAAATGGAGGTAAGTGAAAGTCGTGTGTTGCCCGCGCCAGAGTTTTTAAATTTCATTGTAATTTTATTTATGTTACAATTTATTGCTAGTTTGTTTGATTTTATGTATGTATTTTATATTAGTTATTATGTTTTGTTTTTCTTTTCCTTTTAAAGAGTATGGTCTTTTCTTACCATCTATAAGTAGGCAAGCTTTTCATTCTTATTTTTATTTTCATAAGTACTATATTTTTAAAAAATTCGGTCATGCATAGTCAAAATTAGAAATTGGACAGCATGAATGACTGAAGTAAGATAGGTATGTATTAGTTATGGTTCTTGACTGGCAATTATCTAAAGACAGGAAACTGTTACACATAGACTTATCAAATGACGGGTCCTGGGAACTAGGGACCGCCCGGGGGTGGCTCATAAATACACCACTGATAAGGGGCCGCAGCGTTGATAACGCCAATCGCCTATCTGCCCTTCATTAGTGTCTGTCCGCCTGTCCTTCCTTCTCTCAATATATGTATATATTAACATAAGTATGGAACCATATTATAGTATAGATATGGATACATGGTACTGTAAAACAAGTACACATCTTATTTACTATGATAGTTAAATAAATATTTTTTTTTTTATTATCCTGGGACATGTCCATTAAGAATAAAATATACAGAATGTACTAAAGTGCTTTGGAGTCTTTAAGTAAATTAAATACATATAAACAAGTTAATAAGTACTGATATAAAATATACATTTTAAAATGAGAAGAAAGCAACAACAAAAAAGAAGAAAATAAAAGCTTATTTATAATTCTATTGAGCTTGGATATTCATTAAGTGATTAAATATGCGGGATTTGAAGATTGAAAGAAACTTAGAGTGACGGATGAAAGGAGAGATAGAATTCCATAGGATTGAAGATAGAATGAGAAAGGATCTGTCGAAATGTGCAGTTCGGTGGGCCGAATTGTATAAATCTGAAGCGTGTACAACGGGAGGATTGCAGAAGGTCAAAAATGTATGATGGACGGCGGGATTGGATAACTTTGTAAAGAAATGACGCACGATTTACTACGGAAGGGTAAAGCCACTTCAACTCGCCATAAAATTGGGATACGGTGGTGTAACTAAGGACCACGAAGATGAATCGGACAAAGCAATTAATTACTTACATTTAACTCTTCAGCGATAAAATATTTCATTTGACAGATCGTCAAATAAAGTTGATTTTCATAGTCATAGGCAGAACTGTAGCTATGAAGTTCCAAGGGGATGCCTCCTCAAGAGTTCTTCGGTTTGGGCGCCATAATTTAGGGATGCGTTTGAAAACGACGTTACTTATTTATGAAACAAAATCTGGTGCGGGCAACATACGACTTTTACTTACCTCCGTTTTAAAAATAGATTAAAGAATTTTCAAATACAGTTAGAGATAAAAATGTGTGAAACCATTAAAGAATTAATTAAGTTGAATTTCTATTGAAACATGTGTTTTATTAAAAAAAATCTGCTATATTATTGTCTAAATTAATCAGTTTTATCGGCTTTTCATCACTATTTACTAACTGTTATAAGCTTTAGATATTATTTTTTTCTAAAATCTTTAGCTTTCCAGCGGTGTATTATACATGTATATTACTGTTTTTATTTCCTAAAACACAAATTTGCAAACAATATTTTTTTTTCTGTTTTCTCCTTTAGTTGGATATCAAATTAGTTTAACTTATATATTTACCTTTTCTTTAACGATGATAAAAATATGATATGGCAATTTTTGTAGAATATACAAAATTAAAGGTAGTTTAGAGGAAGAAAATTTAAAACATCAGAATTTAAGTCGGGTCAGACTATTTTAATTAAAATTAAACCTAAACGATATTAAAGCCCATTAAATATTACATCAATATTGCAAGTTCATTAAAAGGGGACATAAAATAGTCCCGCCCTCAAACCCTGGCCCGAGAAACCCCAGCATAGCCTTCAAAGGCGAGGTATTGGTGGAACAAAAAAAAAAAAAAAAATAGGTAAGTTAAAGTAAAAAGTTAATCAAATCTAATGCATAAAACCTCATGCCACGGATTTTATGGTCGTATTTCTTCGAAACGGATTGATTGATTTTCATTAAATTTTATATATATATGTATGGTGGGTATGGGAATCGGTCCTAAAAATAACAAATTAATAAATAGAAATGGTCACAGCTTAGAATCTTTAAACAAATCTTTAATTTTTTTAAATTTCAATATTAAATATATTCCCTGCATAATAGTAACTGCATATAAAGAGGGACTTTGTTTTCACCTTTACTTATTTGTTTAATATATCCAAATTATTTCATAGTTCTCTTAATTACATCAGGCCTGTCGGCATAATATATATATATTATAATTATATATTGAAGGTGCCCCAATAACTTGGCAAGTCATTTAATAAGACTTAAATATCCTGGATTATATTTATAGTGATAAAATTCATCTCTGAACCTACTTATGACCTTACCTCTTCGGAAATTGAGATTCCCTAAAGAAAAAAAATTATAATTTCTGCTTCTTTCAGAGAGTATATAATAATAATAAGTTATGTATTTTCAATTTATTATAGCGTATTAACCACTTGGATTGATTCCCAAGTTTCAATAGTGCATATCACTCTCTCTTTTTTACTTTCACTTAAATGTATATGAAATATATTGTGAAGGAAAGTATTGCGATAGTAATTTTTTTCTGCTGATATTTTTCATATTTGTGCAGAAAAGTGAGGTGTAATAAGTTGCGGGGGAAATTAAATAAAATAAAAATACACATATTTTACTAAGTTGCAATTTTTTTTATTTTACTTTTTAAGTTTCGTTTTTTATTTTTTTTATTCTATAACCTATTTTTTTCACTGTACATTTGTAGTTTCCTTTTCCAGTCCGAGTCATTACCTTTTTTTTTTCTTTTTTTGTTTAATAATTTGAACGTCTCGGAAGGAAGTCATTTAACATGAGCTGCGTTGGCTCAAGCCTTTATAGACAATTAGATGTCTCGAAGAACACGGCACGGTTGGAAATTATGCCGTGGGGACTTTCTCTTCCGTTGCGGTGGTGGCGCCACTAGCTACCGAGGTCCCGTCGTCTTGTGGTGCGGTACAAGATAGGCTTGGGAACTTCTGCTGGAGAGCTATCTTATACTTAGGATGGCTGAAAAAACAAACAATATGTTATAGAAAAGTCAGTATTATACAGAAAACGAACAAAGAAGATCAATATAAAACACATTTTGCTAAATAAACAACTTGATTCAGCGTAATCGATTACTGATTTCCTCCTAGTAATTAATTGCAGAGATGATATTTAAAACCAATACTTATTAAAAAATGAAACAAACATTGAGATCAATTTCGAAAATCCGTTTCACCAAAACATATTAATTATTAACTATAATTTCAAACTAATAGTATTCCTTATTTAAAACGTTTAAACTAGTACTGAACCCCTCCACTTTCGAATTCGGAAATTTCGGGTTAATTTATTTATTCTTAAATTTATAAATTAAAGAGATCCATGCGTTATTTTACATATTGCTAAAAGCGAATAAACAGAGAAAAAAGGTTATTACTACAACACTGACAAGATTTTTTAAATGGAGAAAAAACAAATTGTTACTGTTATGTTTACAACACTGACAAAATTCGCCTGAGGATTAGAGTGCCATTTTTAATAAGGCTTTTATTTACTTTTTTATTATCTTTAAGGTGAGTTATTTCTTCATTGTTTTTTTTTTTTTCTAATGATTAAAATTGATTTCATAAAAAATATGTAAACAAAATTAACAAAGGTGATTTATGAAACCGTTCAATTAATATGTTTTTCTATATTTAAAAAAAATAATCAGATATATCAATACACTTTTTTATATATGTTGTTTGCAAATTTAATTTAATTCTTACATGTATCATTAACTAAACTAATCCCATTTAAGTATCATTATCTTATACTAAAAATAATATATCTGATAATAATAAGAATATGTCATAACTAAACTATTAACAAATAAGTAAATTTGACTGCTTACTCGTTATTTAAATGAGTTTTTTTATGGTATTGAATTTATTTGATGTTCTTTTGAAAATGATAATAATTGTGAACATCAGGATTTCTTTATATTTTTATTAAAGTTTAATAATTATAATCATTCATTAAATAACCAGATATTAAAAATATTATCCCCTCCTTTATCTTTAATGTAAAATCTACTAAATATTAATGTTTTGAAGCATTTTGTTGATTGACCTAATGATAGATAAAGAACTTCTCAGAATAAGATGGAGTGGTTTTAAAATCTAAACAATGATATTATTCTATCCCTTTTTTTTAATAGATTATATAATAGGAAAAACATCTGTACCTCTAAACACATTTAGAGTCTTGGGGTCAATACATACAGATATTCAAACTGTTTCTTGACCTATGGCCGTGCATGAGGCTCAGCCTTTCTTTTAGAGCCTATTTTATAGGGGCTAGGTGTGCCCTGGGATAGACCATCTATAAAGAGAGACCATCCATACCCTAGGGTCTTCCTCAGCAGAAGTAACAGAATAAATAATATTCTACCACAGGTGGGCCTTGAACCCAGGACCCAGAGAACAGTAGCCTAGTGCTATACCCACTAGACCACAATGCTCCCTCATCTATTATATAATAAAATTTTGAAATTTATGTTTGTACTGACCTGATGGCATATACAATTGGATTGTAAACAGCATTAGCCTTTGCGAAAAGAGATCCCCAGATTGTGAAGAGAGGACTGATCTTGAACGTCTCGAAGATCCCAGAGTAGTTGATGACCAAGTACGGTGTCCAAGCCAAGAACCAGAGCGAAATGGTCATAAGAGCAACTTTGGCAAGCTTAGCTTCAGCGGATGTGTTGTCGTTTCCTCTAAGGGAAGCAACGTTCATCTTCTTGGCCTGTTCTCTCATCTGTCTCTCGTGAGCTGAGACTGCCTAAGTAGAGACATTTAAAATGAACATTCAAGCATACCGGATTAGCATTACTTTTGAAACATACTATTCCTTTGATATTGCTAAAAAAATATTTTTCTTTACCTGGACGATGAAAAAGTATGAGTAGATGATGGTGAGGAGAGGTGCGAAGTATACGAAAATGGAATACACAAGAATGTAACTCCTGCTGGTCCAATCTTTGTTGAGGTAGTCAGTACCACAAGCAGTCATGTTACCTTCTGGTACATACCTAAATAAAATTTAAAAATATTTTTTCAATCATATTTACTTTTATCATCTCTGTCTATTAATTTATATTTTATTTTATTATGTGTTAAAGAAACCTACTGATAATTACAAATAATTTACTTAATTATAATTTTTATGAAATTTTCTAATTAGTGTCCATAATCATATAAAATTAAGATTGAAAAATAATCTGATTCAACTAATGATAGTTATGAACTTTTGTTAATGGTCCAATGCAGTAATATATGAAAAATTGAATCATCAAATTATAGGTGTTGATATAAGTAGAACATATGAGTGCTGCCATCTCTGGAAAGTCAGAAGAACTAAAGAATCCAGGTAAAGACTTGAAACCTGTATTAAAAGTTTTTAGGTCAAGTTAAGCTGTATAAATGAGCTTATACAGATCTAGTATCTTTATATTGTTCTTTAGTTCAGCAGGAACCAAATAATGAGTGAGCAAACAAGAACGCTGCCTTAGCAGAGATGACCATGAAGGAGAAAAGTTGGAGACAAAGACTGAATAATCAGCCCAACTATCTGGCAATTATAATCTTTGAAAGTCCATCCTCCTTAATCAGATAGCTATTCAGTTTGTAATAGCCATAGGCCAAAGTTGCGTACCAATTGATTCATTATACAATCTCAAATATGTTTTAGTTAAATAAGCTACACTCAAATCAAAATCAGTGTAACCAGTTTTAAAAATTGTGTATGTAGTGACAATATCTCCATAGAATAGGAACCTTAACACCTCAATAGGCTTAAATACTTGACATTATTATTAATTAGCCTATTTTTTTTTTTTTCTACATCTATACAAAAATGTCGATATACTTTATTTGAATTAAATAGACATAATAAGTTATTCAAAAACCATAAATGATGGATGATGGAGAAAACGCTTTAGGAATTTTAATTTGTGTATTCTAATTGATCTATAATTAATAGTTTTTCCAGTTTTCTTGTTTAGTATATTATAGTTTCGATAATTTTTTTTGTAGTTTAAATAGTCTTTTTTTTTCTTAGTCTTATGAATATATGATTTCTAAAACAAATATATATCAAGATTTGTATTATTTATAGGCCAGTGGCCTTGCAAGGAGGTGATGAGGCTTAGATCATGCTTAATCTCTAGGTCTTATCTCAATTTTTTTTGGGTATCCTTTTAAATGAGGTTGGTTGTACCCCAGGAAGGTCTTTCTCCCCTAGGATCATCTCAAACTGGAAATAACAAAATATATAATGATTCTGCCACAACCGGGATTCGAACCTGGGACTGGACTAGTAGTCTTGTATTCTATCGACTAGACCATCTCGCTCTTATGACTTCATATATTTTTGAATTTTCATAGCAGAGTCAACTGAATCGTATAGATTGTAGGCTTGTCGTGTTTATGCATTTTAAAAATTTCATATACAGTACTGATATCAAAATTGACTACCTTGGAAATAAAATATTTTAAATTGGTCAAAACCTCACCTGTTCCAGCCGAAAAATGGAGCAATGGTCCAAGCCAATGAAAACGCCCAGATAAACAATATCCTCAACATGGCTGTCTTATTAGTCATTGGTTTGGCTGATAAACCCTGAAAATAAATCAAAGTATATTATTTAAATTGTTTGATATATCTAAAAAAATATATTTAACAAAACATGAATAACACTATACCTTAACAATAACATTGTATCTGTCAAGTGCAATCATCGTCATTGTCCATATTGATCCGCAGCCAAAAAGTGAACCGAACATAGCATATAATTCGCACATCAATGGTCCTATAAAGTTTCAGTATTATTAGATTCTAGAGAAATTTTGGGTTGAAAAATTTAAAAATACTGATTAAAACTTACCCAATACCCAGGTCTCATAATAGCAGTTGATGACCATAGCAGGAGACATACACACCATCATCAGGAAGTCCGAGAAAGCGAGGTTCACGACTAACAGATTTGAGGGAGTTCGAAGGGATCTGGTGGATGTGAAAATTAAAATGACCATACCGTTACCAATGATTGAGATAACTCCTAGAACTCCTATAACGAAGCCAAGGATTCCATGCCAAAGGGGATTCATTGGAGGAAATTGGTACCTGTTGGTTAAATGAAACAGAAGTATAATCAGTACTTTGTGATGATAAAAAAGTATACGTATTTAGTAGTTTCTCAATTTTTCATTAATTTCTTTGAATATGTTGTGTTACCAGTGAGGGTCGACAAGATGGAGCATTTCAGGTGGTACGCTGTCGACAACAGTCCTGTTTCCCAGGGGGTTAAGTTGGCCCCACTGGTACATTGCTTCTAGGTGTGCCATTGCTTCGAAAATAAAGAAAAAAGAAGTTATATAAACTGAGAATAATAAAATAAAACAGAATAAGAGTGCTTATGGTCTAAATCAATGATTACCAAAAATACTTTTTTGCTGACTCCTTCATACAATCATTTCAATGGCAAGGACCCTCTAAATCCGAAATATTAGTTATTTATTTAGAATCTTAGTGGACTACACCATATCACCTACATTGCATGCAAAATACTTCTACCTAAACTCTATATTATAGACATGGCCTAGTTGGGAAAATAGAAATGAAGAAAAAAGAACCATGCTCTATGAGTTTACTTCAATTAGTGAAACAATGAATTACTAAAATCTAATGTTGAACCTTGCAGATGTTTCTAGAATTTTTTAAAGGGAGTGAAAAATCTTTTGTTGAGCCATCCTTCAGAGGAAACGTAAAATGATGGTCCAGAGCCTGTGCTAAGTTAGTTACTCGTTAAAGATACCCATCCTAATTAAACCTAGATAGGAAAAATTTAGGGCTTCCAGTTTAATATTATCTGATGGCCACAATGACATAAAATGACATTGAATGAATAAAAATAACCTAAAATTTAAAACTTATACAAGAAGGTATTTATTCAAATAATCTTAAAGAAATCAAATATCATTCATTATCTATTGCGATACATCATAAATCTTCTGTTCTTTAAGCTAATTATTTTCAAAATGTAAGAAAATGACCAATTTTATGTCTGTCATCTTAAAAAGTAGCAATAACACAAGCAATTATACCATTTAGAATATTAAATTTGTCCATGTAGAGCGTGTGATTTTTATAAAAAGCCAACACTTCACAAATATTTTACATTAAGGTAGTTCAAAACTTCTCGCAGATCCCCTAGACATCATCTGTGGACCCCCAGGGGTCTGCAGACCACTGGTCTAGATATAATAATGGTTGTAAAACGGTGTGACAAGTTATAGTAAATACCCCATGAAGTTGATATTACATACTATGGTGTGTATGGTGAAGTTAATAATTCATTGAAATGAGTTTAGCTAAAGAGTCAGTGAGACCGAAAACCAAAAATTACAACTAAAAATTTTCCAAAAAAAAATTTGTTTTAAGGATAAAAAATAACTTTCTTCAATAAAAAAAATTTAAATATGTATTTTTAATTCTTATGATAAAAAATATATTTAAAAAATGTAAGAAGTGTGAAATATAATGGTTATTGATATTTTCTTCTGAGACTGATATTCTATGATTAAAATAATTTTTTTTTTAAGTATCTTCAAGACTGATTAATCTGTATTTTCCTCAATTTTAAAATGAAAAATATGAATCATTGATTTTAATATTTGTACACTATTTTCTATGATTTATACAAATACTTTTTTTAACACAAAAACAATTTAAAAATAAAACATACTAATTATTTACATTAATATGTGTACAATATTTTTTATTATAAATATTTTTTTTTTTTTTTACTCAACAGTAGCTTGAAATATAATGGTTATTGACATATTTTTCTTAGACTGGTATTCTATAATTAAAATAAAAAATTGAATCTTCAAGTCTTATTATTCTTTAATATACATAATGTTAAAATAAAATAATATTGAATATTGATTTTAATATTTTTAGAGATTGAAGATTTTTTATTTTTAGTAAATAATATTATATCTTTAGGAAAACTATTTTTATATTTTAAAATTAAAATTTAAGTTTTATTATGTTTAAAAACAATTAGTTGCTGTCACATCGCCAATATTTCAATTATCATCTTATTATTCCAAAGTAGAATTTTTTTTACTTACAGTTTAGTCTCAAAAATATAGATTTTCTTATTTTTTATTTTTAAACAACTCTAGCCTCTAGAAGAAATATCAATTACCACCATTAATTACTTAATGACCTATTTATTTTTATATATCTTCAAGTTTTTTCGAATCCATTTGTCTATACTTAAGTCTTATTATTTAACATTAACAATTTTAAAATAAAAAATATTAATTATTGATTTTAATATTTGTATACTATTAAAACAATACATATTAAAAGGAGTTTGAAGCAAGATGGCTATTGATATTTTTTTCAAAACTGGTATTCTATAATTAAAATTTAGATTTGTGAAAGTCAGCTTTGTTTCTAGTGAGCATTAATTACACGTTTGTCTTAAATTCAGTTCCTCAGCTAACAAATGTTATTATATATGATTAATTTATTATTGGCTCAAAGCAATGTTGCTACAATAATATTATTAATAATTATGACACATAAATTAAAAGATAACTAGTATACAAATATTTAAATTATACCTCAACAACTATATTACATCAAATTAATTTAAGCATAAATTGTATGTTGACTTAATTCATTTTTGTGATTTTATTTTAGTCTTAAAAGTGGGGCAAAAACCCCGAAACGTATACTACATTTATGTATGAAATTTTCAATTCAATAAAACATAATTGGAAGTGAATAGTGTTATTTTTTTTTTATTATTTCTGTAATAACTTTTTTAAAACTTATTATGTGTATATTTATTATACAATATATAAAATATTAAATTACCTTTAGTTAGTTACGAAAAATAAAAAAATGGGTAAGAGTCTTGAAACCCGATCTACTCGAGCCTCTAGGGTACCAAGGAGCTATGGGGTGTGGCACACCTTGAGATGGGTCGTGCTGTCTTTTATAGTCTGCCTCTAAAGAGATTGGCATTCTAACAGGATCAAGCTATAATCAGTTTAAAGCTAAGATATCAAAGGGTCTTCAACAGTTCTCCAAATCCTGTTACACATTTTCTTAGATTATTTTTAGGTTTGAAAAGTCTGCTGAGAACTAGGCTTTAGCTCTGATCCACTTTCCAGATCAAATCTTTTCTGAAATAGGATTATATTTGAAGTTGTCTATTTAATCAGTTCTAATTTGGTATGAAGACAATTAATTTTTCTTTTTATCTATTTAACAATGATTTTCTTATATATAACATACTTAATATTTTATATTCCAATTAGCTACACACATATTATATATATTATTGAGAAAAAAATATATTTCTCATATTTTTCTATTAAGATTTTAATATGCAATGAACTGATTGAATTATTTTGTATTTGAAATTACCATATATTATTTTGCTTTCAGACAAACTTACTATTACTAACAAAATTGATGATTTTCAGTTCCACTTTTCTTTACATAACTGAATTAATCAAATAAGTATTTGTAGCATAAAATTAATAAATTCTGAAGTTATTTTAGCTGATTAGAGTTGTCATATTTTTAAAAAAAAGTTTGCCACCAACTTAACTTGAAAAAATAAGGTTTTAATCTCTGCTTATTAATAATACTGAAATTGTACTATAACATCAGTTTTTAATAGCAAAGTATCTATCTACCAATATCTCTCTCCCTTGATATATAAATAAGTTTCTGTTGTTCTCAGGTTTCAGTCAATGAATAAAAAATTTTATCTATGCGACGTTTCGAAAATTTATTGTTCTCATAATCATGCCTTAACAATGGAAAAACAGAACATTAATATTATTATACAATAATTAATATATGATGTTATTGTTAGAGATATAGAAAAGAATACATTGAACAATGAATAATCATACAGTAGGTACATAGATATTTTAAATTAGGATTTACATTAAAGATATTATTATAAAATTACTTACAATTTTGGACAAAATAGTGTCTTCATTAGACATGTTCAGCCTACAAACTTTAAAGTTAAAGCTAACATGTCTAATTAAGACACTATTTTGTCCAAAATTGTAAGTAATTTTATAATAATATCTTTAATGTAAATCCTAATTTAAAATATCTATGTACCTACTGTATGATTATTCATTGTTCAATGTATTCTTTTCTATATCTCTAACAATAACATCATATATTAATTATTGTATAATAATATTAATGTTCTGTTTCTTTGTTTTTCCATTGTTAAGGCATGATTATGAGAACAATAAATTCTTGAAACGTCGCATAGATAAAATTGTTTATTCATTGACTGAAACCTGAGAACAACAGAAACTTAAATTATCAACAGTCGAGAACTGATCAAACAATATATATATATATATATATATATATATATATATATATATATATATATATATATATATATATATATATTTAATAGTATTACACACACACACACACATATATATGTAAAGTAGTATTTTTTTCTGTGTATAACATAGTATTTATTATTTTACACTCTACTTACCTAAAATACTATGGTATATATTTATTGATAAAAATAAATTAGCATACATTTTGTTTAATTAATGTTTTTGAAATTTATAAACTATTTCATTTTTTTTTTCTTTTATTACAAACAGAATATTTCAATAATGATGAAGTTTATGAAAAGATTGTTTTCAAGGCACACTAAATATAATTTTTTTAAAGAAAACTTTTGATTTTCAGCTCCTCTTTTCTTTACTAAACAGAATAAGTATTGATCAAATAAGTATATATAACATATATTTATTTTTCCTTCTCTCCTTCCGATACTTTTTTCTTTACTTTAGAATCTGAATTATAGTATAGTCTTATATCGTTCCTTTGATTGGCTGTAAATAGCTTTAAACTGAGAATGATTTGATAGTTGTATAGCTATGGAATAACCTTAACTCAGCGGTACTCTTTTCTTTAGGGTCGCCTGTGGTGTTGAGGCTATCATAACAACTTTCTATGCCCAAGGTGATGGGTTCAAACCTGGTAGATGGTCCCAGGATTTTTTAAAGGTAGTAAAAAATCCTTGGTTATACCATCGCAAAATGGTGGTCCTGAGCCTGGACTATGTCAGGAACTCATTATAGATCCCTATCTTAATTAAACATATATAGGTAAAATTTAGGACTCTCGCTGAACAACAGTCCGAGCAGCCATAGTAGAAAGTGATGCAAAATGAATAAAGAATAAAGGAAGAACTAAGAATCTTTTGATTGACCTCTAAAATACAGAATAACCAATTTTTGAATTGGTTATATTTACTTGTGTAATAGGTAGATATGAAGAAAAACTTCTAATCTGGGTTTAGGTTTTCTAAGGATAACGTCATGGCCAAGAGATAATCATATGTAAATGTAGTGTGTTTTCCTAACATTTACAGATCTGTGAGGTCTAAAGAGAATAAGTAAAAATGATAATTTATTAATATTGTTAATTTTACATCTTATTTTACAAATTCCAGAAAATAATTCTCCTTTATATTTATTATATAAATTATTTATTACTTATTATATATATTATATTTATTACTTATTTATAAAACCAAATTTATATTCCTTTGAGCAATGTATCAAGTCTTTGGCTCATCTTATCTATTTTAAATGGATTAAATATTACAGTCTATTGTACAAATTGGTCTCTCGTAGGAAGTCAAAAAGTTTTGCAGTTGTCTGTATGTTGTCTTGTAGAACGGTTGGTAAGTTAACGTCAATTGCAATATGTGCTCTGTGAGTATCATAAGCCCTACACTCTGTCAAAATGTGTTTAACAGTAATCGGGCAACCGCATGTTGGGCAGTCCGTAGGAGGTTCCCGTGCCATGAGATGTCCGTGAGTTAGTCAGGTATGTCCAATACGCAGGTGCGCAAAGATTATATTTTAATGTATGATACATTTTCTCCAAAAGTTTCTACCATTTTTTACCACTTTCATAATTTTTAAAAGTATTTCATTTTAAATTTATATATTTTATTTGCTGGATTATAATCTGTTCTTTTAAATAGGCTCATTCCCTTTCTTTTCTTTATTTTGGAATAAGTTCTGCAAGATATTGTTCTTATCTTTCGGATATAAAATTGCATTTCGAAATTTATTTTTATATTATATTACTTTTTTACTAACTCCACCCTCATTTTTCTTTTGGGATTTGATTTTTAGAAAATCAAAACAATTAAGCATCATTATTGTTTAATTTTATTCTTATTTAAGGGATAAATATGTAATTGCCTAGGTGTATTATAGATCTACAACTTTTCACAACATGAATGTTTCTAATAACTCTGCAGGTAGTTTTTAAAAATTATATCTATTTGTTTAAATCATTTTTTAAAACTAACAACTGCTGCATAAATACTTGATGTTCAATCTTATACGTTAATTTTACGATTAAATCATGCCAAATCTTAGCCTTTGCTGTTAATGTGGATATTATTCGATGCAGTTTTTCCAGCATGAAGAGTGCCTTTATGAATCACCAAAAAGCAGCTGCTAAACTTGGACTACTTGAGAATAAGAAGACGAGGTATATGCTCTGCAATCCTAACCCAGGAGAGCATGTAGGAGGAGCTGTGAAAATAGGGGACTTCAGCTTTGACTGTGTAGAGGAATTCATTTATCTTGGAACACAACTAAACTCAGCCAATATTAAGCTACCGGAGACACAGGGTCAGATTCAAGTGGCCAATATAGGTTGCTCCTTTCCCACACACGGGCTTGCCCTAGTGGGATAGTGACTTCTACTTGCGCTGTAAAATGTTTGTGTTTTGAATTAAATAAAGAAGTAAAAAAAAAAAAAGGAGCTACTACAGACTTCTGAGGCATAAAGGAGTAAGCATCTCTCCAGGACAACGAAAATGATAATATATAAAACCCTAATTAGACCTGTTCTCACATATTCGTCGAAGCACTGGAATCATCCCTATTAAGATTCGAAAGGAAGATCTTAAGAAGCATTCTGGGACCGGTGTATGAGAACGGTACCTGGAGAATAAGAAAAAATACTGAGCTCATGCGTCTCTATGAAGACCGGGACATAGTACATTTAATAAAGTTTGGTGTCTGAGATGGGCAGGGCATGTTGCAAGGATGAATAGTAATGAAATCCTCAAAAAGCTCCTTGAGGAAAAGATTTTTGGACCCTGATAAGTTGGTAGATCTCGTTTGCAGTGAGAGGATTGTGTGACGGCAGATACGCAGAACATGCTGGCTGTTAGAAATTGGAGAGTGGCAGCATAAAAAAGGGAAGACTGAGGGAGGCCTTGACTCTTCACGAGTTGTAGCCCCATCAAAGTAAGTAGTCTTATACTGGAGGTTTACAAGCTGTTTGTTGAAGAAAAACCATTGTGAGAAAAAAAACACATATTATACTTAGAGAAGAGAAAGCCTTCTGTTGTTACACAACTTCAAACTGTTATATTGTCATGTATCATATTTTGTATTTGGTTTTTAACATATTGGTTGGTTTTGCATTCTTCCAACAATGTGATTTCATTGATAAATTGATTTTTACTCAATTAATGTAAACTTTTGTTGTAACTAAATTAAGGTTGTTTTTTCCTTATGAGACTTATACCAAGGATCAAATCCTACCCCTAGAGTTTCTTAGGAAAAGCTTGTTATCCCATATCTTGAAATACATACTAAACTGTATTTATCCACAATCATAAAAGTTTTATTATTATTATTATTATTATTATTCAATAATAGTATTTATTTGTCATGATTCTGCAGAAGTGTGAATGGAGTGGTTAGGTATTTCACTAGATCATTGTATGGTTTAATAGTAAGAAGTATTATGTCATTAATATATCTTACTGACAGCAAAAAAAAAGATGTTATTTTAACATTTTCACTCAGAAGCATGCTAAGCACATATTATGTTAAGTGTTTCAAATGTTAATGTTCATTGGATCCAAGTTCCACTTTTGAGTGTCATTAATTTGAGATTTGCTACATCTTTCTTACGAGTGATTTTTCAATGTGAGGAATATGAAAATTGTGTTAATACTATTTTAACTTCTTTTGTATTTTATTTATTTTTTATTTTAGTTATGATATTTATGATTATGAAGTCTATAGCTTTGTGGCGAATTTGTTAGGTGATGCAGTCACTGCAGGAAAATCCATAAGTTTGAATTCCTATTAGAGTATACTGGCATTATCGTAATTTTTTAAAATCTATACATTAATACATTATAAAGTAATTCTTCTTATTTGTTTTTTTGGATTCATGACCCCAACTAACATTTCCTGAACTTATTTATAATGTCAATAATATCTTCATCATTCTCGAATGATATTTCAGTGAATTATCAACTTTTTCCTTTCTTAAATGGCTACCAGCACTTTTTTTAAATAATAATTATAATTCATGTATCAATATTATGATTATTTTATTTTGTTTTTTAAGGTTGAAAGATTCACCCCTCTATTCATTAATTTACCTACTTTATTTTTTAGATGCCCTAATTATATTGTATGTACATTTATTTTATAAAAAAATGTCAAGAATAATTTATTTTATTTTATTATTAGTTATATGCAAGCATCTTGTATTTTTTCTCCTGTAAATGACAGTATTTCTTTCTTTGTATTTATTTTTACTAATATATCAATATTCAATATTTTAAATATTATACATATTTTTATTATACACATATACATATTTTAATATTATTATATCATATATATATAAGAGTAAGATTGTTATTGTTGCTGACCTAATTACAGTAAGATAAACATGTATTGCAATTGAAATAAACTCATCAACAAGTAATAAGAATAATTATAACTATGGCTAATCCTCTTCAACATTTATTTCTTAGATAGAATATACGAAACCGTCTTAGATTATAATATGATTTGAGATTAGTTTTGCTTTTTCAATCATTTAAGTACTTTGTTCTGGAATTGCAGTTAGTTCACTTGCTGTCGACGAAACTTCATCAGGAGATGGAGTGCACGAAAGAGATGGAAATTTCTTGTAAAGAGCTGATCTGTACTTGGGGTGGCTGGAAAATATATTAGGTAAGTATGAATATTAAAAATTTTAAGTTGTAAAAAATTATCTTTACATTGTTAATAAAAGATAAATATTAATCTAGCTTAGTTTTGGCCTGCAGTGTTTGAAGTTTCAAAACTTAGAGTTTTACACTGAAAATTAATTTGTTATAGTTCTATATCTTAAGAGAAGGGAGGGGTCATCTGTAGGGTAGTGGCTAGCATTAGAGTCTTCTATACCAAAAGTCACGGATTCGAACCCGACAGATAGTTTTAGGATTATTTAAAGAGGATAGAAAGTCCTTAGTTATGACATTCTTTGGAGGGGACATAAAGTTATTCCCCTACAACAAGGAAGTTATGCATCCTACTGAAGGCAAGATTATACTGTTATCATTAATTTATCCTATCAATCCAATTTAAGAATCAAAATATTGTTTAGAGGATATAAAAAAGAATAATATGATCTTTCAAGATAAGAGATATACAAGTCCTCAATCAAGACCAACTTTCCAAAGTTCTTGAATCACTATTTTAGAACATATGTTAATAGGTAAGGCTCTGCTGAATAACTTCCTGATGCAATCGGCTCTCAAAATCTTGAAAATCTGAAGTTTGCACCATGGAAATTATGGTTCCTAGCAACTTAAGCCTGGATATCTTATCCCTATCTGTGATCTAGTGGATAGAGCACTAGTCTACTGTTCTCCAGATCCTGGGTTCAAATCCTGGCTGTGACAGAATATTATTTATTCTGTTAATTTGTCTGTGGAGGGAGAGAGGGGAGGGAGAAGGAGTGGCGAATCTAGGGTATGGAGACCCTCCTGAGGCATACCCAGCCTCTTTTATAAAGTAGGTTCCCAAAAATGGAGAAAAAAAGTGACTGAGTGCGATCCTTGGCCTAATCACCTCATTGCACGGCTGCTGGCCTAGAAACAATACAACTCTCCATACGTACTGAGCCCAAAACACTTCATGGGTTGTAGAGGTAATTGTTTTTTTTTTTTTTTGTTTTTTTTATCTCTCTCAACAAACGTTTTGTGAGGAAATCAGATTCCATGATCAAAAACCTGTAGTGTCACTTAAAGTTTCATAATTTAATGTTTTGAATAAAATGTGTCATTACTTCATTAAAATTTAGTAAATAATAAATCCATGCTTTTAAAAACATATCAAAGGAATTTATAATTAGCATTTAATATTTACCTGATAGCATATACTATAGGATTGTAAACAGAATTAGCTTTTGCAAAGACTGATCCCCATATAGTGAAGAGAGGTGTGATTTTCATCATCTCGAAAATTCCAATAAAGTTGATGACTAAGTAAGGAGTCCAAGCTATGAACCAAAGTGAAATGGTCATCAGCGCAATCTTTGCCAATCTCATTTCGGCTGAGGATTCTTTGTCATTCGATCTCAGTGAAGATACATTCATTTTTTTAGCTTGCTCTCTCATTTGTTTTTCATGAGCACATACTGTCTGTTGGAACATTATCAGTTAGATAATTTCAGATATATTCAACTTTATAAACTCTGAGGAAATGTATAATTACCTTTACAATGAAATAGTACGAATATATTATTAAAAAGAGTGGAGTGAAGTAAGCAATAGCAGCGTAAATGATAACATAACTCTTGCTGTACCAATCAGTTGCGAAATAATCTGTTCCACAAGATAGCATATTACCCTCTGGGACGTACCTAGAAAATATGAAAAAAAAAATATATGATTGAGATTCACAAGTACAATAGCTGTAAAAGAGAAAAATCAATGGAAACATTAATTAAGGAGATTCAATGATGAATGAAGAAGATGATGGATATAGAAAACATGTAACTTATTATTTCATAAACATTTTTTATGTGTATTAAAGCAATGTTTGAGCATTGAATAATTCATTTCTCCTTAAGCCTATATATCATTTTTCTTCTTATAGTCATTTTCTGGCTTTGAACGAGTGTTCGATTTCTTTACCATTGTTTATCCTGACATACTGCTGGCTGGCTTCTTTAGGATTCTGAAATGTTGGTGAAGAAATTCAAGACACAGTACAAACCAAAACTATTATAAAAACAGCAATTTATTTCTATTTGAATTTATTTATTTACTGACTGTCTGCTTTGTGAAATTGTTGGCAACCTAATTATTGGGTTGTAAAATAAGTTCTTATGTTTTTCAGTATTTCAATTTAATCATCTCTGTGTTTATAAAATCAAGTTTACTTGGCATTTAATGTTTACATATTCTAAAAATATCTGGTGCACGCAACGCACGACTTTCACTTGCCTCCGTTGTTAAAATTAATTTAAGAATTTTTAAATACCGTTAGAGATGAAATAATTAATTAAATTGATTTTCGATAGAAACATGTGTTTTATTAAATAATCTATGATATTATTATCTAAAACAATCAGTTATTTTTATCCGCTTTTCATTACTCTCCATTACATTTTACAACTTTGTATAGAAGATATTATTTTTTCTAAAATTTTATACATATATATTTTGGTTCTTATCTTTAAAAAAAACAAAAATGGAAGAGAGAAAAATTCATTTTTGTCATTTAAAGATTTTTTATTTCCGATAGGGAAAATCTGCCTCACAGACTGTTATCAAATTTGCAGTATCTATGGCAATAATGTCTTAGGAGAAAGCACCGTTTGTAAGTGGTCTGCTTTGTTCAGAACTGGATATTTTGATTTGGAAGACGAAAAGGACTTGGGTCGTACTTTTGTTGATGATGACCTAATTCCAAAAATTACCTGAGAAATGGCAACATGTAATAGATCAAAATGGGTCATATATGATTGATAAACAATATTTACTTGAATCTGAAGTTTTTATTGAAATCACCAGTAAAACATTCTGTGACCTTATTTTAAAACCCAATATGAACCATCAGAACATGAGTTTGATTGCTAGGACATCTCAAACATTCTTTCAATTAGAGTTAGTTTCACACTGAAAAGCTATAAAATTTAAAAAAATCTCATGACTTTTCTTTTTTTATTTAGTGTATAGAGTCTGTGATAGTAAAGCATGTTGAGGCTGGTTGTTAGAGCATCCTAGTACACAAAAAGAGTTGGTATGTTTTATAACTATTTTAGATAAATTATTATGGTCTAGATCTTACTCCATTTTTATTCATTTTGGTTCAATCAACATAATTTTTTTCACTTATAACAATAATATGATATGAGGCTACAATATGCCTACTTTCATATGTTAAGGTATATCAGCAGCCTTTCTAAGATACAAAAAGATAAAACCCTGAGTAATTAATCTTGAATAGATGTTCCAATTTTATTAAAAACTTATAGAACACTTAGCATGTTTGAATTCTGCTGGAAAAGAAATTAAAAAAATACTTTGACCAACCTGTTCCAGCCAAAGAGTGGTATCAAACTCCAACTAATAGTTAATGTCCAGATCAACAGAATTCTGAGAACAGCTCCTTTAATTGTCATAGGTTTTCCTTTGATTCCCTGTTGAACATTGTATATTATAAACTATAAAATATATAATTATGAAGTTCCAAATTTATTATTTAGCTCTTTTAACTATTTTCAGCTAATAAATGTGTGTGGTAAGTGAACTATGGAGAGTAAAGTTTCTACGAGAAAAATATTTGTTGCACTAACAACTAATATGCTACATAAACTTTGGTACCCACTAAAGATGTTATTTGTTTCTGGACCCAAGTCTGCACGATGTCAGGTAACCCATTAAAGATCCCTTATCCTAATTAAATCTGGATTGGTAAAATGTAGGACTCCCACTGTAGCATCATCCGATTAGCAACAGTAGCATAAAGTGAGGTTAAATGAATAAATAATGTTATTTTGTTTTTTCTCTCTTCTCCACTATTAACCTCTTTGATTGCACAAGACCAATACTCAGGAATATTTTACTCATCCAAAAATTTATTATTAAATATTCCACATAATATGTGGCATTTTTGGCATATTTAACGTCAAACATGGAAAAGACATTTTTAAAGATCTTGCCTGATTAATGTTCATAAAAGGTTATATATAACTTATAAATACTATAATATTTATTACTTTATAAAAGGTAGTATAATAGCCTTCAATGCCCAAAATCACAGGTTTAATCCCGGCAGATGGCTCTAGGTTTTTTTTAAAGGGAGTAAACAATCCTGGGTTATGCCGTCCTTTGGAAAGGACATAAAATGGTGGTCCTGTTCCTGTGGTATGTCAGTTACTCATTAAAGATCCCTATCCTATTTAATCCTGGGTAAGCAAAATTTTGGACTCCCACTGTAGGGTCATCTGATTAGCAACAGTAGCATTAAGTGAAGTTGAATGAATAAACAAACAAATTTTTAAAAAAGGACTTTTTTTTAAACCTATTTCTGGTTACTAGGGTACCAGACTAAATGGAACTTTTTTACCATTTTTGACTCTATACCATTCTAATAGTTATATATAACTTATATATATTTTTAATATATTAAAAAAAAAGTCTAAAAACAAAAAATTTTTGAAATATTATGTTCATTTAAGGAACATCTTGGTTTCTAATAAATTACTGTACTTCATAAGTTATAGATAATCATGTTATATATCAACATAATTAGATAAATAAATATTTAGTAGTTCAAAACATACCTTTGCAATTACTGCATACCTATCAAGTGCAATGAATGTCATAGACCATATTGATGTATTGCCAGTAACACCACCAAATATTCCATAAAGATCGCAAAACAGTGGACCTTCAATTAGAATTATTTAAATTTTATTTGTCTATTCCCTTAATACATTAATAAGTTAAATCTTAGAACAGAAAATTTGATCATAAATATTTTTTCATATCAAATGAAGTAAGATTAATTACCTAATGCCCAAGTTTCATAATATGAGTTTATGACCATTGTCGGAGAGTTTGTCATCATCATCAATAAATCTGAAAATGCCAAGTTCAGAACAAGGAGATTTGAAGGTGTTCTAAGTGATTTTGTCGAACAAAATATATAAATGACCATAGCATTTCCAACGGCACCTACAATGCCGAGAACAGCTATTGTAAATCCAATTATTCCATGCCAGAGGGGGTTCATTGGTGGAAATTGATACCTGCAATACAGTATCGTAAACAATTAAATTTCTATAATAAAGGATTGACAATATTACATCACATTTTATTTTTTAATTACGTCTTAGAATTATAAAATAAATCAATGCTTAATATTTAACTATGATGATACAATGTTTTCTTTAAAAAGTTTACCAGTAAGGATCAATCCGTGAAATCATGTCTGGTAATACCGAATCCACAACAGTTCTGTTAAAAAAATAACTGATTTCAGGAACCAGAGGGTAATTTGGTGAAAATGGTCTTATTTTATTCATACTTCAAAGGATTCTGTAAAAAAATTCATAAACTATTAACATTGTGGTATGTATTATAATAGTGAATTATCAATATTACTGATTCAATTCTCATACTTACTCTGCCTTGTTCAGTATTATTATTTTAGAAAATTATTAACGTTAATGTATATTAATTTTTACTATATATGAATTTATTTGAGTGAATTATTTTAATTTTATCTTCTTTAAATTTTTATTTCTTTAATATTTTCTATCTATTTATTTATCTAATATTTTCTTTAAAAAAAAAAAATAAATAAAAAAAAATCCACATTTTGCAGTCAATATCCTTTGTATTTCTTATATCTCTCCAATGTTTCAGCCACCCTAGGCCATTTTCAAGGATCCTATTAATCTTTCATCTCTCTATTCAATACATATAAATATATGTATATAGGTGATAAATATATATGTTATATGTAAATTTAAAATTTACATAGCATAAAACTCTTTTAAAATAAGACAATGGTGAAAATAAAAAGTAGAATATAATTAAAAACAGGAATAAAAATTATTAGCCCTATATAAAAGAAAATGACATTAGTTTTTTTTTTGCTTTAAATGTTTCAAATTTAAAATTTCACATTCCCAATGAATCACTTTGGTTTCTAAAGTCATTCTTTATCACGACTGATGTCATTTATTCTTTATACTGGTTTTCTACTTATTTTTTGACCAATCATTACACAGAAGTTCAGAATAGCTACTTTTGGTATACAATTTTTTCTAGGTTTTGAGAAAATCTTGTCACTTTACTTTATTAAAACTATTAATAAACCTTTGTAATAAACAAATAAAAAGAAAATTTAACATATTTTAAAACATGAGGGTAATATATGTCAGTTTATGTAGAATCCGAATCTCAAATTAAAATAAAATCTGTCTGTCCACCCAGTAGGTCAAAAAGACATAAACTTTTTTGACCTCAATGAAAATCAATTAATAGTTAATTAAATATTCTATTAAAAAAATATCAAAATTTTAAGATAATTATCTCATTTCATTTAATAAGCTTCAAATACAAAGATAACAAAAGTATTAGTTGCAGATAGTTGCAATTATTTAGCAGTAAAATGTTAAAACAATTTTTATGTGATAGTGAAGTAGAGATTATTTTAACAAAATGTTTGTATATAGGAGCTATATATGAATAATAGTGCATTATTATATGACCAATATTATGATATAATATGGAAATATATATGATTTTTAATAATCTGAAGATGAAGCACAGAAAGTACCTCGAAACATTGTTATAATCAAGTTTTATATCTGTTATAATAAATAAATATATAAAAAATAGAAAAGAGATTGTTCCAACTACTACATTCATAAAAGTATTAGTTATTTAAAATATTGAAATTTTTAACCATGATTTATAAATTTTATTAAAGATAATTTAATTTAAACTACTTAATTCAGTAGTGCATAAATAGCTGAAAATACTAGTTTCAGCCTAAATTATTTTTTAAAATATGACTATATACATTGAATAGAGAGATGACAAATTAATAGGATCCTATTTAAAGATGAAGTAAGCTGTTCAAAACCTAGGTTGTCCACTAAAGTCAGCTGTTTAAACAAACAATCCCTACAGATGGTAAAATTGTATAGAATAAGAGGGAGGGGAGGCCTTTTAAACAAAATTTTGACTGAGGGTTCAAACCGTGCAGGTGGCCATCAAATAAGGGAGTAAACAAATTCTTGGTTATGCCATTCTGAAAACGGTGGTTCCGAGCCGGTGCGATGTCAGATACCCGTAAAGATCCCAATTTTAATTAAAACCTGGATAATCAAAATTTAGAACCCCCACTGTATCATTGTCTGATATGCCACAGTAGCATATAGTGATGTTAAATTAATAAACAAACTAACAAAGTTTTGGTGAGTATTTTCAATTGATCATCTTTAACTTTAATTCGCCATCTGTCATTGTAGCAACTTTGTTATATTTATAAGCTGATTTATTTAATAAATATATTTTCTAATTATCAAAGATGATTGAGATATTATATTTATATATAATATACATGGGAATTATACTCAACGGGGGTATGACTGTTCAAGTAACAAATTATAATAGATGTGATACCACCAAAAATCAGTTATTATTGAAGATAAAGGAGAATCAAAAATATTTTCGAGACCAAGACAACACGATGAACAAAGATCAAAAAAAAAAAAAAAATTATATGGTCAAGCCACAACTTATAAGAGATGTGATTCTCTGATAACTCAGTTCTTATTGATGATAAAGAAAAAATGTAAGGTGTTCTGGAATCAGGAAATTTTAATTGAATTATTTGAATGAAAATCAAAAGAAAAGAAAAGGAAATAATAACATTGTATAGTATAAATCCTTTGGGTTTATTATTATTTTATTAATACTTTGTAAGCAACCAAAAAAATAAAATAAACCGAAAATTCCCATTTGATAGATAATTAAATTTTCGACAAAATGAAAAAAGAATCATTGAAATTGGTTAAGAACGAGCAGAGATATAACGTTTTGAAATCAGCAGTAGTGATATGCCATTATCCTTTGAATTATTGTTTTTCGTATAACTTGATTGCTTATAAACAGCAATATTAACAGTTATATCCTAATATTGTTATTTGGAAATAATAAACCATTGTGTAATAATTTGCAGCGTTTTTCAATATCAATTTGTTTTTATATAAAATTTGGCTAAGATAATTTAATGAGAACAAAAAAAAAAAAAGCTCTGAAAATTATTAAACAACAGTTTATTTCACAATAATTTTATAAAAAATAATAATAATTTTATATACAAAATTTAAGTTTTTTTCATTCATATTAGTTTTCTTATCATCTTGGGTTCCAAAATATGTTAGCTACACCTTCCCTAATATTATTCTAATATAGATTGTTTTTTTTATATGCAATTTTAATACTAAAGAAATTGTTCAGAAGAGCAAACAATTCAGCATTGCTTGCAAAAAAATAATTTATGAATCATGGTTAAAAATTTAAATATTTTAAATAACTAATACTTTAGTTTATATTTGTATATGTAACTTACTAAATGAAGTTACATAATTATCTTAAAATTTTGATATTTTTTAATAGAATATTTAATTACCTATTAATTGATTTTCATTGAGGCCAAAAAATTGTATATCTCTTTGATTCACTGGGTAGACAGACAGATTTTTTTTAATTTGAGATTCGGATTCTACATAAACTGACATATATTACCCTCATGTTTTAAGATAGGTTTAATTTTCTTTTTATTTGTTGATTACAAAGCTTTATTACTAGTTATTATAGAGTTAAAGTAGTAAGCTTTTCTCAAAACCTAGAAAAAATGTTATACCAAAAGTAGCTATTCTGAACATGTGTGTAATGATTGGTCAAAAAATAAGTAGAAAACCAGTATAACCATAATTATTTCAGAATTTTAAGTGATTAATAGTGAACGTGAAATTTTTAAAATCAAAATTTCTAAAACAAAGAAAAATAATTTCATTTTCTTTTATATCCTGGTAATAATTTGTATTCTTATTTTTAATTACATTCTACTTTTTATTTTCCCTATTTTCTTTATTTCAAAAGAGTTTTGAGCTATGTAAATTTTAAATTTAAATAGTTTTAATTTTCATTTACAATTTCTCTCAATGATTGTATTAACATTGAATAAACATGTTTTTCTTTCAGCGTTCTTGATGTTTAATGACAATTTCATGAAAATTAATTAAATTATAATTATTTTTCAAATTTTATCATATATTCTTTTATTTGGTTTTGACATTCACAAATATTTTTATAAGGAAAATCTGAGCTATTAATTTAAGCAATGATTTTTATCTCATGAATGTTAAAGACATGAGTTAATTTGTGGTTTTCTTCTCCCTTAGCGATAATTGATTTTATTTAAATTGAATTAATTATAGAGTAGTTATTTTTGTTTTAAAAAAAATACTATGTTTCGAAAAATACTTTAAACAGTTTTAACTGACAAAATTGTATCAATAAAAACACTTTAATTTTTTAAAACACCATTTGTTTCTAATAACTAGTAAAATATTCATTTATAAGCTTTAAAGAGTTTTAAAGCTTATTTAAAAGTAGAAATTCAGAGTTTCTTACTTTGATTTTTTTTTAAAATTAATAATGATGTATATCGGAGTTCTGTGAAAATAAATCTTCCTCGAGTGTAGGTTCTGAAGTTCTGACTCTAACTGGTTAAAACTAAAGAAACTAGGAGAAAACACCTTTATTTCCTTTTTTTGTATTTATATATTATGCTCCATATCTTCGGTAATTGACTTATATGAAACCTTGTAAAGCTAAGGTTTACATTCTTAGCTGATAATTGGATCTTCCCAGTGTTTATACAACCTCAAGAAACAGTCTATTTTCGGGTGAAAAAGTGACAAGTCATGTATTTTACATAAAAATGGGTATATTTTTATTATTAAAATATAGAATATAATTTCATTAATTTTTCTATACTAAAGCATTTTATTTGTTACTCTCAGGAAGAAAGTAATTTTTATGTTATTTCTAAAATATTAAAATATATTGAATTAATTCTTAAATAGTTATTGTTCTGTGATTAAAATATAGGTACTTTTTGAGATAATGTATAATTCAGCAGAAAATATTTTTATGATAAAATCTCATTTAGAAAATAAGATGTCGACATCTTAACTTTATTTTTGATAAATAAATTAGGAATGGAAGTAATTATAGGCTAAATGTAGTCTCACATAATTGCTTTTATATTTTAATACTTTATATAATTAACAAAATTCATTTTTTTTTTTTAAGAATAAAATAGATACTATTTTTATTGACTAATTATTTTCCTAAAATATTAAATTATTTTAATTGAAAATTTATTTATTTATTGAACTTTAATTTCAGTTTATACAAAACAATATTCATTCTATTAGTGTGATTTGAATAAAAACCAGTGAATTTATTCGTTGAATAGGTATGCTGATCAGAGTATTATTGATAAAAACTATTTTAATTTTTAAAGTAATTTCTAAAAGTTTATAATTAAGTTAGATATATGTATTAAATAATTTTATAATGTGTAGTATAACTTGAATTTAAAACTTTATTTATAATTCAGTTTTATCAAAGATTTTATTAAAATTGTCTATATTAATAAAAATATTAAGTTTTTCATATCGTATTTCAAATAAGATTGATACCATTAAAAGATAAATATATATATATATATATATATATATATATATATTATATATATATATATATATATATATATATATATATATATATATATATATATATATTTGTTTGCAAACCAAGTTTCTTTTTTAATTTAACTTTTATTTTACTTTCAGCTATATTTAGTCTAACCTCCTTCTTTTGTATTCATTTTTTTAAAAGTTATCAACAGAATTATTTTAAATTATTATTCGACATTTTTCCTTCATTCATAAAACAATATAATTTATTTTATGATCTGGAACACAACTTTGTATAACTAATGAACACAATATATGTACATTAAAATTAAATTTCTACATATTGATTAAATACAGAGGATAGATAGTTGTGTTTACAGAAATAAAATTAATTATATTGCTTTTAGAATAAATCAAAAATTTGCATGTTAGAAACCTTTAAGTTTGAGAAAAACTCTGGAAAATATGAATAAAATATAAAAATAAAAATAAGAACATTGAAGCCAGTGGTATTAGTTAGCTATTCAATGTAAATGGCTACTCGACCTTTAAGTTTCTTAATTACTCTTTTTTTTTTTTTTTTCATTCTATTTATGAAATTGTTTACTCTCGAAAGTATAGAATATTGAGAAAAATTAATATTTAAATAATAAGTTAAAAGAATCCATCTACGAAAATGTGCAAAAATGAAGCCTAGAAGATTAAGTCAGGCAAATATTTTATCACAAGGTATTCCACCCAAAGTACTTTTTAAAAAAAATATGACGGTAAGTGACAAATATCAGTGGTTAATATGAATTAATAATTAATATTTGGAGGCCAGGGCCCGAACTGGGCTGTAGCGCCGAGGATGTATGTAATAATTAATATAGCGTTTTACCCCATTACAAGATTATAAGCAGAAAGAATGAAACCAGAAAGATATTTGAAATTTATAAAATAAAAATCATATATTTTTTTTTTTTTTAATTATGCCTTCCCATTTCAACTTCCGTCATAAGAGATTTGGCAGCCCAGTACCAATCTGATCTAGATGAGGTTTCACCTCTTATAAAAATCATAATGGAAAAGGCTTTTTGAAGTTTTCAAATTATGAATATGATATGAAAGTCCTCTAATAATTATGAAGGTAATTTCAAAGTTCTGTTGAACTTTAACAATTTTTGATTTTCTTATACAGTTTATCGAAATAAGTTTAAAACAGTTGAATGAAACAATTCTTACACAATTTTCTACTTCAGTTAGGCTCATTTTCAGTTAAATTAATAATTTCTCAATCATATATTGTCAGATTATATTGTTAATATATGAATCAAATAAAAAATAGACTAATGGGGGATTCGATTGGATAAGAATAAATAAAACAATTTTCGTACAGAATATATATAATCTATTTTCCATGCATCTATTCTAAATACAGAAAGAAGCAAAAATAGATATATACTGTTTTTTATCTTTAAGCCGAAACTTTTTCTTCTGAAACTCCAGTAACCCCTGTTGCGACAGATCCTGAGTCTTCAGGTGCTTCGGCACAGGATAGGCTTGGAAATTTCTTCTGCAGAGCTTGCTTGTATTTCGGATGACTGAAAAAATAAAATGAAAGAAAAAAAGTTGTATTTATTGAGTTATTATACTGTGGTCATAAGTATTTGATGGCCTTGTATTAGTATTAGTTTTAAATTAAGGCGAATACTGTGTATATAATACATACCTGATGGCATAAACAATTGGATTGTATACAGCATTGGCCTTTGCAAAGAGGGATCCCCAGATGGTAAAGAGGGGACTGATTGTAGCAGTTTCGAAAACTCCGGAATAGTTGATGACAAGGTAAGGTGTCCATGCAAGGAACCAAAGTGAGATGGTTGTGAGAGCGACTTTGGCAAGTTTTGCTTCTGCTGATTTTTCATCGTTGCCTCTCAGAGATGAGACGTTCATTTTCTTTGCCTGTTCTCTCATGGCCTTTTCGTGAGCTGATACAGCCTATTTGTTTAGAAGAAATATGTTTTACTAATGATATTCATTTAATATAAAAAAATAAGAAAGTATTAATTATTACTTACTTGAATAATGAAGAAATATGAGTATATTATGGTAAACAGAGGCAGGAAATATACAAAGACGGAGTAAACAAGAATGTAACTCCTGCTGAGCCAATCCTTGGACAGATAGTCAGTACCACAGGCAGTCATGTTACCTTCAGGCACGTACCTGTAAAACGTTTTTGAAATAATTATTGTAACAAAAATAAACCTAATATTTATAATATAGTTTCATTTATTCAGGCTTCTGTACCTATTCCATCCAAACATGGGTGCGAGGGTCCACAACAAGGCAAAAGCCCAGATAAACAAAATTCTGAGCATTGCGTTCTTGTTGGTCATGGGCTTAGCGGCGATACCCTTTAGGAAAAAAGATCTGATTAAATCAAAGTAATAATATCAAAAATAACTAATATTTTAAAATAATAATACATTCTGCTTCCTTCTTGCTCAGAGATAAGAAAGGACGTGAGCAGTAAATTTTTTCCATTCTAATAAGTCCTGATCAGTACAAATAAAAAAATATACTGGCATGATCTGTCTTACCTCTAAAATAATAAGCCACGAAGGAATGTATCTAAAATAAATCTTCATGAATTATGAATGTTAAATTTAATATTGTTTAAGGCAATAGCTCTACTTTTAAATATTAATAAGTCATATTACAAATTTTATTATTATTAATTTCTAGGGAAAATCAGAGATTAAAAAAAAAACTGCGAATTTTCATGGAAGCAAGGTAGGCTTTCTGTGCTTTTTGAATTAAAGTTTCCTGACTTTTTTAACTAGTTGTTTATTTATTTAACATGATTTTATGCTACTGTGGCTAATCAGACGATGCCCCAAGGGGTCATTAATTTTGCCTATCCAGGTTTAATTAGGATAGAGATCTTTAACAAGTACCTGACATCGCACAGGCTTGGGACCAATTTTTTATATCCCCTCCGAAGCACAGCATAACTAAGGATTTTTACTCCCGATAAAAAATCCTAGGACCACCTGTGGGTTTGAACCAGTGACCTTTGGCATGGAAGACTGTTATACACTACAGATTATTCTTCTTTTCTCACTAAGTTTTCTCTTTACAGATAATTAATGGGGTGGAAATCATGACTTATTAGATGGTTCAAAATTCTAAACAAAATGCGATCTTGGTTTTAGTCTTAAGCGCATAATTATAATTTCTATATACACAGCTTCTTTAATCTTTACTAGATTGTTATGAGGCAGATTTATGTGGTTATAGTCTAAAAAATTTCCTCCAACGAGAAGGCACTGATTTATAAAGGAGTAGAGTGGGTATTGGTTTGGGAGCCAGTTTTTTTTTTTTTTTTTTGCAAAATTGAGGACAAGAAGTGTTTGTTGTTCACATTAGTGTAAAAAAAAGAGACACTTTGTTAACATAAGTACTTTAAAGGGGAAAATCAAAGTGAAACTTTAGATTATATTTACTATTGTAATGATAACAAGATTGGGCATAAAATCAAATATTAAAAAAAAATAAAACTAATAAATTTTGTAGGATATACTCATGTTTTATTAAAAAAAAATTATAAAACCTTCATCAAAATGCAATGACTATTTATTAAGCATGAAAAAAACAAATCTTTGTCTTTATGAAATCATAGTATTTAGTAGTGTTAGTGAGATCACCAAAAATATTTATGCTTATATGGTTGCAAATTTAATCAATTTTTCTACTTGTGTATCATTTTTTTATTTATATTAAAATATTATTTAATATATAGTTTGATAAATTACCTTAACAATAACATTGTACCTATCAAGGGCAATCATCGTCATAGTCCAAATGGAAGCACACCCAAATAGAGATCCGCACATAGCGTATATTTCGCACATGAATGGTCCTAAAAAAATAATGATTACGTTTAAGTATTTATACATATTTATTTTAAATGATATGTCTTTATTAAGATGTATTTTCTTACCAAATACCCAAGTTTCATGGTAGCAGTTGATAACCATAGGAGGGAACATAGTGAACATCATGAGAAAGTCTGAAAAGGCCAAGTTGACAACTAAAAGGTTGGAGGGTGTCCTGAGAGTTTTCGTCGAACTGAATATGTATATGACCATGCTGTTGCCAAGAATCGAGATCACTCCTAATACTCCAATCACAAAACCTAGTATACCGTGCCATAGTGGATTCATTGGGGAAACTGATACCTAAACATCAATGTTAAAAAGTTTATTAGTTTTTTTTCAACTCTATGAATAATTCCAAGTCTGTTCAAACCATTTTCAAATCAAGAGGGAACATTAAAAAGGGAAAATGCGCCTATCTTGTCTAAGTATGAACCCTGCTGTTCATTTATGGGATGATTTGTCAAGGCAAGATGTGTTTTATTTCTGTGAGACTTTAAAATAATATTAATGAAAGGAAATAGACTTTAATTGTTTTTTTTAAGGTTTCTGTAGTTGATTACATCCTATGAAGGTATCAAATATTTATTTATTTTAAAATATAACAAGTAGTATTTTTTTTTTCACTCTGACTCTGTGAAATGCTGTCTCTTTCTTTATATCTAGCATCTTGGACTTAAGAGTATGAGCTGAATGAATTTTTTTAGAATGTAATCTGATATTTTAGAGCTGTCTTTTATTGGTCAGAACAAAATAACTTTAATAATACAATGAATATGAAACATAAATGCGATAGTTTGTTCTATAAACATGATATAAGGGTGAATAGTTAAAACTTTGAAGATGAACTGTTAAATTTGTCATTTTTAATTTATAGTTTAATAACTTTCTGAATTCTGCTAAGCTGTTACAATAGGTTGAGTTTGTATTACACAATCTTGGAAATTGCACAATTGCACTTGTATTACATTTTATTAGCGATTATGTATAATGAACTTAGGCCACTTCATTTTTTTTTTTTTTTTAAGTATTATTAGAAACACATAGTTTTCTGTTAAAATAGTACAAAAAATATATCACATTATGGTAAAAATATAAACTAATGCGAAGTGCCCCTTCTTCAATCATTTGAGCAATGTGTAGAATTAGTGGAACATTCAGATTCCATTTAACATTAAACATGCTAACATTAATCTATTATTCATATTAGGAATTGCTTTTGTTACCAGATTGTAGGAAATTATAAAAAATAGAATTTTATTTATTTCTTGTGTGTTCTTTAATGACCAATAATACATATAAACCAAATTTAATTACAATACATTACTTTTTCCTAAAGTTTTACTCATATTATCACGATTCCAGGCTTTCGCAAAAAAAGTAGTGTCAAATTACTAGTAGGTAGCTTGCAAAATGGTACTGACTGCAAAGGGTTAATGGTTATGAAAATAGAATCATGTTTTAATCATGAGTAGATAAATCTAAATAGTAACATGAAAAATTTATTTTTCTGATCACTAAAAAGGAAAACAGTTAGAAGTTGTTAATTAAAATAGACAGATGAACATTATTTTTACTCTCTAAATTTATTTAATGCATTTTATATTCTCAATTATGGATTTTACTGTCTTTCATTTCACTTGTCATTGGTTTTTAAATATTTGTAGGAGTTAAATCGTGCTTTGACTTGGAAAATAAAAGTTATCTACTGAGCTCCATAGATAATTGTCTAATGATATAGTTTAAATTGAAGTTTTGAGAATATTATATTATTCTAATTTTATTGTTGGTAGGCAATTTATTTATTAGTGTTATAATTGACATGAATAAGGTTGAAAAGACTTGGAAATTGTGTTGTTTTATATATATATAATTTTTTTTTTTGTAAAGATTAATTTCTCCTTATGCTTTTTGTATTAATATTAAAGTAATTAAATATATTAATATCCAGATAGTTACCAATGGGCATCCACGAGATGGAGCATCTCTGGAGGCACCATGTCCACAACAGTCTTGTTGGCCATTGGGTTGCTTTGAGCCCAAGAGTACATGGCGTATTGTGGTTTAAGTTGGTCCATTGCTAAGGGAGAAAAAAAAATTTTTTTTATTAGTTTAAAAAATTTTAATTAATATAATACAGCATTTTAATAATTTAATAGTTTCCTAAGACAAAAAAAAAGTTAGTTCCTATTCTCAACATGCATCCTCATATTTTATCTCAATTCCACCATCCCGATTTCCTTAAAAGTAACTAAAAATTGTAGATACTTCTAAATGAATGAGCAAGATTCCTAGCAAATTAGCAAATGCCAGAAAAATACAGAACCTAAAAATGTTGGTTTTGTTTGATAAACTTGTTTTTTCATCTACCAATTTTTTGAACTACCAATCTTGTGAACTCTGGAATGTAAGATATTTGTTTAATTCATTTAATGTCACTTTATTTCTATGCCTAATCGGACAATGCTATAGTGGTATTCCCAAATTTTATTACATAAAGTTTGTTTAGGATAGAGATCTTTAAGAAGTTCTGACTTCACTTAGACTCAGAACCAACATTTTACCTCCTCTCTCAAGGATATTTTCTCGAACTAAGAATAGTTTACTCTAAAAAATCCTAGAGCGGGTTTAAACCTGTGACATTGGGCATAGAAGGATATTTTAGCCACTACACTACTGGTGACCCCAGGAATATTCATACTCTCATACTTTCCAGCAATTATATAAATAAAAATTGCATACTTCTTAACTCAGCTTCTTCAGCAATATTTTGGATTAAAAGGGGTACTGAAGAGTTTTAGAAATAAAGAGAAATTAAGTGAGATTCAAGAAATACTCAAAAACAGCAAACAGAAAAGCTAGAAATTTGGCTGTTGCAGAAATAAGCATTGATATTTCAAAATTAATGCAGTAGATGTTTTCATTTGAAATACATATGGTTTGAAAGAATGTTACAAAATATGCACAGAATTCAGATTAGTAGTAAAGTAAAAAGATAGAAAATTACAACTTAAGGACGGAAAAAATTACACCAAAAAAAAAAAAAAAAAGTACTTTTGTTGAAGTGAAAATTAAGCTTTAAGTTCTACACTGAGTTCTTAGTTTTACATTGAGGATTTAAATCTAAATTGATGCATACAGAACTTTATTAAAAATTATTTTTTTTCCATTAAAGAGAAGCTAAAAAATAAACGGATTATGTTTATTTCAATAAATGAATAGTTTTATCCCGGAAAAAAAAATATCGAAACGTCAATAAAAATACGTTCAATGGCTGGTTCATTCGGCTGCTCTATGCAGTCGTTTTTTCTAATTATGATTTCTGAATTTTAGTTTTTTATTGAACATCCATTTCCTTATGTCTTATATTTTATCATGTATTATAAATATAATTTAATAGTAAGGTATAATATTGAAAGCAAGTACTATTACGGGTTTTTAAAATACTTAGTAAAAGCTGCTAGCGTAAAACCAAATCACAACTTTGAAAAATTCTCATGAGGCCAGTTGTGATCTAGGTGTCAGAGTTCTGAACAGTTTTCCTAATTATATTAAGTTATGGTTTATTTATTGATAAAATATCAAATGATCAATTTCAAATTGAATATTGATCATTAGCACTGCAATTTCTTAGTGTTAAGAGAACTTTTACTGTATGTGGGGAATCCGTAAATTTTACTCCTGAAATTCATACGTACAAATTTATTTAATAAATGTATAAGACAATTATTATAGCATTTTTGAAAATCTTCAACTCATATGTGGTGATTTATTGAAATTCTGAAATGTTCACGAAAATCCTTTAAATAATGAGTTTTCTCTACTTCTCTACGTCCTTCTTATATATCCAAGGAAATTGAGAAGATTTTTACCAACTATTAAAATAATGAACAAAAATTACTTTTTCATGGTTAAGGTTACTGTCCTAATAAAAAATATTTAAAAATTAAACGCAAAAATAATCGCGACTGCCAGTTGTCAGGCGTATTATTACACCGCTATTAATTATAAAACAAAACAGAAAAGAAATTGAAATTTTACCAATTCATACGCCCATAATTCAGTTATTTTTAAAGATAGAGAAAAATATGTAAATTGTTGTATAATAAATATAGCGCGATAAAAAAATAAAATAAAAAAAATAGTAATAAATCCTATATGGTATAGCCACAACTTATAAGAAATTTTATTCCCTGGTAACTCGGTTATTATTGACGGTAGAGAAAAACGTAAGGGGTCCTCGAATCAGGAAATTTTATTTGAATGAAAATTGAAAGAAAAGAAAAAAAATAATAACGAAGTCTACTAAAAATGCTTTTGGTTTATTATTTTTTAATAATGAAACTTTGTAATTGGCCGAAAAATAAAACAAAAATTACACCCTTAAAAATTTGACGGTTTACGTTTTAAGATGCGTAGAACCTGAATAACGAATAAAAAAATTCCGTTTCTTATAATTAAAATAAATAAACTTCAACATATCGATATTTGATAGATAATTACATTTTCTACAAAATAACATAGAAGAATCGTTGAAATCGGTTTAGAAATAGCAGAGATATAGCGTTTTGAAATTAGCAGTGATGATAGTCCATTTTTCTTAGATTAATTTATTGCTTTTCATATTAGTTAATTGCCTGTTAACAGGTGTATATACAGTTATACCCTAATATAGTTATTTAGCATTAATAAACCATTGTGTAATAATTTGCAGCTTTTTTTTTTTAAACTGACTATAAAGTATTTTGTTAATGATCTTCGTAAATGACCTATTTGTGAAAGTAGAAAAAATTCTAATCCGTCGGAAACGAAATGGTGGCTGGCAATTTCGATTTCCGTCCTGCGATTTTAAAGCAAAATATCAAAACAATTTTTATTGCAGACTGAAAGAAAAGGAGGCGATTTGGCGTTTTAAATATAATTTTGTTCTTTGACTCGTAAAATATCACATTTTGAGCGAGAATCAAATTCTTTTATTTCCATAACACGTCAGAAATTGTTTTAAAGATAACTTAGTGGTTTACGATTGTAATAGTATAATTGTAATTGGTTGCAGTTGTACAAATGAAAATAAAATTTTGGAACTTTAAAGAATACATATTCGGATTTCGAAAAATAAAAAACGATGTCATCAACTCTTTTAATTTTCAGATATTTCCATTTTCGTTAAACGTGTTTTATATGTATTCATATTTAAAAAGAATCAGAGCAATTAAACAAAATAAAAAACACCATTTAAAAAAAAAACAACAACATCGAAATCCTTTTTGAAGTCTATACCATTGTGAATGAATACTTCTATATTTTATTATAGGGGTACTCACTACGTTTGCTATAGCACATTTTTTGTGCTATTTTACTAAACACGCCGAGTTTCTACAGTAGCCTGCTCGGCGGGTTTAGCATAATAGCAAAGAAAATGTGCTATAGCATACGTAGTGAGTACCCCTTATATTATGGTGTTAAAAATAAGTTGTGGTGGTATAAATGAAAAATCAAAATTTAACCTTTTAGATTGAGATATCATTATTACGATTTCCAAAAATAAGAAGCGATTTAATCAGGTCTTTTAATTTTCAAAAATGTTATTTTTTTTTCCAAACATATTTCAGTATTTTTCAAAGTAATTAATAAAAAAATATATCTAAATACACCTGTTTTATGATATATATGTTGTTATAGTAATAGAAAGCAGTTCTATAAATGAAACCCAAATTTAAACCTTTTAGAAAAAGATATTTTGATTACTTTTCAAATAATAAAAACGATGTAATTTCAAGTTTTATATTTTTCAGAAATTTTTGTTTCCAAAAATATTTCAGATGTTTTTCTGTTTAAAAAAATCGAAGTAATTAAAAACAATCCTTTAAAAATAATATTCTTTATCATTCAAAATAACAAAAAACATGTAATGAAGTCTTTAATTTTCTTAAATTCTTGTTTTTTATTTAAAGTCTTTTTCAATTTTAAAAGAATCAAAAACTTTAAAATATATAAAAAAAAAATCGGAATGTTTTTTTCCTTACTTTGTGACGGAATAAACCAATATTTTGTACAGTAGTAATAGAAGGCGATTATATGAATAAAATATCATTATTTTGAATTTTAGGAATAGATATTCTCATCAAGATTTTTAAACATAATAACTGATGTAATTAAGTATTTTAATTTTCAGAAATTTCTTTTTTTTTTTCAAGCATATTTCAGTTGTTTTTCAAATTATAAAAAATCTAGCCAATAATAAAAAATAAAACTATAGAAATATTTTTTAAATTCTATGCCTTTATGACGGAATATAGGCATAGAATATCATATTTTGGTGTAATAGTACTAAGAAGCGGTTGTATAATTTAAAAACTAAAATTTTAAACTTTTTATGAATATGTATTGTCGTTAGGATTTAAAAAACGCTGCAAATTATTACACAATGGTTTATTACTTCCAAATAACAATATTAGGGTATAACTGTTTATATAGCTGTTGATAGGCAATTAAGTAATATGAAAAGCAATAATTCAAAGGAGAATATCATATCACTAACGCTGATTTCAAAACGCAATATCTAAACTAGTTGTTAACCGATTTCAATGATTCTTTTTTCATTTTATCGAAAATTTAATTCTTTATCTAATGGCACTCAAAGTAGAACAGGTCATTATCTATTAAATTTTTGGTATTTATTTATTTATTAATTAGAAGGAACGGATTTTTTTTTATTCGTTATTAGGATTCTACCCATCTTGAAACGCAAGCTCTCAAATTTTGAGCGGGGGTATTTTTTGGTCAATTACAAAATTTCATTGTTGAAAATAACAAACCAATAAAAATATTGTAAAATAGTACATTGATGTTTTTTTTTTAATTTAAAGAGAATCAAAGCTATTAAAAAATATATGTATCAAAAGCATTTTTGAAGTCTATGCCTTTTTGACGAAGTACCCCGATATTCCGTTATATTTTAGGAAATTTTCACTTATTCAAAAACTTGTGTATGCTAAAATAATATAAAAACCATGCTGAACTATAGAATATTAAATATACCTGTTAGTTTGAGATGTTGTTCCCCCAAGAGATCGACACAAGGCAAGGTATATGGTTGGTCCCCCACGATCTGCCCAAGACGGACTGCGATATTTATAAGGTACACCTGTAATGACTTTGGAGAAGCCTTAGGCAATAATTGGATTTCGAGAGCTTTAGGTTGTTAAGATGTGTTTTTATAAATAATAAGAAAACAGAGGCAATTGAATTAGGCTTAAAACTGTTAAGGGTCATGTTCTCTCAATGTCAGCTATGGGATATTAATAGACGGAATTCCAAAAAAAAAAAAAAAAAAAACATTAAATACAAAAATATAAAAAGTATTTTTCTTATTATTTTCTGATAAGATCTAATATATAGATCGATACAAACAAAATATTGGCATATCATGACCTTCCAAATGTAGTTTGATTCATTCCATTACATTTCCCAGATCATAAGTTATTGGGTTGTGTCACATGAAATGTCCGTTTTCAAGGTAAAGGATTTTTATTAAAAATACGATATGAAAACAAGATAATTTTATTCGAAGTATTTACCTTCTTTTTCTACACATTTTTCCCAACGTGATACCAACTTTTTTATCCCGAACTGAAAAACTCTGAGCTTTGAAGTGAAACAAAATCTGAAAACGCACTTTTCACTTGATCACCATTTTCGAAAAGTTTTCCTTTGACAAAGTTGTATAAATTCCTGAACAGGTGGTAATCTGTTGGAGACAATTTGGGAGAATGTGGCAGGTGCGGAAGAACTTCGTAGCCCAGTTCTTTCAATTTTTGCACGGTATGTTTTGAAACATGGGTCTTGCTGCCGCTCAGTGAGATCATGAGGTACCCATGTATCGAGCTTTTTTGGTTTCCCAATACACTTTCAATGTCTGGAAACGGTTGATGCACTTGCATTAAGTTGTGCTGAGAGTCCTTCAACTGTTTGGTAGGGGTTTCCTTCTACTGTATGTTTGAGGACATCGTTGTTTATTACGGACGGAGGTCTTCCTCGGGGCAAGTTTTCCAAGTCGGTATCTCCAGCTGAAAACTTAGCAAACCAACGGTGAATGGTCCGTTCATTAACACTCCCTTCCCCAAACGCCTTGCAAATATTTCTAGCGACCTCAGCTGCTGAATGGCCGAGTTTAAACTCGTACAAAAATACTACTCGAAAATCGCGTGTTTCCATGTTCATATTTGGAGGTATACTAAAAAGTGAGTAATTGATTGGGAAGCTAATGTTTATAATACAAAGGTAGAGGATTAGTAACTGTTTAATTTAAATATGTGAACATTCGGAAGAAAACAACAGAGACCTACAAAATCCTTTATGTATTTCAGAAACTAATAAAAACGGACATTTCATGTGAAACAACCCAATACTACTTTTCTTACCTATGTGACTTTTTCATACCAATTTTCTGTAAATAGCTCATTTAAATATAGTGCTATGTACAGTTGTAAAATTCAATAAAATATTTTAAAAAAAAGCTTACCTATATATGAAAAATATATTTAAGGAAAGTATTTAGATCCTGACAATTTTCGAATTCCAATACACGTTTTAGGGCCCCTTGAGTCCAAATGACCAAGTCCCACAAAATGGTCTGTGTATGTTAAGTCTATCTAGAAAACGATAAGTTCTACAAAATTAAAATTTCATATTTTAGCAGTGTATTTGCGTGAGATGTTACAGACATTTTTTGAACGTAATCGGCGAACCAGAAGAGCCATTTAATACCATGCATTTTACAACTTTTTACTTTCACTTACTATATATAGTAAGGGGAAGTATTGCGATCGTGAAAATTTTCGAATTCCAGTTTTTAACGGAAATGCACATTTTAGGGTTCCCTGAGTCCAAATAACCAAGTCCCGCAAAAAGGTGTGTGTGGTAACTCCCGGGCGGAAACGGTAAGTCCTGTGAAACTGAAATTTCATATTTAAGACAAATATGCGCCCGAGACATTACAAAACCTTTTTTATCAAAATGAGCTTACCAGAAGAACCACTTTGTACCATGTATTCTGCACCTTTTTTCGATTTTTTCGAAAACGGTAACGACGATTTTGGTTAAACTCGCTATTTCGATGTAAAATTTAATAGGCTTTATATCATGTAAGTTTCATTCTGATTAAAATGTTCTGACAGGGATTAAATGCCGATATTTTAAAGTTTCTTTCTCTTAAGTACCTTTAATTTTGTTGATTCTATAAAAATAACTATATTATCTTGTTACCACTGATGAAAACCAGGTAATATATAAATTGAATGAATTCGATACCCAACTAAAGGAGAAAATAGAAAAAATATTTTTTTAATGCAATTTTTCGTTTTTGAACATAAGAGCAGTAATATACATGTATGATATACCGTTGGAAAGCTAAACATTTTAGAAAAAATATTACTCATACACAAGTTTTTAAAAGTTAATACAGAGTGATAAAAAGCCGATAAAACTGAGTGATTGTTTTCGATAATAGATTTTTTAATAAAACACATGTTTCTATAGAAATTATATTTAACTAATTCTTTAATGGTTTCACTCATTTTTATCTCTTACTGTATTTGAAAATTCTTTAATCGATTTTTAAAATGGAGGTAAGTGAAAGTCGTGTGTTGCCCGCACCAGATTTTTATGATTTTGATTAAACTAGCTATTATATCGATGTCAATTTTAATGGGATTTCATATTGTGTACATTTCATTCTTGTTGAAATATTCTGAGAGGTTGAGAAACTTTCCTTTCTTTAAATTATCTTTAACGATTCGAAAAAAATTATTCCATTTCATCTTGTTAGCATTGATAAAAATCTGATGGGCGCAACACACGACTTTCAATTGCTTGGTTTGTTGAAACCAATCTAAAAACATTTAATAGAAGTTAGAGTTCAAAAAATATAAAACAATTACTTTCAGTATCGTTGGAAACATATATTTTATATTAAATAATATAACCAAATACGATTCTTAAACACAATATTTAGTGATACGTTTATGTCTTGTTCGTCACTTTAAATTACCTTCCACAACTTTGTGTATAAGATTACATTTTTTTCTAAAATATTTAGCTTTCCAAAGGTTTATTATACATCTATATTACTATCCTTGTGTTCAGAAAAAAATATTTAGGCATAATATAAAAATGGTAAAATCTATGTCTGTATTACAGACTCTGTAATATGACCATTCTTGTGTTCTGAAAAAAAAAAAAAATGAAAAATATATTTACTAATTTCTTCTTTAATTCGTTATCAAATTCGTTCAATATGTATATTTATCCGTTTTTTATCGATGTTAATAATATGGTTGGTTTATTTAGTGAAATATACAAAATTGAAAGTACTTTATATAAAGAAAATTTAAACTATTGGCATTTAAGCCCTGTCAGATTATTTCAATCAGAATAAAACCTACATGATATTAAAGTCACTTTGTACCATGCAGCACTCATATCTTTTCGATTTTCTTAAAAACTGCTCTAATATTAATATTATTAATATGATCTAGGTTTCATTATGATTGGAATAGTCTGACAAGGCTTAAGTTACGATATTTTAACACGTCTTCCTTTAAAGTACATTTCATTTTGTAGATTATAAAAAATTAAGCATTTTATTTTGTTGGCATTGATAAAAAAAAAAGCTAAATATACAAGTTGGGGATGCATATGATTACCAACTAACGGATAACAAAATTATCTTCTTATTTATTTATTAAGAGAGCCCACCAACTATGGGGTCATCTATGGTGTAGAGGCTAGCATAGCAGCATTCTATTCCCAAGGTCTGGAGGTTCACACCCGGCAGTTGGCCCTAGGATTTTTTAAAAAATCTAAAAAATCCTTGCTAATTGCTGCTTCGGATGTGACGTAAAATGATGGTCCAATATTCCCAGGCTATGCGATGTCAGGTAAGATCCCTCTCCTAATTAAATCTGGATAGGCGAAATTTAGGACTCCTACTATAGTATCGTCCGATCAACCAAAGCAGCATAAAGTGATGTTAAATGAATTGAAAGAAACAGAGCCCACCAATAAATGAATCGCCCAATGACAGGTGGTTATACACGTATTACAGACATAAATTTTACCGTTTTCATGTTATACCTAAATATTTTTTTCACGAACATAAGTATATTTATATAGATGTATAATGTGCCGTTGGAAAGCTAAAGATTTTGGAAAAAATGTTATCTTATTTACAAAGTTATAAAACGAATAGTTATCAAAAAATTGATAAAACTGAGCGATTGTTGCTTATAATAATTTCTGTTGCTAGATTATCTAATCTACGACTTACATTTCCATCGAAGCTCAGTGTAATTCTGTGATCCTTTTTTAAATCTTAATTTTTATGAATATTTATGATGGTGTGTATGATGTTAATTTATTTCTCATTTCTTTATTTGTATTTATCTCAATTGTAGGTTGTTGTTTTTTTTTTGTCTATATTTATTATATTTTATGTAATTTAACTTTATCATTATTTTCTGTATATATTGTATGAATGTGGTCTCATGTCACTATTACTACTGTTCATTTAGATTCAAATTGTAATATATCTCAATAAAAAAAATAATAAATAAATATATGGTACTTTAGAGGGGGAAAAAAATTATATACAATTTATTTTAATTACGAAGGTAAGTGAAAGTCGGGATTTTTTTATTATTATCTTCACTTAAATATATATAAAAATATGTAATAAGTTAATGTATTAAAGTTTTATGGCTCAAAATAAACGTTCCTAAATCGATATTTATATCTGTGTATGATAATTACAGCTCGGTTAGCTTCTAAGCCAGAATAAATAAGATGTTTTTTTTCACCGAAAGTGAAAAATTTCCCTATTTTACCCATTTATATAAAATCGCTTTAACGATTTCAATTAAAATATTTTTATAAATTAAATGGTCTTTAATATTATCTAGATTCATAGACTAAAAGACCGTTTCTTATAGAATCAATCATTATTTATTAGTTTTCTTTAGAATATTAAGTTTTGTATTATGTAAATTCCAATAGAAAAATGCAATGGTGCTACAGTGGGATGTGAACCTTGGCCTCCTCAATGAGCCTTCGCCAGGTTTTCGTTATTATTATTGTTTGTTTATTCATTTAACGCCACTTTTATGCTAACTTTGGTGAATCGTACGATGCTATAGTGGGAGTCTTCAATTTTGCCTATCCAGGTTTAATTAGGATAAGGATCATTAACAAATAACAGACATCGCATAGGCTCGTGTCTGCTATTTTACCTCTCTTTGAAGAATGTCATAACCTAGGATTTTTTACTCCTTTTTAAAAAAATCCTCTGATCCTCTACCAACCAGATGACCTTGGGCATAAAAGACTGTTCAACCACTACACCTCAGAAGACCCCAAAACAGGTGACTCCTTCCTGTGCAGATGCTCTGAAAGTCCGGACCATCCTTGTATGACCATGAGCATCTCTTCACTGTCGAAACCTTCCACTTCCTCTTGATCGGTCCAATTTTCCTTCTAGCGGTTTCTAGGGGATTTTTTCCTCACTAATCCTTGCTAATTGTCTGTACAATGTTGGTTTCTCCAAAGAGTTAATCTATTTCCTAGCTGTAGCACCATATCCATTGATCTCTGATTATTATGAGTTCAAATATTCAGTGGGAAACCTTTTTTTCAAAGATGGAGAGTTCTGCTTCTTTTGACTCTTTAGGTTCCAGGCCTCTCTAGTGTACATTAGTACAGGCCAAATAAGTATTTTACAAAGACTGCACTTAGTCTGTCTAGATAGGGCCTTACTACTGAAATGTTTCCTCAATCCAAAATAACAACTTGCTTTCCTTAGTCATTAGCCGATCTCCAGTGATATCTTAAATATTTATATTTATAAAAGAAAGTCCCATTTCACTCGATTTTCTGGTCATTGCAGTATCTCAAAAATGACTTGAATTATGGAGCTGAAATTTTTTCTGTAGTTTCGCCTTACCGTCTATATGTGCAATAAGGCTGGGTTTGGAAAAATTCGTCCTCTAAGTGATTGAAAAAAATATTATTCTAAAACGTAAAAGAAAATTGGTTTTCAAATAACTCAAAAACTATACGTCTACTGAAAAACTATAAGTGCTCATTTAAAATATAATCAAATTTAAAACCACGTAAAAGCAAAATTGTATTAATCTGTATTAACAAATACAGTAAGATTTAAAAAAATATATAATTAAGCATATTGAGCATCGTATCCATGTTTAGTATGTAGGGTCTCACAGACACAGGTTTCAATGTTATTGGCTTATTAAAAATAATTTCAATAGGCTAGAAAACGTTTCATTCTAATAATATAGAACATTGTATTTCTACAATCTATAAATAAGGATATTTAAGGTGGGAGAGAGCTTTCATCTATGCTTTGGAAACAAATTTAATTCACATTCCAAAATAATTTTGACAATATACAATGATTATGCTTAAAAGTTGAACCATACTGATTAACTATGGGCATGCCTAACTTTCCTGATGTGCCGCTATAAATTTTACAGTATAAAATTAAGATATGAGAAAAATTTATAACTTTATTTGGTGCACATATTTGTGTAATTTTGACCCATAATGAAGTTATATGTGTTATAGTTACTCTTGCCATAAAGGCATACCTATGTACGTATATCAACACAAAATAAAATTATCGAGCAAAGCTGCGAGGTACAGCTAATCCTATATAAATGTCCAATATAATATTTAAATAAAATTCAAGAATAACTTAAACCCTATTTCTGTTTTATTGAATATTTCTTTTTCTTCTGCAAATAAGCTTTTGAATAAACAAAACTGATTAATTCAAACATAAGCAATTATTTTAAAATAAACCAGTATTCCTTTCAACATAGCCTTAAAGGCCTGGTGCAAACAGTGTGGGATATATCACCCAACAGATCTTGGCAAGGTTCCAGCCAGCATCAGTAATTGGTATAAATGAAGCACGTTATGTAATGAGTGGGTTTATACTTGTATTTTGAAATTTTCCTTTGAAATATCATGGAATCACGTTGCGGAAGTAATTGATTTATTCAATGTCAAAGGATTATAAAATAAAATAAAAAATTTCCAACAAGCTTACATTGTATTTCTGATGACTTTTCCTTTAGTTGCATAATGCATATACCCACATCCATCTACATCAGAATCACCACATTAAGAATATATTACTGTTCTTATTTTAAGAGATGTTTCAGAAGTGTTAAATATATTCACAAACAGTGTTTACAATAATGGTTTGATGATTTACCTAACTCAGTTGGATTTGTTCAACTAAAACACATTTCAAAACGTTGGCATATATTAACTACGTTTATGCCCATAATCATCTCCACTGTTTATCAAAGGAATTATTTATTGTAAATAATTCAATACAAAATTATAGTTTCCTCATGGTTTTCATGAGAATTGTTGGTTCAGAAACTGTTGGTTTCTGACAAACAGTTTCCAAGGTTATACACGTTTAAAAATGTTTTTAGATATGGTCAGTATTCGTCAAGAGTTGCTGAAAGATGCATGAAACTATAGTAACATACTTAAGATATGTTGCCTAGCATGTTACTGCAACTGGCTCATTAAAATATTCTTACCAGAAGTGCCAATATATATCATGGATATACCACATATCTACTATTTTCTCGAAAATGAATGTAATGATAATGACTAGTAGGGGTGGGCATAATCGGATGATCGTGATAATCGAATGATCGGACTTCGATGATTTAAATAATGGAATGATCCCATAATTGAATGATTAATATGCATTCTGAAAGATAATATGGCATAATTCCCCTCTCTATGATTGCTGGTTACTGGGCTGGGGCTATAATTTATGTGATGAGCAAAAAAAAAACGTATAAAATCAGTTCGAATGATCATTCCTCTCTCCGAACCGATTAATCCGATAATCGATTAATTCCAATGATTGAAATAATCAAATGATCTGATAATCGTCATTCGATTATGCCCACCCCTAATGACTAGTAATGTAAGTTAGCCTTATTGTCATAGAAATGATTTAATTGCGTGCCGATTTTTTAATTGTAATTTCATCTCTTAATTCTGATTTAGATCACCATACCTAAAAAGTTCTTGTAAAAATTACTTTTCAATAGCTGATAAATGTATAAACTGATTCATCCCAGTATTTGAGGCCATTTGATTCCTCTTATTACACTTTACAATTATGGCTTTAACAATCAAAACAAGAAGGTAAATTAAGAAGAGTATCTCAAAGGGCCACTTACGGTTAGTGGCTAGCATAACAACCCTCTTTGCCCAAGGTTGCGGGTTCAAACCAGGCAGGTGGCCCTAGGATTTTTATTTGAGTTAAATATACTTAGTTATGACATAAAAAGGTGGTCCATAGTCTGTACGATATCAGGTGCTTGTTAAAGATCCCTATCCTGATTAAACATGGATATTAATAGTGAAGAAATGAGTTAAAATAATTCTCACAAATTAATAAGAAGCAAGACTTTTATTGAGTTAATAGATTATAAAGGAAAAGAGACGCACCTTTGTTTATTTTTTTTCTTATATAGCTTGGTCATTATCCTACTTGTAAAAGTTTTGATCTTAAAAACTCAGTTCCTTTTTTATATGAATTTTCAAATATGGTGAAAATTCAGTGTTTGCAATATTCAAAGGGAAATATCTCAAAAGGGACTGACTGAAAATTCATGATACTACAATAATACAAACAAGTAGATGATTTGAAAAGTTTCTCACCAATTATGATAAAAAAATTTTAAGTAAAACTAGACGTCAAACCATTAGACTCACCAAAATATTAGGATATTAGCCAGTGCTCCCCAGAAGTGGCATAAAAAAAAAAAAAAAACACATATTATTTAATATCTCTAGTGAAAGAAAAGAGAAGTTCAGCCAAAGAATGAGAGAATACTGGCAAGAGGAAAAGAACAATAAATAAGAAAATTGAGTCATAAGTGCTTAGCGCTTTCCTTTTAGGGAGACAGCGCACTAATAATAATAATAATAATAATATCTCTAGTTCTAGTGAAGGTATAAAAATAAGTTTGGGTGTCAAAATCACCCTATTTCAAAGCGGAATAACTTTTTTTTTTAAATAAGTAATTAAATTTTTATGCTTGTTAATAACCCTAAAAATATAAATAGTCTAGTCAAAACAGAAATTTTAACAAGGTTTCTTAAAAACTGTCCCTCACTCCTAAAAAAGAATCTTTATCTGCACACAGTTATAAGAAACCTTATTGAAAGTACTGTTTTGACAAGATTATTAATATTTTTAGGGTTATTACCAAGCATAAAAGTTAAATATTTTAATGGCTCATTTTTTTAAATTATTCCGATTTGAATAGGGTAATTTTCACACCAAACTTATTTTCTACTTTCACTAGAGCCAGAGATATTAAATAATATGTTTTTTTTTAGCACAAACTTTCTGATTTTTTTTATGCGACTCGTGGGTTGGCCTCTAATATTTTGCAGCATATAATGTGTGGTTTTACCTAAAAAAATGTCATCCAAATCGGTGAGAAACATTTGGGATCCTTTCCTTGTAAGTATACTTCTACGAGTACAAGTAACATAAATTTGGTGACTGAGACTCAGACTCAGCTGGTTCTCAAGATACAAAATTCTCTTTTCGGTTAAAAAAGAGAGGAAAGAAAGGAATCTCACATTTTTGAAGTGAAAACTTCTTTAGGTACGTTATGCAATTTTTTGCTGTGGTAAAAGAATTGATTTCGTAATCATGGTAACATCACCAACATGCTCTGGACTGACGCATGCGCTCATCTATCTATCAGAGATGGGATATCAATTTGTTTATATCAGTTGCAAATAAATGAGTAAAGACATGGTAGATAAACTATGTCTTAGAACTTACCTCTTACTGTGTATAAAGTTAATATAATGAATATCATAATTCTCCTGACTCTAAAATATCAATGTTTATAAATATTATTAAAACATTACTTTGCATGAAAACATTTAAACATACGAAGCAAAATCATGATGATCTTACTGTCAATATTTAATTCGCAGTAAAGCAAAATTGAAAAGAATATCTTGATCTTGAAATATGATATTTGAAAATTAAATTCATTTTAATGATATAGATTTCAATTAAGTACAATGTATATTTCATTACTAATTAATTAAAACATGTTTTTGTTTACTTGGGAGAGAAACTGAAGTTATATCTGTGAAACAACTATAAAGCTTATAGATAAACCTCTGAATTTCCTTGATACATTGGCAGGTCCATAAAAGAAATGTGGTGTGTGTGCCACCATCTCTGATGACATACTTCAAGATGATATATCTTTACAGGGTGATAATGGTTTACAATTAAATGAAACATTTATAAAAAGAAACATGCATTTTCAACATAATCTACTTTAACGAACTTACTCTTCTTTCCACCGAATTCCAGCACAAATCGAGAATTTAAAAAAAAGTTTTCACTTATATTGGCAGTCCCTATAACTGCCTGAATTGTAATTATTTTTTTTTTTTTTTTGCTTAGTCTTATTATTGCATTACTTATTATAGAAATTTCGATCTTGAGAATATTGTGAAATGAACAAACAAATAAGAAGGATATCTATGAAAAAAAGGGTAATATTTAAAAAATCAAAGATATAAAAAAAATATTTATATACAAAATCAGATTTTACAATATCATACATTATATATACAAGCTTTTAAAAAAGTTACAATTAAAACATTGTCATATTGATCACAAATTACATTGTCATGATCTTATTATTAAACATTTTTCACTACACAATGTGTAAGCCGTCAACTTCAATACTTTTAACAATAAATACTTACATAAACTTTAGCAATTGTTCTCTCCGATTGCATCACTTTTATAAACGGAATCCATTTTAATACACATCATATATTTAAGATACTAAACTCGTAACAATATTGCATTCATAGTTATCACAGATACAATCAACCGTTACAGTCGATTTAATTTTATCAAATAACCATAACAGATTACAAATATGACAACATATTCATACAAATGATCTGGTTCAGTCTTAAAAATTGAAAACAATAAAATTAATATATATATATATATATATATATATATATATATATATATATATATATATATATAATATATATGTCGAGGGTTCTAATGACTGTTTTTTTTTAATGATTAAATATGAGTAACATAGCATAATACAACAATAAGGAGGCATTTTCACACAAATATTTGGTCTTCAGATAACTTCAATTTTTTTAATTTATGTTCTTTTCATCCAGGAATCAAAAAAATAAGTTACTTTTTTTGAAAATGATTTTCAATAATGTTATATATTCAAAAACTTACATTTTAAATTTTATTAGTATTTTTTAAAAACATGTATGATTCAATCATTTTTTTCATAACTATCCAAACTCAAGTATTAATTATGTCCAAATCTATTTAAAATATTACATTTCAATGTGAAAATGTTACACATAAAAACTTCTTTGTCAATTACATTAATTAATATTAAAAAATAAATGTGGATTCATGGTTGAATAAATTTGTTTTCGTCGATTTTTTTTAAGAAAAAAGATTTACATTTTAAATGTCAATCATAAAAGATTCTATTTCTCTTTTAGAAAAGTAGTTTTTAAGGGGAAAAGTTATTTAATACTTTCACTCAATGTCTTAAAAAAAAACTCATCGAAAGAATTTTCTAAAAAGTAAAAGTAACTTTTAGTTTTGAAACCTGTTTCGGTGACTTTTTATTCTTTAGTTTCGTAAGAAATTGTCCCATATCCAACCATTTTTTGATTGAAGTGTGAATCTTCTTCAGATTTGAAACCGTCCTCATCAGAAGTTGTTAAATCTACGTGACTCAAGAGACGGATCCTCTGCTCTGGAACTCTACGTTTCCGCTCCATAATGATGAACATTGTTATACCGACGAACTAGAAAAAAAATAAAGTAAAATCAAGTATTTTGTATTTAAATTATTTATTATGTTATAAAAATACTTTTTTTTTATAGCATAATATTGCAGTAGCAACAGCATATGATATATTTTCATAATATAAATATCAGAAAACTCAAATCATTGCATCTAAATTTGAAAAAAAAAAATCTGTAAATTTGGAATTAAAAACCCACATTCAAAAGCGTCAAAATGATACAACAAATTGAAAATCATCAAAATGACCATCGCTGAGTCTCATCATCAAGAAAGTGCAGGCGTGAGGAGGTAGTTATCGCCCGCCTGAAGATAGGACACTGCCGCCTCACTCATGGCACGAAGGGATCCGTCTCAATGTCAACTGTGTAAAGTGACTCTCACAGTAAGACACATTTTCGAAGAGTGCCCTCATTACAGTAGAGAATTCGTAAAATGTGGCGTACCACGTAAAGTCTCTGAGGCATTAAGCGATAGTGAATGGGCCGTGGACAGTGTCATTTAGTTGGAAAAGAACATTAATTTATTTCAGCTCATTAACACATTAAAATTATTTGTTTGTTTGTTTATTTATTTAACATCACTTTATGCTACTATGGCTAATAGGACGATGCTACAGTGGTACTCCTAATTTTTGCCTATCCAGGTTTAATTAGGATAGAGATCTTTAACGATTAACTGACATCACTCAGACTCAGGACCACCTTTTTATGTCCCCTCCGAAGGACGACATAACTAAGGATTTTGTACTCCCATTAAAAAATCCCAGGACCACCTGTGGGTTTGAACCCGTGACCTTTGGCATAGGAGGCTGTTATGCTAACCACCCAGCTACAAGTGATTCCATTAAAATTATTTTACGCATGTTTTATTATACTCACACTTTTCATTGGTAGCAAATGACCTCTCCTCAAAATCTGAGTTCTTACATTTCAAAATATGTAGAAAATGAATAAAAATTTTAAAAAATCTGTCTGTCCACTATAAAAATTTATGAATACTAAATTTTTGGACTTCTCATTAGAGCTATTTGATAGAAAATTAAATTCCAAAAAATCGGTCAATAAAAAGTGGAGATTTTGAAATTAGCAGTCATGGTTGGTCATTTTCCTTGAATATAAATTGACAGTATTCTTGTAAAATATCAGTAAAGTATTGATGAACCTTATTCTTACCAAAAATGCATGTATGATGATTACGAAAAATGTTCCATATTGGAAGCCAACCAAATCAAAGAGCAATCCAGCAACAGATGGCCCGACAAAAGCACCAAGCGCGAACGATGAAGACCACAGACCAGAGACCACACCATAACTTGTCAGATCATCAGGAAACCCTGCAGCTCTAAAAAATTAAGGTAATAATTAATTAAAAAATAAGATTAATGATTCGAGTAATTTCAAAATATTTATTAAAATTATAAATATATAAAATTAATTTAAATTTGGGGTATTTTGTCTCAAAGATCCTTATTTATCAGAATAACAGAAAGAATATCTTGGGAATAAATTAATTTCTATGCAATAAGTGGAAGTTGAATTCTTAACCTTTATCCAATTAGAGTTTATAAATAGTTTCCTGATTTTTAAAAATTTACTTATAAAACATTTTTATTATAATATGCCATTGACACGTTGAGCATCATGCCGATTTCGGAGGAAGTCCCCGTCAGACCACGCACGCTACTTAATAGAGGGAAATAATCATGATTTAGTGGCCAAAATTCTATAACTCTATATCTAATTAAGATGTATTATTATTATTTTTTTTTTTTTATGAATATAGGATGTAATTTATCAGTGAGAGTGAAAAAATTACTCCCATTCCATCTTTTAAAAATTGTATCATTCTTTTTTATACAGGAACATCAACATTACTGAATTACAGAAAAATTAGCAGTATATCTTGCAAGTTGTAAAAAATAAGACATTTCATCGTACAGTATTACAAGAATATCTTCAAAACAACAACACAGTCTCCAAAGAAAACCTGGAAAAGTCTCTGAAATAAGAAAATACCTAAATTATGTTATGATAAAAATGTAACGAATTATGGTAGAGTAATGGCCAGGAAAAAGACTAAGCGAGTTGACACATTTTGTAATTCCTGTAAAGGAGAACTGTTTTTATATTTGTTGCGTTTTAATGAAATACATTGATCCTGTATGAAAAAGATCAGAACTATATTTAATAAAAGAAATTTAATAAAAAGAAGGAACTATCTTTAACAAAATGACACAAGTCATGGCATATGCAGACAATATTGTCATAGCAGGAAGGACTCAAAAATGCATAAAAGAGGTATTTACAGTGCTTGAGACAGAAGGAAGAAGAATGTGCCTTCAGATTAATGAAGACAAAACAAAAATCTTAATTTTGAGGAAGAAAAAGCCAGCTTGCCCACAGAGACACTACATACTACTTAGGATCGATGATCAATGCTGCCTTGGACGAGGAAGAAGAAATAAAGCAGAGGATAATGACAGCAAATCCTTCCTATTTCAGCCTTTCCATACTTTTTAAAAGTAGACTGCTCAGTCGAACAACCAAGATCAGACAGTATAGAACGCACGTCCGACCCATATTAAGATATGCATCTGAAACCTGGACTTTGAGCAAAGGATCAGCTGACCGACTTGACAGGTTCAAAGGAAAGATTCTCAGGCATATTTATGGGCCTGTAGAGGAGAATCGTGTGTTTCGACTTCGAAAAAATAGAGAGCTGTACACCCTTTATGATGAGCTGAGTGTTTCCCAGTTTGTAAGGGTGCAACGGACTAGGTAGTTGGGCCACATAATCAGAATGGGTGAAAGTAAGTAAAGTAAGAAAACTGTATTATGGAAAGTCCGATGGAAGAAGGCCTCGTGGAAGACAGAAGGGGAGGTGGAAGGACAGCGTCTCCGAGGATCTGAAGAAAGCGGGAGTATCTGTGAGGCGTGCTACTGACAGGGAGGACTGGAGAAGAGCAGTTGAGCTGGCCAGGGACCGCTTTATGTGTCTGTCGCACTGATAATGAATGAATGAACATTGATCCTGTAATGAGTCAAAATCTATTAAATTTAAAATAAAGTTTCTGTAATTCCTAAAACAATGTGAATTTTACATTTCTGTATCATGTTATACGCTGTCAACCACTGGTGACTTCCGCGGAATGTCCATTGTCAGCCACCGATGGCTGACGCGCTTAGCATGTTAGATATTTAATTAGAATATGTACAGTACAGCCTGGGGTAGTGTGCTTAGCGTAGTAGGGCAGCATTAAGATTGTGAGTTCAAATCCCAGTCTCAAAGGACTCTTTCAAGCATACAAGAATTGAGTAATCGCTCACACCCTCTTCCTCTGGTATGTGAGGCCCAACAGCCAACTAGTTGATACCTAATAATAGGCATTGATACTATTAATAATATCACCACAATAATAGTAATGACCCTGCCCTAAGACTTACCATCATGTTTTAATCTACTATAAATTATATTTTTATTTATTTATCAACCCACTCATGTATTCAGATTCCCAGCTATTTAATTTGTATTGGTATACATCTCAGTCATAAAATACTGTTGGGCAAAAGAAGGACTATTATTATCTATTCCCGTTATTATATATATATATATATATTTTTTTTTTGTATTGTATGTATTTTTTGACAAATAAATTTTGGATTTGGAAAATAAATTAAGATATAAGTTATAATAATAATTATTTTGAAAAAGAAGAGAATAAATATATTTAGGTTAACTTACATGGCAGAACGTATTGAATCAATAAATGTAGGAACCATTAAACACGCTAATCCTAACCCATGAATTATGAGACCAAATATGCACATTTCCAATGTTCTGAAAAAAAGACCAAATAAAACAACATTAAATTTTGAAAATATATCAGTAATTATCAACCTTACATTCTATTTGTGAAACCATTTATAAATTTCTGTGTCATAATCATTATTTAGTTAATATTAATTTTATTAGAAAATAAAAACATTGTTTATTTATTAATACAAATAGCCTAAATTAATATTTCAATTATTTGTACTTTATCTTTTTTCATGAAATGTTCAAGGTGTCCGTCAAAATAAAATAAAAAAATAGTATACAACTTTTCATTGAATACCAGTGTTTAAGCTAAATCTTTCCTAATTATTGCAAGATATTTGATTGTATATTAAAACAAGAAAGACAAAAAAAAAAGCTGATACTTCTGGCTTACTCACTTTGGTATAGCTGAGTAAGGAAAAGGGCCGATAATACAGTAACTTATTATTATAAAAATATTCCCAACGCTTAAAACCCTTTTCGGATAGACCCATTTATCACAAAGTCTCCCGACAAAAGGAGCAGTCACTGCATAAGTTCCACCGCTGATAATGAACATTAAACCATTCGATACTGGTGATAACTCAAACTGAAAAATAAAATAACAGTGATAATTACTGATTAATGAATGTTATATTATCATTAATTGATATTGTTATGCCATATCATACAAACCTCTCTGATATGTGGTTCCAATGTTGCAGCAAGAAAACCCATGCTTATAGATGTACCAACAACGCTCAACGAATCGAGAACTACTGCAGGCACTTTCAATATTTGTTTGATCCCAACTGGAATTATAAATTATGAAGTTAATTATTCTAATATTCTCTTTTAATAATTTTTTATGTTTAAATACTTAAAATGCAATTAAGAATTACCGTCTGAACTACTTGTATCGATGTTTTTTATTGGAGGTAGAATAATATAAACAAATAATACTGCGATGAACATCGTGCTTCCCATCATCAAAAATGGTAGTTTATACCCCCCAACCTAGAACAAAAATAAAGTTCAATTATCAATCATAAAATCAATGAAATTACAGCCATTTTAATACATATAATTAACAAACTTCACAATCTGTGCCTATTAAGCAAATTAGTATTATTATATAACAGTACTAAATATTTTCAAATTATTATAACTGATATCATTCATTGCAGGTGTGTATGCAGGATGTATATAGGTGTATACAAGAGTTAAAAGCTCCCCTGGCAGCAAGACACAAACTTGAAATCATTTTTACCTTTAATTGGTTAATCAGGTTGCTAGGCAATGCGCTAACCCGCCCCCTTTTTTGCAGGACTTGGCCATTTGGACTCAGGGGACACTAAAACGCGCGCATTTTCATTGAAAACTGGAATTAGAAAATTTTCAGGATTGCCATACTTTCCCTCACTTTATATTTCATATAAAAGTAAGTAAAAGTTTATTTATTTATTTAACTTTCATGGATTCATTCGCAGCAAATATTATTCGAAAAGGTATCTTTTCAAAGATGAAAGATTAAATCACTTATAATTTTACAAACATATAAAAGCACTGTAATTTCTTTCTTTTTTTTTTTTAATTGTATATTTTTAATTTTTCTTAATAATGTTATTGTATTTTTAATTATACATTATTATCTGTCCTCATTTTAACATATAGATGTATTTTAATTTTTTTTTTTCTTGTTTTCACATTTTATTAGAAGTTGTCTTTTGAGTTAATTTATTTTTTCATTTTATTAATATAATTCTGTTGTTATTTTTACTTATATTTATATTTTTAATTATTTTACTCCAAGAAACTAGTCTTAAGACCCTTGTTTATTTCCTGTTATATTATTCTTAAGGGACTTGTCCCAGAGTAAATAAAGAATTATTATTAGTATTATTATTATTAAAAGCAATGTTAATATTTACAATAAAGACAAAAATTGGAATAGGAAGTGAACAAATGAAAAAATAATGTGAAGTACACTGAAATAATATGAAGTACTCTGATATATTTACATGAAACAGGAGATATTAAAATATAAAATATTGAGAAATATGATTGGTAAAAATATAAAACTATCTCTATTTAAGTAATACTATTATGGAAATAGTAAAATGATGTGAGGGGAAGAAATAATATGGTAGGAGGAGAAAGACAACTGAATGAGTGTATGGTTTCTCAAAAATGTTATTCTATCCAAACACTGTCTAAGTATGTATCAATTTGAAAATTAAACACATGCTTGGAATTATTAGCAGTTATTAACCAATCTTTTTTTCTTTCTTTTTTTATATACTTAATTAAATTCTTTTATTTTTATTTTCTCTGATAACTTTTGGAAGGAGAGAAGTAGGCAGTTCTTCTGAGATTATCTGTGACGCCCAAAATTAATTGTTATTTAATTGAAAGAATTTTAACTTTAAACCATTTGTAAAGTGACCTATTAGCATTATAAGTATTAAATGATGTCAATGATATATATATTTAATCATTAAGGTGAACTTAAAAAATAGCTATAATATGTAATAAATAAATGATAAATCATAATATTTTCACTACAGGTTTCTTACCGAAAATATCAGACCGCCAAGTGTTGGTCCAACTATATAGCCAAGTCCATAGAATACTTCTAAGGTTGCCTGAAAAATGATTAATGATGTTATAGACATAGACATATAGACAGATAGTCATAGACAATGATAAACCTAAAACAAGAATAATTACTCAGTTCTAATTTCATGTATATTTGTCTGATTCATGTTTACCAAATAAAATTTAAAAAAAATAATCGAAAATACATCTGAGAACCTAATTTCTAAAAGTTACTAAAGGACATTTTTTATGAAATTGATATTTTGACATATTTTTATTCTATCATTTGTTGTATCAAAATTTGTTTTACTGAAAGGACACCCACTTCTTTATAAACATGTTTGAAAAATCCAATTATTTCCAAAAGTTAATTTAAAACATTTTCTTCCATAACATAACAATAATGTTATCATAAAAAATACTCTAGATTTTAACGCAAAATGAATGAAATAAAATGAAACACAAATGAATTTTACTTTTCCTATAAAATATCCTAAAATGGATACAATACTTCATGAGAATTATCTTTTCAATTTTCAGTTATCTAGATACAGGTAATTGTTTTTACAGAAACTACCATTCTTCATTTTGTTTATAAAGTAGACAAAGACATAAGTATGGAAGATCTAAAGTTTTAATTGTTTTTGAACCCTCTTCTTATATTCTTTTTACTAGATTAATCAAGCAATTCATGAAAATTCATAGAAGCCTTTGATCTTATAGGGGATTCAAGGAGGGACGAAATTTCATATCTAAATTAAAAACTTACAAATGGCTTCACCTGTACCAATATTTCTTTTCTCATGTCACTGCACTTTAAGAGGATCAAGAAACAACACTGTGCAGGTTGTATGATGGCCTACCAATGTGGCTGCCTTTATTTATCAAATTCTTAAATTGATATTGAATTATGTGATGAAAGTAGTAATGAAACCAGTATCCTTTATTTAACTGCCATACTCATATTTAGCTTAGGAATTAAATGTATTAAACATATCTTACAAAAGTTGTTGCCACACTGTCAGGAAACACTGCTGCCGTAATTGCAAACGCAGACACCAGCGCTGAGGTAGATCCGAGTGACTCAGTCATTCTCAAAAGAAATGATAATGATATGAACCAGCCATGAGACATTACCAAATCCAAAAGTCTGAAATAGATTTAAGATATCAATATGTATTGTTTATCTGAGAAGGAAAGTAGATTTACTAATATTAATACAAACCCAAATAAGATGGCGGAAATGCCTGCTAAGATCATCCCAAGATTAAGAGTAGGTTTGACGCCCAACCAGTGCATCTAAAATCAATTATTAATTATTATTAAAATAAGTTATAAATCACTTAAGCTTATTGGTAAATATATTGAAATCTTGGTATGATCGAGTCATAACTATACTCTCTAGAATGAAATCAATTTTCAAATTCAACTAGAAGGAAAATAATAAACATGTATTATAAATTGGAAAAAAGTATATTTCAATATAAAGTAATAAAATAATACAATGAAGCAATACCTATATGGGTAGGAATCAATTTTGAACATTATCCATTTAATTATTTTTACAAAGAGTGCTGCCAATGGGCAGTTTCTCTTCATCTTTATTTCATGTGTTATAACATTTCAGCATATTTACTTGATGTATTTTTTGTACAGTTGTAAATTTCAATAAAAATATATTTAAAAAAAAAATTATTTTTACTCTCACTTACCTATATATGAAATATATAGTAAGGGGAAGTATTGCGATCATGAAAATTAATTCTAGTTTTCAACGGAAATACACATTTTAGGATCCCCTAAGTCCAAATAACTAAAAATAACTGTGCGTGAGTGTGTGGTAAGTCTAGCGCAAAAATAAAAAGTCGTACGGAACTGAAATTTCATATTTAAGACAACTATATGCCCGAGTTGTTACAGCAACTTTTTCATTAAAATCGGCTAACCAGAAGAGCCACTTTATACTATGCCTTTTGCACCTTTTTAAAATTCTCTCAAAAACAGCTCTAATGATTTTGATTAAACTCGCTATATTGATGTAAATTTATTGGGCTTTAATATCATGTAGGTTTCATTCTGATTTGAATAGTCTGACAGGGTTTAAAAGCCGATATGTTAAATTGTCTTCCTCTAAAGTACCTTTAAATTTGTACATTACAAAAGATTAATCATATCATCTTAATAGCATTGATGAAGGACGGCTAAATATACAAGTAGAACGATTTTGATGACCAACTAAAGTATAAAAGAGCAAAACTATTTTTATATGAATTTTTTTATTATTTTTATTTATGATAAGAACAATTATATAGACGTATAATATACTTTTGGAAAGAGAAAGATTTTAGAAAAAAATATTATCTGATACACAAAGTTGTAAAAGGTTATATAAAGTGACAAACAGGGAATAAACTTATTACTTTTTTTTTTGTTTTTTTTTGATCATTTATTTTTACATCCACACCTGTCGCTCAGCCCGTGACAATAAGCGGATAAACTTATTACTGAATAACAATTTAATACAGTTATATTATTTAATATAAATCATATGTTTCCAACGAAAATGAATACATGTTTTATTAAAATCAACTTAAAATATTTTTCAAATTGAAGTTTTTAAATTGCTTTTACCAGTCGAGATAAGTGAAAGTCGTGTGTTGCCAGCTCCAGATTTTTAAGTATTAAAACTAATCAAGAATAGGCTGATAATTATTATTTAAAACATACTTACATATTTACCAATAACCGGACTGCAGAGAAATGCAACAAATTCAAAACTCCCAAATACAAGTCCATATTCTGTTGCTGTTGCCCCTTTGCTTTCAGCCTAAAAAATATTTATTACCAGTTCATACTACTTTGAATAAACACTTAATTATATATTTTTTCATTGAAAGATTAATTAATTTGTTGGTTAATATATGTGTGAAGTATTTCTTCCTTGCAGTAACTTTATCGATCTAAAGTTTTCTTGAGTCGATATTGTAGAGAATTTACCTGATCATCAGGAAAATATCACTTTAATTATTTTTAAATAATATTTTTACAACTAACAAGTTGATGGGGGGAAGTTAAATAGGAAAGAGAAATCTCCGATTGCTCAACTTTGCTGAGTTGTTATGAATACACATCATACTGAATCAGTCCTGAAGACCATTTTAGATAACAAAAAAGGGAGACACTGCCAAATAAATATATATCCATATTACTTATGTCAATAGTTTTTGAAACTTAATTTCCAGCCTAGCCTTAATATATATAGTGGTGCAAAATTTCCAGCAAGTCCAGGATTATAGCCATGTTCTAGAACTGATTCTTTTTAAGGCCATACATTTTCAAGAATGCTCTCTTCACTAATGGGATGGTCCCTCTACGTCTGAACCAAAGCCCTTTAACTGTAAATGCTCTTTGGCCGAACACCTCACGAAACTTATCCAGTAGGTAGGGAATACATTTTGTATAAATGTTTTACTTCTCTTATTGGATTTTATTTCCTTGTTACCAATCATTAGGTTCATATCTGATTGTAGGATCTACTATTAGTGCTTACTTTTATGTAGCATAAATGCTAAGATGTCTATCAATCTTACTGACCCATCGGTATCCAGACATAAATGCTAAGATGTCTATCAATCTTACTGACCCATCGGTATCCAGACATAAATGCTAAGATGTCTATCAATCTTACTGACCCATCGGTATCCAGACATAAATGCTAAGATGTCTATCAATCTTACTGACCCATCGGTATCCAGACAAAACACTTCTTGAATGCATTTATAGTTTTCTTTTTAGAAGTTCTGTTATTTACTATTTCATGTGGCTGTGGCTAGTGTGTAACTTGTTGTAATTTCTTGAAGCAGGTTAATTAATTTATAATAATATAGTCTCCTCTCTTATATTCCCCCACTTCGATTATGGCTGCCTGGGTTTGGCGACTGTCGAGACGCTTGAGATGAGGCTGAAGAGACTAATGAACTGCTTCATTAGATTCATCTTCGATTCCCAGGCGCTCTCAGGTCTCCACCTGGTACGCCGAGTTGAAATGGCTTTATCCTAAATTCCGACGGCAATACTTCTAGGAACCCATCTTTACCAATCCTTGAGAACCAAAAAACCTTTCTATATCTATAACATGTTCACCCCACTCTCCTCTGTCCACTCTATCAACACAAGATCCCAGTCCCTGATTGTTCATTCCCTCTTACAGAACTACTTCCTTCAAGAGATCTTTCGTTATTCGTGCTACTTCATTTTGGAATTCCTTACCCATGCCTATTCGTACATCCCAATCCTTAACTTCCTTCAAGCATAAACTATTTATCCATCTCCTTGAATATCAGTCTACCGCGCCTTTATAAGTTTTGACTAATTACATTGTTTATTTATTTAATTTCTTTTTTTTTAACTATTTAATGCTTCAGTTCATTTTATTTCTTTTATTAATTATAAGGTTGCAATATTACCTTGTACATATATATGCGTGTGTTCAAGTGTATTTATACATTTTCTATTTTTTATTATTTATTTATTTTATTTTTTTATTCATAATATGATTATAATTTGTTATATGATGTATATTCTGTAGACGTAATAGCCAGAAGATTAATACTTTAATGTACATTTATATTATTCTTAGGGGACTAGCTGTCCCAGAATAAAAATTATTTTTTTCATTTCATTTCATTTCGTTATATGGGCATTTACCCAACACATGTATAGGGGTGTCGGACTCTCGGAACACATCTGAGGCAAAGGGGTCCAACAGCTTCATATGCCTGGCATCTCGATCCTGGACTCCATCAAGTGGTACGTTGTTTATGTTGAGCTTTAGTTAGGGCTGGCTTAAAAATGGACCACTCCTATGCCTTGCCACTTGCATTGGCTCCAATCCTCAAAAGATTTCTTTCTTAATAATTGCTTAACTTTCTTGACCGTTAGTGGTGCCTCAATAGTATTTCTTTCAAGCCCCAAGAGTTAGGTGCAATCAGGCATGTCATCCTAAGCTGAAAATTGTTTGAAATAGGGCGTCTATCACATTTGTCAATCTTTGGGAAATTGCCCAATGCTGAAGAGGAGCAAGAGACTGCAATAGCCCCAGACCTCTGTATCGCCCCGGCAAATATATCATAGAGGACCAGGAGTTGGGCGGTAATCCTATGATTGCCTTTATGCATTGCCAAATTATAACATTGATTGCTTCAATTATAGTCGGGCGCAGTTTTGTCAGTGGTGCTGTCTGCAACGGGTATATCATGGAAGGAAATACATATCTATTTACAAATCATAACTATCTGATATGAATCATTTATAAAATTTAATGATATTATTCTGGGTATAATTATGATTTAGAAATAATGAAAGTGATATTGTCTTATTGATGGCATAAATTCCTAAAAGGTCAACTCATGACAAAAACAAATTGATGTAAAGTTGAATTAATAAAATTATTGCAAGGAGGAAATACTTTACACATATATTAAACTATATAAATGTTTTATTTAAAAACATTAAATATCTTATTTTTTAGGTAATATTATTTGCAAATATTTCAAAGAGAAAAATACCTCCTGGGGGTAGAATGGTGCCTGAAGGGAAATACATATGGCTCCAGAGAAATGAACACTTCCGATCGCTACCAGCGTTAACCATTGTGATTTTGTCAGTCTCTTGCTTTTCTTACATTCATGAGGCTGAAACAAACACATAAGATGTTAATTAAGGTATTCTAAAAACAAAATGTTTTAGACAAAACAATTTTTTTTAAAATATGTTTATTGATATTTACAACTGTATAATAAAATACATCAAGTAAATGTGATAAAAGATTATAGTCATGATTAACATGTAGGGATACTACCCATTGGCAGATCTCCAAAAACTATGCTAAACCAGAAGGTCTCGGGACCATCTTATTTTCAGACGCCTCGGAGGATTATCAGGGATTGTATAGGTAGCAAGATTTGAAACTAGTGGATTAGAGTGGGAATGGTATTTGTCATGAAAAGAGTGGTACCTGGTTTGGGCCAAGTCAGCAACATAGGGAACATATAGTTCTTTGTGGATAAGTTGATTCATGACAAAATAAGGAGCAATTGAGGATCTTGAATTGTAAGTCATCAATCAATATCAGTCATCAATTTCTGTACTCTGTGAATAAGCGAGAAAAGTATTGATACATAAATGTTGAAAGCGTATTTTCTGAAGTATTATATACCATCAGAATCATGTAATCCATACCCTATATAATTATGCCACCTGCTATTTGTTAAAAAATAAATAAATAAAATAAAAAATTCTATGCCAAAGGTCACGGGTTTAAGCATACAGGTGGTCCCAGGAGTTTTTAAAGGGAGTAAAAAAAAAAGCACAGTCATGCCGCCCTTCGGAGGAGACGTAAAAAAGTGACGTTAACAAAACAAACAAAAGAAAATCTATAAATCATATTATTAACATTTTATTTGGTTAGGTCCCACTAGAGATTAAAAGTGTGATTTCCGCGAACCCAATTGAAGAATTATCAAGTCAGGGAAAATTTAAAAAATATCTGATTCACAAAAACAAACCTTGCAAAAACAGATTACATGTTCAAAGAGATAGTATGGGCCCCAGCCATAAACAATTGTCTCAAACAGGCTCCGTTTGTTACGTCAGTTCGATAGGCCGAAAAAAATTACAATTAATAATTTAAATCCCCCATCTACCTCTGCAGTCACCCGTATCTTAAAAACGTTAACTTTTTTGTTGCAAGTAAAAAAAAAAAACTGATATCACCGTTTACTACGTCAAATAACTTATAAAAAAAAAATCGATAAGGTGTGGTTTCCTTGTGGAAATAGATTGGACCATTCATCAAATATCATCTTATATCTAATAAGGAATTGTTTAGATTTCTTTTATTTTTAAATTTATACTCTCATTAGTGATTAAAAGATAAATTTTACCTTTTAGCGGAAGTTGGACAATTAGGATGTTGCTGATATGTGAAACAATGAATTTAATTGTTAAAGTAAATAGGTTAGGTTCAAGGCATACAGTTCAATAAAAAAATATGTATTTTTATGTCCATGGTCACGGGTTCGAATCCAGTAGATAGCCGTATAATTTTTTTAAAGGTAGTAAAAAATCATTGCTTATGCTGTTTTTTTGATGGGACATAAAATGGTGGTCCCCTCCATGTGCGATGTCAGGCACTTGTTAACGATCCCTTTCCTAATTAAACCTAGATTAGGATTAATTAAACAAAATTTAGGACTCGCACTCCATTATCGTCTGATCAGCCGCTGTAGCGTAAAAGTAATGTTAATTGAGTATAAATAGAATAAAAAAAGATGTATTTAAGGTAAAAAAAGATAATACTTAAAATTCATTACGTTTTAGAATTAATTTTGAGGAATATTTGGGATGTTGATAAATTGTCGGTAATTAGTAATAATTAGTTTTAGGACATAACAAAGCGCTTTTACAGTGATATTTAATTATTATCTATTAGTTTATTTTTATTTTTTTTTTACTTCTAAATATTTCCTTCCCTTCAATGTTTTAAACGCCTTTCATTATTTCTTAATTCAGTTAATGCACTTTGATTTCATATAAACGGGGCCACAATTTTTCAAAATAATATAGATATTAAAATCGCGCACTCAAGTATCTAATAATTTTTGTAATTATCATCTATTCTATTGAGAATGGATTTATAATTTAGAAATTATAGACATTTTTATTTCAATAGAGTGAGAGTGCTTATTCATTGACTTATAAATCAGAAATCCACATTTTCGATTCTATTGTTTATACAATTAAACATTCGGAGTATATATTTAAAATATTTTCATTAATCATCAGCACTGTATTTTTTTACTTTAACTTACCAATATATGAAATATATTGTAAGTATTGCGATCGTGAAAATGTTCGCATTCGAGTGTTCACCGGAAATACACGTTTTAGGGTCTCCAGAGTGCAAATGGACAAGTTCCGCAAAAAGGTTTGTGTGTGATAAGTCTAGCACAAAATCATTGTTTCAAACGCAGAATTTCATATTTGAGACAACTATACGCCTGACATGTTACAACAGCTTTTTCATCAAAATCAGCTCACCAGAATAGCCAATTTATACCATGCATTTTGCACGTTTTTGCGATTTTCTCAAAAACGAGTGTAGCAATTTTGATTAAACTCGTTATATCGATGTAAAATTTAATGGGCTTTAATACGGTGAAAGTTTCATAGTGATTGAAATAGTCTGAAAGGGCTTGAATGCCGATAGTTTGAATTTTCTTCCTCTAAAGTATCTTCAATTTCGTAGATTCGAAAAAACTAACCATTTCATGTTGTTGACATTCATAAAAAACGGCTAAATATACAAGTTGAACGAATATGATAAACAACTGTATGAGAAAAGTGCAAAAGTATTTTTTAATGTGTTTTTTTTTTTTTTTTTTATAAAAGAATCATAATATGTATGTGAGTATATATATATACCGTTGGAAAACTAAAAAGTTTAGAAGAAATATTATCTTATAAACAAGGTTATAAAATGTAATGGAGAGGGATAAAAAGCGGATACAAGTAATTGTTTCAGATAATAATATAATAGATTATTTAATAAAACACATGTTTCTATCGATAAATCAATTTAATTAATTCTTTAAACATATTTCATCTCTAACGGTATATAAAAATTCTTAAATTGAATTTAACAACGGAAGTAAGTGAAAACCGCGTGTTGTGCGCACCAGATTTTTTAACAATAAAAACATGAATTAAGGTTTGAACAAGGAAATTATTCTTTCCCGCAAAAATTGTTATTCAAAGAACGTCCAGCCAATAGGGACTCGCATTCACAAAACCTTAACTGTCACCCAGACCACACGCGTTGACTGAGTCGAAACTTAAATCAATTCATGAAATACAGGTAGATCGATTCCCGTAACACAGGAAATTGTTTTCCTGGATATCGAAATGTTAATGCATTTCCTAAGAAAAATCATTGAAATTAACAAATCAATTTAAGGAAACATTTACGTACAGATAGTTGTAAATTTTTATCGTAAAAATAGAACTATACCTAGTTGTATTTTAGTTTCTAGGGTGGAAGAGAAACTTTTTTTTTTTTTTTGTATTTATTTATTTATCTTCAAAAATAAATGAGTTAAGGTTGAATATATAGGTGAAATTTCATTTTTTTTTCTTTTTTATAATTAATGGCGGTGTACTGATTTCAAAACTCTATAGAATTTCTTATCCAACTTCTAAAATTACTAAGTTTGTTTGTTTATGACGCCTCTACCCTTGTGGGTCATTGGCGTTCACACTTTTATTTTATACTCTTTTATAATATAAACTTCTTTTTAAATACTTGAAGAGGATATTGGCTTTGTTTTCATCATCTTGTAATAATTCTTTTAGAGTTTTTTTTTCCATTTTTAGCTCAATTCTTAATTTATTGAAAATTGGACAATCTAACAATATATGTTTTACTGTTCTCACTGTGTCACATTGCGTACAAGTTGGGGCTTCTAAACCTCGCAGAAGGTAGCCGTGGGAGAACTCACTATGTCCTATCCGGAGCCTGCAGAGGATCACTTCTTCTCTCCTTGACTTTCTGTTGGAGGTCTTCCAACGGGCACTATTTTTTAAAATTTCATTTAATTTAGATGGATTTGCATTCCATTCGACCTGCCACTTTTCCTTTGTTGACTATCGTAGCTTGAGGTGTTGTTAAACGACGAGCACAGTTTGCTGAGGCATCTGCTTTTTCATTGCCATATATGCAACTGTGAGCGGGAACCCATATTAACACCACCTCTTTATTCTTCATCAGGATTTCACGGTATATATTATAATTACTAAGTTACTAGCGTATATATACGCAAGGTTTCAATTGTTTTCCTTTTTTATTTTTTATAATAATTGTCTCTGTGCCTTGATTTTTAAAACTCAATACAATTTGTTTTCTCTATCATAAAAAAAAACACTGTGTTATAGGCTGATTATATTAGTTATACGCCGACCGAAAGATGTGGCAAGAATATTTAGGAACGAGAAACAACTAAGTTTTAACAAAAATTGTTAATAAAATAACTTAATGAGGCTAATATTAATTAAAATACGTTAAACAATTCTTATAATAGGCTTTGGACTAAAACCTGTATGGAATGTCGTCCTAGAGGACAAACCAGATTTTATTTTTAAAACTCGTCTTAGATTTACTCTCTACTCCCCTTCCCAAGTAAAAAAAATATATAAAGAATTTTAGGTGTTCGTGTAGGGAAGATTTTGATAGGTAGGTTCAGTAATGCTAGGCAAGGCATGCTCAACAAGGGAAGATTATGGTACGAATATGTAGATGAGCTTCGTAGTGAATTGCCGGTTGACTGTTTTCTATTTTAAGTCTTACATTCTTGAAGGATTTTGAAAATGGTATTATCTCTCTCTTTTTTCTTGATAGATTATTTTGTATTTTTTATTTACATAACCGTATATACATAAGAAAAGATGCGTTCGTGTCTGAAACGAGAGGACTAACTTAGACCAGTTGTATTTAATTTAGCATCATTAGAATATTTCATAAAAAAGATCACGCTTACAAAGAAAATTCAAATCTGGGTGGTAGAATATCGGTTTTAAATTTCGCTGACGATTTGTTACTGTTGGATGTAGATAACTTTTTTAGTGCGGAAACTGAAAAATCTGGTGCGGGCAACACATGACTTTCACTTACCTCCATTTTTAAAATCAATGAAAGAATTTTCAAAAACAGTTAGAGATAAAAATACGTGAACCTATTAATGAATTAATTAAATTGAATTTAAATAGAAACATGTTTTTCATTAAAAAATCTATTATACTATTATCTAAAATAATCAGTTAGTTTTATGTTCATTTCATCACTCTCTATTAACTTTTAAAAGCTTGTGTATGAGATAATATTTTTTTCTAAAATCTTTAGCTTTTTAACGGTATATCATACATGTATATTACTGCTCTTATGTTCAAAAACGAAAAATTGCATTAAAAAAATATGTTTTCCGTTTTCTCCTTTAGTTGGGTATTAATTTCATTCAATTTATATATTTACCTGTTTTTCATCAGCGTTAACAAGATAATATAGTTATTTTAATTGAATCTACAAAATTAAAGGTACTTTAGAAAAAGAAAATGTAAAATATCAGCATTTATGCCCTGTCAGACCATTTTAATCGGAATAAAACCTACATGATATTAAAGCCCATTAAATTTCACATCGATATAGCGAGTTTAATCAAAATCGTCGGAACCGTTTACGAGAAAATAGAAAAAAGGTGCAAAATGCATGGTATAAAGTGCCTCTTCTAGTAAGCTCATTTTGATGAAAAACGTTTTGTCTTGTCTCGGGCGTATAGTTGTCTTAAATATGAAATTTCAGTTTCATAGGACTTACCGTTTCCCTCCGGGAGTTACCACACACACACACACACACACACACACACACACACAGACCTTTTTGCGGGACTTAGTTATTTGGACTCAGGGGACCCTAAAACGTGTATTTCCGTTGAAAACTGGAATTCGAAAATTTTCACGATCGCAATACTTCCCCTTACTATATATAGTAAGTGAAAGTAAAAGTACGTTATTTATTTATATTTTATTGAATTTTACAACTGTACATAACATAAATACAACCAGTAAAAGTGCTGAATTCTAATAAAGGGCGTGAAAAGACTTGTGAAGAAACTACCCAGTGGTAGAACTTCAATGGTTATTTAAATTAGTTAATCTCGAGACTATATTCTTTTCAATCGCTTCGGAGGTTTGTCAGGAATATGTGAGGTTGATAGATTGCGGACAAGGGAGTTTATGAGGGTTGGAAGTGGTACCGTTGAAAGTGGTATATCTGGTACGAGAATGGTCTACAAAAATGGGATATTAAGTTCGCTATGGACGATGAAGTAAGGAGCATTGCACGTTAATGAAAACCAGTAAAGAAATAGAGCTTGAATATATGGTTTGAAATAGACGAAATATTTGGTTAGAAATAGAAGCGGTGATAGTCTTGGTGATATTACTATGGATAAATTTAGATGTTTAGGATCTTTGATAACTAGAAAAAACGAATTCAGGTGGAAATAAAGTTGCGGTGGTTATTATTATACGCATGTTATTATTCAGTTGCGAAATTACTTAGCTCGCGGCTTCTGTCAAGAAAAAACGGTTAGAATTTACAAAACTATTATTATCCCGACTGTTGTGAAACGTGTTTGCTTATTCTGAAGGATGAACACCGCCTTAAATTTTTTGAGAATAAGATACTACGTAAAATATTTGGTCCAAAGAGAGATAAAGATACTGGAGAATTCAGAAGGTTATACAACGCGGCATTACGGAGCTTGTACCCCGTCAATATAATTGAGTTGGTTGCAACGCGGCGAATCAAATGAGCGTGTAAAGTTGGTGTTCTGGGTGAAGATCGAACTCGGAAAAAGTTAATACGCCCTGAAAACCTGATTATGAACTTGGATGGTGATCATTGGAAGAATCTGTGTAGGAAACATTTGGAGGTATGGAACCTTTATGTTAGCTAAGCCTCTCAGAACTTCTGAAGAGTCATTGATTAAGTTAGATAGAGGACAGGAGATTAATTGCCAGCTTTGTTTTCCCTAATTTTTCAGTTACCCACTTTACCTAGACTAGGTTGGGTTCCACGAAAGTCTCCCTACTCCAGGGTTGCCAGACGGCTAATATAAATAAATAATTTTATTCTGTCACGGCTTCTTTCGAATCATCGATCTGGAGAAGATCTAGATAACTCCGATCCCTGAATATTTCATCAAAAAATCAAATATTTCATTACTCATATCTCATTTGGATGGAATCTGTTTCATAATGTTCGTGTTATAAAAAAAAATGTATATTTATTTAATTTTTCACTTTATAGTTTCAAGATGTAACAAGTACGAAGTTTTCTTAATCAGTTCCCTATATTCAAAAATCGTGAGAAAAAAAAAAGTTCATAAGCTTTTCCTAGCCTACATATATAATGGCATTTATATCAGGAAATAAATATTAATTTCCTGAATTTTCATTGTTTTGACCTTAATTCATTCGATAAAATTAGTTGATGTTGATATTTTTTTTTTTCTAAAATCGATAGATAGATAAAGTAACTAAAATAATGTATTAAAACGATAGACTTTTCTTTGTAGAAAATCCTAGTTCCAGGCTTAATCTAGGATTTGTTTTTTCCTAACCGATCAACCTTCAGTAGAATGGCGCCTATTCAATCCTATAGCGCCAACATAATCATGTTGAAGTCAATCTAATGGTGGTCCCACGAATAAATATTTATCTTCCCACTCAAGCTATAACAGATTAGTAACCTTTAGGATAAACTATTTTATTTGCCTAGATTGGTTAGGACGCGAAACAAAAAAAAAAAAAAAAAAAAAAAAAAAAAAAAAAAAAAAATACAACACAACTAACGCATAATATATCAATTAACATTTCCTCGAAGTTCGGAACAGTTCCAGTATTGTTACTGGGATAGTTCCCTTAATAGTTCCAGTTCCGAACGGATACAAGTCCAAATAGCCTATTCGACCTCCACCTTGGTTGGACTCAGTTGATCAATAAATTGATTCAACGGTCTGGATTTTATCTGATATTAACTAGTGTATTATAAAAAAATATTTACATTTATAAGTATACGTTATGGGCGTCAAATAATAACATTTTTACTTTCACTTACCTATATATGAAATATATGGTAAGGGAAAGTATTGCGATCGTGTAAGTTTTCAAGGAAATACACATTTTAGGATCCCTGTGTCCAAATAACCAAGTCCCGCTAAGAGGTGTGTGGTAACTCCCCCGCGTAAAAGAAAAGTCCCATGATACTGAAATTTCATATTTTGAACAACTATACGCCCGAGATGTTCCAAAACTTTTTCATCAAAATCAGCTAACCAGAAGAGCCACTTTATACCAAGAATTTTGCACGATTTTCTGAAAAACAGGTCCTTTTATTTTTTGTAGATTCTATAAAAATAATCCGATTTTTAATTAAATAAGCCGATCAAATTAAATTTTTTGGAGCAATTTTTTTTTTGGCATAGGCCTATAGCAGAATTATCAAGGATAACCACCCCTTTTGAGAAAAGATATTCAAAATTATTAGGTCTCTTCTTCCCTTAGAAAATCGTGATATACCCGATTTTTTTGTGAAAAAAATTAAATTAAATATTTCTACCATGCTGATTACAAATATGCATTTCTTGCGGTCCTAAAACTCTTACTAAGCAGCTAATTAACTTGATAAAGTAACTAATTACAACCGATTTCCTAGTCCATCGAACTTACGATTAGTTTTTGTTTTAGTTAGTCAGGTACGTCTCAAAAATGAAGAAAATAAATTTCTTGCTGTCTAAAAACTCTTCCTAATGACCGCCAGAAGAGCACTTACCAACTGATTTAAAATAAGACTAGATGGAGTTTATAATAATTATATTATGCAATATATAATAGAAAGATTATACGATTTTGTTAATTTATATCGGTTATTAATTTTGTTTTTGATGTAAAATATCTAGGATTTTGTTATTTCTTATGCTATGAGTAAATGAATATATAAAATTTCAAAATGAAAATATTTAAGGCAATAAATAAAGATTAATTTTTCAAGTTAGATAAGGCTGATTCAGGATCCCAAAGTCTTGAAATTGAGAAAATGCCAACATTTAAATGCTGTTTCAGTTTAACTTTTTAAAATAAATATACATATATATATATATATATATATATATAAATTTAATATATGTCTATATCATAGATTATTAGCTCGTTACAAAAAAAAAAAATATATAAAAATAATAAATAAATAAACAAAACTCTTTGTAATTCTAGCATAGTAGAAAATTATTGGTATTAATATTTCATCAATCTATGATTATACATTTTTATTGTATAACAAGAAAAAAATAACATACTATGATCCCTAAAAATGACATAAATGCTAGTCATTTTTTTTTAACACTATCGATTCGCCCTTGGTTCGTACGAGTGCAATTTAAATGTGGTGTAATTTATGTTTAAGGAACTTCAGTTTGACCAATTAAAAATTTATTACTTTGGGATTATGTGTTCGTTGTAACGAAAAGTACACTTAGTAAGAAAATATTATATTTGTTATATAACGTCTATCAATTCTTATATTTAATCATCGACAGAAATTATAAACATAAATTGGTCAAAAAATCAAAAATTGCTTTATATTGAGGATGTATAGTCGACTGTAGAAACTATTATAGGTGGTATAGTCAGGAATCAGTCATTTTTTGAAAAGTTTTTAATTTTGTCAACGTTTCGGCCCAAGCTTGTGAGCCATCATCAGGGCATTACTGAGCCATGTCCAAGCATAAAATCAAGCTTGGGCCACTTGCTCAAGGCTCACAAGCTTGGGCCGAAACGTTGGCAAAATTAAAAACTTTTCAAAAAATGACTGATTCCTGATTATTCTACCTATAAAAATTGCTTTAGTTTATTTGTTATGTTGAACTGTTCCTCTTTTATTCGGTTTATTGCAATTTTCAAATCTCATAAAAACTTTTTATGAATACATTTTAATGTATAAAAGTTTTTTTTTTTTTTTTTTTTTTTTATTGAGATATATTACAATTTGTTTCTATATGAACATTAGTAATAGTGATATATGAACCCATTCACACAATATATACAATGATAAAGTCAAATAAATAAAATATAATATATATACAAAATAAGAAAACAAACAACAACCTATAACTGAGATAAATACAAATAAGTGATATATATAGAATTAAATAATAATAAATATAAAAACAAAACAAAACAAAACATTAACCTATAATTGAGATAAATAAAAGTTTGCAAATAAACAAACATCATTCAAACAAACATAACTATATACAAAATATACAAGTGCTATAGAGGGACCCCAGACTGGGCTTTTCCCCCACTTGTGGAGGAAAAAGCGGAATCCAAAAGATCCTAGACCCTCGCCCTCAGCCGCGTCACTGGTGTGAATCAGTGGAGGCCGAACTAGGGCGCACTAGCCACAAACATACATTACATGAGTGGAGGATCTGACCAGTGTCAGAACTCCAATTTAAACGTTTACAATACGTCTCGCGGCCACTGCCGTTTCAATCTTCGAGGAGGATTGTAGGGATGGGTGGTGCTGGATAGGGATTGTGCTAGAGGGTTAGGATGATGAATAAGGTTCTGATGAAATTTGGAAATTTGGATGGTACCAGGTCTAAAATAAACGGAATTTTAAGGTCGTGGTGTAGGGTAGAGTTGGTAACGTAATAGGGAGCATTAACTATTGTTCGGAGAACTTTGGATTGGAAGGATTGGATGCGTTTGATGTTAGAATGTTTAGCTGCTCCCCACAGTTCAAGTCCGTAGGTCCATATTGGTTTCAGTACTGTCTTGTATATTAGTAATTTGTTGTCAACTGTAAGATGAGATTTTCTGTTTAGTAGTCTGTATAACTGGCCGAATCTGCGGTTAAGTTCTTTTCTTTTAAGTCTTGTGTGTGGGTTCCACGTCAGCCTTTTGTCTAGTAAAAAGCCAAGATACCGGACTGTGTCAGAGGAAGGAAGCGGTAGGGAATTGAAATAAACCGTTGGACAGGATTTGCGTCGAAGAGTGAATGTGACGTGTGAGCACTTGTTTTCGTTCACCTTAATACGCCAAGCGTTACACCAGTCTTCGACAAGGGAAAGGTGATTTTGTAAATTAAGCGATGCTGCTTCAGGATCGGAATTGGATGACAAAATGGCGGTATCATCAGCAAATGTTGCCAGAAAGGTATCGGGATCGGTAGGGATATCGGCGGTGTAGAGGATGTAGAGGACGGGTCCCAAGACGCTGCCTTGAGGAACACCAGCCTCAACAATATAATGTTTGGAAAATTCTGAGCCACAGCGAACTCGGAAGGAGCGGTTTGATAGATAGGATCGGAGGACTAGGTATAAGGATTGGGGTAAATGGGTTTTGAGCTTAAAGAGCAATCCCGGGTGCCACACCCGGTCGAAAGCTTGAGATATGTCCAGAAAGGCACCCGAACAATACTCCTTGCACTCAAGGGCAGAGGAAATGTGGTCCACAACTCGGAGTCCTTGCTGAACCGTGGAATGTTGAGGACGAAATCCGAACTGATGTGAAGGAAAATTTTGAAATTTGGCTAGGATTCGTTTTAGTAGGAGCTTTTCGAAAATTTTTGAGAGGATCGGAAGTAGGCTGATAGGTCTGTAAGATGACGTGTTGTTAGAAGGTTTGCCTGGTTTTAGGAAAAGGATGATAGTTGAATGTTTCCATAAAAGAGGAAAATAGGTAGTGCGTAGGATACAGTTATAGAGATATGTAAGGAATGTAATGGCTTTAGGTGGAAGTTGTCTTAAGATTTGAGGAGTAAGGAGATCGTATCCAGGGGATTTACGGAGAGGAAGCTTTTTAAGAAGATATCTGACCTCAGAGGGATTAACTGCTTTAGGTGGTAAGGAAAGCGGTATTGGTGATATAAGGAACTCTTCAACTGCCGCCGTATGGGTAGGATTAAGCTCTGGATGAGGAGTAAAAACTTTGGAAAGGTGCTGTGCGAATTCCTCGGCCTTATCCTTGTCAGAAGCAGCCCAGGAACTATCACAGCGCCGGAGAGGATGGGAAAATGGTGTGGGATTTTAGGATTCTCTTCGTGACATTCCAAAGGGAATTGTCACGAGTCGAGAGAGAGGAGAGGTAGGTATTGTAGGATTGGGAACGGAAGATCGCCAACTCCCGCTTTAATTTTCTACAAAAAAAGTTATAGGAGCGGCGATCCTCTGGGTGGCGGGTGCGTTGCCATAATGTTCTGGCTCGGCGTTTGCTGTTGATGAGGTCTGTCAGGTGTTGTGGTAAATGGCTTTTATAAGGAATTATTTGGGAGTACTTGGGAGAGGAGGCAGTCCAGGCAGCTTGTTGAATAGCGGTTGTAAAGGAATATACGGCGTCGTCAAGGTCATTTGGGGTTTTCAGAATCACTCTGAGGTCAATATCATTAGTGAGGATTTCGCGGAAGAGGTTCCAGTTAACAGGGCCTTTAAGGAATGACGGTGGGATAGGTTTAGGAATAGGTGTTACGGATACATTTAGAATCAATGGACTATGATCAGAGGATAGTTCATCAAGGCGAGCTATGGAAAAATTAAGAGAGCCTAATCCGCTGTGGATGAAGAAGTCAAGGATGTCAGGATTACGGTTAGGATCTGTTGGCCAGTAGGTAGGAGAATCGGGAGGTAGGAGATGAAAGCGTCGGGAGTTGAGTGCAGACTGCAATGTCCGCCCACGAGAATTGGTGGTTCTAGAACCCCACTGTTGATTCTTGGCATTTAAGTCTGCACCCAAAATGAAGTGATTACCCAAGTAGTTGAGAAAGGATTCAAATTGGGCAGAGGAAATGGGATGTTTAGGAGGGCAGTATGCTGATGCGATGATAAGCGGAAAGGAAAATGTTTTGATAACAATGGAAGTTGCTTGTAGGTAATCGTGGGCGGGAAGTGGGTGTAAGTGATGGGAGAGGGATCGGTGGACTATGACAGCAGAACCGGCATGGGCTTTGCCGTCTGGATGGTCGGTCCGGTATGTCGTGTATCCTGGTATTTTAAAGTACTGTTTAGTGGTTAGTCTAGTTTCAGTAATGAGTGCAATATCAATGTTTTTGTCTTGCAGTACGGCTGTAAGTTCGTCAGTGTGAGTTCTAACACCATTCGCATTCCAAAGGAGAATGGATAAGGAATTAGGTGTAGTCATTTATGGTTTTTTTAAGGCAGGAATGAGATTTGTTACGAGATTCGTAAGGAGTGATATTAGGGGCATAACAAGGGATTTAATTTCGGAGATAAAGGATGTCATCAAACTGGTAAGGTCTGTGGCATTTGAAGGAGGAGGGATATGAGAGATTTGTGGTTGATTAGGATTTTTAGGATTGGTTACATTTTGAGGAAGAGGTATATGTGGAATGGATTGAGGTACATTCTGTAGTTCCGGCAGGGCCACGGCTTCAGTACTTTGATTCCCACCTCCAAGTAGGTGGGCAAATGATACATTGGCATCAATAAGTTTTGAGGGTTCTCTTCTGTTTCTTACTTGTCTTGCTGTTTCATCCAGTACTTGAGGTTTTTGAAACCTGGTCCTCAGTTCCTTATAGATTTGGCATCCTTTATAGTTGGCTGGGTGGTCCTTGAGGCAATGAGCACATACAGCTGGTGTTGATTTTGGTTTTGTACACTCCACAGACTTGTGCTGTTCACCGCATTTCACGCATCGAGGTATGTGATGACAATAACTTTTAGTATGACCATATGCTTGACAGTTATGGCACTGAACTATCTCCTTCTTTATGTAAGGTTTTTCAACTCTTACGCTGGTATAGTATAATCTATTGAGGTCATAGATTTTTTCAACTCCTTCTGCTGGTTCCAAATCCACAAAAAAGAGAGGTAGAGGAATTTTATCCTTTAGGACATTAGTGACTTGCCGCACTTTATAGCCCATCTCCGTTAGTTCTTCTTTAATTGCTTCAACTGGTGTCGAGGGGTGTAAGTTTCTGATTACAACCCTTAAAGCTCTCTCTTGGCGTAGCTGATAGGTATGGAAATCTGCTTTGGTTTCAGTTAAATATTTCACTATTTTTCTATATGTCTCGGCAGTAGTAGGAGATATTTTGGTATCATTAATTCTACTCATACAGTAGTAGCTGGTAGATTCGGTAATTTTGTTCAATTGCGCACACAACAACTGGAAATTTCTAATATTTTTGACAAATATGGGAGGAGGCCGTGGTTCACTGGGTATAGGAGTAGATTCCATGTTTTCTTTTTCATTATGCAAAATCTGAAAAGGATTCGGGGTGAAAAACGGCGATTCGTCAGTCATCCCTTGTGACGATGTGCCAGGTTGTGGTTCAGATTCTGAATTAGTACCCGAAGGGGTTGCTTGTAGATTTAATCTTTTATTAGTATCACGGCGAGGTCTTTGTTTTGTAGGAGACGTGATTGAACCACTAGATCTAGATCTTTTAGTTGAAGCTTTGGAGGACATTACTTGATGATAATTTCGCATTTCATGTAAGGAAAATAATTAAATAATAACCAGATGTGGGGGAAAAAAAAAATAACTTAAGAAAACTTAAGCAAGACCAGCCTTGCCTAGCTATTGGCAATCAGCTGATATGAAGAGGTGACTCAGCATTCACTTTACAGTGTAAATTGTAACCCAACTTACCGTTGTTTGCTCCAATATTAACTGTTGTTGTTATCCTGAAGCCTGGTGATGTTTTCAAGACTGTTCTGAAGTGATATCCAACTGAAAAAGCAAGAAATCCAAGAGCCGACTTGAAAGATGACCGCTATACACATGCGCATGCGCAGAACTCTTGTATAAAAGTTAATGCAGTTTCCATGTGAGTCCCATTTAGCTTACAGTGGAAATACTATTTTTATTTTTTTGTGAAATGATCTAAAAGAGAAAATAATTATTAACAGTATTAGTTTACAATAACTTTTCCTTTATTTTAGCAACTTACGTACGATTTGGTACATAATATTTTTTTCTAAAATTTTGACTAATGTACGAAGTTAATAACCTGTACGATCACCACGAATCACCATAACCTCCTTAATCGGGATCACTTGTAGGTGGGTGGTTAGCATAACAGCCTCCTATGCCAAAGGTCACGGGTTCAAACCCGCAGGTGGTCCTAGGATTTTTTAATGCGATGTCAGGTACTCGTTAAAGACCCCTATCCTAATAAAACCTTGATAGGCGAAATTTAGGACTCCCACGGTAGCATCGTCTGATTAGCCATAGTAGCATAAAGTGACGTTAAATAAATAAACAAACAAACCTCCTTAATCCACAACATTACAAATACAATTTGTGTATAAGTTAATACCAATATAACATCTTTCTATTAAATTGCCCGACTTATTTTATTGGATATTAACTTTTCTAAAATGTTGCGCTTTCCAACGGTATATTATTCGTCTATGTCTATTATATTTCAAGAATAATTTTTTTATGACTTGGTAACAGAAAATTAATTTTTCTCGCTTAAAGAAAAGCTAAATTCGCAATGGATTTTGCATATAAACCTTCGGGAAAGAATGCCCTAAATTGTGATGAAAACCGTATCAAAATCCGTCCAGTGGTTAAGAAGGGGTTAGCGGAAACCAAAATCTCGTTATCATTTTACTTTACTTACTATATATAGTAAGGGGAAGTATTGCGATCGTAAACATTTTCGAATTCCAGTTTTCAACGGAAATACACATTTTAGGGTCTCCTGAGTCCAAATAACCAAGTCCCGCAAAAAGGTCTGTGTGTATGTGTGTGGTAACTCCCGGGCGGAAACGGTAAGTCCTATAAAACTGAAATTTCAGATTTAAGACAACTATACGCCCGAGACGTGACAAAACTTTTTTCATCAAAATGAGCCTACCAGAAGAGGCACTTTATAGCATGCATTTTGCACCTTTTTTCGATTTCCTCAAAAACGGTTCCGACGATTTTGATTAAACTCGCTATATCGATGTAAAATTTAATGGGCTTTAATATCATGTAGGTTTTATTTAGATAAAAATGGTCTGACAGGGCTTAAATGCCGATATTTTAAATTTTCTTTCCCTAAAGTACCTTTAATTTTGTATATTCAATAATAATAACTAGATTATCTTGTTAACGCTGATGAAAAACTGGTAAATATATAAATTGAATAAATTCGATACCCAACTAAAGGAGAAAACAGAAAAAATATTTTTTTAATGCAATTTTTCGTTTTTGAACATAAGAGCAGTAATATACATGTATGATATACTGTTGGAAAGCTAAAGATTTTAGAAAAATTATCTTCTCATACACAAGCTTTTAAAAGTTAATAGAGAGTGATGAAATGAACATAAAACTAACTGATTATTTTATATAATAATATAATTGATTTTTTAATAAAACACATGTTTCAATATAAATTCAATTAGATTAATTCCTTAATAATTTCACGTATTTTTATCTCTAACTGTATTTGAAAATTCTTTCATTGATTTCAAAAATGGAGGTAAGTGAAAGTCGTGTGTTGCCCGCACCAGATTTTTTTATATGTGATGTTTAAACTATTTGTTTTAGGAATGCTACGTTTTGTTTCAGGGCTGCTTTCATTCATAAAAAATAAGTAAAAACCGATGAATCTTGTGTCATTTCTTTTCATATTCCTTTCCCGTGTATTCTCCTCAGGAACCATATTTCCGTTGCTTGGAGTGCTTTAAGGTAATGGTCTCAAATAAAAGATACATTTTATGGATGAATAAAATATATCTTTAATAAAAAAGGGATTTATGAGAGATGATTATTTTCACCAAACTTTTAAAGAATTTTCGCATAAACATGTGTCGACATTTGGGAAGGTTAGATAATAGGCCGAATCAATTTTTTTTTTTTTTTTTTTTGTAGCAATATATTTTAGCATAGGCCCATATCAGAATGTCAAGGATAACCATCCCACAAAAGGAAAAAAAAAATCAAAATTATTAGGCCTCTTCTTCCACTAAAGAATCGCGATAAACCTGATTTTTTCGAGAAAAAAAATTAAAGGTTTGTTACCTCATCGATAACAAAATCCTTTCACATAAGATGGCTCTATCTGATTTGGGCAGTTCATTATTTATTTATTTTATTTAATTAATTTATTAGAGATAACTGGAGACCGGATTTCCATGTTTTTGCACAAACTATTTTCTGGTTTGTATCAGCTTCCAACGTTCATGCATCAACGTGTACTGTAATTGATTTATTAAAGTTCACTGTTTTCGGACTGAAATTTATATTTAAAACTTTATTTGTATTAAAATGAGTGTTTGGACATTTTACTTTCACTTACCTATATATGAAATGTATAGTAATGGAAAGTATTGCGATTCTTAATTTTTTTTTATTTTAGTTTTCACCGGAAATACGTGTTTTATGGTTTCCTGAGTCCAAATGACCCAATCCCGCAAAAAGGTCTGTACGTGTGAGTGTAAGTGTAATTTAACGTCTCTTTATGCTGCTGATCGCAAATCGGACGATGCTACAGTTTGACATTGTACAGGCTCGGGACTACTTTTTTACGTCCCTCCGAAGGTCGAATTACTCTAAATCGGTCCGAAAAAGCTTTTTTAAACTTCAATATTTTTTTTCATGTGCTTTCTTTAATTTCCAATATATAATATTATTTTTTGTATAATCTGCATTTTGTTTTAAAAAATGTAATGATCTTTTTTAAAAATATATTTATTGATATTTACGAATATATAATAAAATACATCAAGTAAATGTGATACAAGATTATACAGTCATGATTAACATGTAGGGATACTACCCATTAGCAGATCTCCAAAAACTATGCTGAACCAGAAGGTCTCGAGGTCATCTTCTTTTCTTTTCAGACGCCTCGGAGGATTATCAGGGATTGTAGAGGTAGCAAGGTTTGAAACTAGTGGATTAGAGTGGAAATGGAGTTTATTATAAAAGGAGTGGTACCTGGTTCGGGCCATGTCAGCAACATAGGGAGCTTAGGTCTTTCTGGATGAGTTGATTCGTGACAAAATAAGGTGCATTGATGATTTTTCGAAGGATTTTGGATCGTAAGGATAGGATGGTTTAGTAGAGCCCCAAAGACTCCGTAAGTCCATATCGGCCATATGATAGTCATGTAGATGAGTCTTTTGTAGTTAAGCGGAATGTTTGAGCGTTTGTCCAGTAAGTGTCGATATAGTCGAAAACGTCGGACAGTTTCTTGTCGTTTCAGTCTTGTATGAGGATAAAAAAAAAAAAAAAAAAAAAAAAAAAAAAAAAAAACTACCCAAAAAATGTTCCCTCTTTTCTCCTTAAGTGGTTTATCTAATTCCTTCAACTTGTATATTTCATCTTTTTTTTTAAATCAATTTTGGACCTACAAATTTTAAGGCACTTTAGGTGAAGAAAACATCAAATATTCGGGTTTAAGCCCTGTCAGACTATTTCAATCGGAATGAAACCTACATGATATTAAAATTATATTTCATATATTCGTAACAAAGTAAGGAGCATTGGGGATTTTTCGAAGGATTTTGGATTGTAAGGATTGGAGACGGGAAGAATTTGATGGTTTAGTAGAGCCCCAAACCTCTACTCCGTAGGTCCATATCGGTCTTATGATAGTCATGTAGATGAGCATTTTGTAGTTAAGCGTTTGTCCTGTAAGTGTTGGAGTAGTCAAAACGTTGGGCAGTTTCTTTTCGTTTCAATCTTGTGAGAGGATTGTTTAGTTTTAAGGATTTTTTTTATTTATTGAGTGATGCTGACTACGAGTGTATATAGAATACATAATACATATTAAGTATTTAAACTGATGAAAGATAAATACAAATCAATCAATAGATAAGCGACTGAATACATTAGAAAACTCGAGAAAAAAAAAATCATTAAACATATTATATAAGGAAAACCGATTTCCACAATATGTGAGAAATCGTGTTGATTGTTATCGTTTTATTCTGAGATAAATGTGCATATAAACTCTCCCCAATAGATATTTAAAAAAAACAAAAAAAAATAAATAAATAAAACAAGGAAAATTCTGTGATTTAAAAATAACCACAACTTCTACCACCTATACATGGCCAAACCGAGTAGCTTACAAGGAAATTTCGAATTAAATAACCAGTTTGAATTTGAATCTTATGAATTAATCCGATTCATTACTATGTTAATTTTTTAATTGTGGAAAAAAATGAGAGAATTAACATTATATTCTACATTTCAAGATGAAGGTACAAACCCAAGAAGAAATAAAAAAGTTCAACTTGGTATTACGCCACTAGACTTAAAATATGTTAATGGATTTCAGCCTTCATGGTTTGCAACTGCAATAAGAATGTATTCAGTGATGTTTAAAGTATTTCCACCGACTACAAAGATATAGAATTTATTTGTGCAATTCATGGCTTTGACTCATTTTACGCTAACTATGTTTATAAATTCTCATACAAAAAACCATAAAATAAATTCCAATAGCTTTAATTGAATTTTTAATCAAAATTAATCTATTATATTACTTGATAAATAGATAATAAATCATGAATTATCATAATATTGCGTTGTTTCACATGAAATGTCCGTTTTATAGTTTCTGAAATACATTAAGGATTTTGCAGGTCTCTGTTGTTTTCTTCCGAATGTTTACATATTTAAAAAAAACAGTTACTAATCCTCTACCTTTGTATTATAAACATTAGCTTCCCAACCAATTGCCCAAATTTTAGTATTACTCCAAATATGAACATGGAAACATCCGATTTTCGAGTAATATTTTTGTATGAGTTTAAACTCGGCCATTCAGCAGCTGAGACCGCTAGAAATATTTACAAGGCTTTTGGGGAAGGGAGTGTTAATGAACGGATCATTCGCCGTTGGTTTGCTAATTTTTCAGCTGTGGATACCGACTTGGAAAACTTGCCCCGAGGAAGACCTCCGTCCGTAATAGAAAACGATGTCCTCAAACATACAGTAGAAGGAAACCCATAAAATTTTAAAATTATTTTTTAATTTAATTAAATTTTATTTAATAAAATTTTCATTATCATATTAATATGTATCTCTTTTGTTCTGATGTTTGTAGCCCTGATGATGGCTCACAAGCTTGAGCCGAAACGTTGGCAAAATTAAAAAAAAAAAAAAATGACTGATTCCTGATTATTCCACCTATAATAGTTTCTACCGTCGACTATACATCCTCAATATAATTTAAAAAATCCTATAATATCACTAAATAATATTTATTTTTTATGATTAGTTTGACTTGAGGAAGTTCTTCTTATTTTTACATATTTAATCAAGCATAATTTTCTTCCATCATATCTTTATTATTATAATTAACTATATAACTCGTCAATATTAGTCGACGTCGACTTTGTCCCCATTATCTAGACTAAAATTGTTTAAAACATTTTGATTTTAGTTACATTTAATTTTTTTTTTCTGTATCTATATATATTAATTTTTATGAAGTCATTAATTAGATACAATTTTCATATTGTACTTTAATTTACCTTTTTTGTTCATTATTTATTGATATACATTTTTTGTAGCTAACAGCTATATGCACTTCTAAATGTCGATTATATTTTAAAAAAAAACTAAATGATAAAGATATATCAAAACAAACATTTATAATCACATTAAAAGATCCTAAAGCCACGTTCAGGTTTGAACTTGCAACTTTGACAGTATAATTTTTTTTTTTTTAATTAAAAAATATCCGTATGATCTTAATTAATATTGATGAAAAGCGAGTAAATTTTCGCGATGAAGACATGCAACGTGGATCTAAACATCATTTAATATTTTTTTTTTTTTTTACTATTTAACTTTCATTTGCCCATGATGTTTACAATCGAAAAATTATGAAACTGGTACTGATTACACATCTAACGAAACAAATTAGGTGACTGAGACTCAACTTGTTCCTGAGTTATGAAATTCTCTTCGCTGTTAAAATAATGGTTTCTGTAAAAATTATTTTTAAAAAACCTGTACCACTACAACTCATGAAGAGGTTTGGGCTCAGTACACGAAGAAATTCGTACTGTTTCTAGGCCAACGGCCGTGCAATGAGGTGATTCGGCCGAGATCACGCTCAGCCGCCAGGTACCCACTTGATTGAGTCTGGGTGTGCCCCAGGAGGGCCTCCATACCCCAGGATCACCCCTCGGCTGAAATAACAGAAAAAATAATATCCCGCCACAGCCGGGATTCGAACCCAATACCCGGAGCACAGTAGACTAGCGCATTACCCACTAGGCCACGCCGTTTCCTCAGATTTTTTTTTTATTATTTATTTATAGTAGTCTACAACTGTATTAAAGAACACAATAAGTAAATATGAGGAATGAAAAAAAAAAAGTCATGAAAATTTTTTGAGAAAGAATGAAAAGAGGAGTATCTATCTGTCTGCAACAAATAGGATGTTTAGGTCATTATGGAGGAGTTGATTTGTAACAAAATAAGGAGCATTCAGGATTTTGCGAAGGATTTTGGATTGTAAGGACTGGATGCGGGAGGAATTAGATGGTTTCGTAGAGCCCCAAAGCTCGATTCCATATGTCCAAATAGGTCTGATAATAGTAATGTAAATGAGTCTTTTGTAATATACTGGAAGTTTTGAACGTTTGTCTAGTAAGTGTTGTAGTAATCGATATCTTCGAGCAGTTTCTTGTCGTTTCAGTCTTGTGTGAGGATTAAAAAAAATATTAAACTTCGGTAATTTTGCATATTTCAGAACGAAACAAAAACTATATTGGTGATGATAGTACTGAATACAGTTTTGGTCCTTACAACATAGTACCTAAGTAGCCAAAAAAATTGTTTAAAAAATTCACGAAAATTTACATATACTGAAATTTATAGCGGGCTAGAATAAGGGTGGTTAGATGGGAGTCTCTCTCCTTTTTCTTTTATAGTCTTCATATTATCAACATATATTATTTTTCATCTGTCACAGTTTCAAAGAACTTTTATTTTAATAGGGCGTAAAAGTTACGTGCACCACACGTTTTTACTTTCACAAAAGTTATTTTTTTTTTTAGTACTTAGTGCTCTATCTACCAAACTGTAATTGTCTCTCACATAACGCTTAAATTTTCGCATTTCAAATTCTAAATAAGATTTTATAGAAGAACTACACTTAGGATATAAGCCAACCAGAGGCGTCGGAAGTCTCAAATTCCTCTTCTATTACTTCAAAGCTAGCAGGGAATTGCATATACCGACAAGCAAGTATTCAAATGCAACGACTTACCCTGACGATGACAACAGGACTCGGAGCGATGGACGGCATTGCGGTGGCTGATGGACTGGAAGCACACTGGCAGATTTTGGGGAGGGGATGAAAGTATTGTTTTCAACGAGGGGAGGTGGAAGTTTAACGTTCATGACAACTTCACTAAAGGCAAACAGGTTTATTTTATTGCTACTAAGTGAGTATTCGTACTTGTAAGGTATTCAGCGTATCTTCTTACACTGTAAATTGTACGTTTATTTATACATTTATCTGGCACCCGGGATTGCTTTAAAAACTCCGGACATTCCTCCCTCCTACATATTTTCTTATTATCCAGTCATACTTCAGTAATAGATCCTTTATAATAAATCACGATGGTTCCTACTCCTCCTCCTTTTCTCAGTCTGCTGGTGTTCCTCAAGGCAGCATCCTAGGACCCATTCTTTATACAGTCTATACAGCTGATGTCGCAACCCATCCTGACACTATCCTTTCTACCTATGCCGATGATACTTGTGTGTTATCAGTCAATAACGATCCGGTTGAACAGATATGCTACCTAGGACTTCTACTTGACAAACGTTTAACATGGAATCCCCACACTAGATTGAAACGACATGAAACTGCTCGCCGCTTTCGGCTACTTCAACACTTACTAGACAAAAGGTCAAAGCTTCCTCTTAACTACAAAAGACTCATCTACATGACCATCATAATACCTATCTGGACTTACGGAGTAGAGCTATGGGGGTCTACTAAACTATCGAATTCCTCTCGTATCCAATCCTTACAATCCAATATTTTGTCACGAATAAACTTATCCATGAAGAAATTAATGTTCCATATGTTACTGATTTAGAACGAACCAGGTATCATTCATTCCATGAAAAACTCCATCCCCACTCTAATCCACTGGTTTCCATTCTGTCTTCCTCCTCAATTCCTGACAACCCTCCGAGGCGTCTGAAAAGAAGATGGCTCCGAGACCTTCTAGTTTAGGATATATTTAGAGTGCTGCCAATGGGTGGTGTCTCTACATGTATTTCATGTCAATTTACAATATGTCCATCACATTTACTTGATGTATTTTGTATACAGTTGTAAATATCAATAAATATGTTTAAAATGAAAAAAAAAAAAAAAAAAAAAAAAAAAAATATATATATATATATATATATATATATATATATACATTTAACGTGTTACTTAATGCTACTGTGGCTAATCCGACAATAGTACAGAGGAGACCTAAATTTTACTTATTTAGATTTAATTAGAATATGAATCCTTAACGAGCTCCTGAAATCGCACAGATTCTTGATCACCATTTTACGTTCCCTCCTTAGAACAGTACAACCAACGATTTTTAGTATCTTTAAAAATCCTAGGGCCATCTGTCTGGTTTGAACCAGCGATCTTGCGTGTAGAAGGCTATTAAGCTAACCCCTATACAATAGGTGACCCCTTAAATTGAGTTTTTCATCTTCGTGGTTATTTTGGAGATTTATCTCCGCCTCTTTGATTCACTTCTGCAAAAGAGAGTTCGCGAACAAAATTGATATTTTTTCAGCCATATTCCTTCATAGATAGAAGAAATAAAGAAAAAACCAACAATTTAACCCTGGGACTAAGTCTCCTACAAATAACATAAAAATTTACATAATATGAGAGCTGTAACTGGATAAAACAATACTTTAATACTAACTATGAGGAAAAAATGGCTTATGCTTCATGGGTCACTGAGTGGAGCAGAACGAAAGAAAAATTAGGAAAAAGCAAAGGGGCTCCTGAAGTCTGGAAAACTTCCGAAAGGAAAAATCGTCGGGAAGAAGAGATTTTGGCCAGACTAAGAAGCGACACACAGCAATGACTCACACCTACCTTCTGAAGGGACTCCACCCACCAGGCACCTCTGACCCTGAAGCATATCATCCTGCACTGCGAGGTCTACAACGGTGCAAGAAGAGAATTCGACATGGGCAACAAATTTAAATTAGTTCTGAGTGATTGTGAGATGAGTGTGCAAAAGCTATTAAAGTTTTTAAAGAAGTGTAAACTCTACATTTTGATGTAGTTCATTATACATTTAAACCAAATGTTTATAATCCAACTTTGTGATATAATGTTAACAATTGAGACGTTGATTTCCAAAAGTTACTATATCCATTCTAGGAAATTTTATAGGAAGCGCGAAAATCTCTCATTACTATATTATTAAACTAGCTAATTTGGGTCTTTTTGCATTAAAATTTAGAATAATTTTTTTAATATAATAATAACATCACATTAAAGTTATGAAATGAAATATTTTCGAATGATTTGGGACGAAAATAAATGCGTAATTAGTACTTTTAGAAAATGACCGCATTTCTAAATCGCGTTTTTTAAGGACTTGAGAAATCATTGGATAACATCAAATAGAATATTTAGATAAAACTAATTGACGAGAATACAAATATGTAAAAAAATCAATTTCGTAAAAAATGTCCTTTAGTACCTTTTGGAAATCAACGTCTCAAATGTGATCTAAAAAATAAAAATAAGTATGTATCATGCTAATGACCCTATAAAGGTAGATGCATTTGTATAACTATTTTAATACAAAATAAAACATTTGACACTTTTTTTAGTGACAATATAAAATTTTTTTACAAAAATTAAAAAAAAAAATTGACTACTAATGATTAAAATATGATTACAATCCAATTTAAACTATTCGTATTGTCAGACATTGCATTTTGGGATGCGAAAGGTACTAAAGAAATGTATTTGAATGTCGTAAGGTAGGGAGCATGACAGATATTTGATTGGAGGGAATTCTAGAAACTAGTGGAGCGGGCTAGAAGGGAGAATTTACATATTTTGGTTCAGTGGGAAGAGGTTTTAAGTTTGGAAAGACGGGATCTCGTCTTTTGTGAATGAATTGAGGGTTTGAACTGCAGGAGGGTGTAGATAAAGGGAGGATGCTGAAAGTTTTGCCTACGGATGTGGAGGAAAACCCATTTTGATTCGGCATAAATATGGGATCTATGAAAATGTCTTGGGAGAGCAAAGAAAGAGAAGAAAAAGAACAGTTCAAGATATGCTTCAAGCGTTTATTTAGCATCATCGAGAGGCCACCATACATCTATAATCAAACAGGGGCTCAGAACCTGGTATGAACCCATCTTAACCCTCATTTCCTTATATCAAAGGCTGAATTCACCTGAAAATGGCAAAACATCAGTTCAGAATAAATAACGGATCCTTCCAGAAGCGGCTATCAGCTTAAATATGATCTTAACCAGTTCAAATCAATAAAAAGTTTCCACCTGTTTTAATCTGTACCAAGAGATAAAAAAAATTGCAGAAGATTCTGTGAATGCGAAGCCAATGCCTTACAGAGATAACAACATCGAAAAGTGGCAATAATTAAACCTAAACCTGGCACAGGCACAGGGCTAAACCTGAGATATTAACTAACCTAAAAAACAGGATTCCTTTTCAATCTTCTAAGGATCACTAGGCTATCTCACAAAAGATCTTCCCTTAGAACGGTAACAAAAAAACCTGTGCCTCCCGAAAATCTGTACCTCTACGACCCAAGTTGGGTCTCGAGTTTAATATTTATAGGGATTTGTACTGTTTCTAGGCCAACGGTCGTTCGAGTTGTTCATAAAGACCGAGTTACACGGCGATAGTAGGGAAAAGTAAAATATGAAAATTGTGAAGGTTTCATGTGATGTCAGCATATTGAATTATGATGCACTCTTACACACTTTAAACGTATTTTAATTAATATACAATTACGGAATTTTCTATTAAGTATTATCTTTTTTTTTTCTTTTATGATAAATAATCTTTAGTTTCTATATTAAATAAACATGTTTTCATATAGTATATATTATAATTATTTGTTTTGATATAACTTTATCATTTAGTTTTTTTTTTTAAATATAGTCGACAATTAGAAGTGCACAATGATGAACAAAAAAGGTAAATTTATAGTTAATTATACAATATGAAAATTTTATCTAATTAATGACTTCATATAAATTAATATATATAAATATAGAAACAAAATATTTAATGCAACTCAAATCAAAATGTTTTAAACAATTTTAGTCTTGATAATGAGAAAAAAGTCCCGAAACGTCGACTAATATTGACGAGTTATATAGTTAATTATAATGATAAAGATATGATAGAAGAAAAATTATGCTTGATTTAATATGTAAACATAAGAAGAACTTCCTCAAGTATAAATAAATATTATTTAGTAATATTACAGGATTTTTTAAAGTAATATTTAATATGTTTATCCGCCTTAAAAAAAAAAAAAAAAAAAAAATATGTATATACATATATATACCAAGAGTCCCAAGAGAGTAGGTCTTTGTACTGGTTGAAACAACAGAAGAAATAACTATTCTGAAAACCTCTTTGGGGTTTAATTTCGTTTTCTTCCCAGTACTCTAGTACCTTGCTAGGCCTTAGATTTCCTCGATAAGAAAGCAAGTATTATATTAGATATCTTTAAATATTATAATGAGGGATTAGTAATGTTTAATTTCTAATTGTTATTAAAACTGAAAGAGAAGCATTGCTAATAATTTAGTAGAAGCAGACAAGGATAGTATAACCTAAGGTGTGTTTTTATATGAATTGCTACATATATTGTTAGAGGGGTTACCTGTAGCATAGTGGTTAGTATAACAGCTTCCTATGCCAAAGGTCTCTTATAGTGGCCTAGACCAAGACGTTAGAATAAAAGAAAAAAATAAATTGTGAGTGAGGAAAATATGGGTCAAATTTATTAATAAACACATACAAAAGAATTATATTAAAATAGTTTGGATTCGATTTTTAAAATACTATAGAAAAAAAAAATCTGTGTTCAGGCTAATAAAAACACCGAGTCTTAGGTATAAGAGTACACTTTTATAACTTAAAAACAATTAATTTTATTAGATAAATAAATTTAATAACTAATTATCGCATATTATGTATATTAGTAGGTGTATGAATGAATGTAAATGAAACACCTCGGATGTTTATATGAATGGGGATTTCAATTGCCATTGATTAAGACGGACAGTAGTAATCACCATCAAGATAATGAATGGTATTATCTATCAATCAATGATGAATTACTCATATTTTATTTTGGGTATACTACCACAATGCCTGTAATTTGCTAAACAATACTTATGATCGAGCATATTTTCCACAATTTTCTTAATAACATCAATCATTTTATTTAATAAATACGTATACTAAGACTTATTTAATGGAAAGGAGTAATAAGATAAAGGTTATAAAATTTGAAAAATATTCAGTTTATAGATTTGACTTATAGATTTTTGGCGAAAAGATAAAGCAAAGTTTTCTTTAGAATGACATTAGCAATGATTGATTTTTAATAATAATAAAACGAATTTATAATAATATTCATTAACTATAAAAATCCATTTGCATCACATTATATAATTAATTCTTCAAGAATTATATTTCGATAAAATACTAAGAGGAATGAGGTCAGGTCCGGAACTAGAACATTCCTATCCAATTAAATAAAATTCAAGAGATTTATGGCATTATTTTAAGTAATAATTAAATATATTGTAGGTAATTTTGCGATAAATTATCTGGGGTTACCTGTAGCATGGTGGTTAGCATAACAGCCTCCTATGCCCATGGTACCCGGTTCAAACCAGTAGGCGGCCCTAGGATTTTTTAATGGGAGTAAAAATCCTTAGTTATGCCGTCTTTCGGAGAGGACGTTAAAAAGTGGTCCCGAGCCTGTGCGATGTCAAGTACTCGTTAAAGACCCCTATCCTAATAACATCTGAATAGGCAAAATTTAGGGCTAACACAGCAGCATCGACCGATTAGCCACAGTAGCATAAAGGGACGTTAAATAAATACACAATAAACTATCTTATTGACAAAGCAAATAGTCTATACTCTATTACATAACTTAATTATTAAATTTGGACGACGTTTCGGCCATGTTTATGCCATTTTCAGATAATTAACTACATAACCACCTTTAAATACATTAAATAGGTTAAACAGGAAATATATATTTTTTACTTTTACTTAAACGAGTAATAAAACTTTTCACGGATGATGACGAAGTTTAAAGTCTGTGTGTTCCTCGTGTCACCCCACCCTGAGAATTCCGGTCTTGAATGAAGGCCAGTTTGGGAAAATATTCGGGTTTTTTTTCTTTTAATGTGACTTTTATATTTTATCAAACACGAAAGTATTGAGATACATAAATTAATTATTTTTATTCACGAGACAATTTAAATTGATGACAAAGAGACTTTGGGGTTTATTTTCATGTTAATCTCAACACCTCACTATGAATAAATATACTCTTCATATAGAAACACACACTACAACTGAAAAGGGATGTCTCTAGTGAGTAGCATTATTTGAGCGAAAATAGTAAAAAATATTTACTAATTCAGTACTTTTTCGTACCTCACTAAAAATTAGGTTGCTCTTCATAAGTAAATCAAAATACACTACAGCTCAAAAGAGAGTAGCTGCAAGGTTGTTTAATAGAGGCCAGATTCGGCAGATATTAGGATAGTAAATTGTAGATTGCAACATTGAAATACAAATGTTAAAAAAAATAACAATTCAGGCAGTCAAGGGAACGGCCGAAAGAAGTGAAAACTTTTTTCTAAATTTTCTTCTGCTGGAAAGAAGAGTACATTAGTTAAAGTAGATTATGTTGTTAAGAATGCATGTTTTTAAAATTATTGTTTCATTTAATTGTAAAACATCATCAACCTGAAGAGATATATCATCTTGAAGTATGTCACCGTAATTTGAATGTCGCTGTAGACTTTTTGAGTTGGCAGTACACATAACACATTTCTGTCATTCGTATCAAAGGAATTCAGATATTCAGGAATAAGCTTTACAGTTGTTTCACAGAGATAACCTCAGTTTCTCTTAAGGTAAACAAAAAAAAAATGTTTTAATTAGTAATGAAACATACATTGTGCTTAATTGAAATCTATATTATTAAAATGAATTTAATATTCAAATGTCATATTTCCATGCTTATATGATCAAGATATTCTTTTCGATTTCGCTTTAATATTTATTTAAATATTGACAGTAACATCATCATGATTTTGCTTCGTATGTTTAAATATTTTCATACAAAGTAATATTTTAATAATATTTACAAATATCGATAATTTAGAGTAAAGAGAATTAAGATATTCATTATATTAACTTTATATACAGTAAGAGGTTTTTATAAGAGGAGTTTATCAACCATGTCTTTACTTATTTATTTTCAGCTGATTTAAATTAAATTAAATACTGAAATAAGAGTTTATTATAATTATCGATATTATAATTATCGATATTTTTGTGCCGATATAAAACCGGTATCTATAAAATTCACGGATATTGATATCGTTATCCTATTTTTAATAGATGCGTATAAACAGAGCGCATGCGCCAGTCTAGAGCATGTTGGTGACGTTACCATGGTTACGAAATCGAAGCTTTTACTTCTGCCAAAAATCGCATTACGCGCCTGAGAAGTTTTCACTTCAATAATATCAATTCTTCTTTATAGGTTCATGAGGTAATTCAAATTAAAGGTACCGTGAAACTTTTGAGTTTAATTCCATGTTTCTCCCAGTACTTTTCTAGCTCACTAATAATGAGACTGTTCTTCGTAATAATAATAATAATAATAATCATAGGCTTACCGTACCCGAAGGTTCGATGCCGATACCACCAAAGTCATCACACGCATTTCCCATCTTTAACGGGGACTTTATTTCTTCCTGGATTTCATTTTTTCTAGTTATCATTGAACCTAAGTACTTTAATTTCTCTACGAGTTCAAAAGTATATATCAATATCACACAGATCGCCACCGTTTCTGCTACTAATCATATATTTCGTCTTATCGGTACTGCTCTTCGTAAGCAAATCAAAATATACTACATGCCAACTGAAATGTTTCCGAGACATATCTTTGCTCAGATGGCATGATGGTATAAGTCACTTATACAAGAATTTTTTTTTTTTTAACTTTCTGGAGTGTTATTTTTTTTTATTTTTAGTAAGGGTGTCATAACTGTTTCTCCTTCAGTTTACGAGTAAACAACTCTACTTTGTACAATTAAACAAAACACCTTTTAAGTACAATGGAATGGGCACTTTAGAATGTGAAAAACTCTTATTTCAACAAAAAGTGACTCACCGATTTGCTATCTGAGCACAGATATGTAGAGTTCCTTACGATAGAAAAGTAAAATGGTATACTGAAGGAAGAATCAGAAGTGAATTTCTAGAATAGCTGGACAGAGAACTTGCCTAAAAACTGATTCAGATGACACTCCTGACTATGGATCAGAATAGATGAAAGAATGGGGAAAAATTTTTAGGCCGAAAGAAACTGATGAGGTAGAGAAATAATAATAATAATTATATTTAAATATTTGGATTTCAATTTTGCGATTAGGAATGGAATATAGAGGAAAAAAATGTGTCAAGGCTATCAATAGCAAGTGTTCTACGCTAGATGCTTTTAACTTAATAGAACTTAAAAATGATATTTATATTAAAAAACATCATTAGAAAAATATTTAATAATTAATTATCGCATATAATGCACATTAATAGGTGTATGAATGAATTCACTATATATTTTAGGGGTAGTAGTTGTATTCAAGTGAAATTATTTAATATGATTTGAACGTTCTTTAATGCAGGCCAGATTTGGTAAATATTTGTCAGCTAATTGTAGAATGCAACATAGAAATACCGATACATAACGATGAATCTTCTTTATAGGTTATTCAAATTGAAGGTACCGTTAGACTTCGGAATTTCGGGTTCCTATCAGTATTATTTACTTCACTAAAAATGAGGTTGCTCTACGTAAGGAAATCAAAATACACTGCAGTTGAAAAGGAGATCCCTTAAGCGAGTAATGAGAATAAGATTATATTCTTATAAAAAAACATTTTATATTCTTGAACAGCTTGGTAGAGAGCATGTCTAAACACTGATTCAGATCAAACTTCTAATTATGGATCAAAGTAGATGAAGAAGTAGTTAGACAAAAAGTTATATTTACTCCGAAAAAAACTTCAGAAATAATAATTATTTTTAAAAATCTGTAATTCAATTTTGCTGTTAGCGATAAAATGTAAAAGAGAAAAATGGGTGTCAAGGATAATAATAGCAAGAGTTGTAATTTTGATACTTTTATAACTTAAAAATAATATTTGTATTTAAAAACATTTTATCAGACACATAAATTTAATAGATAATTATTACATATTATGCATGTTAACAGATATATGAATAAATTAACTTAGGATTTTTAAAGGGAGCAGTTGTGTTTTAGCGAAATTAATCAAAATGATTTGAAGGTTTTTTAATAGAGGGCAGATTTTGTAAATATTTGTTAGTTAATTGTATATTTCAACATAGAAATACCGATACATAAAGTTGATTGTTTTTTATAGGTTCAAGAGGTAATTCAAATTGAAGGTACCATTGGACTATCAATATTTACTTGTAAATATATAATACTTCACTAAAAATCAGGTTGCTCTTTTTAAGATAATCAAAATATACTACAACTGCAAAGGGATTTCTCTAGCGAGTAGCTGTATTAAAGCGAAATTATTCGGTGTGATTTGAAGGCTACTTAACAGAGGCAAGATTTGGTAAATATAGGGTTTTACGAGCTTGTTAGTACCTAACAACTCATAAATAAAGTTAATTCTTCTATACAGGTTAATGAGGTAAATCAAATTTAAAGTACTGTAAGATAGTAACTTGTAAGACAATGTTTTGATTCGCACTGCACTTATCACTCAAGTAGGTATGATTGGTTTCTCGTTGGAAGACGGGATAAACTCTCAGATTTTAGAAATATTGTTACGACTTACCTCCCTCTTGGGACGAGTATGGTTGAGTTTCTTTGCAGGATCACCATCCATGATGATACGGATGGAGGTAGTTAGAAGACGGACATGTGCTGGGCTGGAGGCTTGGACTGAGGTAGTTATGTAAGAGAAGCCTTTGGAGAGGTTCTGGGACAGGTTTCCCCGGCGGGAGGTGGGGATGCCGCGGTCTTGGCATATCTAGCTGTCTGCAGTCAGGTAATGTTTTTAGTTAAATCCTAGGCAAATAGCTCCAAAAAACTACTAAAAATTCTTAAAAACTTATGATGGAACATGATCAAAACAGCAGTTGAAGTAGGAAAGAGAGTAATTTAAAAGAAACGCTGTAAATTATTACACAATGGTTAATTAATTAAAAACAATATTAGGGTATAACTGTTTATTAGGCATCATATCATAAGACCACCACTGCTTTCAATACGCAATATCTAAGCTAGTCGTTAACCAATTTCAATGATCCTTTTCAATTTGCACAAAAATTTGATTCTTTATCAAATAACACTAAAAGCAAATATTAAATGTTTGGTATTTATTAATTAGAAGAAACGAATTTATTTTATTCTTGTAGGATATCAACGTCTAGGTGTTTATCAGCAATAATAACTGAGTTATCAGGAAATCACATCTCTTATAAGTTGTGGCTCGACCATTTAAAATGATTTTTAAATTTGTTCATCGCGTTGTCTTGATCTCTAAAATCTTTTCGATTTTACTCTATCTTCAAATTAACCGATATTTGGTGTAATTACATCTATTATAATTTGTTACTTGAATATACGCATGAATTTTTTTTTTTTTTTTTTTTTTTTTAAATCGAGCTTTACTGATTCTATAACTCTATACATAATTTTCTCTATCGTAAAAAATAACTGAGTTATGAGCGTATTTTTGTGGAAATTTTCTATTTTTTTCCTTTCTTTTTTTCTCTTTTGTATAATTATTCGCGGTTGCTTGGTTAAAAAAACACTAATATTTTTTTTTTTATATCTCCAAAAATAACTGAGTTATTAAATAAAATTTTTTAATCGGCCGCCATTTTAAAACTAACCAGCTGATATCAAGGTCTAGGTGTTGGGATCATTGCTGAATAAACTAGTATTTTTGAGGCGAATTTCAAAAAAATTGGTCCAGGATTTTCGGCGGACAAACGGATTTTTTTTTTTTATTCGTTGTTCAGATTCTACGCATCTTAAAACATAAGCTCTCAAAATAAAATAAAATTTTGAGCAGGGTTAATTTTTTTTTTTTTTTTGGTCGATTACAAAGGTTGATTATTGAAAATAATAAACCAAGAAGGCTTAAACTTTGTTATTATAATACATAAACATCTCTAACTACTTTCACAATAGTTGATAATTAAAACATTTATTATCAGGGTCACCTCTGGCGTGGTGGCTACCATAACAGCACAAGTTCGCGGGTTCAAACCCGCAGGTGAATTAACAAAAAAAAAAAAAAAAACATTGTCAAACCCTGAAGTCCGCAACACACGATTTGAACTTACCTCCGTTGTTAAAATCAACTTATGAACTTAAAAAAACAGTTGAAAAAAGTTTTAAAGAATTACATCGAGTTTCTATAGAATTTTTTTTTTTATACTAAATAATCTAGCAATACAAATTATATCTACGACAATCTCATAGATTTATCTGTGTCCATAACCTTCTACAACTTTATACATCAGTTTTTTTGCTTAAATATTTATTTTTACATCTTAATAATATAGCATACATCTATTGTATATTTCTGTTCTTATTCTTACCATGAATTCTAATTGAAATGACATTTTCAACAATTTATTTCATTAAAATTAAAAAAAATCCTTTTATTATCGTATTAGTTGGATCACATGAATAGTAATAAAATTATTATCATTTTACATTTAATTTTATGTTTGTTTCCGTATTATAATACTTGCAACATATTATTATTATACACCTAACGTATTATTAAGTTTATAATTACATTGGTTGTTATCTTGTTTCTCTTAGCCCTGATGAATGCCCACAATGTAGGCTGAAACGTCAGCACATAATTAAAACAAGTACTCCTTTTTAATGACCGCACCCCCAACCATCTTCCTCATCTAAAATTCTCAACGGATAACTTAACTCCATCAATACAAATATTTTTGCTTTTAGGTGCTTTAGAGGAAGACAATTTAAAATACCGTCATTTAAGCCCCGTTAGACTATTTTAATCTGAATAAAACCTACCTGATATTAAAGCCAATTAAATTTTACATCGATATAGCGAGTTTAATCAAAATAGTTAAAGCCGTTTTTTTAGAAAATCGTAAAAAAGTTCAGAATCCTAGAGCCTTCATAGAGCAGTTCATAGAGGGGATGAATCAGGCACGATTCTCGCATCTCAGTGGCTCATTATAATGGCCGATGATATCATCTCACATGCCAATAATTTTAAGTATATATATATATATATATAATAATAATTCTGACATTTCATACAATTTCTATTTAAATATAAAAGTGAGTGCTGCCAATGGGCAGTTTCTCTTCATGTTTTTTTTTCATGTGTATTATCATTGTAGCCGATTTACTTGATGTATGAACATACAGTTGTAAATTTCAATAAATGAATTTAAAAAAAAAATATATATATAAAAGTCAGAGAAATTTTAAATTTTTCCTCGAATTTATTAAAAGTCCCATATTGCTAGATATTTAAGTAAAGAGGCCATTATGTACTCAAGAGTTAGCAACCTCAAGCTGAGTAGTAACATAAAAAAAAAAAAAAAAAAAAAAAATCGATGTTACTATTCTAGTTGGAATAAGTTGTTAATTTAACAAACTATTTGTAATATTACTTTATATCATTACCATAATTGTAATTAGAATGGACTTATAAAAAAAAAAGTAATAATAAAACTGTATACATAATTAAATAGATATGTAAACAATGCCTGTAATATATGAAGGAATTAAAAAATGAAAAAAAAAATTTCAGTTATTGTAAAGGGATATGCGGAAATGAAAGTAGAAACATAGATATATTATGTACATTAGGAAAAATAAAAATCATAGAAAAAAATATCGTGTAGTTCGCAGCCCTGGTTTCCAGTAGCAGAATAACTAATTTTTAGACACACCTTAATTTTTCCAGTTCTCCCACAAATGTAACTGAGCACTAATGTTCATGAACGACACGTTTTGTCGTTTTGTTTAATACTCACAATAATAAACCTTTATAGTCGACCAAAGAAAAAAAATCTGGTGGGCGCAACACACGACTTTCACTTACCTCCGTTGTTAAAATCAATTAAAGAATTTTCAAAGACAATTAGAGATTAGAGATAGAAATGAGTAAAACTAACAAATAATTAATTAAATTGAACATCTATAGAAACGAGTTTTATTAAAAAATCTATTATATTATTATCTAAAACAATCAGTAATTTTTTTTCGGCTTTTCATCACTCTTTATCAACATTTGCAAGCTTGTGTATAAGATTCTTTTTCTAAAATCTTTAGCTATCCAACAATGTATTATATATATAAATTACTGTTCTATTTGGTTGTTTCACATGTAATGTCCGTTTTTATAGTTTCTGAAATACATAATGGATTTTGCAGGTCCCTGTTGTTTTCTTTCGAATGTTTACATATTTAAAGTAAACAGTTACTAATCCTCTACCTTTGTATTATAAACATTAGCTTCTCAATCAATTACCCACTTTTTAGTATACCTCCAAATATGAACATGGAAACACGCGATTTTCGAGTAATATTTTTGTACGGGTTTAAACTCGGTCATTGAGCAGCTGAGACTACTAGATATATTTGCAAGGCGTTTGGGGAAGAGGGTGTCAATGAACGGACCATTCGCCGTTGGTTCGCTAAGTTTTCAGCTGGGGATACCGACTTGGAAAACTTGCCCAGAGGAAGACCTCCGTTCGTAATAGACAACGTTGTCCTCAAACATACAGTAGAAGGAAACCCCTAACAAACAGTTAAAGGAATCTCAGCACAACTAAGTTGAAAGAACTGGGCAACGTAGTTCTTCCGCACCCACCATATTCTCCTACTTGTCTCCAACAGATTACTACCTGTTCAGGAATTTAGACAATTTCGTCAAAGGAAAACTTTTTGAAAATTATGATCAAGTGAAGATTGCGTTTTCAGATTTTGTTTCACTGCAAAGCTCAGAGTTTTTCAGTTCGGGGTTAAAAAAGTTGGTGTCACGTTGGGAAAAAAGTGTAGAAAAAGAAGGTAAATACTTCGAATAAAATTATCTTGTTTTCATATCGTATTTTAAAATACTTTACCTTGAAAACGGACATTTCATGTGACACAACCCAATTATTTTCAAAAACACAAAAACTGCATTAAAAAATATGTTTGCTCTTTCCTCCTCCAGTTGATCATCAAATTAGTTTAACTCGAATATTTAGCCGTTTTAGCAATGCTAATTAGATAATATAGTTATTTTTATGGAATTTACAAAATTAAAGGTACTTCAGAGATGGGAAACCCTATCAGAATATTTCAATCTGAATGAAACTTACATGATATTAAAGCCAGTTAATGTTCACATCGATATGTAGAGTTTAATCAAAATCGTTAGAGCCGTTTTTGAGAAAGTCGTTAAAAGATACATGGTATAATGTGGATCTTCTGTCGAGCTGATTTTGATGAAAAAGGCGCTTTAACATCTCGGGCGTATAGTTTTCTTAAATATGAAATTTCAGTTTTTGCGCTAGAATTGGTACATACGGACACATACTTTTTTGTGGCACTTGGTCACTTGGACTCACAGAGTACACTAAAACGTGCATTTCCGGTGAAAACTCGAATTGGAAAATTTTCACGAACGCAATACTTTTCCTTACAATATATTTCATATATAGGTAAGTGAAAGTCAAAATTAAATAAAAACCTTCCTCCCTCTTCTTTTCCCTCAAAATGTGAATTATCACGTTTCATGATACGTATGACCCAAAAAACGAATACAAAAAAAAAAAAAAAAAAATCCTGTCCACCTTAATAATTGAGCTATGCCAAGAAATATAATTTACAGCTTTTTACTGCTGATGGATCGAGAATTGTAGTTCCGACAAACCATTGGAAAAGATCATTCAGTAGTTAGGCTCAAAGTTTTTTTTTTTTTTTTTTTATTCAGATAGAAAGTCATACATGATACACTTTTTTTTTTAAACATTAAAATGCAAAAAAAAAAAAACAGACAATAAAATACCAGAACTTTGTAGGCTGCCTTCGAAAAAACCGCAAGAATTATCGGTAACACTATCTACTGGAGAGGTGTCATTTAAAACATGGTATAGTACAAAAAAGAAACTTAAAACCACGATGAAACTCGATGTAAAACTATTCCTATCGAAAATGAAATCAGGAATGTATCGCTTGGTTGTTATACGTAAGAAAATATAATTAATTAAATCAAATTAATAATATCTTTCTTTTACCTTTATATGAGACGCATAGTAAGGGAAAGTATTGTGATCATACTTATGAACTACTGAAAAATACGTTTTAGGGTTCCTTAAGTACAAATAACCAAATCACCAAAAAGTCAGTGTGTGGTAAGTCTAGTGCGAAAACGATGAGTTAAATGAAAAAGTTTTTTTTATTTTAGGAGTTTATATGCCTGAGTTGTTACAGCAATTTTTTAATCAAAATCGGAGGTCCAGAAGAGCCACTTTATAACATGCATTTTGAACCTTTTTACGATTGTCTCAAAAACGGCTCAAACGATTTTTATTAAATTAGCTAAATCGATGTATAATTCAATGAGCTATGATCTGATATAGGTTTCATTATGATTGAAATGGTCTGACATAGCTTAAATGCCGATATTTTGAATTTTCTGTCACTAAAGTACCTTTAATTTATTAGATATCAAAGAATTAACCATATCATTTTGCTAGTATTAAAAAAAAAAAAAAAAGTGAATATATAAGTTGAACGAAGTCGAAAACCAACTTAAAAATCTGGTGCGGGAACACACGACTTTCACTTACCTCCATTTTTAAAATCAATGAAAGAATTTTCAAATACAGTTAGAGATAAAAATACGTGAAACTATTAAGGAATTAATCAAATTGAATTTATATAGAAACATGTGTTTTATTAAAAAATCGATTGTATCATTATCTAAAATAATCGCTTAGTTTTATCGGCTTTTAAAAATTAAAATTTTAAAATTAAAATATCGGCATTTAAGCCCTGTCAGACCATTTTTATCCAAATAAAACCTACACGATATTAAAGCCCATCAAATTTTACATCGATATTGCGAGTTTAATCAAAATCGTCGGAACCGTTTTTGAGAAAATCGAAAAAAGGTGAAAAATGCATGGTATAAAGTGCCTCTTCTGGTAAGCTCATTTTGATGAAAAAAGTTTTGTCATGTCTCGGGCGTCTTAAATATGAAATTTCAGTTTCATAGGACTTACCGTTTCCGCCCGAGAGTTACCAAACACACACACACACACACACACACACACACACACACACAGAGACCTTTTTGCGGGACTTGGTTATTTGGACTCAGGGGACCCTAAAACGTGTATTTCCGTTGAAAACTGGAATTCAAAAATTTTCACGATCGCAATACTTCCCCTTACTATATACAGTAAGTGAAAGTAAAAAAAAAACTTCGTGTTTTTGAACATACGAAGTCTAATATAGATGTATAATATACCGTTGGATAGTTAAAGATTTTAGAAAAAATATTATCTTATACGAAAAATTGTAAAAGTTAACGGAGAGAGATAATAATCCGAAAAAAAACTGTATGATCTAGAAAATAATATAATAAATTATTTAATAAAACACGTGTTTTCATTAAAACTGAATTTAATCAATTCATAAAACTGTTTACTAACACTTACCAATGTATTTCATCTCTAAATGTATCCCTTTAATTGATTTTAACAACGGATGTAAGTGAAAGTCGTGTGTTACCCGCACCAGATTTTTTTTTTTTTTAGAACTAAGCTTTACCTTCAGTTTTCTCGGTATATTCAAAAGTATTTATTAATTTTAAAATAATTTTTATTCATTTAACTTTATGAAATACAAACAAACCCATTTTTATCTGAATTGTTTATAAAATATTTACGTTGTTAATTTTTTTTTTTTACGTTATTGGTAGTGGAGAAAGAACTAACCAGGCACAAAGTAGTTATCGAGTTATTAGCAATAGCCAAAATTTCAAAACCGGTTTGATATCGCCCTCACGTGCCAGGAACAGAGATTCAGTAAATTGAGAACTTCACTGAGATTACGTCAATCCCACACAAAATTATTATTTTACCATACTAAAATAACTAAAGTCAACATATGTGTGTGATTTCTACGTCAAATAAACGCGTTCTCTTTAAAATGTTTTGGTTGGTTCAGAGTAATTATATTACGATATCTCATCATTTATTTGGTAGCATTCTGTATGAGAGAATAGACTAATTGTTTGATTCTATTGCGGCCATTTTAACCATTTAAAAAGTTATACGGAATTATATTAATACTCCTATCAACGGAAGAGATATCATAATATTAGAGGTATATCCTAATATTAAGGTAATCCTTATTAGAATGGCCTATGATATCATTCCATATGCCAATGATTTTAAGTATACAAAAATATAATAATAATTCTGACATTTCGAACAAATGCATTACATTGTCTATTTAAATGGGTTTTTTTAAAAATCTGGTGCGGGCAACACACGACTTTCACTTACCTCCATTTTTAAAATCAATGAAAGAATTTTCAAAAACAGAGATAAAAATACTTGAAACTATTAAGGAATTAATTAAATTGAATTTATATAGAAACATGTGTTTTATTAAAAATCTAGTATACTATTATCTAAAATAATCAGTTAGTTTTATTTCATCACTCTCTATTAACTTTTAAAAGCTTGAGTATGAGATAATATTTTTTTCTAAAATCTTTAGCTTTCCAACGGTATATCATACATGTATATTACTGCTCTTATGTTAGTTGGGGTCTCCTTTAGTTGGGAATCTAATTTATCCAATTTATATATTTATCTGTTTTTCATCAGCGTTAACAAGATAATATAGTTATTTTTATTGAATCTACAAAATTAAAGGTACTTTAGAGAAAGAAAATTTAAAATATCGGCATTTAAGCCCTGTCAGACCATTTTAATCAGAATAAAACCTACATGGTATTAAAACCCATTAAATTTTACATCGATATAACGAGTTTAATCAAAATCGTCGGAACCGTTTTTGAGAAAATCGAAAAAAGGTGCAAAATGCATGGTATAAAGTGCCTCTTCTGGTAAGCTTATTTTAATGAAAAAAGTTTTGTCACATCTCGGGAGTATAGTTGTTTTAAATATGAAATTTCCGTTTCATAGGACTTTTCGTTTTCGCCCTGGAGTTACCACCCACACAGACTTTTTTTGTGGGGCTTGGTCATTTGGACTCAGGAGACCGTAAAATGTGTATTTCCGTTGAAAACTGGAATTAAAAAATGTTTACGATCGCAATACTTCCCCTTACTATATATAGTAAGTGAAAGTAAAAATACTTTTTTATTGGAATTTACAACTGGCATAACTCCACTAGCTAATCTAAACTAGGACGTCTCGAGGCCATCTTCTTTTCAGACGCTTCGGAGGATTGTCAGGAATCGAAGTTGAAGCAAGGATTGAAACTAGCGGACTAGATAGGAATGAAGTTAGGCATGGAAGGAATGGTACCTGGTACGGGTCATATCAGCTACATAAGGAACATGGAGGTCTTTATGGATGATTTTGGACAATAAGGATTGGATACGGGAAGAATTAGGTGGTTTAGTAGAGCCCCAAACCTCAACTCCGTAGGTCCAAATAGGCCTTATGATTGTCATGTAAATAAGTATTTTGTTGTTAAGTGGAAGGTCAGAGCTTCTGTCTAGTAAGTGTTGGAGTAGTCGAAAACTTTGAGCAGTTTCTTGTCTTTTCAGTCTTGTATGCGGATTGCATGTTTGTCAAGCAGGAGTCCTAAATAGCGAAATTATTCAACCGGAACAAGCTAATCCATTATTAATTATAGAAAGTAATAAGCCATGATAAACGATGCGAATATAAAAAATCACAATTTCTTATGGCATACAGTTCGTTAGTGATGTAGGCCTAATATATTTCTGAAACCTGTTTACGATAGTTCTAATCTACGTTTATAGATGTAGTGGTTAACCTTGAATCTTATATATTAAAAAAAAAATTCAACCTCAAACAACTCAAACTCATAGGGCCGATAACCTGTGTTTTGTGATGATCTTATGATTATATATTTGAAAAGTGCTTTGTGTATCTCCAATCATTAGAGGTGGGAGTGGGAAAGAGAATTGGTACTTAGTCAGTTATTTAACAGAAAATGAGAATACGGCATTCATTCATGAGTGCTATAAGAATTTACCTCAATATTGTTAAACGTTCATTACTTTCAAAGTATAATTAATCATTAGAAATAATAAAAATATGATGCGCTCAACACACAACTTTCACTTACTCCCATTGTTAAAATCAATTTAAAAACCTTTCAATAAAGTTGGAGTTTAAAAAATGTTAATGTATCTCATTTACTAGATGTATATCATTATACAGTTGTAAATAGCAATAAATCTATCTAAAAAAAAAAATGTTAAAAAATTACATTGAGTTTCGATGGAAACGTGTGTGGTTATCAAATTCGTTCAACTTGTATGTTTATCTTTATAACTGAATATAGCCATTAATTAAATCGTTAGAGTTATCTTTGAGAAAATCGTAAAAATGTGCAAAATGCATGATATATATTGGCTTTTCTGGTTCGCCGATTAACCATATCATTTATTATTAACCTTATAAGAAAATTAACCATATCATTTTCTCAGCTTTGCTAAAAAACAGCTGAATATGCAAGTTGAACGAATTTGATTTCATACTAAAGGAGAAAAGAACAAAAATATTTGTTTAGGTAAATGTTTTCGTTCCGAACATAACAATAGTAATATAGTGCTATGTTTTAACCGGCTGCTTTTCTAAGGCAGCGGTAGCTTCAAAAATTAGCTTAATTACTATATTTAGTCAATATATAAACTATATTTAATGATACTATTGGATCTCCTTTCCAAAGGTATCGTGTTTACCAATCCAATAGGTGGCATGCAGGGTAAGATTAAAGTAAACAAGATTCAATTAATACATTACTATAATTATTAATTTACACATATCCAATATATTAGCCTATTGCCTAGAACTCTGATTGAGATTACTGAGGGACATTTTACTACCTTTGCCATACAATATTACAAATAACGATATACCTTTGAAACCCTTAACCGGCTGGCGAAGGTGAAAACAGTCTTAGGTCCCCTTTCTTGGCATCATCCTCCAGCTGCTCTCAGAACCCCGACGGCCACCTCCTCTTCTTGTAGCTGGAACCCGACTCACTCTTCTTGAGGATAAAACTTGACTAACTCTTCGGTTCTTCTCTCTCATTCTCGTCACCTCGGGTGGGCCGATATGGCAAGTGCCCCGGTTGGCGGTATAGCCTTTGTGCTATTATTCTTATCTTTTCACCACTCTTAATATTCTTGTTGGCGCCGCTGGGGGAAACTACCAGAGGTTTCTGGTACGCTCGGGGGCCCATACCGATGGGAAATCTAGGGGGCTAGGTAAACACCTTTTGCTGTTTTGCCGACAAAGGTTCGTTCTCATTAATTGATTAATATTAAAATTATTTAATAATGAACTCCCCTCAGTATCCTCAATACATTACAATAGATGCATTATATACCGTTGGAAAGCTAATAATTTTAGAAAAAAAAATTTTAGATAATAATTAATGTTTTTATATTATTTAATCAAAAACATATGTTTCCTACGAAACTGAATCTAATTCTTTAAACTTGGTTCAACTTTTTTATTTAATTATTCATTTAACACATTTATTTAATTATGGTATAAATAGTAAGGAATGTATTGCGATCGTGAAATTTTTGGAATTAGAGTTTTAACCAGAAGCATACGTTTTAGGGTCACCAGAGTCCAAATGATACCTCACAAAGATCTTTGGTAAGTCTCGCTCAAAAATGATGACGTTTAATACCGAAATTATTATTAACTTTTTCATCAAAATCAGCGAATAGAAGAGTGGTTCTATGTATATACACAGTCGTGCTCATAGAAATAGCATCACATATACTTTAATTTTTATGCTAATAAAATTTATCCTATCAAATATTTCTTTTTTGGCAACTTATTTATACTATAAGCTAATTGAAATTGAATATAAGAAAATAGCGTTTCCTAGTTCTTAGTTAATAGTTTTAACTACTCCCTGTATAAAAACCGTAATAACATGGGGAAGTTACATGAAGTTAAAGATCTTCAAAGGAAATAGTGGTGACATAACTCAACAGTGTTTTTGAAAAATAATATTATAATTCACTCTACAAGAAAATTAAGTTTTCTATATATATATATTTTTTTTTTTTTGTGTGTGTTTTCCTTTAATTCTGTATATATAATATTATTACTTTTTTATTCAGAATTTTTTAAAACATGCGTTAATGTACTTTTCACAATCGCAATACTTTCCCTTACTATATATTTCATATATAGGTAAGTGTAAGTAATATTTGTATTTTTAATTTACCATTTTTGATGTTATATTTATTTTTCTCAATTTTAATATTCTATCATAAAATAAAAGTGGTATGATCCAATTTTATAAATTATTTTCAGATTCATCCTACAGGAGCTGGTTCAACAGGTATCTGGCTCACGGACTACAACATCCGTTTGATTAATTCTTCCATTCGATTCAGAATTTAAATGAACAGGGAAATTTAACGAAACTCATTGTATATATATACATGCAGTTGGAGACTGGTATGATTTATATGAGTAATTAAGAAAAATAATGACTGTATGTGTTCGCCCTTGGGTAAGGTCATGGAACGAACAAGGCGCCACTCAATGACGATGTGTTTTCCTTTCTGCAACTCCAACCTGCATTATTTCCAGTTTATATATGCACATATACAATCGTTTCAGATACAGAACATTTATCGTTACGTAATACTTTGTTAATTGGCTCTAAATTGTCTTCTGGATATCATTTTTTATCAACAAAGACTTGCTATATCCGTTGCAATATCCGTGATCTTGATGGGATAACTACCGCTTCATAAAAATAAATAAATAATCATAGGCTTAGTCATAGTACAATTATGATGGTTTATGTTTGTTTATTTATTTAACGTCACTTTATACTACAATGGTAAATCGGAGGATTCTACAGTGGGAGTCTTAAATTATGCCTATCCAGGTTTAGATAGGATAGGGATCTTTAACGAGTACCTGAGTTCGTACAGACTCGGGACTAACTCTTTACGTCCCCTTCTAAGGACGGCATAACTAAGGATTTTTTACTCCTATTAAAAAATCCTAGTGCAACTTGCAGGTATTATGATAGTGAAACCGTATATAATAATTTAAAATTTAAGTAGACTCTTAATGCGAGTTGGATTTTCAATATATTACATTATTTCGGGTGTGAATCATGAATACTGCTCTAAAAATTTCAGACTAGAATAGAAAAGGATTTTCTTCCGGGACTTATTCGCTGAAGAATAGCATAAAAGTTACATATAAATAACATATCTTGCTGAAATGCGTTAGACAGACCAAATTATTTACAAAGTTTTTGTTTTCTATATTTTATTGAAATTTAAAACTGCACTTAAATACAATAAGTAAATGTGCTATGCAGAGATAATTGGCTAGGAAATTCTTGTAAAGAATCTACACAGTGGTAGTAATTCAATGTTTATTTGATCAGCAGGTCTCGAGGCCACCGTCTTTTCAGGCGGTGGATTATTGGGAAAAGATGTAGATGACAGGGTACGGGCAAAAGGTTTGTCGGAATTTAAAGATAGTTAAAGGCGGGTAGGTAGTTTGGAATTATTGGTTGTTTCACATGAAATATCCGTTTTTTTAGTATCTGAAATACATAAAGGAGTTTGCAGGTCTCTGTTGTTTTCTCCCGAATTTTTACATATTTAAAGTAAACAGTTACTAATCCTTTACCTTTGTATTATAAACATTAGCTTCCCAATCAATTACCTACTTTTTAGTATACCTCCAAATATTAACATGGAAACACGCGATTTTAGAGTAATATTTTTGTGCGAGTTTAAACTCGGCCATTCAGTAGCTGAGGCCGCTAGAAATATTTGTAAGGCGTTTGGGGAAGGATGTTTTAATGGACGGACCATTCGCCGTAGGTTTGCTAAGTTTTCAGTTGGGGATACCGACTTAAAAACCTTGCCCCGAGGAAGACCTCCGTCCGTAATAGACAACGATGTCCTCAAACATACAGTAGAAGGAAACCCCTACCAAACAGTTAAAGGACTCTCAGAAAAACTTAATGCAAGTGCATCTACCGTTTCCAGACATTTAAAGTGTATTGGGAAAGTAAAAAAGCTCGATACATGGGTACCTCATGATCTCACTGAGCGGCAGCAAGACCCCATGTTTCAAATCATACCGTGCAAAAATTGAAAGAACTGGGCTACGAAGTTCTTCCTCACCCACCATATTCTCCCGACTTGTCTCCAACAGATTACCACCTGTTCAGGAATTTAGACAACTTCGTCAAAGGAAAACTTTTTGAAAATGATGATCAAGTGAAAAGTTTTTCAGTTCGGGGAAAACAAAGTTCGTGTCACGTTGGGAAAAATGTGTAGAAAAAGAAGGTAAACACTTCGAATAAAATTATCTTGTTTTCATATCGCATTTTTAATAAAAATCCTTTACCTTGAAAACGGACATTTCATGTGACACAACCCAATAAATGAGGTGTCTCTATTTTGATTTATGTCTGCAACTAATCATCCGATATCCATTTAGATCTCTATGGATGAGTTTATCAGAAACAAAGTAATTAGGGAGACAAAGGGGATTTATTAGGTTATATTTTAATTGTACAGTTTTAACACCAGGATCATTACTCACGGATAATATACATGTGCAATGGGCGTAAGTAGTAAGGACAGTGCTTGGATTGATGGAGATATCAGCTGTATACACCGTGTAGAGGAGTGGGCCCAGGATCCTTTACCTGGAGGTACACCGGATGATTGAGTGAATACTGATGAGTAGGAAAGATTATAATTAACTTTAAAGGTTCTATCTTTACAAAGGTTGAAGTGGGAGAGAAAAGTATGTGAAGGTGTATATATATATATATATATATATATATATATATATATATATATATATATAAACAAAAATCGACTGAGGAGATAAAAACTGAATTTTGAACTGAATTTTTTTTTTTTTTTAATTTTTACAAGTCGTTTATTTAGGATAATAGGTGTTGGAAAATGAGAGATTTAAATATGGATAAGGATGAAGCACGACGTATATTGCAAGGAATGGAATTCCATAATGCAGTGGAACGGGAAAGACTTTAGTGCCACATGAGGAACTGCAAACCTCGCATACCCTAAAGGAGGGGAAAAAATCGACTGGGGAATTTCGGGATGCATAATTCCAACCGTCCAAGTACAAATATCGTTCAACTTTGTTTACATTTGATTACGTATTGATCTCAACCGGTTGGGCCATTTTTGCTATTTTGGAAGTTTTTAATTATTGTTTTTATTTTATGTTACGTTTGAGTCACCATTCTCTTTGAATGGATTCTTAATAATTGTCATATCTTGTGACTAGGGTACGATTCAAAATGAAAGAAAACCACCATTTTTGACTAGATTATAATTTTAAAAGGATACTAATCTTTTATCACTAATATTTCAGCGTTAACTAGGATTAGCACACTAAAAATTATACTTTTTAATATAGCAACTCTCTTACCGCAGGGTGGCGAAGTGGATTAGCACGTGTTGCTGTGAACGCTCGTTGTCAAGCAAGTACAGGTAAACAGAAATAAAGAATTAAATAATTTCGAGTTCCCGCCTCGGTGCTGAGGAGCTTTAATCCCCCGCCCTCTCCCCCTGGCCCGATAAACCTCTGTATAGTCTGCAAAGGCGAAGTAAGGGTGGTGAAAAAGAAACAAAAAACCGTTAGCCCATCTCCAGAAATTTTTTGTAAAAATATTTTATATATTTTTCAAAGGCTCTATCTTTCGAATACTCTAATATTTATAGATTTTAAAAATAACCACTAGATATGACAATATCGTTAAGGGGCATAATAATATGCAGATATGTTAATCTAAAGTCACAATCCTGCCAGGAATGAATGATATGTTTATAGCAGATGTCGTCGATAGCTCGTAAGGAAACTACACTCCGACTTAAATTGATAAAACCACAGCTTATTTCATTAGTCGTTAGGTTCCATGTTTCTGGCAATGTATCAGAAAAACAAAGTTCTTTTCTTTTCATTATTTATTGAAATTAAGAACTGTGTCGGGAAAAAAAAATGCAACAAGCAAATAAATGCAACCCGATTTGCATATCCTGTCAATGATAAGTTGGGAGACCCCTCCAATGACATTTAAGTATAAGGAGGTCCCAAGGCCATCTTATTTTCAGACACCGCGGAGGAATAGAGGAAATTGAAAGCCAACTAGGTCACTATGTGAGAGACACAAAAAGAGCCTGCCTCATTATTGCCTCTCATATTTTACAAAATCATAAAATATAAAAGCTTGAAAAATCCGGGTTTGAGAATCTTTTTTGTATCATTTATTGATATTACAACCCCAATTCAATTAGTAAATATGCTAATAGACGAAAGATATGAATCAGATTTGAAGAGATCTTCTTTTCAGATGTCCCGCAGGATTATTAGGAATACAAATGGAACGAAATATTGAAACTAGGTCAGAAGGGGAATGGAGTTTTTCAGAGAAGATGGGATACCTCGCTCGGTCCAAATCAGAACACAAGGAACATTAATGTCTTTATGGGTGAGTTTATTCCAGACAAAGTAAGAAGCGTTGATGGTTTTACGAAGAGTTTTGGATTGTAAGGATTGGTCACTGAAGGAATTCTATAGTTTAATAGAGCCAGTAAGTCCGTAAGTCCAGACTGGTCATATGATAGTCTTGTCATTTCTCTTGGTCCAGAAAAAATTTCCTATTATTTTCGAAAAAATATTGACATAATCGGTGTAATCTAAGTTACTATTAAAACGATATACATACATATATATATAACTTGATGTTTGGAGAAATGCAATTTTCATTCAAATTCTTAAGGGAAATAGAGACAAAAGCATGTCCTCAAGTTATCGGCAATTTATCAAGTTATCCACCAATTGGTCAAATCGTCGATACTGCATTTTTGATAACTCCTTAGGCTAATAATACTGCATGCACCTTTAAATCTTGATATTCTTCGGGTAAATTATACCATAGCAATTTATCTTCAGAATGTCCGGCTATTGGTCGCAATCCCTTTGAACTATATGGACATATAATACTTCATAATCTAAGTTAAATGTTGCAATTCAATTTGTGAGTTTGTTTAAAAGATTTTATTACATCAAAATAATAATTAAATTACAATTCAATTACCTACAACTGTACAAAACAAAATCTTTACACAATTAAACATCTGTTCATAAATATGTTTTACACATTTTTTTGTTTGCTTCAATTATTAATCCGCACCTGTCAGCAGTATTGTGACAACCAGATAATGGGAGAAACAAAAATGAGCAAAACTTTACAAAGATAATTAAAGCAATTATTTACAATATATATATATATATATATAATAATAACAATTTTTTTTTATTGAGAAAATTTTACAATCTGTCCCAATTTGGACATTAATAGTATTGCTGAATGATATCAAACATACTACATTCATACAATATTTACACAACATAAAATTACAATAAAATATATACACAATAATGAATCAATACAAAAGTCAATAATTCACTTATACCTATATACACATACACACACTCATACATACATCACATTGAGTGGAGAATCTAGCCAGTGCTAGAACTCCAATATATTTACAAAAGGTCGCGGGGCCACTGCCGTTTCAACCTTCTAGGTGGGTTGTATGGATGATTAGAGCTGGATAGGGATTGAGCTAAAGGATTAGGATGATGAATGAGGTTCTGGTGGAATTTGGAAAATTTGGATGGAATTAGGTCTGAAATAAATGGAACATTAAGGTCGTGGTGCAAGGTATAATTGGAGACATAATAAGGAGCATTTACTATTGTACGGAGGACTTTGGATTGAAAGGATTGAATGCGTTTGATGTTAGAACGTTTAGCTGTCCCCCACAGTTCAAGTCCGTAGGTCCAGATGGGCTTCAGTATTGTCTTGTAGATTAATAATTTGTTTTCAACTGTAAGTTCAGATTTTCTGTTGAGTAGTCGGTATAACTGTCCGAATCGTCGGTTGAGTTCTTGTCTTTTAAGTCTTGTATGTGGGTTCCAAGTCAATCTTTTGTCTAACAGTAAGCCAAGATACCGGACTGTATCTGAGAGAGGAATCGGTAATGAGTTGAAATAAACTGGCGGACAGGATTTTCGTCTAAGAGTAAAGGTTATGTGTTTACATTTGGCTTCGTTCACCTTTACACGCCAGTTATTACACCAGTGTTCGATAAGGAAAAGGTGTCTCTGAAGGTTTAAGGATGCTGTTTCAGGATTGGAACTGGATGATAGGATGGCGGTGTCGTCTGCAAAAGTTGCCAGAAAGGTATCAGGATGTGTAGGAATATCAGCAGTGTAAAGGATGTAGAGGATGGGTCCCAAGACGCTGCCTTGAGGAACACCGGCCTCAACGGGATAAAGGTTAGAAAATTCTTCACCACAGCGAACTCGGAAGGAACGGTTCGAGAGATAGGATCGGAGAATGAGGTATAGGGACTGGGGTAAATGGGTTTTCAGCTTGAAGAGTAATCCAGTGTGCCATACCCGGTCAAAAGCTTGCGCAATGTCCAGAAACGCACCAGAACAATACTCTTTGCATTCAAGAGCTGAGGAAATATGGTCTACAACTCGGAGCCCCTGTTGAACTGTGGAATGCTGAGGACGGAATCCAAACTGATGGGAAGGAAGATTTTGAGATTCTAATATGGGTAGGATACGTTTAAGAAGAAGCCTTTCGAAGATTTTTGAGAGGATGGGGAGTAGACTAATAGGCCTGTAGGATGAAGTGTTGTTGGAAGGTTTACCTGGTTTTAAAAAAAGGATGATGGTGGAATGTTTCCATAACAGAGGAAAATAGGTGGTGCGGAGGATGCAGTTATAAATATAAGTAAGGAATATAATAGCTTTCTGCGGAAGTTGTCGGAGGATCTGGGGAGTAAGGAGATCGTGTCCAGGAGATTTACGGAGAGTCAGTTTTTGGAGAAGATATTTGACCTCAGAGGGATTAATAGCTTTAGGAGGTAGGGAAAGTGGAATCGGTGACATAAGAAAGTCTTGCACTTTTGCGGTGTGATTGATGTGGGATTCCGGGTGAGGAGTGAATACTTTGGAGAGGTGTGTGGCGAATTCCTCGGATTTATCTTCATCAGACGCAGCCCAGGAGTCATCACCACGTCGGAGAGGATGGGAAACATGATGGTATTTTAGGATCTTTTTCGTGACATTCCACAGGGAATTATCACGAGCTGATAGAGAGGAGAGGTAGGAATTAAAGGACTGGGAACGGAAGTTCGCCAACTCCCTCTTCAATTGTCTACAATAGAAGTTATAGGAGCGGCGATCTGTTGGGTGTCGGGTGCGCTGCCATAATGATCTTGCTCGGCGTTTGGTGTGGATAAGGTCTATAATAGGTTGTGGAAAATGATTTTGGTCTGGATTTATATTGGAGTGTTTAGGAGAGGAAGCAGTCCAGACAGCTTGTTGGATGGCGGTGGTAAAGGAATAGACGGAATTATCTAGGTCATCTTGGGTTTTGAGGGTTACTCTGAGGTCAATATTATCGGTCAGGATTTGGCGGAAAAGGTTCCAGTTGACAGGGCCTCGGATGAATGATGGTGGAATGGGTTTTGGAATTGGAGTGAGAGATACTTTTAGGATCAGTGGACTATGGTCTGAGGATAGTTCATCAAGGCGAGTTAAAGACAAGTTGAGAGAGCCTAATCCGCTGTGGATAAAGAAGTCGAGGATGTCAGGATTGCGGTTAGGATCGGTTGGCCAGTAGGTAGGGGAGTCAGGAGGCAGGATATTAAAATTTCGGGAGTTGAGTGCAGACAGCAAATTTCGTCCCCGAGAATTCGTGGTTCTGGAACCCCACTGCTGATGCTTTGCGTTTAAGTCTGCACCCAGAATGAAACGATTTCCTAAGGAATCCAGGAAGGATACAAATTCAGAATTGGAAATGGAATGTTTAGGAGGGCAATATGCAGATGTGAGGGTTACCGGAAAGGAAAAAGTCTTGATTACTATGGATGTGGCTTGTAGGAAATCATAGGTGGGAAGTGGGAGTAAATGATGAGAGAGGGATTGGTGGACAATGATAGCAGAACCGGCATGGGCTTTACCGTCTGGGTGGTCAGTACGGTATGTCATGTATTGCGGTATTTTGAAGTACTGTTTAGTCGTTAGTCTTGTTTCAGTTATAAGTGCAACATCGATTGTTTTGTCTTGCAACAACGCTGTCAGTTCGTCAGTATGATTTCTAACACCATTCGCATTCCAAAGGAGAATGGATAAGGAGTTAGGTGAAGTCATTTAAGGATTTTTCAAGGCAGGGATTAGATTCGATACTAGATTTGTAAGGAGTGATATAAGCGGCATAACAAGAGATTTGATTTCGGAGATGAACGATGTCATTAGACTGGTAAGATCTGTGACGTTTGATGGTGGAGGGATATGAGAAATTTGATGTTGAGGAGTTTTTTGAAGATTAGGTAAACTTTGAGGGATAGATTCTTGTACAATAGATTGAGAATGTTGAGGAAAATGTTGTTCCGGCAGTGCCTCGACTTCATGATTCTGGTTACCACCTCCAAGCAAGTGGGCAAATGACACGTTAGAATTTACAAGTTTTGATGGTTCTCTTCTGCTTCTGGTTGGTACAGCTGTTTCATTCGGGTCCTGAGGTTTTTGGTATCTGGTTCTGAGTTTCTTGTAGATTTCACATCCCTTGTAGTTAGCCGGGTGGTCCTTGAGGCACAGAGCACATACAGCGGGTGCTGATCTTGATCTTGTACATTCTTCTGTTTTATGCTGTTCACCGCATTTCACACAGCGTGGTATGTGATGGCAATAACTTTTGGTATGACCATATGCCTGACAGTTATGGCACTGGACTATTTCTTTCTTTGTGTAAGGTTTTTCAACTTTTACACGGGTATAGTACAGTCTGCTGAGGTCATAGATTTTTTCGACTCCTGCTGATGGTTCCAAGTCCACGAAGAATAGAGGCAGTGGACTTTTATCTTTTAGAACGTTGGTGACTTGCCTCACTTGGAATCCTAATTCTGTCAGTTCTTCTTTGATTGCTTCAACGGGTGTTGAGGAATGTAGGTTTCTGATAACGACCCTTAATGCTCTCTCCTGGCGCAGCTGATAAGTATGAAAGTCAGCTTTGGTCTCAGTCAGATATTTTACAATCTTTCTGTAGGTTTCAGCAGTAGTCGGAGATATTTTAGTATCATTGGTTCTACTTATACAATAATAACTATTAGGATCTGTTACTTTGTTTAAATGCGCACACATCAGTTTAAAATTTTTAATATTTTTAACAAATATTGGTGGAGGTAGTGGTTCTCTGGGTATAGGAGAAGATTCCATGGTTTCTTTTTCATTTTGGAGGATCTGAAATGGATTCGGTGTAAAAAACGGAGATTCATCAGTTATTCCTTGTGATGATGTGCTGGGCTGTGGTTCAGAACCTAATGAGGTAGCTGACGCGGTCGCTGGTTGAATCATTTTTTTATTTTGTTCACGGCGGGTCTCTGTTTTGTGGGAGACGAGTTAGAACCTGCAGATCTAGATCTTTTACTTGCAGACTTTGAGGACATGACTTGATGAAAATATCTCATTGATTAAGAAAATAATAATAATAAATAAATAATGAGATAAGAATTAAAGATAAAAGAAAGATAATTAAAAGAAAAGCAAGCCCGAGCTTGCCGAGCTAGCGGCAATCAGCTGATCAGTGACCCTTCTTTCACTTTTTCGTGATTGTACAAAGTAAATTATAACTTTGCTTACCGAAACTTCTCCAATATTCACTGCCGTAATATTCCTGAGGTCTAGTGATGTTCTCCAGACTGAATTCTAGCGAATTCCTACTGAAAAAAGCAAAAATCTGAGAGACGATGTAACGTATGACTGTTATCATCGAGCGCATCAGCTGTTTTTATATATATATATAAATCCTTTTTTTTTCTAACACACCTGAAAGGGTTGACCTATTTCTTTAATTCTTTCTTTGTAGTGATTATAACAGTCAGGAGGAGGTTCTTATGAAAGACGAAAATAGAAAAATTAATGTGTTCGGTCTTTTGGTTTTTTTTTTATAATTTACAAAGATAATAATAATCTCTTTATCTATATACCTTAAAATGAATCCTTTTTTTTTTTCTTGGACATAGTTAAGACAGGACATCGTCTATTGGGTCAGCTAGTATAATATAAAACCTCCAAAACTGTGATTTTAAACAAATAACGTGATATTATATAACATTAAAAAAATACGATAGTAAAGCCATACAATTATGTTAACAAAAATACTATACAATAAAAAGAAACAGCTTGGAAATTAATTAAAGAATGATAAAAACAAAAACATCTCTGCAGATGGATTTACCTGCACTATATTTTGTAGAAATTTTATGTGATAAAACACTATTCTGACTTTATTTGGCAAATAACACGAAAACCATCAAAATCGGATACATTAAAACCTGTACCTCTACAAACCGTAAAGGGTCTTGGGCACAGTACATACAGATTCGAACTTTTTTCATTGGTCTTGTTTATTTGGATTCAGGTGACCATAAAATATTTATTTTCTTTGAAAACTGTAATTTGAAAAATTTAAATAAATAAAAAAAAAAGTATATATTGACATGAAGGGTCTTGGACTCAGTACATATAGAGATTCGTACTGTTTCTAGGCCAACGGTGATTAAGCCTTGATCACGCTCAGCCACCAGGTGTTTTCCCCATTTGGGTATCCACTTTTTAGAGCCTGGGTCAGTCCTAGGAGGGTCTCTATACCCTAAATTGACCGAATAAATAATATCCTTCCATAGCCAAGGTTCGAACCCAGGACCCGGATATCAGTACACTAGTCCTCTATCTACTAGACCACGCTGCCCCCTATATGGGTTACTTTAAAATGCATTAAATGAGTGCAAATATAGGTCGGTACGTCATCCTGGTACGGTCCCTGAGACATTTATGGCATGACTCGCTTTGAACGAGTACTTCGATACAAAAGATTTTTTATACAGCAATGAAGTAATAAAACGTTTAATGCAAGTCGGTTTTCAAGGTTAGCCGATAGCGTTTATATTTTTTATAAAGCTGGTATATTTTATTTTTAATTTTGGACAAAATTGCATGATTATGAGAACAATAAATTCTCGAAACGTCGCATAGATAAAATTGTTTATTCATTGACTCAAACCTGAGAACAACATATATATGAATATATATGTGTGTATATATATATATATATATAAATATATATATATATATATATATATATATATATATATATATATATATATTATATATACACACATATCCCCCCCCTCCTACGCTCAGTGAACTCTCACTAGCACAAGCTTTCGCGTATTTTCACCTCGCTCTTCTTTCATCGTGTAGCGTGGCCTTTAGTCCAACTCTGAGAGGCATATATAGAGATATAGTGGGAATGACTAAACCTGTTACTTTTTAAAATTCGATACAGTTCCTAAGTTTAGTTAGCAGGTACCTGTTATATAATAACAGGTCTGCTATTATTAACCAATCCTACTTCGGAGTTGCTCAATACTATTCCTAATGATAATTATCTTGGTTATCGGTAGAATACTTATTCAGAAAATGTGGCTTAAGGAATGTACCGACTTCTCTATATGCTATGATACTCCACCGTAAAGCACTATGATAATTACAACAGCTAGTTAACCTTGTGAGTTTTATATTTTATTTGTAAACATTATCGTTTTAATAAAACGCATACTACGTCTTTAATTAAGGAAACATAAAATATACTAGCTTTATAAAACAATAAACGTAAACGGCTTACCTTGAAACTCGACTTGCATTAAGAGTTTTATTACTTCATTACTCCATAAAAAATGTTTTGAATCGAAGTATTTATTCAAAACGAGCCATGCCTTAAATGTCTCAGGAACTCTGAATATGTACCGACCTATATTCCTATATCATTTAATGTATTTTAAAGTAACCTGTAGGGTTCACTTGTAGCTGGGAGACAAGCATAACAACCTCCTATGCCAAAGGACACGTGTTCAAACCCGCGATTTGTCCTAGGATGTTTTAATGAGAGTAAAAAATCAGTGGTTATGCCGTCCTTAGGAGAGGACGTTAAAAGGTGGTCCCGACCCTGTGCGATGTTAGGTACTCGTTAAATATCCCTATCCTAATTAGGGATAAACCTTTTAAGTAGTCGTAAAAACGTTTGTAGAGGGCTCTAATCTGTTCGTTGACATGTGAAAGAACAGACCGGTGTATGAAGGTACAAAATGGGTTTCAGTATGTGTGATAGTTCAATTTCTGTGTGTTTTAATTTTGAACGTCTTGAGAGTAGTGAATGTAAAAATAATAGTCTTTTGTTTATATGTATTTTATTGATATGTGGGCTCCATATCATTCTTCTGCCGAATTTCAAGTATTTTAAAAGTAAAATAATAACATCAAATGTTTATTTAAAAATAAAATCCTATAATACCATTAAATATTATTTAAAAAAAACAAACTATATGATATCAAAACAAACAATTCTAACATTCACGTTCCATTTTTTTTTTTTTTTTTTTTAATTAATAAATATAATTTTAAGAAACCAAATATTATTTGTAATAAAAGTAAAAACAAAAAGGTGTTTCTTCAATCAAAATTTATTTTTTATGTTTTACCAGCGTTTAAGTCATTTTCGAGGAATCCATTTACCCGTCCAATTCATTTATCTATGTGCGTGTATGTTTGTATATATATATATATATATATATATATATATATATATATATATATATATATTTAAAATACTATATACCTATATATATATATATATATATATATATATATATATTTAGGTGAAATGAATATCAATCAGTTTATTTCTTTATGTATATGCCGAAGAATTTTGTTGTTTGTTGTTGAGTAAAGTTAATAATAATTTAATTAATGTATTAATTATATATAGGACTAGATATTAATCAGGTTATAAATTACTGATGTTCATAAATATAAACTGTGGTATTTTCTGACAAGACTTTTTTATTGTTCATCTGTCACCACATTAGAGCAATTTTCTTTTAATAGGTTGTAAAGTTTAAACGAACATCTTTTTTTTTTTTTTTTTACTGCTGAAGATATGTAAAATATTAAAATATACAAGTATCATATTGTGTATGAAGTAATTATAAGCTAATTTTAAAACATCTAAGAAATAAGCGAGAGTTGCTAAAACCATTCATTTCGGATGGCTCGCTCCGACGAAATAGACTTCGAACGCGATGAATAACAATATAAATACGAATTATAAAAAAAAAGTGACGGATCAGATAAATGCAAGATAAAGCCCACCATATCATTTTGTGGACTCCTTATATTTAATCCCTTATCATAATAATTTTCAGACGGAAATAGATTTTATAAAATCAAATTTTAGACGCCAGACTGATGAAACTTCAATAGATAAGGAATAAACCGTGGACGTAGAGGAATTATCTCGATTTGAATTAATTCTAGACAGGCAGATTAGATAAATCCAAAATCCAAACAGATAATTGAGGTAGTCCTTAACCTTCCAAACAGCATAACTAATTAATTACAATAATCTTCTGACGCCTATGAATTTCGTACGATCTTAAAAGATATCAATACTTCCTAGATTTTTTTTGTTGATAATTCATCAACATTTTTTTTTATCTACCTCTACCTCGCCTTGTATGGCTATACGGGGGATTCTCGCGCCAAAGGGAAGAGCGGTGGATTAATAAGGAGTGTTAAGTTCTCTGGCACCGAGATCCGAACTCATGGTCTGGTTTCGTAGGTAACGCACGCCAACCAACACAGCCATCCCCGAATCTAGAAGTTATCCTTTATTATTTAAACTGTATTAAATCTCCCGCCCGGCAAATAGCGACAAAAATTAGCTATGGAAGGGATTCAAAGCCCCGAGTTTGGTCGAACTCAAATTTTCCTTGATGGACCTGAATATAAGTTTACTTCGCAGCAATATCTTGCATGAGAGGTTTGTAGGGAATATAATGCTAAACAAAATGAATAATAACATTTTAGAGAAAATGAATTGAAAATAGGGAACCTGAGATGAAAATTTTTTTTTTCCTACCTTGTTAAAATCAATTTAAGAGATTTTATATGAAATTATCGATGAAACATGTTATAAGAATTACATTGAGTTTCCACGGTTATATTTATTACTTTCACTTACCTATATATATATATATATATATATATATATATATATATATATATAAGGGAAAGTATTGCGATCGTGAAAATGTTTGAATTCCAGTTTTCACCGCTAATAGACGTTTTAGGGTTACCTGAGTACGAATTACGAAGTCCCGAAAAAAGGTTTGTGTGTGTGTGCGTGTAGTAACTCCGTGGCGGAAACGAAAAGTCCTATGAAACTGAAATTTTATATTTTAGACAACTATACGCCCGAGATGTTACAGAAACATTTTCATCAAAAGCAGCTGACCGGAAGATCTACTTTATACCATGCATTTAACAACTTACGATTTTCTCAAAAACGGCTCTAACGGCTCCAACGTAGGCGGACCTAGAAGTAGTCGGAGACTATTAATGGCGAGCGTCGTCTCATCCACTCTTTTATATGCAGCCCCAATATGGAATAATGCCCTGGACACACTTTCTTACAGGAGACCCATTGTGTCAGTTTATCGCCGAAGCGCTCTGAGGGTGATAAGTGCATTTCGACAGTATCCTACGAAGCTGCATGTGTGGTGGCCAGGATGCCACCCATTGAACTGCTGTCGGAGGAAAGGCAACGTACGTATAAAAGTGTTGTCCACATTCCTAGAACCGAAGAGAGGAAGCAGACAGTCCAAAAGTGGCAGCGACGTTGGGATTTGGCAGCGAGCGGAAGGTGGACCCATAGGCTGGTACCTTGCATCTAACCCTGGATGGATAGAAGCCACGGGGAAGTGAACTACTACCTAACCCAAATGCTCACTGGACATGGCTGCTTCAGAGCCTACCAATTAAGGTTTAAGTTGGACAATACAGCAGAATGTCCAAGATGCCCAACAATAGATGAGACAGTAGAACACGTATTCTTCTGCTGTCCTCGCTTTCAAGTAGAGAGGGAAGAATTTCAAGAAATATGCAGATCAGAAGCTACACCTGACAACATCGTCAACCTCATGCTACTTTCTCAGGAGAACTGGATGGCGGGCCAACGTCTGGCTGCGGACGTCATCAAGAAATTGAGAATGGAAGAGAAGGAGAGGCGTGCCTAGAAATATAGGGTAAGGCGCCTAACAACGGGGCGGCACACAGCCATTCTCCTCCACGAAGTAATGCCTAACGGTGGTCCCGTGGAGGGTGAGAAACAGGTGTAGGGAGGTTGGTTTTAGTGGGTAGAAATCCCACACTCGGATAGGTACGGGCCTATCCGCGTCTTTTGAAGATTTCCACCTACCCTCGTAAAAAAAAAAAAAAAAAAAAAAAAAAAAAAAAAAAAAAAAAAACCCTCAAACGTGTATTTCCGTCGAAAACTGGAATTCGAAAGTTTTCATGATCGCAACTTTCCTTTACCATATATTTCATAAATAATTGAGTGAGAGTAAAAATTCATTCAGAAGTAAACACATACTATCAAAAATGAAAGATAATACTATCAAAATGTATCGTATATCCAAAGAATTAAGCTTAGTCTGAAGGTATGCCGTAATTAAAAACCTTAAAGCCGTATTAGTAGAATCTCTGCGATCAAATTCGGTAGTATTATATTTCATTTTTGATCATTTGGCTGCTGAGCGAATACTTTTTTGGCCCACTGTATGATCAGACAAATATGAAATGTTTTCGATCATGTTAACCATCGATTTAATTTCCCAAGATTGGTATGTGTTTCCTTATAAAAATGTATAGACGCAGAAGAACACCAATACGACTATTTAACCAAAGCATTTGGTGCGTGTAACACATGACCATCATTTACCTCCGATGTTAAAACCAATATTAGAATTTTTAAATATAGAATTGAAAAAAACGTTAAAGAATTGAATTGAGTTTCGATGGAAACATGTGTTTAAGAATAAATAATCTAACAATAGAAATTGTTATCTACAATTATCACTCAAGTATCAATTATGTTACTTCATGAGAAGAAAATTTAAAATGTCGGCATTTGAGCTATTAAGCCCGTTAAATTTTACATCGATTTAGCGAATTTAATCATAATCGTTAGCGAGGTATTAGGAAAAATAGTTACAAGATACAAAATGCATGGTAGAAAGTTGCTGTTCTGATTCGCCGATTTTTATGAGAAAGTTACTGTAACTTCTCGGACGTATTAAATATGAAATTTCAGTTTCATAAGAATTTTCGTTTCGTGCAAGAATTACACACACAGGCGCACTGGGATCCTAAAACGTGTCCAATGAAATAGTTTCCAATGAAAACTAGAATTTGGAAATTTTCACCATCACCATAGTTTCCATAATTATATATATTCCATATATAATTATAATAATTCTTTATTTATTCTGGGACGAGTCCCGTAAGAATAATATTACCGGAAATAAAAGACTAGAGTCTTAAAGTAAAATAATTTACAACAGAATTAAATTAATAAAATAAAAAATAAAAATACGCAAAAGACAACTTCTAATAAAATGTGAAAACAAGAAAAAAAAAAAAAAAATATATATATATATATATATATATATATATATATATATATATATATGTATACGTTAAAATGAGAACAGAGAATAATAAATAATTAAAAATATAATATTATAAAGAAAAATTAAAAATATGCAGTTAAAAAAAAATAAAATAAATTACAATGCTTTATATATTTAAGTGAATGTAAAAAAAACTTTAGAAAAATTATATTTTTGTAAATAGGAAATCTAATGCAGATTAAAAATTAAGTTGAAACATCATGGAAATGTTTTTTAACACATTTAGGTAATTTAATTGGTCAAGATTAGATGTTAATAAAAATATCATGAAGTGTGTATATATATATGGGAGAAGTTAGTTGAGGGTGCTGTCAAATAAACACACAATTAAGGATAAACTTAATTTAATGGTGCCGACGTTTCTGCCTAAATGATAGGCCTTCTTCAGGCCGATTGAAGGAGTGAGAGTCCAACAATCGGTGATATCTTACTCTTTCAATCCCCTGAAGGCCGAAACGTCGGCACCATTAAATTAAGTTTATACTTAATTGAGTGTTTATTTGACTGCACCCTCAACTAACTTCTCCCACACTTAATAAAAATAAATAAATTATAACAATATACTAATTTATATTATTATCATACCCCTTACTTGTTCACCTACGGAATTAGAAATCAAACCCCCAACCTATCATGAATTAGTATTAAACATAATAACAAATTTTGTTATATATTATGATACTTATGCACATTTTATGTAAAAATTCTACAAACCGGAAAAAAAGAGAAAAACGAGAGAAAAAAAATAACAGTGGACTCACGTTTCTGAGGAAAAGAATAAATTTAAATATAAAATAAAAAATTATTAAGCGAAGTAGAAGGAATTTCAAACACGCAAGGTTAATATTAATTTCATAACTAAATCGCAGATATTATTCACAAGCCACTATGTGTATCTTGTATTAAATTATATGCGTGGCTTCCTTCATTGTCGACAAATAAAATATGGAACAATCTTTGAAGAAATCAAAAGTAGAAAGTGGTTTTCTGCTTCTTTAGGATGAAAAAAAAACAGACAAGGAATGATGAAATTTAGAAGGTTCGCTCATAATTCACTATCATAATTAATTTACATTACTTTTTATGGGTAACTTAATTTAATTTTAACTAGTGAGACTCTCCCTTGTTTCGCTCAGGTGCAATCTGATGTGGTGTCTATCTTTAAAAATACAATGCTAGACCGATTTTGATTTTATCGCAGAAACAAAAAATGATTTTATATATATAGATAGAGAAAATAAAAAGAGACTTAAGAACAGCAATATTCAATATTAACATTCATGGGTAACCTAACATTTAAAAGAATTGAATGAGTAAAATATAAAAAAATAATTATGTGTTCTTACACCAGCGAGGAATTTCCATTTTATTCAAGTGCAATTGTCAGTTTTATTTAATAATCTTTTAAGTAGAAATAATTAATGACAATGACAGTTTATGGATTTATAAAAACTTGCTTACGATTTAGTACGTAATATTTTTTTCTAAAATCATGCGTACTGTATGGAAGAATATAACTTGTAAGATACTGTACGGTGGCAACACTAAACCCCATATGCTCATAAGTTTTAACGCAACTATGTTATCTTGGTAATTGGATAATAACGTTCATATTATACTTTGAATATATATTGGATAATAATTGTATAAGTATTTCGCTTTGCAACAGTATATTATACGTCTACGTTACTACGAAAATTTCAGGAAAGATTTATTAATGCCTTGATTACAGAAATTTTACTATTCCCATCTAAGGAAAAATATAATTGCGATGTATTTTACTAATAAACCTTCAGGGATGAATAGCCTAAAATGTAGGTAACACTAGGGGTACTCACTACGTTTGCTATAGCATGCTATTTGTGTTATTTTGCTAAACCCGTCGAGTTATTTTCTGTATAAAATTGATGGGTTTAGCACAATAGCACTATAGCAAACGTAGTGAGTACCCCTACTGTCTCAAAACCATCGCGTAGTTCAGATGGAGTTTGCTAGAACGAAAATTCGCTATATCAATTTATATATAAAAAGAAGATAGACAGAGATTAAAAAAACTCCAGACATTATCAAAACAGGAAAACGCTGCAAATTGTTATGATTATATGTCTTGGTTGTGGCGCATAATAAGGATGCGTACAGTTTCTATTCATTCTAGTTCAACCGTTGTGCATGGAGGTGATTTAGCTGTGATCACGCTCAACCTTCAGACTGAATCTTTGTGGGCCTTGAAGAAGAGAACATTAACCCACAAAATATTAACTAGGAGTTATGAATATTTGACTGTCAAATATCCGTAAAAATTAGTCTAATTTTAGGACATTTAAAGCTTAATATATCAGTTTTTGATTTGCAATATGGATACTATGAAACTTTAATATTTAAGTTTTGTATTCAAAATCATGAATCATAAATCACATTGTTTATTCTTATTTATGTTTATCACATGAGAAGTCTCAAAAATAATTTGATTTAATCAAATTATTTTTTGTTTATAAAGAACACATCAATAGATAGGGACATAACTAACAAGAATGTTAACGGAAAAAGGATTATCGGGATACTAAATGGAGTGTTGTGGAATAAGAAGGTATCACTCCAAACGAAAAAGAAGATATTCCACTCCTTTCTGGTTGGCACTACGCTGCATGTGAATCTTGGGCAGTGAAGAAATCTCAGCAAAAAAAAATATTATCCCTGGAGATGGATTTTCGGAGAAGAAGTTGTGCCGTGTCTCGGTTAGAAAAAATCCCCAATAACCAAATAAGGGAAAGAGTGGGGGCCGAGCTCACCATTCTCGAAGAAATTAGTAGAAGAACGATGATGTGGTATGGGCACGTTATGGGAATGGATGAAGCACGTTGGCCTCTTCGATTGATTGAATACTTCCCACCTATGAGGAGAAAACGGTGAAGACCTCGGAAAAGATGGATAGAAGAGGTAATGGAGGATATGGCAGCCAGGGGTCTGACTGAGGTTGATCGAGATTATTGGAGAGACGGAGTACTGAAGACCGGGATGTAACATCATTGCAGAACCCCGGAAAAAGAAAGAAGATTTTTTCTTTATGTGTTTACTTATTTATGCTATTGAGGATAATCGGAGGATGCTAAAGTGGGAGTCCTGTATTTTGTCTACTCAGGTTTAATTTGGATAGGGATCTTTAACGAGTACCTTGCGGCATCTTACAGGCTCGGGACCATTCCTCCGAAGGACGGCATAACTAAGGATTTTTTATTCCCATTAACACATCCAAGGTCCATCTGCGGGTTGAACCAGTGACCTTAGGCATATAATACTGTTATTCTAGCCATTATGCTACAGGTGACCCGTTATTTTTTCTTCCTATCATTATTTCTTGTTATTCACAAATCTTACTTACACCTAATTAGAAAATTTGTAAATAAATACAAATAATAATAAGATAACTATATTTTATTTAGGTATTGATAGAGTTTATTCATGATTTATTGATGTAAACCGCAGGTGGTCACAAAAATTTGTACGGCAATGTATATAAAACACTTTCTTACGCTGAATATGCGATTAAATGCATCCGCAAACGTCAATAGGCCAGTCACCCCGCGTCTATCTCCAGCGGTAATGAAACGATAATAGAAAACTAACAGATCTTAAAATATAATTTTTTTTTCTATATTCGTTCCGATTCGTATAAACAAAACAAACTTATCATTCAAGGCCTGTCATTGGCCTGTAACTGCCGCACAGTAACAGAATGAATGAGTCTCTAATAGCTGATTATGTTTATATAATTCATATTATTGTTTACATATTCCATTACATCCGCCTATGCACTGTCAGGAATGGTTTCAGAGATTTTTTTTTTCTAATTTCCTTTATTGTACAAGAAACAAATGTAAAAAATTGCAAAAACAAATAATGATACAGTTCAGCCGTTTCAGTCATTTTTTTTTATTTTTTTATTTTTTTTTCCTCTGACATTATAAAAGTAAGAGAAGAAAAAAATCATTTACTGTTACTTATTATTATGTTTTTGTTAACGATCTATTTGTGTGAAGAGAGGCAATTCTGTCTTCCAAAGGATTCGATTTAAACGCAACGATCCTAGCATTAAACCCTATTTTCAAGAAACTATTTATTTATTTTTATTTTTATTTTACATCATTCACCAACAGGCCTAGGCTTAATTACAGGTGATAAATCATACAAAAAATTACATTACACTACAATAATTAAAATAATAATAATAATTGAAATTCTAGCTAATTGGTAATGTACTACATACCAGTTTAATTTATATAATGAAACAAAAAAAAATATATATGTATATATACATATAAATTACATATATCATAAACTAACTAAAAAATAAATAAAACGTTAAACAATTCATCAGAAATATACTCCTGTAAACTTAATTATATTAGGAATAATAAAAAGATAGAAACAAAAATAAAAAATCAGCCCAGCTCTGAGTCATTTTAATTTAAAGATAAGAACAAAAAAAAAAAACATTAAAAAAATGTACACTATTTTGCAAATATATTTATATATATATATATATATATATATATATATATATATATATATATATATATATATATATATATATATATATCCACATAGATGTCACTAATACTAGATAAAACAAAATCAGTATATTATTATTTTATTTTATTATGTTAAAGTTATCAAGGCATTTAGAGCTTATTGAAAATAAATAATTATTGAATGACTGAAAAATGGTTGCGTAAGTCAACGAAAAACTGAAATCAAGCTCACCTACTAAATCTTTTAATTCTCATCATCTTCATCTTTTAACTACTTAATCTCCAGATGTCTAACACCACTCAAACTAAAGCTGTTACATTAAATACGCTATAAGATATATTTGTAGAAAAAGTAGTTTCTATAATATTGGTCGAAATAACTCTTTTGGTAATTTCTCGACGCTTGGAAATAAATATGTTTTTGAAAATTAAATAGTTGACTATGAGAGTTAAATATAAAAAATAAGATGATTCTGGAGCCATACAATTCAACTGCAGCCGGAAAATTAGTTTATACTGCTATAACGTAATGGAGAAAATTTTAGAGGGATAACATTATAAATAATTAAATAGATTTTATACACTTCTACCGGAAGATTTTGAACAAAGCTTTGATTCTCGAACTGAGCATATAAACATATAAATGTGTATAAGTTATGAGCTGAGACTACTGAAACAGTTAAAGTTATGTTTAATTTGATGAAAAAAATTCTAATTTCGTCTGCTTTCTCTAAAAATTTTAATTTGTAATCAGTAGACGGTATCGTTTATATTTAGAAATGCAATAAAGGAACAGGTAGAACCCCGTTTCTGTTTTTTTTTTGTTTTTTTTATCCGGCGAGCCAGCAGGCTTTCCAACATTGTCATCTGTCCCATCCTAACCCTAAACTAATTGAATGACTAAAAAATCTGGCGCGCACAACACACGACGTTCACTTACCTCCATTGTTAAATTCAACTTAAAAATTTTAAATACAGTTAGATATGAAAATAAATTGTTAAAGAGTTCCAATAGAGACATGTGTTTTATTAAATTATCTATTATATTCTTAATTTGACATAATTAGCTACTTTTATCGAGTTTTAACCAATCTGAATTAACACTTACAATTTTTTGTTTCTGATAATTTTTTTTATAATATCTTGAGCTTTCTAGTGGTATATTATACATGTATATTACCGTTCTCATGTTCAAAAACAAAAAGTTGCATTAAAAAAATATGTTTGGAGTTTCTCCTTTAGTTGGATATGGAATTCGTTTAACTTATATATATACTTTTTTTTTTATCAATAATAAAAAGATGATATGGTTATTTTTATAGAATATACAAAATAAAATGTACTTTAGGGGAAGAAAATATCAACATGTGTATAATTGTTTGAGCGGAAAAACCAGCATCCCAATAAATCAGAGGTTGATAAATTAGGCCTGCATATCAATTTTCCAAGTCTGATCAACTCGTCTAAACGGCCTTTTATTTGATTTTAACAAATGAAGTAATTGGAAGTAGTGTATTGCGCGTAACAGATTTTTTTTATATTGGGTTATTTCACATGAAATGTCCGTTTTTATAATTTCTGAAATACATAAAGGATTTTGCAGGACTCTGTTGTTTCTTCCGAATGTTTACATATTTAAATTATACAGTTATTAATCCTCTACCTTTGTATTATAAACATTAGCTTCCCAATTATGAACATGGAAACACACGATTTTCGAGTAATATTTTTGTACGAGTTTAAACTCGGCCAATCAGCAGCTGAGGCCGCTAGAAATATTTGCAAAGCGTTTAGGGATGGGAGTGTTAATGAACGGACCATTCGCCGTTGGTTTGCTAAGTTTTCAGCTGGGGGTACCGACTTGGAAAACTTGCCCCGTAGAAGACCTCCGTCCGTAATAGACAACGATATCCTCAAACATACAGTAGAAGGAAACCCCTACCAGACAGTTAAAGGACTCTCAGCACATCTAAATGCAAGTGCATCTACCGTTTCCAGACATTTAAAGTGTATTGGGAAAGTAAAAAAGCTCGATACATGGGTATCTCATGATCTCACTGAGCGGCATGTTTCAAAACATACCGTGCAAAAATTGAAAGAACTGGGCTACGAAGTTCTTCCGCACCTACCATATTCTCCCGACTTGTCTCCAACAGATTACCACCTGTTCAGGAATTTAGACAACTTCGTCAAAGGAAAACTTTTTGAAAATGATGATCAAGTGCGTTTTCAGATTTTGTTTCACTTCCAAGCTCAGAGTTTTTCAGTTCGGGAATAAAAAAGTTAGTGTCACGATGGGAAAAATGTGTAGAAAAATAAGGTAAATACTTCGAATAAAATTATCTTGTTTTCATATCGTATTTTTAATAAATATCCTTTACCTTGAAAACGGACATTTCATGTGACACAACCCAATAATAAAATTGATTTGGAGTTAGATTAAAAGGATATTTTGACTTTTCATATGAAACAATGACAGTCCGTTTTAGAATATAGGATATATCTATATTTAGAATATATCTATAGAATATACAGAATATATCTATCTAATTATTTATCTTTTTTTATAGCTTGTTTATTTATTTTTTTATTTGATTATTTTTTTATTTTCCAATAACGAGGCACTTCGATTAAAAACCTCAGATTATCAAAAGCTATAATTAATGATTTTCTTCTCCTTTTTAATATTCTGAATGACCACAAAACATAAAAATATTAAACGATATCATTTTTACATGATTTGAAGATTATGTAAATAATTGTGGAGTGAAGTTCATTAATTACTATAATCAAGGTAAAAACATTACATAAGAACGGTATGAAACTACATGAAGTACTGCGTTTGAGATTGGATTATATGCAATTAGGAATACCATTATACTAAAGTATTCCAGCTTATTTGCAGTTAAAAATAATTACTTTCTGATATTTTTGTATAATTTTTAATAATTTTAAATAATAAAAATCATCCGTGATTGAACAAATCCAAGAGAAAAAAATCTGGTGCTCACAACACACGACTTTTACTTACCTCTGTTGTTAAAATCTTTAAGAAATTTAAAATAAATTTAGAGATGAAAAAAAAATTAATAACATCAATTTCCGATCGAAAAATGTGATTAATTGAATAATCTATAATATAATTTATACCTTTTACAACTCTGAGCATAGAATAATAATTTTTCTTATAATCTTAAGCTTTCCAACTGTATATTATACGTCTACACTACAGTTCTTATTAAAATAAAACTACTTATTAAATTACATACAAAAATATTTTGGGTATTTTCTTATTTAGTTGATCATCAAATTCGTTTAACTTATATATTTAGCCGTTACTCATGAACTCTAAGAAGATGATACATTTAAATTTTTTGAATATACAACATTATATGTACTCTAGAGGAAGAAAACAAAACAATTCGCCTTTCGTTCAACAAACAAAAAATATGTTCAGCATATGAAAATAGAGGTTTCTTTCTTGCTCATAAACCGAGCATAACTCAAAGGCAGAATCAAGACTTAAATTAAGATTTGAAAATGAATGATGTTAGGATGTTTTACAAATCTGAATTTCTTTGATTCTTGACAAAAATACCCAACGGTCTTGTACAGGATGGACCAGTTTGTTGTTATTTTTTTGGTTTTAAGAGCAAAAAACTGCGAGTGGTTATTATTGCCCAAAACATCTTCAGAAGACGATTAACTTACCTATGATGAAGAGAAAAAAAAATAATAATACAAAAAAAAAAAAAAATTAAAATAAAAAAAAAAAAAATAAATAAAAAAAAGACCAGTTTTAAACGATGGAATACAAAACAGAAAAAATAACTAGAATTTCTTGAAGGCGCTGTTGAAATTTTTTGTTACATTCCACCAATAATAAATTCATACAAATGAGCTAGGTTTCATTAAAATTCAACCAATTTAAATTCTTGTATTGTGTTTAGTAGAAAATTATATTTCTAGATAATAAAAAAACAAAATTAAATGTCGTGATCGTTTGATATGACTTCTAGCTTTAACTTGTTTATAATTGTGTTTGCATGCATATATATGCATATATTTTCCATGAATATATTTTTTAGTAAAAGAAAATATGTATTAGAATAAGGAAAACATTAACGAAACCAGGCACATTTGTGTTCATTTTTTTCTCGTCGGATTAAAGAAAATAATTTCTTGATACTAATATTAGTTAAACGAAGAGTACTATTTTTATATTATTAAAATTAAAAAATTTCTTTTCCCAGAAATTGACTTAATTTATTCGCACATTAACAATAATTTTATTCCAATAGAGCAATAGTCATAAAATAAATGGTTAATATGGGAGAAAAGAAATCCAGCTACAAAGTTCATTTAGTGAAGATTTCGAATCACAAAAGAAGAAATGATTTTAATAATAATAGACCTATATTATCATCAAATATGAAAGGTACGATAAAAAATAAATAAATAAAATTTCACTGTGTGAAAGGGTACAGATGTAAATGTAGTGTGGTTGTTTTAAAATTTTAAATTATTGTAATCTTGATTTTAATATAAATAGTAATTTTTATTTTGTGAAAAAAATTGGAAATGAAGCATGTACCTTCGAAACGTCAGCGGATATGAATATGTTTTTGTGTAATGAAATAAAAAAAAAAAATTGTGAGATGAAAAATGTGCTTTCTAAAACTTCAAATTACTATTTTTTTTATATTGATAAAATTGTACAATTCATATATTTTACCAAAATAATTTTTTTTAAATCTGTACTTCTTTATATGTGAAAAAATAAGCAAAAAACTATACACACACTCACACCTGTATGCCGTATTATTGAAGAAAAAAAGAGAAAATTAAATCATTAGAAATAATATTTTCATCCATTCAATATCACACCTCACAATTTTCTGAAAAAGAATACATTTTTATGAGAATAGGCCAGAAGCATGACATATTTTGGAAGGAATGGAATTCCTGAGGATAGCTGAGCGGGCAAAAAAATGGTCGATAAATTTAACGTTGCCTATGTAAAGTAAATCTAAGAATTATAAATAAATGTGGGATGAAGAACAAAAGGGAATTACAATTTAATTTAAAATATTTCAACACTTACCAGACAAACGTTCAAAACTTCCAGTATATCACAAAAGACTCATTTACATCACTATTATCAGACCTATTTTGACATATGGAGCTTTGGGGCTCTACTAAACCATCTAATTCCTCTCGTATCAAATTCTTACAGTCCGAAATCCTTTGCAAAATTCTGAATATCCCTTATTTTGTCACAAATAAACTCCTCCATAATGACCTAAACATCCCATTTGTTGCAGACATAGCCCGTGATAGATACTCCTCTTTTCATTCTAAACTCCCTGCCCACACAAACACATTTGTCCGTAAATTATCTTCCTTAGATATCCCTGATAACCACCCTCCGAGGAGAGTGAAAAGAAGGTGGCCTCGGGACCTTAAAATAGTTAGTGAAGTGCTACCACAAGGTAGTTCTTTCTCAAGACATTTTCTTCATACTGCCTATTTACTCATTGTGTTTTTTAATACAGTAGTAAATTAAAATAAATAAATTTAAATATAATTGTTTGAATATAATATAATTTCTGTTTAAGGAAGAATAGTTAATTTGTTCTATTTTATTTTTTTAAACTAAAATATAGACAAAGTTATGAATGAAGATTTATAAAATATATTATTTCATTCAGGAATGTTTTGAATAACCTCAGACTAAAAGAAGGACATGGCGGTGAAAACGCCACTACTTATTTGGGCGATTCTAGGTCAATGTGTCTGGTACTTGTTTGAGTACAAAATGGCAAATGGCTAACATTCCAGTTAAGAAGTTAATTTCAACTATCTTTTAAGTATTAAATTTCACTTTAATTTGATAGAATTATATTTTGTATAATATAATACATGTTTAAGATGCTGATTATCATATATATATATATATATATATATTTTTTTTTTTTTATTCGTATATATTACAATTTGTCATAATAGATAATAGTGCTACAGGATCTCATTCATACAATAGATTATCATATTTAATTTAATTTTAATATACTAACTTCTGTATAATCTAGGTCAATCTATCTGATATCTCTGTATGTACCGAAGTGCTACCATTAAATCTTTTTAATAACAGTTCCGAAAACAATATGATTCGTTTTTCAATTTTAGTTTATTTATATATACATTTACATAATTATATTGTATTTTATATATATTTATATAAGTCGTACGAAAATGAAATTTCATATTTAAGACAACTATATACCCGAAATATTACAGCAACTTTTTCATCAAAATTGGCTAACTAAACGAGCCACTTTATACTATGCATTTTGCATCTTTTCAAGATTTTCTCATAAACAGCTCGAACGGTTTTGATTAAACTCGTAATGTAGGATTCATGGAAAATTTAAGGGCTTTAATATCATGTAGTTTTTTTTTTTCTGATGGAAATAGTTTAACAGGGTTTAATTGCCGATATTTTAAATTGTCTTCCTCTAAACTACCTTTAATTTTGTAGATTAGAAAAAATTAACCGTATCATGTTATTAGCATTGATAAATCACGGCTAAATATGCAAGTTAAGCGAATCGGTTAAAAAACTAAGGGAGACATTTTTTTATGCATTTTTAAAAATTTTTGTATTTAGAACAGTAATATAGACGTATAATATACTGTTGGAAAGAGGAACAATTATTAGCTTATACACAAAATTGTAAAAGGTAATATAAAGTGACGGATAGGGTGTTAACTTATTACTGATTAACTTAACAGTCGAGGTCAGTGAAAGCCGTGTGTTGCCCGCACCAGATTTTTATAATTATAGATAGAAATAATGAATAAAATTGGAGGCTGATGTCTACTACACCACTATTTTATTGAAAAAATTCACACTACGTTTCGGCTACAATGCCATCTTCAGGTGCAGTGGAACAACTGGAACCAGTCAAAGCCACATGTCCAAATCCGATTTGGACATGTGACTTTGACTGGTAAGCAGCTACTCACACTAAATCCAAGTTGTTCCACTGCACCTGAAGATGGCATTGTAGCCGAAACGTAGTATGAATTTTTTCAATAAAATATTGGTGAAGTAGACATCAGCCTTCAATTTTATTCATAAAAATTTGACCTTCACCTAAAAGAATCTACACCTTAGATAGAAATAATCAGGAGTAATTCGTGTGAAAAAAATTTCATTTTGCCGACGTTTCGGCTCATATATATGAGCCAAAATCAGGGCATCATTGAGCCATGAATAGAATCATTAAACATAAACATAAGTCGACTATACATCCTCAATATATATTATAATAATATAATTTTTAATAATAACTTTATTGCCAGTTACAGAAATAGTATTGGGTTGATGCAAAATTAATGCAGGTTTCCTCTATTGCAATATCTTAATTCCAATTGTGTAAACAAAGCTAATCCTAACATTGATCATTATTATACCAAAACAAACCTTATCTAATACCCTCTCTTTCACCATGAATTTGTTTAGTAAAATCGTTTTGTTCAGTGTGTTCAAAGGTCTTGAATCGAAAATGTCAAAGTGCGATTTTCGTCAAATTTATTTTTACGAATTTAAATTAGGGCGCAGCGCTGCGCAAACGGCTCGTAATATTAATGAAGTGTGGGGTCAGGGGGCTATTAATGAGTGCACGGTGCAGCGTTGGTTCCAGAAGTTTCGCAGAGGAGATTTCGACCTCGAAGACAAGGAAGGTCGGGGCCGTCATCTTGCTCTGGACAACGACCAGCTGAGGTCAAAAGTGGAAGAAGACCCAACCAAAACCACACGAGGAATGGCGGCGGAACTCGGAACTCAAAAATTGCAACGTCTTTGCCCAGCATTGATGAATCGGAAGGGGCCGATCCTGCTCCACGATAACGCCAGACCACACGTTGCACAACCAACGCTTCGACGACTGCACGAGTTGGGCTACGAAGTTCTCCAACATCCGCCTTATTCACCTGACCTCTGTCCTACAGACTTCCACTTTTTCAGGCATCTGGACAACTTTTTGAGGGAGAAAAATTTTCAAAACCAGGACGACATTGAAAATTCTTTTCGTGATTTCATTGAGTCCAGGGATTCGGATTTTTTTTCTGGTGGAATAAGAAAGCTTGTTGAACGTTGGCAAAAGTGCATTGATTCAGATGGAAATTATTTTGATTAAATATATATGGTTAAAGTAAAGATATGGCGTATTTACAATACCTACTAAAAACCTGCATTAATTTTGCATCAACCCAATATTTATAAAGGTAAATCTGTTTCTAAATCTTTAATTTTCTGTTATTAATCCTATTCTCAGCTTGTTTTGAAAGGTCGCCCCACATGCCTCTGTTAGCGCGTTTTTTGTTCAATTTTTTATTTTATTATTTTTTTCCAGCTCGTTAAACCTCAATATTTCATACAAACTGTTTGTTAATATCTCCCTAAATGTGACATATGATAGAACTATAAAGGCTTATATTTCTAATAAGTAGCAGGTTATTTAGTTTATATAATGTATTTTAATTGATTAAAGTCAAGTAATTTATATATATTTAATGAATAAGTATCTTTATAAAAACCTACATAAATTGGAATATGTACGTATTTTTCATCGATAAAAACAGGACACCCGTTTTCTTAACTAGCACTTGAATCTATGACACCGTCATAGCATCAAAGAAATCACCCCTTTTTTAATTCATCTTTAGTTGTTTTTCCTAACTAATAAGGATAATATTTTTAATTCATTAAAACCCAACATACTTCAGCAATGGCACCAAGTAAATTAACCATATTAAAATAATGAAGTGATAATTGTTTTGTTTTTTTAATCTGTGCATATGTAAGAAAGAATTAATTTCTATAAAATATAATTATATAATAAAAATATAATAGCTTTAAAATATTATGAGTATATCAGAATATCACTTCTTAATCTTCTTCTATTTAAATTAATAAACTGATTTTTAACAATTTTTATTAAGTATTATTACAATCTGTATCAATTCGGACATCAATAATAGTGGTGAAAGATAACATACATACTACACATACAATATTTACACAGCAATAAAATTATAATAAAATATATATACCATAATAAATCAATAAAATGGTAAATTAATAAACTAGTTTTGATAAATGCATTATTTAAAAAAAAATAATAATGCTATAAAGAATTCAGCAGACACAACTCAGAACTGAGGTTTCACAGTATAAAAATGTTGACTATAGCAGATTTGTCCATCAATATTATAGTTCTGGTTTAGTTATAATAGTAATACTTTGGCAATACAAATAAACAACTACCATGATTTGTTTGGGATTTGAAGGTTCATTTAAATCCTTTATAGTGAGTGTTTCTATTTTCTGTTTTGTTTTGTTTTTTTAATATCAAAAGTTTTAATATTTTCATAAATGATCACCATTTAACTTCAAATATGAGAGTCTAGTAAAATAAATAAATTAATAATTGTAACTGAAAAATAATTTATCTTGACGAAAAAATAGTCTTAATGAGATCAAATTTGAACCCAACCATTAAAGAAAGTAGAACGATCGTGAATACCTTTAAATTTTCGTATTCCAGTTTTCAAAAGAAATACACGTTTTAGGGTCCCTTGAGACTTGCGCGGAAAGGTCTGTGAGTGTTATAAGTCTAACTATAAACTAACTTTTATTTCATATTAAAGACAATTAAACGCCCGAAATATTACCCGAACTTTTTCACCTAAATCGGCTGACCAGAAGTGCTACGTTATCCAATGCATTTTGCACCTTTTTACGATTTTCTCAAAAACGGCTTTAATGATTTTGATTTTACTCACTATTATATCAATTAAATGTAGGTTTCATTCTGATAGAAATAGTGTAACAAAGGTTAAATGCCGAATTTATTAATTTCCTTCCTCTAAAGTACCTTTAATTTTGTAGATTTAAAAAAAATAACCGTTTCAGCTTATTAGTATTGACAAAAACCGGCTAAATATACAAATTGAGTGAATTTGATAACCAAGAAAAAAGAAAAAATATTTTTTAAAGATTTATTTTTTTTTTTTTACATAAGAATAGTAATAAAAAGTGGTGAAAGGTAATTAAAGTGAAAAATAAGGCATAAACTAAGGTTGTTCATAACATTTTATACTGTTATATTATTAAATCCATATGTTTTCAACTTAACTGAATGTAATTTTTTACTCTTTTTTTAAACTATAATTTTATTTAAAAGTACTTAAATTGATTTTAGAAATCGAGATAAGTTAAAGTTGTTTGTTGAGCGCACCATATTTTTAAAATGATAATTGGTATAATTTATAATAGTCTAAATGAATACTTTTTTGAAATATTGTACATATTTAATAAACACGTCAATCTTATAGGATATAGTGTTATAAAATACAATTCCGTTAATCCGTTACTAGGGGAATTATTAGTGGATATTTCTTGCAAATATATAAAAAACAAATGCAGTTGAACTCAAATATTGGCGATACCGGAGAACAATGTAAGTAATGCTTAAAGTATTGCATTACGTAACTGACCCGGCATTGTCAGGTTACAAGTTCCTTGTTTGCCTGTCGTACCCCACTATCACTGTGTATACACTGTATAACATAGTATATATATTATATAAACATATGACTGTATATATACTGATATACTCACTCGCTTCCTGATGGGACGACAGGAGAGAACGTCTGCGTTCTTGGCGCACTGAGGCGGCATCGCTGACTGACAACCAGGAGTCAGGTTACGTAACCGGTTGTGCGGGCCTCAGCTCGCTAAATCCCCATTCTTATAAGAACCAGCCCTCAGTCAATCAGGAGAATTATCAATTATCATATTGATAATAATTATAAATCGTATCGAGAACTTATCATTGATTCGGTTCGGTAGATCTATGACGTTTAAGGAATCGATGCTGGAAGATAATAAGTATACAGCAATTAATTAAACCGAATTTTCGTAGCTCAATTAATTTGAAATCAACATTTTGTTTTGCAAACATTGTATAGGGATAATGCTTCTCATAATAACCGTAATCTTCATTTATATAAATTGATAAATGGTTTCCGCTAACTCCTTCTAAACGGATTTTGATAGTTTTCACCATTATTAAGGGAATTGTTTTCTGGAGGTTTTTAAAATCCATTGCAATTTTGATTTTCTTTTAACGGGGAAAATAAATTTTCTGTCACAAAGTCATAAAAAAGTACTCCTAAAATAAATGTAGTAATATAGACGTATAATATACCGTTGGAAAGCGCAAGATTTTAGTAAAGTTAATATGCAATAAAATAAGTCGGGCAATATAATAGAAAGATGTTATAAGTGCATGAATTTATGCACGAATGTTATTATGGTGATCGTTTAAAAAAAAAAAAAAACTATCAAAGTAACAAATCGTACTCAAGTTGCTAAATTGAAAGGAAATTTTTTATAATCTAATACCGTTTATAATTATTTCTACTTTTAAGTTATAATCATTTCACATAAAACAGTAGTTCCACTGTAAACAAATTGGGACTCACATTTATACATTAAAATGTATTTAAAAAAAGTTCTGATGAAATTTAAAATTGTAACAAACCGAAAAAATAGAAACCGTTAAACATAACAAAAAATAAACTCAAATAATTTTTTTAATTTTTTGGCCAATTAATGTTTCTAATTTTTGCCGATTGTTTAAATATAAGAATTAGGGGTCACCCATAGCGCAGTTGCTAGCATAACAGCTTTCTATGCCAAAGGTCGCGGGGGCAAACCCGTGGGTGGCCCTAGGATTTTTTAATGGGAGTAAAAAATCCTTAGTTATGCCGTCCTTCGGAGGGGACGTTAAAAGGTGGTCCCGAGCCTGTGCGATGTCAGGTGCTCGTTAAAGACCCCCATCCTAGTAAAACCTGGATAGGCAAAATTTAGGACTCCCTCTGTAGCATCGTCCGATTAGCCATAGGAGCATAAAGTGACGTTAAACGAATAAACAAACAACAAATATAAGAATTAATAGACGTTCTATAATAAACATAATATTTTCTTGCTAAGTGCACTTTTCGTTACGATGAACTCATAATCCCAAAGTAATAAACTTTTAATTGGTCAAACTGAAGTTTTTTTAAACATAATTGACACCGCATTTAAATTGCACCCGTGCGAAGCAAGTATAATTATAAAGGGTATCCCAAAATAAACACAAGATCTTAGGAATTATAAACACAATGATAATTATTTAATGGTTCTCTTTTTATTGAATCATTAAGTACAACTGCTAGAGTTATATTTGAAATAAGAAATCGGACAAATGGCCACCACCACTTTGCAAACAAATATGCACACAAAATGAGGCCTGATTTCGTTGATGCGGCGTTAAATTACCTCCTTCAATGAATGAGTGCTCGTGAACTTATTGGTATAAACCTTTGACTTCAAATATCACTTAAAAATAAATACAATGGTGTAAAATCACACGATTTAGTTGGTAAATTCTTATCGTCAAAACGAAAGAACACACTGTCCCCACGTGGTCAAAAATTTTCGAACTATTTCCACATGACTTTGTTTAAAATATTTGTCAACAATAAAAACACGTTGTCCCCTCGTACAACTCTCCATTTTTACTTTCACTTACTATATATAGTAAGGAGAAGTATTGCGATCGTGAAAATTTTCGAATTCCAGTTTTCAACGGAAATACACATTTTAGGGTCCCCTGAGTTCAAATAATCAAGTCCCGCAAAAAGGTCTGTGTGTGTGTGTGGTAACTCGGGGGCGGTCTATGAAACTGAAATTTCATATTTAAGACAAATATACGCCCGAGACGTTACAAAACATTTTTCGTCAAAATGAGCTTACCAGAAAAGCCACTTTATACCATGAATTTTGTACCTTTTTTAGATTTTCTCAAAAACGGTCCCGACGATTTTGATTAAACTCGCTATGTCGATGGAAAGTTGAATGAGCTTTAGTATCATGTAGGTTTTATTCTGATTAAAATAGTCTGACAGGGCTTAAATGCCGATATTTTAGATTTTCTTCTTCTGAAGTACCTTTAATTTTGCTGATTCTATAAAAATAACTATATTATCTTGTTAGCACTGATGAAAAACAGGTAAATATGCAAGTTGAGTGAAAAGCAATTCAAGGAAAAAAACTGAAAACATTTTTTTAATGCAATTATTTGTTTTTGAACATAAAAACAGTAACATACATGTATGATATACCGTTGGAAAGCTAAAGATTTTAGAAAAAATATTATCGCATACATAAGCTTTTAAAAGTTAATAGAAAGTGATTAAAAGATGATAAAACTAAGCGATTATTTTAGATAATAATACAATCGATTTTTTAATAAAACACATGTTTCTATAGAAATTCCTTTTAATTAATTCTTTTTTAGTTTCACGTATTTTTATCTCTAACTGTATTTGAAAATTCTTTCATTGATTTTAAAAATAGAGGTAAGTGAAAGTCGTGTGTTGCCCGCACCAGATTTTTTCTCACTCTTAAATGTCAGCTGTTAATTCAAAAAGAAAAACAATTAAGAAAATTCTGCATTTTATATTTATTACCTCGATTTATATCCAATATTTTCTTTTAAAATGAAACCCAATGAAATGATGGAAAAACTACACGGAATGAGTGAATTATTTTCACATAAAATAAAATGTTAAATATTCAAAATTTAAACAAACTACCATCTACAAAATTATTTTTAGTAAACAAAATAATGCAGACGAAAAATAATTGTTGACGGTACGAAGGCCATAAAAAAAAATTTCCAATTTAAAAAACATTCTGATTACTTTATCAATAAGTCGGTCAGTGATAATGTATTATATAAAGTAGTGTATTGGATGAATAGAGAACAAAACACCAAGGTTCATTAGCAAAGAAAAATATTATTCAGTTGATTTCTTTTAATTTTATTTAATTAAAGGAAAAAACAACATAAAATTACATAATGTTTTTAAATAAATTTATTGCATATGCCTCAATCCTTCCGGATTTATCTCATAGTACAATTAGTATTTTTTTCAAGACTTCGGTTTCTCAAAACTCTATCCGAATTTGTCTTAAGAAGAATATTTACTGAATATGTTAACATTATTTCTTCAAGGATAAAATACTGCCATCCGATATTTTGGTAAAAAATTCTATTTGGCTACCTGCCTAGGTAAAGGAAGCAACAACAAAAAAAAACCTACCTCAACACACAAAGAAGAGCGCAGTGGATAAGCCTCTGAAAAATCCACTCTAATTTTTGAGGAGGAGGTTTGGGTGCAGCATTGTAATACGTTATATATATATATATATATATATATATATATATATATATATATATATATATAACATAGTAATAAATCAGCATACCTCAAGTGCCACTTTCTACAATATATATCGTTTTTAAACATTTATATCATAATCGCAAAAAAAAAAAAAAAAAAAAAAGGTTAGGCTCTAATTATGTTATATTTAAAAATTTTCGAACAGTGGCTGCTGTCCCTAGGACGACTGCTCGCTGAACCTCCGCTAGAATCTTTATTGATAGCTCTAGTTGTTGGATTGATTCTAGCGTCAGGCCATTACAGGATAATATAATTGGGTATATCCTGCAGCTCTCCAATCCATAGAGTTGCTTAAGCTCCTCCGCCAGCTCCTGGTATTTCCTTTTCTTTTCAGAAACAGTTTTTTGAAGATTATCATCCGATGGAACACCTATCTCAATAATCTGTGCCAATTTTTTATTTTTGTCAATAACTAAAACGTCAGGCCAATTATTTAAAACTGTATGATCCGTAATGATAGGGTGATCCCAATAAATTTTAGTTTTGTGACCGATAGTAATTGGTGATGGATTATATCTGTAATAGGGAGAATGGGTGCTTAGGAGATCCATCCTTGATGCGATAGCTTGATGAATAATTTTCGCGGCATTGTTGTGTCTCTGGAGATACTCCCTACAAGCCAGAATTGGACAACCCGAATTTACATGTTTTATGCTCTCAGCCGCCTTTTTGCATAATCAGCAAAGGTCACTTATGTCCTCTCCGCAAATATGTTTTCTGTATGCTTGTTCTTGGATAGCAAACAGAAACCCTTCTGTTTCAGGAAAAAGGTAACCATTTTTTAACCATGTTAGCGATGTCTGCATGTCTATTCCTGCTTCGTTTAATGATTATTATTATTATTAAAATCATAGTAAAGATTGAATTATTTCAAAAAGCGAAATGCTACAGGGCAAACAAACATTATCGTTGGGAAGATGATCAGTCGTTAGCATTCATACAAATAAATAGCAGTTTCTTCTATACAGGGATATTTTTAAGAAAAGCCAATATCCTGAAATATTTATCGGACAATCCAATAATGATAATAATAACCCTTAATAATAATAATAGGTATACTGCTGGCTACTGACACTTGGTCTTGTCATGCGCGCCAGCTATGACGCTGATGGGCATGTCTCCTATAGGCTCGGTGCAGTGTGCCGCTGTGATGGCATGCTTCTCGCTGAGGATGGAGGCACCGCAGAAGTGCCTCAGCCCTTCGGTGAGGACGAGCACCAGCATGAAGGGGTACTGGTTAGGGGAGGTCTCTTCCCACCGATGATTCTTGTTTGTTTCTGAATAAGAATGGTGCTTATAAATTTAAATATAAATACATAAACACTTTAAAGTAATCGTGAGTCAGAAGACTATGGTATTTTTTCAATGCAATAAAAATTAAAAAAAAGCTGCAGGAGTAAACATACATGAAGCAATACTTTCCATAATAAAGTATAAATAAAAAAGTATATATTTTATTGATAATACTTTTAATTTGTTTAATAATTTTGATCCGAAAGAAGCCTCTGGAAGTATTACATAAAAAAAAAAAAAAAAAAAAAAAAAAAAAAAGCATGAAGCTTAAGTTAGAAACACACTTTTTGAGTGAATTGTTTTAAATATAAGTTGCTTAAATACTTGTGATCCAGAATTAGGTTTATATAGTGAATACCTCAGGCTGAACCAGCTTTGTCAGCTTATTTTACAAACCAGGACCAGTACCAGTAAAATATGCATAAAATCTTGATTTGAGGGAATTAATTCGGAAAAAGCTGAAAATCGTTTTAATACCTCTTAATGGTCCCAAATAAAATTAATCTGAGTTTGCATTATCGAAGGTGGTAAGCTTAACTTTTTGGAGCCGAAAACTCTCGAATGTTTAAGACTTTTTTTCTGTTTTTCACCTACAACTCGAAAATGAAATGAAATGAAAAAACTTCTTTATTATCCTGGGACTAAAGTCCCTTAAGAATAAAATAAAATACATAATTGATGACCGGAACAGTGTGGTCATGGCTTAGAATAACAAAATACTAAACTAAAAAATAATACTAAAAGTCACCTTAGTCATTGAATTTAGTTCAGTTATATTGCCGCAATCGTTTGTCAGAAATAGGCAATTTTTTTTCATTTTTGTTGAAAAAAACCAATTCGCTCACTAAGAGACAAATGTAACTTTGAAACAACTGTCCAAATCGGAAAAAGTCATAGAATGAAAGTTGTTGAGCATAAAATTTCAAGTCTAAGAGTCTCTCTAAATTTTAAATTTGATAGGTACGATCCTTCAAAAAAACATTTTTTTATCAATTTCCCTGCACACGCGTCCAAAGGCATTTTTTTTTTTTATGCCATATATATATTTATTTATTGAGAAATATTACAATTTGTTTCAGAATGAACAATAGTAATAGAGATATAGGACCACATTCATACAATATATACAGAAAATAACGATAAAGTCAAATTACATAAAATAGAAAAAAAAAATCATTTATATGTACAATAAAATATAACAAAATAAAAAAAACAAAAAAAAAAAAAAAAAAACAACAACCTATAATTGAAATAAATACAAAGTTGGCAAATAAATAAAAATCATACAAACAAACATAACTATATACAATATTTACAACTGCTAAGGGGACCCCAGACTGGGCTTTTCCCTCCACTTGTGGAGGAAAAAAGCAGAATCCAAGAGATCCCAGCGCCTCTCTCTCAGCCGCATCACTGGTCTTAGCCAGTAGAGGCTGAGTTGGGGCGCAATAGCCACAAACATACAGTACATGAGTGGAGGATCTGACCAGTGTCAGAACTCCAGTATAAATGTTATAGAACGTCGTGGGGCCACTGCCGTTTCAATCTTCGTGGAGGATTGTAGGAGTGGGTGGAGCTGGAGAGGGATTGAGCTAAAGGATTAGGGTGATGAAGGAGGTTCTGATGGAAATTAGAAAATTTGGATGGTACCAGATCTAAAATGAATGGAATATTGAGGTCGTGGTGTAAGGTACAGTTGGAAACATAATAGGGAGCATTAACTATTGTTCGTAGGACTTTGGATTGGAAGGATTGGATGCGTTTGATGTTAGAGTATTTAGCTGTCCCCCACAGTTCAAGTCCGTAGGTCCATATAGGTTTCAGTACTGTCTTGTATATTAGTAATTTGTTGTCAACTGTAAGATGAGATTTTCTGTTTAATAGTCTGTATAACTGGCCGAATCTGCGGTTAAGTTCTTTTCTTTTAAGTCTTGTATGTGGATTCCACGTTAGTCTTTTGTCTAGTAAAAAGCCCAGATACCGGACTGTGTCTGAGGAAGGAAGCGGTATGGAATTGAGTTTAACTGTTGGGCAGGATTTGCGTTGAAGGGTGAAGGTGACGTGTGTGCATTTTCTTTCGTTCACCTTAATACGCCAAGCATTACACCAGTCTTCGACAAGGGAAAGGTGCCTTTGGAGATTTAGCGATGCTGCTTCAGGATCGGAATCGGATGATAAAATGGCTGTGTCATCAGCAAATGTTGCCAGAAAGGTATCGGGATCGGTAGGGATATCGGCGGTATAGAGGATGTAGAGGACGGGTCCTAAGACGCTGCCTTGAGGAACACCGGCCTCAACAGTATAATGTTTGGAAAACTCTAAACCACAGCGAACTCGGAAGGAGCGGTTTGATAAATAGGACCGGAGGACTAGGTATAAGGATTGGGGTAAATGGGTTTTGAGCTTAAAGAGCAATCCCGGGTGCCACACCCGGTCAAAAGCTTGCGCTATGTCCAGAAAGGCACCCGAACAATACTCCTTGCACTCAAGGGCGGAGGAAATGTGGTCTACAACTCGGAGTCCTTGCTGAACCGTGGAATGTTGAGGACGGAATCCAAACTGGTGTGAAGGAAAATTGTGAAATTTGGCTAGGATTCGTTTTCATAGGAGTTTTTCGAAGATTTTGGAGAGGATCGGAAGAAGGCTAATAGGTCTGTAGGATGACGTACAGTTGGAGGGTTTACCTGGTTTTAGGAAAAGGATGATAGTCGAGTGTTTCCACAACAGAGGGAAATAGGTAGTGCGTAGGATACAGTTATAGATATATGTAAGGAATGTAATGGCTTTAGGTGGAAGTTGTCTTAGAATTTGAGGAGTAAGGAGATCGTATCCAGGGGATTTACGGAAAGGAAGCTTTTTAAGAAGATATTTGACCTCAGAGGGATTGATTGCTTTAGGTGGTAGGGAAATTGGTATCGGTGAAGTAAGGAACTCTTCAACTATTGCGGTATGGGTCGGATTGAGATCAGAATGAGGAGTGAATACCTTGGAAATGTGTAGTGCAAATTCCTGGGCCCTATCTTTGTCAGAAGCAGCCCAAGAATTATCACTACGCCGGAGAGGATGGGATATCAGGGGAGATTTTAGGATTCTCTTCGTGACATTCCACAAGGAATTGTCACGAGTCGAGAGAGAGGAGAGGTAGGAATTGTAGGATTGAGAACGGAAGATCGCCAACTCCCGCTTTAATTGTCTACAATAAAAGTTATAGGAGTGGCGATCTGCTGGGTGGCGGGTGCGTTGCCATAATGTTCTGGCTCGGCGTTTGGTGTGGATTAGGTCTAGGAGGTGTTGTGGTAAATGGTTTTTGTAAGGATTTATTTGGGAGTGCTTGGGAACGGAGGCAGTCCAGGCGGCTTGTTGAATCGAGGTTGTAAAGGAATAGACGGCATCGTCAAGGTCAGTTTGGGTTTTGAGAGTCACTCTGAGGTCAATATCATTGGTGAGGATTTCGCGGAAGAGGTTCCAGTTGATAGGGCCTCTGATGAATGACGGTGGGACAGGTTTAGGCATAGGTGTTAAGGATACATTTAGGATCAGTGGACTATGGTCAGAGGATAGTTCATCAAGGCGAGTTACGGAATAGTTCAGGGAGCCTAATCCGCTGTGGATGAAGAAGTCGAGGATGTCTGGATTACGGTTAGGATCTGTTGGCCAGTAGGTAGGGGAATTGGGAGGTAGGAGATTAAGGCGTCGGGAGTTGAGTGCAGCCTGCAATGTCCGTCCACGAGTATTTGTGGTCCTGGAACCCCATTGTTGGTGCTTGGCGCCAAAGGCATTAACGATTTAAAATTTGCAGAGTATAAATTGGCGGCAATATTACTGAACTAAATTCAATAAGTAAGATGACTTTTGGAAAGGAAATTTAACGTTCTTTTATTTTGGAAAGAGAGATATTTTCAGTAGGAAGCACCATTTTCGAATTGTAGGTAAAAACTGAAAAAAAGTACTAACAATTCAAGGTTATTCGGCTCCAAAAACTTAAGCTCATAACCTGCGATGGTGCAAACTCAGATTACTTTTATTTAGGACCATTAAAAGGTATTAAAAAGATTTTTATTTTTTTCCGAATTAATTCCCACAAATATCCTTATTTTAGTTGGCTACAGACTGGAGGACGGCTTTTAACTCTAGCATTAATCGACCGCTCTCAACCCAACACCAGACCAGAAAAACCTTATAGCCTAAAAAAAGAAGATAGTTGGAAAAAAATTACGACCTACTAACCCCATTATACGTGAGATAATAGCAAGCTTTTTTTGAGGGAGGGGGGGGAGAGGTCTTAATTGAAGTGGGTGAGTACGTAAAACCTTTTTCCCATCTTATTCCAAAACTAAACTTTCCCTCCTTCTCCTCCAAAAATGTCCCTGACAACTGACGCTTATTCTAACCAATCTACACACCACATCAATGAATTCAAATTATATATGATAAGAAGCTAAAAACTATTGATTTAACTACTGATCTGATAACAGCTGTTCACTTACAAACCTTCAATAATTCCATCCAGCAGGTGTAATATTACCTAAAGGAATGACTATTTAATGACAAAGAAATTTTTTTATAGAAATATAAATCCTTTAAGGAATTTTGATCCCAAGTAGTGGGCTAATATGATACATGATGGTATCGATACATAATGAGATATAGGATATATGATGGGACCTTATTGGCTAGACCACAAGGACAGGTAGTTTCCCCTTCTGTAAGGCTATCCGTGTGAGAGCTGTTGGAATGCTCCGTCGCAGATCCGCAGATGTAACTGTACCATGCGGCCATCAGCAGTGGCACCATGCAGGCTTTCATCTAGAGCAAACAACGATACATCATTAGTTAAATGTTTGCAGTCTTCAACTGGGACAACTTTGCCACACTACAAAAATAAAATATGTTTTATATAAAGTTTGAATCGATTTAAGCTGTTTCATTAAAGCACGTATTCAAAATGTAAGCTGAGGAAGGTACAGAAATTGAATCTACTCATTATATTGGATTGTTTCACATGAAATGTCAGTTTTTATAGTTTCTAAAACACATAAAGGATTTTGCAGGTCTCTGTTGTTTTCTTCCGAATGCTTACATATTTAAAGTAAACAGTTACTAATCCTCTATCTTTGTATTATAAACATTAGCTTCCCAATCAATTACCCACTTTTTAGTATACCTCCAAATATAAACATGGAAACACGCGATTTTCGAGTAATATTTTTGTACGAGTTTAAACTCGGCCATCAGCAGCTGAGACCGCTAGAAATATTTGCAAGGCGTTGTAATATCTCTTGCCCCGAGGAAGACCTCCATCCGTAATAGACAACGATGTCCTCAAACATACAGTAGAAGGAAACCCCTACCAAACAGTTAAAGGACTCTCAGCACAACTAAATGCAAGTGCATCTACCGTTTCCAGACATTTAAAGTGCATTGCGAAAGTAAAAAAGCTCGATGCATGGGTACCTCATGATCTCACTGAGCGGCAGCAAGACCCCATATTTCAAAACATACCGTGCAAAAATTGAAAGAACTGGACTAAGAAGTTCTTCCGCACCCACCATATTCTCCCAACTTGTCTCCAACAGATTACCTCCTGTTCAGGAATTTAGACAACTTCGTAAAAGGAAAAGTCTTTGAAAAAGATGATCAAGTGAAAAGTGCGTTTTCAGATTTTGTTTCACTTCAAAGCTCAGATTTTTTCAGTTCGGGGATAAAAGAGTTGGTGTCACGTTGGGAATAATGAGTAGAAAAAGAAGGTAAATACTTTGAATAGAAGTATCTTGTTTTCATATCGTATTTTTAATAAAAATGCTTTACCTTTAAAACGGACATTTCATGTGACACAACCCAAAGTATTTTTTTACGAACACAACAATAGTAATGCAGATGTATAATATACCGTTTAAAAGCTCAAGATTTTAGGGAAATTTCGAAGTCATTCGGGATTGAAATTTCATATTTAAGACAGCTATACGTCCGAGATGTTACAACAACTTTTTCATTACACTCGGTGAACCAAAAGAACCACTTTATACAAGGCATTTCGCACTTTTTCACGATTTTTCAAAAACGATGTTGATTAAACTCGCTAAATCGACATACAGTTTAAGAGGCTTTAATATCATGCAGGTTTTAGTTTTACATTCATTTTCCAATATAAAGGTTGGGGAGTGGGAGTGCAGTTCAATCTCTTGCCTGATGTTGCAAATTTTAAACAGAGTATGGATACATTAGAAAACTGTGATATTGTAATAGTTAATAGCCAATTAAGTTAACAAATAACTATTAATTATTCAAAAATAAGGATATTTTAAGAATGTGACCATTATTGAAAGATATGGATTTGTTTGCTGACCAATAATTCCGAAGGTATTAAAAAGAAGAGAATGTTCCTGAAGATTTGATTTAAGTAATCTGACAGGTCTGACCAAAACCTGCAGATTAACCATGGTTGTGCAAACAAATATCTAAAGCTGGTGAAAATAGAAAATTATAGCAATAGTGAAATATGCAAAGTCATTGAATAATAGCACCACATCTTATACAGATGTAGAAAATATGGGAGGAAAAGAGAAGAGGTAAGTCCCACTAGAAGAAGTTATCTTTTTACAAAAATTAGATAAACAAAAGCTTGCAATAGTTAAACAATCCTTGATGAACACTCAGTACGAAACCTAAAAGAGGTTTAGAAGAATTCACAGAATTTATTTGATTAGTATTATTATTTTCTTTTTTGTCTTTCCTCTCTTATTTTCATTATTTTCTTTTAAGTTTTCTATTTATTTATATTTTTAAACATAACCTACCTCTGTATTAAATCATATCGGACATGTATTGACTAAATAGGACTTAGTTTCAAACCTTAAAAGTAATTTGTAGAGATTAAATAAATAAAATATAACATTTTTCGACAGTATCAAAATAAACTTTTTTAATAAGCATGAGAAGCGTGCACTTTAGTTTAAAACTTTTGATGGTGTGTGAGGATCCTATTATCCAAAATGATAAGATTTGATTACCTTCATAATAAAAGAAGTACTGGAGAAGACTTGCTAAAGGGTACGTTGACCAAGGAAGCTAACGACAGAGTGTTAATATGTAAGCCTTCAGGTAGGCTCACAATATTATCACTCCTTTATCGAGAACGTAAAACGCATACTACATAACAAAAACAAAATTATCAATACAAATTATTAATGCAAATTATCAGATAGTAATTTACAATTGTTCCTACGTCCGTTATGGGCGGGAATTTCCGGTCGTTATTTACGGTTCTTTAGTAACATGACATCATATAGTATATTCTTTTAAATTTAAGATACAGCTAGAAACTCCTCGCAGATACCGTTTTCGAACATATAATAACTCCTGATATTACTTACCAAAGCTTTAATCCAGGCAGTTTATTATTTCTTTACGTGTCTACTTACTTCAATTTTGAAATCTCGTACTAACGACTATGAACTAGACAATACTCCTGTAAAACTAATAAAATCCAGCCTCCCATCCCTTATACCCGTACTATGTCATGTTTATAATTTCTCTCATTTCCACTTTTCTCCTTCTTCCTGGAAAACAGCCCTCGTCCGACCACTAAATAAAGTTCCGAATCCTACCAAGGCGTTTGACACGGTTGACCATAGTATCCTTCTTACCAAATTCCAAAATCTTCCAGGATCCAACAGTGCTTTGTGCTGGTTTCAATCCTTCCTCTCCGATCGTTCTCAAAGTACGTAGTAGTGCCAGATCAACCTCCTTCCAGTACCCTGCCTCTATCCTGTGGTGTTCCTCAGAGATCGTCTATATCTCCCACGCTATCCGCTATCTACATAATTAACCTCCCTCTCCTTATCCATCACTCTAAATACCACCTCTATGCTGATGATCTCCAAATATACCTTCCTAATATAAGATTCCTCCCCACCTATTACCAGCTATAAAAACACTACAAGAGGACTTTTTTATTTTTTATTTATTTATAGTAATTTACAACTGTACTAAAGAATACAATAAGTAAATATGTAGAATGAATATAAAAAGTCATGAAAATGTCTTGAGAAAGAACCACCCAGTGGTAGCACTTCACTAACTATTTTAATACAGTAGGTCCCGAGGCCACCTTCTTTTCAGTCGCCTTGGAGGGTTATCAGGGATATCTGAAGAAGATAATTTACGGACAAGTGGGTTTCTATGGACAGGGAGTTCAGAATGGAAAGAGAAATATCTATCACGGGCTATGTCTGCAACAAATGGGATGTTTAGGTCATTATGGAGGAGTTGATTTGTGACAAAATAAGGAGCATTCAGGATTTTGCGAAGGATTTTGGATTGTAAGGACTGGATGCGGGAGGAATTAGATGGTTTCGTAGAGCCCCAAAGCTCGATTCCATATGTCCAAATAGGTCTGATAATTGTGATGTAGATGAGTCTTTTGTAATGTACTGGAAGTTTGGAACGTTTGTCTAGTAAGTGTTGTAGTAATCGATATCTTCGAGCAGTTTCTTGTCGTTTCAGTCTTGTGTGAGGATACAAGAGGACTTAAATCGAATAAGTCACTGGGCTTCAGTCAATCAGTTGAAACTATATGCTGAAAAAACCAAAGCAATTCTTATAGTATTCCATCACCTCCTGAAAACTTTTCCACATATCCCAACCCAGTACCTAAATAGTAATCATATAAAGTTCCACCCGACTGTCAGGGAGTAACCTTCGACCAAACTCTGTCCTTCAAATCATATTTCCGAAATCTCCCGTCGTATCATTTCAACTTTAAAGCGACTGTATTCTCTCCGTCACGTATTCCCGCATGAAACCCGAAAACTCCTCGTTACCTCTCTAATATTTCCCCACTTCGACTATTGCTGTACGATATACAATGGTGATTCTAGGGATCTCGAGGTAAAAATAACACTCTTAATTAATTGCTTTGTTCTATCCCTTCTTCAATCCGTCACTCCAACTCTCTACCTTTAAATCCCGCATATTTAATCACTTAATGAATATCCAGGCTCAATAGAATTGTAAATAAGCTTTTTTTTTATTTTGTTGTGGTCGTTGTTTTCTTCTCATTTAGATATATATCTATTTTATATCAGTAATTATTAACTTGTTTATATGTACTTAATTTACTCTAAGACTCCAAAGCACATTTTATACATTCTGTATATTTTATTCTAAAGGGACATGTCCCAGGGTAATAAAGAATTGATTTATTTATGTATTTCCTTCAGCAACTGAAAAGGAGATGGGCTCAGGACCTTTTAAATAATAATCGTGCCATAGTTAGATTCAAACACGAGACTTGAATGTTAGCAATCCAGTGTTATATTCTATTGGCCAATCTCTCATCGGTTCTAAGGGCCTTCTAATTATCTTCATTGCTATACAGAATGCTATCACCACATTCTTATAGAAACTTAACATCATTTTAGATCAACGACAACTTTGTTAAAATAAACATATTCCCCAAAGTACCCGAAAATCCATTACTATTCTTGGTGGGTTTCCAAGATTTTGTAACTGAATGTCCTTAATAACCTGCCACTTCCAAGTCTCCTTGTCTTATTTAGGCGACTTGTATACTGGAGGAATCTCAGGTAGGTATGAAAAAAATCTGTCTAAAATTAATTGGATTATCAATTAAACTTTGGCGTCCCCAAACGTACCCATGTCGCAAATTATTAAGCACCGACGGCAGTACTCGCTAGGAATCTTATCAGTTTGTTAAACACCGGAAAACCCGCCTACTACATTAACTTTATAGAAACATCAATAATTTTCCCCCTAAGTTAAACTCATCAAAAACTATTCCAATTGTCGCGAGATAAAGTTCACTGGACTAGATTTATAAATACCATTAGAAGGTGATCAACATTCAACAATGCCATACACAACTTTCCATAAATGACTTGCAATATTTACCCAACTTCGTGTATCATGCAAGGCTATAATCTAGCAATGGTGGTGTTAGTGAAATAAACAGTTATCAGTTATTCCGTTAGTTTTTTACTTTCACTTAAATAAATATGAAATATATTGTAAGGGAAACTATTGCGATCGTGAAAATTTTCGAATTCGAGTTTTTACCACAAATGCACGTTTTAGAGTCCTCTGATCCTAAATGCTCAAGTCCTGCAAATAGGTAGTGTATGCGTAATACGTTTTGCATTGCGTATAAGTCTAGTTGTAAAACAATAAGCTGCATGAAACTGGTATCACGCATTTTAGAAGCGTGAATGCCTGAGATATTATAGTAACTTTTTAGCAAAATCTACAAACTAGAAGACCACATTATACCTGTCATTTTGCACCTTTTCAAGATTTTATGAAAAACGTCTCAAACGATTTTGACTTAACTTGCTGTATCAGTGAGAACTTAAATATACTTTAAGGCAGCGCTACACGGTGAGAAATAGGGTATGTGTAGAGAGGTGAAAGCAGGTCTTGTGAGAGTTCACGAAAGTAGCAGGAGGAGGAGAAGGCTTATATTTAAAAATAAATTTGGATAATGACATCAAATATTACTATTAGAAAAATCCTATAATATCATTATATATCAAAACAAACAAGTGTAATTAATATACACATCATTAAAACATGTTTTTTAATGCAGAAACTCGATTTTAAGAAATTAAACATTATTTATAATAAAAGGTAAAAAAAAAAAAAAAGAAGTAATATAGAAAATTCGGCATTGAATATTTATTATAATATGTTGAAAGTAAGTGATATCCACTTTCACCTACGAATTGCGAATTTCACCTCACCTACACATACCCTTATTCTCACCATGTATCGCTGCCTTTAATGTCATGTATAAAGTCATTCATAAAGACCTCCACGTTCCATATGTAGCTGATTTGGCCTGTACCAAGTATCATTCCTTCCATGACAAACTCCATTTACACTCATATCCACTAGTTTCAATCCTTGTTTCGTCTTCAATTCCTGATAATCCACCAAGGCATCTGAAGCAAAGATGGCCTTGTTTAGATTGACTACTTGTGTGCTACCAATGGACTGTTTCTCTTGATGTTTTTGTTGTACACTATCTTTTAACAGCATATTTACTGGTTATATAATAATAATATATAGTTGTAAAATTCAATAAAAAAATATATATATATAAAAAATGTCATGTATGTTTCATTCTGATTGAAATAGTTTGAAAGGGTTTAAATGCCGATATTTTAATTTTCTTCTCCTTAAGTAACTTATAAGTAATCAACTAAAGGAGAAAAGAGCAAACATATATTTTAGGTTTTTTTTTTTTTTTTTTTTTTAATAAGAATAATAGTATAGATGACTAACATACCAATGGAAAGCTAAGGTTTTTATAAAATATGTTATCTTATATAAGAAGTTCTGTAATTCTTTTACTTTTTTAAGTTTTACTCTAACTTTATTTAAAAGTTCTAATATTATAGAGTAGATAGGGGAATTCAAGAGGGCTGCAGAGGGGGCATATTGTAAAATGCTGTGGATGTAGAGAGGATGTTGTGAGTTGAAGATTTGGTAAAGGTATAAAATATTGTCTCTGTATGGAAGGTGTTTCATCTGAGATCTATAATTTAGAGTCAGCGAGAGGATAGAGATCTTTAATGAGTAATTGACATCGTATAGGCTTGGGACCACCTTTTTAAGTCCCCTCCGAAGGACGGCACAACTAAGGATTTTTCACTCCCATTAAAAAATCCACCTGCAGGTTTGAACCCATAATCTTGGGCATAGAAAGCTGTTATGCTAGCCACTATACGACAGGTCTAATATTAAATAAATAATAAATGTCACATTTAATGCCATTTTATAAAAACTTCATCTTTATCAATACAACTTTCTGTATAATATGGTTGTAAACCTTGAGTAGTCCTAGTTACAATTCATTGAGCAACATTGATAAAGTCTTTATTCATATTTATTTATTGTGATATGCTCTTCATGACAAGCCCTTATGCTATGAATTTAATCTAATAGAATGTGCTATATTATAACCACAATAATAATACTGATAAGGCTTCTTATTAGTATGATGGACCATTATATGTTTTCTTAAACTATCAATTTCAACTAATTTAAATGATAACATTCATAAGGATTCTCACCTATAGATTGGCTATTATATGTTTTCATAAACTAACACTTTGAACTGATTAATATTCACTATGAGGGCACTGAAGAGATTTATCGCCTCTTATGACGATTATATGTTTCTTAAATAAAATATATAATGGTGAATGGCGATAATTTTTAAATTTAGTTTTTCAATAGAAATACAATTTTTAGAATCCCATGAGTCCAAATAACTGAAAACAAACCCTATAAAAGGTTTGTACTGTTTCTATGTCAATGTATTTCCTCATTTTTTGGGTATCCACATTAAAGGTGCTCAGTGTATCCCAAGAGAATCTCCCTACTCCAGGTCATCCAAAAGCTGAAATGATAGAATAAATATGTTTTCTGCCACTGTTGGGTTTTGAACTCAGGACCAGGAGGATAGAAGACAAATGCTGCTATTCACTTGACCAAGCCACTTCCTAATCTCCAAATAAGTAAATCTCATTAAATGACATGTGTGTGTAAGGCAACTCTAGCTCAAAACTGTTCGAAACTGAAATTTCATATTTAAAATAGATGTTACAAATGTCAAAAGAACTTTTTTTATCAAAACTAATTTACAGATAATTTACCACTTAACACCAAGCATTTTACAACATTTTAATATTTTCTTGAAAGAAGCTCAGAAGATTTTGATTAAACTTGTTTTAACAAAGTATAACTAAACCATTTTCAATGATCAAATATTTTGACAGGAATTAAATGCCAATATTTCTTCACCTCGAGTACCTCTGATTTTGTCCATTTTTCAAGATTGCTTATCAGTAGCAGTAAGATATATATTAATATAAACCCTAGAAGAATTTGATTTGAACTAAAGGAAAACAAGAGTAACAATATATATGAATAATACATATCAATAGAATTATCAACATATTAGAAAAATAATTTCTTTAACAAACCCTGGTATTAGAAGTGAATAGAGAGTAACAAAAAATCACTAACTGTTATTAATAATAATTACTTAAAAGCCAAATCATGAAAACATATGTTCCCATGGAAGCTGAAGGGAATTTTAACCTGAAACTGAACGCAAACATTTAAATTTTATTTTAATTAATTATGTTTGAAATGGTAATGAAGCGCGAAATTGTAAGTAAAAGTTGTGTGATTTTTTAAAAATATTCACATTACTAAACTGACAAACCTTCTTGTCTCTAAAATAGAACATTATTTTGTGAATCTAAAAGAATAACTGTTGTCACCTTTTAAAAGCAACAATGACATATTTTATAGGGCGTATCATTAGGGTGATTGGTCAGTAATTTTTTGTATTTTTTTTTGCTTTTTTTTTTTAATTAGAACAAAATACTCTAAATATATATATATATATATATATATATATATATATATATATATATATATATATATATATAAAGATAAGGAAATGTCTGATTTATAAAGTAATTGATTTTGGTAAGATGAATGAACTAATTGATAATTTATTTTCAAGAGAAATTTTGCCAATCATACTCCGTATACGTTTGTTTCTTCAACAAAACATTTCAAACTTAATCTGGAAGATTTCAGAGTCAGCAATTTTTTATAAGCCGAACTGCCACCAAGGAGAAAAAGTAAAATACATATGAGATTTGTCTAGCCTAGTTTTCAATGTTTTTCCTACATCATGTATTCCACAGAGGAATCTGAAAAATTTCACAGATTTAAACCATATACAAAGGTTTTTAATAAAAATTTAACATTCTCTATGGTTAATAGGAAATAAGTATTTGAGGCAAAAGCCATATTCTTGTTTTTTTTTTGTATTTCAATTGATTTCACTATAAACTTTAACTTTTTTAATCGATTTTTAATAATGATGAACAAGGTACATTAATTGATTTCTTTTAAAATTCATTTGTATAGTGGAATTATTTTCAATGTTCGTTTTTTAATTGTATATTTTAATGCTATTGACAGATTTTTAAGAATGTAACGTTAATCTTATAGATTATCAACAATTTTAACTATATAAATTTTATTTATTGTTTATTATACCTTTTTATATTGATAATATTTTGTACTTACAGAAAAAAATTGTTCCTTTGCACCTGATGATGGCGTTTTAGCCGATACGTGCATTGATTTTTAATAAAAGAGTGCTGAAGTAAAAATCAGCCTCCAATTTTATTTATTTATAAAATTTTGGTCAGGAAATATATTTTTTTATTTGTGATATATTAACTACAGATTATTTCCAAGTTTTCTTGTAAGTTGGTTTTAACAGATTTTATCATATCACAAGAATAATTAAATTACAAGTAAATAACCCTTAACTGTACAACACAAACTCTTTAAACAAAACAATTGAACATATGTTCATAAATATGTTTTTACACAAATAATTAAAATAATTATTTATATGTCGGTAGAAATTGAAATGTTATAATGAAATAAAATATAATGAAAAGCATGAAAAGTATGGTTAGGATTAAAGTACATCAGTTGGGAATTAGAAAAGCAAAGAAATGCCATTTAGAAAGAGAAAATATGTGTTAGTAAAATAAATAAAATAGTGACAATATTGTATATAAAATTAATAAGGGTCATTATAATAATAAGTTTAAAATTTCAAGATATGTAGTATTATGATAAATTATAAAGAAAATATTAAATTTAATCAATAAAAAAAAACAGAAATAATAATTTCATGATGTTAAAAATTATTATAGGATATACCAGAAGATCAGTACTAAGATCCCAAGCATAACAAATAAAAGTTACCTAAGCACTCTGGAAGCCAAGGCATATATACCTTAGAACACATTCACTCAGTCTACCCAAAGAAAAAATGGACTAGAGTATATACAGATGGGTGTGCTACTAACGGTATAGCCAACGGAGCAAGTGGCATCCATATAGAATTCCCCAATGAACACGTTCTCCAAAAAGCCTTCCCCACGGGACTCATCTCACAGAACTATAGAGCAGAGCAGAGGATTCTATACTAACGGCAGCCAATATCCTGAGGGGTCTTGAGAGGTGCTCGCTCTCACGCATAGTGCTCCTAACAGATGCAGCATCCATCCTTGAATGCCTCAAAAATAAATGGAAATGTGTGCTAGGTGCATTAGCTGAGGAGCTGGAAGGCCTAACAGAGCAGTATCAAGAGGTGGTCCTACAACAGAATACAGGACTCACGGGGAATGACATTTCAGACCAACTGGTTGACAAAGGAACATTGCTCCCCCAAAATAGCAGCATACCTAGGTTGGAGGAGTGCTAAACGATTAATAAAAGGGTCATAAGCCAGAGGTGGGATGCAAATCACCCAAATCAATGTCCTCATGATGAATATTATAAATTAATAAGAAGAGAAGAGGTTACTATATTTCACCTCAGAACCGGACATAACCGAATTAAGTCGCACCTTTTTAAAAAATTTAAGATAGTCCAGCCTCCTATGCAAATGTGGTCACAACAAAGAAATCACAGAGCACATTCTGCAAAGCTGCCAGTTGGTGGAGGCAGATATGGCCCCAACCAATAGACCTTGGGACCAAGCTCTTCGGAAGTCTGGAGGACGTAAGAACGATCACAAAATTTACACTTTCACTTCCTTACACAGACATATAGAGAAGAACAAAGAAGAAGTATACCAGAAGATTAGCTTTGAAACGTTGTTAACTTATGTGTTGATATAATAGTGTTTTTATTTATAATAAAATAATATTGAAAGAAGAGAGATTCCATTGGTTGAATTAACTCTTCAAAATGTGAAATTTTATAATATCCTGTTCACTCTTTCAAGTTCGTTTCAGGACTCCTTACCACTAGAGATAATTAAATATAGGAAAATTCTGTTTTATCAAGAAATAAAAAAAACCTGTGCCACTACAACCCATGAAGAGTCTTGGGCTCAGTACATATAGAGATTCGTACTGTTTCAAGGCCAATGGCCGTGCAATGAGGTGATTCGGCCGAGAACACGCTCAGCCGCCAGGTTTTCCCCCATTTATGAGTACCCACTTTATAGAGGCTGGGTCTGCCCCAGGAGGGTCTCCATATCCCAAGATCGCCCCCCCGGTTGAAATAACAGAATAAATAATACTCCGTCACAGCCGAGATTCGAACCCGGGACCCGAAGCACAGTAGACTAGCACTCTATCCACTAGACCACGCCGCTCCCTTAAATTTTATTTCATTTTATCATGAAATAACATAAATTAATCTTTGAACATATTTGTTATTTTTATAAATAAAAAATATTACACAAACTAATCATTGTTCTGCATAACAAACCTAAATCTAAGCATGGTTTTTAAGAAGATATACTAAAATTGCTATTTTATTGATTTCATTTATGGCAATTACCATACAACTTGAATAATTTCATGGTATGCCTTATTTTGTTTTTCTTCCCCATAGGTACATTTATTGTAGGTAACTCAATTAGGTAGCAAACTCAATAATCTAACTTCAAACCATTAAGAGATTTGGTTCTAAAACAAAGAATATCTTCCTCGTGAAATCTCAGAATAAGGAAAAAGACACCAGATGATTCCATAGAAAAAGAAGCTATGCAGTGGAATCCCAAAGGGCCAAGAAGAAGTGGACAAAAAGAGAGACATGGTGCAAATCATTAGAAAAGAACCTAAACTGAGCCAAGGTCACTTGGCAGGAGGAAACAATTATTTCAACCAGAAAGAACTGAATGAAATGCACTTGTAGATGCACTATGCTCTGCAAAGAGACAATGATGATAATATAATATATGTTTTTGGTCTTAATTTCTTTACATAAAAAAAAATATTGTGCGGGCAACTCACTACTTTCACTTACCACCGTTTTAAAAATCGATTAATGAATTTATATAAAAACATGTGTTTTATTAAAAAATCTTTCATATTATTACCTAAAATAATCAGTTTTATCGGCTTTTCATCACTATTTATTAACTTTTACAAGCTTCTGTATAAGATAATATTTTATCTAAAATTTTTAGCTTTCCAACGGTATATTATACATGTATATTACTGTTCTTATGTTCAAAAACAAAAAATTTCATTAAAAAAATATTTTTTCAGTTTTCTCCTTTAGTTGGTCATCGAATTTGTCCAACTTATATATTTACCTGTTTTTCATCAGAGGTAACAAGCTAATATGGTTATTTTTATAGAATCTACAAAATTGAAGGTACTTTAAAGGAAGAAAATTTAAAATATCAACATGTAAGCCCTGTTAGACTATTTCAATCAGAATGTAGCCTAAATGGTATTTAAGCCCATTAAATTTTACATTGATATAGCAAGTTTAATCAAAATTGTTGGGACCGTTTTTGAGAAAATAGTAAAAAGGTGCAAAATGCATAGTATAAAGTGGCTTTCTGGTTTTGATGAAAAACATTTTGTAACATCTCGGGCTAGTTTGCCTTAAATATAAATTCCAGTTTCATAGGCCTTTTTGTTTATCGAGGAGTTACCACACACACACACACACACACAGACCTTTTTGCGGGACTTGGTTATTTGGACTCAGGGGACCATAAAAACTTAAAATGAACATTTCCCTTACTATATATTTCATAATCTAAGTAAGTGAAAGTAAAAATAAACTCTGACCTCTTGCCTTACCAGCAATAAAATAAAGTTCTTAATATTTTGAGCTAATGGTGAATATAGCAGGAATTCTTGGACATTCTATTGCCCAAACCATTTGTGAAACTAAAATTCCAGATATCAAATCAGAATCTCAGATAAAACTTAAACTTACACCTTTTATTCATGTCAATAAAAAAGCAAATATTGCTGTACCATCATGTGATGATTGATTTTAATTTGCTATAACTAATAATAAAATTAAAATTCTTTCAGAAGATGTGAGACTCCCCTTAAAGTGAATTCAATACAAGTTGTCAAACTTTACCTATATGCATTTATTTATTTAAATTATATCAGTCAATGCTTTCAAGCTATTTTATCAGACAGTGATTTTTAAATCTGAACAAGTAAGCAAAATATTGATTTCAATCGATGACAAGGTGGAGAAAATATTTAAAAAGTATATATAAACAAAAAATAAATATATATATATCATATATAAATAATATTAAGGCTTAAAAATTGTTAAGTGTTAACCTAAAATTTAACCTATAATTTTAATAATAAAATATATGCAAAGTATTCTAGAAAATTTAAAGATTATTGAGTTATTTATCCTTAAACTGTTTTTGGCCCAATTATTGTAGTACCATAAGATATTAAAAAATAATTTTCAAAAATCTGTTTTTTTTTTTTTTTAAATATTTACTTTAAAAGAATAATTACAGAGGCATATCTTGACAATTTGCTGTTATAACTCATAATTTTTAAAAATACAACATAATAACTGACTCTACCCAATCCCTACAAATTTGGTCTCTAACTCAGAGATGTCAAAGGCCTACACGGTCTTTAGCATAAAAAAAAGAAAACAAAAAAAATGAATAACTCAATACTGTATAAACCTATTTAAATTTAGATTGATTTGTCACTATGTTTATTTTAAGAGCTTTGGAGTACCCGGCTCAAAACAATATGAATAAAAATTTAGACCATTTTTTTTGGTAAATATTGTGTTACTGTTAAAAAGACCCAGTCTTAAAAAAAAATAAAGAAAAAAATTATGAGAAAAAGCAAAAGCATATCTTTTCATCCTAATGGAGGAAAGAACCTTGGTATAAAGAATACAAAACACTTAAATAAACAGACAGAAAATTATAGAAAATGATACATTATTTCTTGAATAAACGACAAAAATTATTGATTTTTTATTTTGTTTTTGTCAGCATAAATACTTGATATTCTTTTGTAGAGTACGGATATTAAGGGTTTCTTTATCGCTTCAGGCATTTCGAAAGAATCGCATTCAGTGAGCTTTGAAATATGGCTTAAGGTCCTATTTGCTTCAGAAATAACATCCAGCTTTCACTGGTCAATGGTTCCACAGCTAAAGGATAAACTTCTTGTTTGAAAAATCTAATTTTCCGTTTTAAGTTTGGTGACATGGGGGCTTCGCGGCGGTTTTTATTCAAATACTGTGGTGGTTGCTCCTTTATCTTGGGGAAATATTTTTCAATCACTCTGTCAACTATTGATTCATTCACTAAAGACCTCTTCCTCAAAGTTTTCCCCACTGAATACAGACGAAGAGGGATTATTTTCTTAGAGATGTGTCTCTTCACTTTGGAACCAGGCTGATTTACTTCCTCCAATGCCAGAAGATAAATAGGAGGCTTTTCCTCCACTGATTCATTAAGCGATCTCTTCAATCTCCCAGTCTTTTCCAGAGAAACAAGAGGACATTCTTCAGCACGAGGGAGATTAGCCACAAATTCGTTCAGCTTGTCAGAGTCTAGGAGGCTTAAATCCTCTGGCATTTTCATCATTTTAAATTTTCATGGAGCTTTTGAGATACCCTCTTTAAACAAATTCCTTCGTTATTTATACTTGCATTTGGAAAAATGGTCTGTAATACTGCCAATCCATTCAGTAATGAAAAAACCAAAACGATCTGAAAATAATGAAGGCATCTGCAAATAAAAAGCATAAATTAGTACAGATAAAATAAATATTTATACGTTAACTTTTAGGAAATCTAGAAATATGACAAAAGGATTAAATTATGCCTCATATCATTTCCTCACTTGTTATCACATCATACACACTTGAAATCATTTCATTCATCACTTAAAATCACATGCATAGCAAGAATCCTAGGGAATAATACCAATTTTTATTTATTGTTTATGTATTTACGGAGCAATGTGGTCTAGTGGATAGAGCGGTAGTCAACTGCTCTCCGGTGCCTTGGTTCGAATCTTGCTATGACAGAATATTATTTATTCTCCTAATTTAGCCGGGGGGGGGAGAGGGGCGACCCTAGGGTATGGAGATCTTCCTTGGGAGACCCAGTCTCTTTAAAGTGGGTACCCAAATTGGGGAAAGCCTGGTGGCTGAGGGTGATCAAGACCTAATCACCTAATTGTACCGCCAGTTCGCATGGAAACAGCACAAATCCCTATATGTACTGAGCCCGACCATTAATGAGTTGCAGAGGTACATGATTATTTCATATATTTATTGGTTTATTTCTATTAACGTGGTCAAATATATTTCTTAATTTTTTTATTTATTTTTATTCTTTTAATTTTGTATGTACTATAATTTTTTATTTTATAGATGTATTACTATATTTATATTTCTTATTTTTATAAAATATTTTCTTTTAAGAAAAATTAATTTAAACATTATTTACTTCATTATTACTCATTTTACTCTGAGGGTATGGTATGGGTTCTTGACAATCAGGCACACAATCTTCTATATAACTTTTTAATCATAATAATAACTTATACAAATATAATACAAACAATATGTAACCAGGCTAACAATGATTCTTCATATTCATACAGCAGCTCCTCACGCGAACAAGTTCCCCCTGAAACTGCTCTCACAAGTTCCTCTTGAAACTGACTGACCTGGTATAAAAATACCTGCCAATTTTGTACCTGATAGTGACCTTTTTTCTTAGCATCCAAACTGGATGCTATGTTTGTAAACAAACAACCAAACACGAGCTGTTTTTTAAATTTAAATTTCACTTTTATCCTATTGTTAGCCTGCCTAACACAATAATAAATAAATAAATACCATAATTATAAAAAATTGGTATATTACAATATTTTCAAATGTACAGACATTGATGACATTGGTGCCTTAAAGCACAAACAAACTTGAAATCATGTTAAATTGCCAGTGATATTTCTCACAAATAATTTATTTTATTTTTCCCAATAATTTGGTGTTATATATCCTTACAGATTGCAGTAGCGAAGTGCTACTAATCTAGGATTGAGTCAACTTTGGCAGGATAATTGTAGCGTTTATTTACAAAACGTACTAAAGCAAGTTTTTTTACTTTCATTTATCTATAAATGTAATATATATTGTAATATATTATACCATTTTTTATAATTATTGTAGTAAATTATTTATTATTGATTATTGTGTTAGGCAGGCTAACAATAAGATAAGAAGTAAAATTTAAATTTAAATATCAGCTCCAATTTGATTGTATGTTTACAAACATAGCATCCATTTTGGATGCTAAGAAAAAAGGGTGCTAGCAGGTACCTACCAGGTAAGAGATAGGCAAAAAAGGGTCAGTCAGAGTTGGGGTTATGAGCTGATAGGAGTCAGTTTTAGACTGGGAACTTGGAGAGTGTGGAGCTGAATATGAAGAGGGATCTTGATTAGCCTGCATATTGTTTGTGTTACTTTGCAAGTTATTATTATGATTAAAAAAATTATATAAAAGATTGTGTGCCTGATTGTCAAGAACCCATATCATACCCTGAGAGATAAATTGAATATTAATTAAGTAAATATTGTGATAATGATTTTTTTCTTAAAAGAATATTATTTTAAAAATAAGCATATTATAATATTAAGGGAAAGTATTTCAATTGTGAAAATTTTCTAATTCCAGTTTTCAAAAGAAATATACATTTTAGGGTTCCCTGAGACCATACAACCAAGTCGGGCGAAAAGGTCTGTAGTGTTTGGTAAGTATAGCATGAAAACGAAAAGTTATATAAAACAGATATTTCATATTTAAGACAAATATACGCCAGAGATATTACAGTACCTTTTTCATTAAAATCAGCTATCCAGAAGAGCAGAGCCACTTTATACCATGCTTTCGCACCTTTTCACCACTTTCTCAAGAACACCAATGATTTTGATTGAATTCATATATCAAGGTAAAATTTAAGGAAGCTTAATATATATCAGTTTAATTTTGATTGAAATAGTCTGACAGGCTTAAATGGCGATATTATTAATTTTTTTCCTCTTAAGTACCTTTAATTTTGTAGATTTAAAAAAAAATTACTCATATCATCTTGTTAGCATTGATAAAAAACGGGTAAATATATAAGTTGGATGAATTCAATATACAACTAAAGGATAAAACAGCTAAAATATTTTTTTTTGTTATGCAATTTTTTTTGTTTTTAACATAAGGACAGTAATATACTGTCGAAAGTTAAAGATTCAAGAAAACATATTATCTTATACACAAGCTGGTAAAAGTTAATGGAGAGTGATGAAAATCCAATAAAACTAACTGGTTGTTTGAGATAAGAATATAATAGATTATTTAATAAGACACGTTTTCTATCCAAACTAACATTAATTAATTTCTTTTTACTTTTTGTTTTTTTTTATCCCTATCAAAACTAAAAGACTACCAAAACACCATCATTATGATGTTTATGCCAAAGTCTTTGACAAAACAAAAACGACTCTTTTCTGTCCAGAATGTTACTTGTGACAAAAAGTGGATACTTAACGATAATAGCAAAACATTTTGGCACAATGAAGAAGAAGCAACACATCATTTTCCAAAGCCACCAACTCACAAAAATGGTGATGGTTGCTGTCCAGAAGGTTTCATTTGATTTAATACAATACAGCATTCTTAAAACCTGGATAAATCATCAATACTGAACCATATTGTAACAAAATTAATGCAATGTATCAGGAATTGGCAATGATGAAGCCTTATTTGGTCAATCAAAAGGTGCCTGTTTTGTTGCATGAAAATACCAGCCACATGCTCATATGTGAAATCACAAAAACTGTTGAAGCTTTAAATGTGAAACTCAAGCCAGATCTCCTACTCCAGACCTCTTGCCTACAAATAATCACTTTTTTAGAAACCTGGATCGCTACTTACATGGCAAAAAAATTATTAGACAAAGAGAATTAGACGATGCATTTTTGGAGTTTATCAATTCTAAAGATGGGAAATTCTATTCCGAGGGAATGGTTAAGTTGCCAACACTTTGGCAGAAATGTATTGATAGTAGTGGAGACTATTTTGATTAAAGAATAACAGTTGTAAATTTTTCATTTTTCTTTTTAAACCAAAATTCAGCATTAATTTCAAGGTAACCCAATAAAACTAAACTGAATTTGGGCATGTTAAGCCTCTATTTAGCCATTCCAAGTCTTTCCAACAGCAGCTAAAATAAAACCTTAATCCTCTCAAATACATAAAAAAGTGTGAGTTATTCGAATATTACTTAGAAAGCACAAATCGCATGGCAAAAGTAGCAAGAAAGAAGCTGTACATTAGAAAAAAAGAAAAAAAACTCAAAAGATCAGAGTCGAATTTTAAATGAAATATTTGAAAAAGGATATGGACTTTTGGAAATGAGTTATATTTTTAGAAAATCAAAATTTATGATATTTGGATCTGATGGAAGAGGCTTTCTATGGAGAAGGATCACTCTAGGGGTCACCCATAGCGTACTTGCTAGCATAACAGCTTTCTAAGCCAAAGGTCGCGGGTTCAAACCTGCGGGTGGCCCTAGGATTTTTTAATGGGAGTAAAAAATCCTTAGTTATGCCGTCCTTCGGAGGGGACCTTAAAAGGTGGTCCCAAGTCTGTGCAATGTCAGGTACTCGTTAAAGATCCCTATCCTAATAAAACCTGGATTGGCAAAATTTAAGACTCCCACTGTAGCATAGTAGCATAAAGTGACAAACAAACAAACAACTAAAAGAGCTAAAGAAAATAAATCTTTAACATGGAGGAGGCCCATCATGGTTGGGAGTGCATGGCCGCCTCTGGTATAGAAAACCTCCATTTTATTGAGGCCATAATGGACAAATTTAATTATGGTGACATCCTGAAAAAGAATTTGAAAGAAAGTGCTATCAAACTGGGGTTTAGCAATTATCACGTATTTAACTAAGACAACAACCTAAAGCATTCTTCATATTTAACAAAATAATGGTCGTAATATAATAGTTCTGAAACAATAAAACAGAACTATTTAGGCTCCTGACTTGAATGTTATAGAAAATTTATGGAATATATTGGAAATTGAAGAACAAAAAGACGAAATAACAAACAATGAAGGGTTGAAAAAAGCTGATAAATATAAATGGGAGGAGACCCAGGCTTCATTCACTAAAAATCTAGTTGCTTCTATTACAAATCGTTTGAAGCAGGTGTTAATTAATAAAGGACTTCTCACTAAATATTGACTATTTCAAAATTTGTTTCTGATGTACATATGTACTTTACAGTCCATTATTTTTAATCTGTATCATTTTTATGGAGAGGGTTTTTATTTTTAATTATTCAATCAAAATTCAACTATATGTTTTCTTATATACTGGTAAATGGCGTTTTAATAAGTTCATCACCCTGTAGTGCCTTTCAGCGTAGGGGAGCGTTTAGCCAGGATTGCCATCAAATCCTTGGCTATAGCTAATGTTTCTTTGAATCATTTTTACATTCTTATGGGTGATTGGCCCAGTAACAATACAGGTGGTTAGCTATACCCCCAATCTTGGGTCTTCCCAGGAGAGGTGATCTTGAGGTGAGTACTGTAAATGAATATGTGTTTAGTGTACTGTTCTGAGTGAGAGGGTACCATGTACTGAACTCAGGAGCCCGGGGGAAGTGTTATACCTCACTAGCCGGGTACTTAGACTAGCCCCTGCAGGATTTAATAAGTTCATTGTTTAAATTAAGTTTTGAAAGTTGCAGTATTAATCTGTAGTGGAGTACACACTCCGCAGACATAAATTGTGTTAGCCACTTGGTCACATAATTTATACATTTCATATTTATGGTAGTAACTATTTTTGATAATTTAACTAAATTTATTAATATATAATTATAAAATGTGTACCAGGTGGCTTACTAAAAAGTAACCTTCTTCTAAATAAAACTGCTGTAAATATTGTTGATAAAAAAAGTTGTGTTCAAATAAAAAATGTGCTTTGTTTTGGTTAGAAAACTTTCTATAACTAATTAAGATTTGAATTTAACGAAACTTGTTAATAATTTATTAAATTTTAGTTCTAAAAACTGGTAATTAAAAAAAGATCCCTTGCATCATTTTCACTTTGACTCACAGTATAATATTTGGACTTGAGCTTTGTAACTAATATAAAACAAAAATATGTTTATGATTATACTAGATTTTTAAAAACGCTGAAAATTATGACACAATCGTTTATTATTTCCAAATATTATTCAACAATATTAGGGTATAACTGTTTATTAAGCTGTAGGTAGGCAATTAAGTAATATTAAAAGCTATAAATAATTCAAAGGCAAATGGCATATCACCATTACTAATTTCAAACCGTTCTTAACTAATTTAAATGATTCTTTTTTCATTTTGCATGAAATTTAATTCTCTATGAAATAGCACTGAAAGCAAAGAGTTTTTGGTATTTATTTACTTAATTATTAGGACAAACTTTTTTTATTTGATATTCTATTTCTATGCATCTTGAAACATAAGCCCTCAAATTTTGAAGGGATGTAATTTTTTTTCCCCCATTACAATGGTTCATTATTGAAAATAAACCAAAAGCATTTATACCATAATGTGTTACTATTTCCTATTATTTTCTTTTCTTTCGATTTTCATTAAAATAATTCAACTTAAGAAGAAATAGGTTTTGTATTTTCTTTTTTCAAGTTGATACTTCATAGATAGTTATAACAGTCTCTGACTGTTCAACTGGGATGAAGTGATATTAGGTTATAAATGAATCATGTATCATATCACTCAGTTATAACTTAATACTAAAAGAGCACTAGTTCAATAGCCCTTTTTCCATTTATAAATAGAGACAAATAAACCGAAGATCGTAAAGAGGTAATTTTTGCCATTAAAATATTTACATAATAATATAAAGCCGTTGATATGTTTATAACAGTAATAAATTATAATACGTACGTTGTGAATTTCATCATATATCTTCATATATGACAATGTTTTCACGTTATTTTTCAAATATTACTTGCATATCATCTCGAGAACCCTTCTCAACGTTAGACATCGCCAGATAACTATTATAACAATATAAATATGTGTTGACAAAAATTCTAGGTTATATTAAGCAGAAATAATAGAATCTTTAACCAGATCCTAACGTACTCAATATGACACTTGTAAAATCTGCATTGTTAAAAAAATAAATTTCTAGTTTAATGCTGAGAGAAAAACAGTCAACTATAAAGATATTTTGGAATCATCAAAACGTAGAAATTAATAAAATTTCTGCCTTATCTTTCTGGTTGGAATAGGATGGTATTAGTGTACAGGTTACCACCAACCTAACTCCACCAGTTAATATTTATTGCTTGTTTTTTTTTTAAATTAAACGTAATTTTATTAAATGTAGCTAATCGGACGATTCTATAGTAGGAGTTCTAAATTTTGCCTATTCAGGTTTAATTATAATAGGGATCATTAACGGGTATCTGACAACGCCATCTACCAGGATTGAACCCGTGACCTAGGGCATCGAATTCTTCTTTGCTTGCCTTTACTGGACTAAAGATGATCCCTTTCTTTCCTGCTTTCGTTAGGAAAAAAGTGGTCACAAAACTTTGTTTTACATTGTCGTTTAAATAAAACTAAGGCAGAAAGAACGATGTATACAACAAGGTATTAATTATACAAAAAATTATGCCAGAGAGGGTAGGTTGAGTAGATACTCTGAATGAATTCAGTGAGATATAATGGTCAATAATAATATATATAATATATAATAATCATAATTAGAAGTGATTTTAAAAACTACCTCCTGACCTGAAAATATAGTTGTGGTTGTCAGGAGGATGCACCACTAGGTGCTGTCTGCATCATGCCTAAGCATGCCAATTTTTTTTATTTTTGCACATTTGCTTATTGTAATTTTTACTTTCACTTACTATATATAGTAAGGGAAAGTATTGCGATCGTGAAAATTTTCGAATTCCAGTTTTCAACGGAAATACACGTTTTAGGGTTCCCTGAGTCCAAATAACCAAGTCCCGCAAAAAGGTCTGTGCATATAGGTAAAGTTTGACAACTTGTATTGAATTCACTTTAAGGGGAGTCTCACATCTTCTGAAAGAATTTTAATTTTATTATTAGTTATAGCAAATTAAAATCAATCATCACATGATGGTACAGCAATATTTGCTTTTTTATTGACATGTAATAAAAAGTGTAAGTTTAAGTTTTATCTGAGATTCTGATTTGATATCTGGAATTTTGTTTCACAAATGGTTTGGGCAATAGAATGTCCAAGAATTCCTGCTATATTCACCATTAGCTCAAAATATTAAGAACTTTATTTTATTGCTGGTAAGGCAAGAGGTCAGAGTTTATTTTTATTTTCACTTACTTAGATTATGAAATATATAGTAAGGGAAAGTATTATTAGTTTTATGGTCCCCTGAGTCCAAATAACCAAGTCCCGCAAAAAGGTCTGTGTGTGTGTGTGTGGTAACTCCCGGGCGTAAACGGTAAGTCCTATGAAACTGAAATTTCATATTTAAGACAACTATATGCCCGAGACGTGACAAAATTTTTTTTTTATCAAAATGAGCTTACCAGAAGAGGCACTTTATACCATGCATTTTGCACCTTTTTTCGATTTTCTCGAAAACGGTTCCGACGATTTTGATTAAACTCGCTATATAGATGTAAAATTTAATGGGCTTTAATATCATGTCGGTTTTATTTAGATAAAAATGGTCTGACAGGGTTTAAAGGCCGATATTTTAAATTTTCTTCCCCTAAAGTACCTTTAATTTTGTAGATTCAATAATAATGACTAGATTATCTTGTTAACGCTGATGAAAAACTGGTAAATATATAAATTGAATAAATTCGATACCCTAAAGAAAAAAATATTTTTTTTATGCAATTTTTCGTTTTTGAACATAAGAGCAGTAATATACATGTATGATATACCGATGGAAAGCTAAAGATTTTAGAAAAAATATTATCTTATAATCAAGCTTTTAAAAGTTAATAGAGAGTGATGAGAAGAAGATAAAACTAACTGATTATTTTAGATAATAATATAATAGATTTTTTAATAAAACACGTGTTTCTATATAAATTCAATTTGATTAATTCCTTATTAGTTTCACGTATTTTTATCTCTAACTGTATTTGAAAATTCTTTCATTGATTTTAAAAATCGAGGTAAGTGAAAGTCGTGTGTTGCCCGCACCAGATTTTTTTTTTACATGTGTGAATAAAATGTTGAGTGAAAAAAAAATTAAAAACTATTTTATTTAATATTTATGATCGTTTTGATTATATAAAAAATCTAGTGAGCGCAATAATCGACTTTCATTATTGGCGTCCAAATAAACTTAAGAACTAATAATTAAATACAGGGGATCACTTGTAGCTGGGTGGCTTGGGTAACAGCCTCCCATGCCAAAGGTCACGGGTTCAAACCCGCAGGTGGTCCTAGGATTTTTTAATGGGAGTAAAAAATCCTGAGTTATGCCGTCCTTCGGAGGGGACGTTAACAGGTGGTCCCGAGCCTGTGCGATGTCAGGTACTCGTTAAAGATCCCTATCCTAATAAAACCTGGATAGGCAAAATTTAGGACTCCCACTGTAGCATCGTCCGATTAGCCATAGTAGCATAAAGTGACGTTAAATAAATAAACAAACAAATAAATACAGAGATGAAAAAGGTTATTACACTGAGTTTCGATAATAAAAAAACAAAAAAAAAAAACATGTGTTTCATTAAATAATATAATATATTATTATCAGTTAGTTTAGACCGTTTTTGTTTTTTCAGTCTACATTTTTTTTTACAACTTTGTGTATGAGATAATATTTTTTCTAAAATCTTTAGCTTTCCAGCGGTAAATTATACGTATATATTACTGTTCTTACTATAAAAAAATACGGAAACAAATATGTTTACTCTCTTCTCCTTTAGTTGGTTGTCAAATTTATTCAACTTGTATATTTAGCCATTCTTTGAAGATGATATGGTTAATTTTTTGTAATTTAGAAAATTAAAGTTATAGGTGGAATAGTCAGGAATCAGTTATTTTTTGGAAAGTTTTTAATTTTGCCAACGTTTCGGCTAGTACAGATCCATTCCATACATCCCATCTCTATCTCAAAAAATTAAAAAAGTCTTATCCTCTAGATTTCCCCATCTCCGCTTACTTTTAAAACATGGTAACAAATTAAAGAATCTATATTCAAAACTAAAAGATCCCATCCCTTTCCTACAAAAATCAAATTTAGTTTATCGTATTCCCTGCTCTTCCCCAAATTGCAATTCATGTTACATAGGCGAGACCAAAAACTATCTAAAAAAAAAAAAAGAATTTATCAGCACCAATACACAATATCTACTCGTAACCCACTTTCCTCAAAATTATCCGAACACGCTATATCACTTGACCATCATTTTGATTTTGATAATCCTGAAATCCTAGCCACCGTACCTAACTACAAAAAGCGACTCCTCTCCGAAGCTATATATATCCATATGGAAAAAGATCGAGCACCCGTAAATCATAAAACTGACAAAGAGATAATCTCTCCCTCGTATGCTAACATCTTCCGTCTCCTTAAATTATAACTCTATCACTTTATTGTACAAATTGCTTGTGTAATGTATATTTTATTTATTTACTGTATATTTATCTTTTTGTTTATAACACCTCTGGTTCTTGTTTTTGTTATTTATTTATTTTATTTTATTTTTTATTATATGCCTCATGGATCTTTTAAATACCTCAGATTCTAGTGTTTATAATTTTCTGTTAAAAATGTAGAGCCTTATTGTACATACGGATATATTATTTTGTTTTTTCCATTATATAATTTTGTAAAACTTTTTAAAAACAAAGATAAGCTGTAGTATTTACACTTAGAGGGGAAAACCTTCAGGGTTTTTACATGAACCCCTCCCCATACTACCTATGTTTATGGTTTTCTTCAGTTTATGCTTGGACATGGCTCAGTAATGGTACGTTTATATATATGTTTTTTTTTTTTTTGTTTTTTTTTACTTCTATATTAAAGTCTAAAGTTCTGTAAAATTTGTTATGCTTATCATCAGATTATGTATCATATTATCATTATTTGTATCTATAATATTTAAGTATGTTTTTATATTTTCTGTTTTATTTCAAATGTTATCATTGTCACTACATTCAAAAAAAAATTTTCATTATCATATTACTATGTATCTCTTTTGTTCTGATGTTTGTAGCCCTGATGATGGCTCACAAGCTTGAACCGAAACGTTGGCAAAATTAAAAACTTTCCAAAAAATGACTGATTCCTGACTATTCCACCTATAATAGTTTCTACAGTCGACTATACATCCTCAATAGAAAATTAAAGGTACTTTAGAAGAAGAAAAATACAGATATTCGGCATTTAAGCCCTGCTAAACTGTTTTAATCAGCATAAAACCACACACTTTTGGAGAAAATCGTAAAAATGCGCAAAATACATGGTATAAAGTAGTATTTTTACAGTTTTTTTCCTTTAGTGGGATATCAAATTCGTTCACCTTATATATTTTATCAATGCTAACAAGAAGACATGCTTATTTTATTTTTTTTATTCTACGAAATTAAATGTACTTTAGAGGAAGACAATTTAAAATATCGGCATTTAATCCCTGTAAGACGTCAAATAAAAGCCTAATAAATTTTACATCTATATAGCGAGTTTAATCAAAGCCGTTTTTGAGAAAATCGTAAAAAGGTGTAAAATGCATGGTATAAAGTGGCCCTTCTGGTTAGATGAGTTTGATGAAAAATTTTCTGTAACATCTCGGGCGTATAGTTGTCTTAAATATGAAATTTTAGTTTCATAGCACTTTTTTACTTTCACTTACTATATACAGTAAGGAAAGTATTGCGATCGTGAAAATTTTCGAATTCCAGTTTTCAACGGAAATACACGTTTTAGGGTCCCCTGAGTCCAAATAACCAAGTCCCGCAAAAAGGTCTGTGTGTGTGTGTGTGTGTGTGTGTGTGTCTGTGTGTGTGTGTGTGGTAACTCCCGGGCGGAAACGGTAAGTCCTATGAAACTGAAATTTCATATTTAAGACAACTATACGCCCGAGACGTGACAAAACTTTTTTCATCAAAATGAGCTTACCAGAAGAGGCACTTTATACCATGCATTTTGCACCTTTTTTCGATTTTCTCAAAAACGGTTCCGACGATTTTGATTAAACTCGCTATATCGATGTAAAATTAAATGGGCTTTAATATCATGTAGGTTTTATTTGGATAAAAATGGTCTGACAGGGCTTAAATGCCGATATTTTAAATTTTCTTCCTCTAAAGTACCTTTAATTTTTTAGATTCAATAATAATAACTAGATTATCTTGTTAGCGCTGATGAAAAACAGGTAAATATATAAATTGAATAAATTCGATACCCAACTAAAGGAGAAAACAGAAAAAATATATTTTTAATGAAATTTTTCGTTTTTGAACATAAGAGCAGTAATATACATATATGATATACCGTTGGAAAGCTAAAGATTTTAGAAAAAATATCATCTCATACACAAGCTTTTAGAAGTTAATAGAGAGTGATGAGAAGAAGATAAAACTAACTGATTATTTTAGATAATAATATAATAGATTTTTTAATAAAACACATGTTTATATATAAATTCAATTTGATTAATTCCTTAATAGTTTCACGTATTTTTATCTCTAACTGTATTTGAAAATTCTTTCATTGATTTTAAAAATCGAGGTAAGTGAAAGTCGTGTGTTGTCCGCACCAGATTTTTTTCGCGCTGGAGCTACCACACACACACTCACGCTTGGTTATTTGAACTGAGGGGACCCAAAAATGCCTATTTCCGTTGAAACTGGAATTAGAAAATTTTCGCGATTGCAATACTTTCCCATAATATATATTTCATATATAGGTAAGTAAAAGTAAAAATTAATTTAAAAAACTCCATCTAAAAGTAGAAGTGTGCCAGATAATCTAGAATTAATTAAGGATGCACCATGGCACTGCTACCAAAGGAAACAGAAATGCTGGAGTATCAGTAACCTCCAGAGGAATTCCAGTCATGTTGGGTCCTCACCTTGTAACCACTCTTACGCAAAATAGTCATTTAAATACAAAGCTTGCCTTAAATTATTCATTCACTTTCCATTTCGTTCAGGGACCATTCTTCCAGCCAAACACCAAAATCGTGCCTCACTTGACCGGAAACTTTAATTTATATTTAAGGAGATTACCTCGCTTCTTCTCTTGCGTTCTGTTTTAATGTCAGATGAGCAGTTTGTTTTTAAATCTTACAGAATAGGCTAACATACATGTTTCCTTTAAAATGGTGATACATATTTCACATCTTTCATTACGTTTTATATTACATTTTTAAATAAAGAAAACTCTAAATACTATAATAATAATAACAGCATTTTTTCTACTGAGAATACGATAACGAATATTTTATGAGTTTTATAACATAATACTTACTTATAAACTATTAAAATGTGAATACAAATTTTTTTTTTAATAAAACCATTATCTCCACAGTCCATAAAGGGTCTTGGACTCAAAACATATATAGATTCTAGGCCAACTGCCGTGCAATGCGATAAACCCGATATCGCACTCAGCCGCAAGGTTTTTCCCAAATTTCTACTTCATGGGGCTGTGATACTCTTTAAAGTACTTTATGCAGTGGTTAATTGGAATGTGCAACAGTGGGTGTCTAAAATTTTGCTTCTCCAGATCTAATTAGGATAGGGATCTTTAGAAGTACCTGACATCGCAGAGGCCCGGAACCACCTTTTTACGTTCTTTCCGAAGGACGGATGGATGAATCTGATCTAAATGTATGGGTTGATCAGGTCACACATGTTAAGATCTGAAATACGGTGATTGTCAATATAGTAGAACCGTATCCTAGCAATTTCTTCACAACTATTGGGTTGATGCAAAATTAATGCAGGTTTTTAGTAGGTATTGTAAATACGCTATATCTTTACTTTAACCATATATATTTAATCAAAATAATTTCCATCTGAATCAATGCACTTTTTCCAACGTTCAACAAGCTTTCTTATTCCACCAGAAAAAAAATCCGAATCCCTGGACTCAATGAAATCACGAAAAGAATTTTCAATGTCGTCCTGGTTTTGAAAATTTTTCTCCCTCAAAAAGTTGTCCAGATGCCTGAAAAAGTGGAAGTCTGTAGGAGAGAGGTCAGGTGAATAAGGCGGATGTTGGAGAACTTCGTAGCCCAACTCGTGCAGTCGTCGAAGCGTTGGTTGTGCAACGTGTGGTCTGGCGTTATCGTGGAGCAGGATCGGCCCCTTCCGATTCATCAATGCTGGGCAAAGACGTTGCAATTTTTGAGTTCCGAGTTCCGCCGCCATTTCTCGTGTGGTTTTGGTTGGGTCTTCTTCCACTTTTGACCTCAGCTGGTCGTTGTCCAGAGCAAGATGACGGCCCCGACCTTCCTTGTCTTCGAGGTCGAAATCTCCTCTGCGAAACTTCTGGAACCAACGCTGCACCGTGCACTCATTAATAGCCCCCTGACCCCACACTTCATTAATATTACGAGCCGTTTGCGCAGCGCTGCGCCCTAATTTAAATTCGTAAAAATAAATTTGACGAAAATCGCACTTTGACATTTTCGATTCAAGACCTTTGAACACACTGAACAAAACGATTTTACTAAACAAATTCATGGTGAAAGAGAGGGTATAAGATAAGGTTTGTTTTGGTATAATAATGATCAATGTTAGGATTAGCTTTGTTTACACAATTGGAATTAAGATATTGCAATAGAGGAAACCTGCATTAATTTTGCATCAACCCAATACATATCACATGATAAGTAGTTTCATCTCCCTTCTTGCAGAATCTGCAAGTCGGTGAGGCTGCCAACCCCATAAACCCTCGATCATAGGCATCAAAGGCTTTTATGCTAGCTATTACACAACAGGTGAACCCATACTGCTTTTTGTATTACAGACCACCCCAAATGCTACATAAATCAAAATATACAAACGATAATTATTATCTGCAAGAGCCACTTTTGGCATTCTTCTTGAACTTTGAAGACATTGTAAGTTAGATAGTGTTTGTTTTTTTAGTTTCTAAGCTTTCAAAAGGTCAAAAAAAGTTCAAAAAGTCAAAATATTATAGATCTACATAATTATTATTAACACCAATAATACTTACATAATATATATATATATATATATATTATATCGAGATTAATGAAACTAACTAGAGAAACTAAACCTCGTGACATCTACACAAGTCATAAAGAACCAAGAGCTATATTAATTACAAGTTTAGAAAAGCCATTTGATTCGGTTTTAACCTTGTACAAGTAGCAATTGTGTTCGATAAAGAAAAAAAAACTGAGATGTTTTTAAAGTATATATTGTTGTTTTTAAAGTTAGCAGTTTGTAAGTGATAGCTACAACTGTTAAGTAGCCCGCTCTGGAGCCAGCATAATGTGACAATTATTTAAATTTCAATTCTCAATACATCATTATTTTCAAGGTTATTACCAGTCTTAAACGTGGCCAGAATCCAAACAGGAATCATTCCAGCACAGATGTTAAATGCATATATTAAAAGAGATTAATATTAATATTGTTACCAGAATATGCATTTCTATTTTAAAATTATTTGATTAATTTTCATTTGAATTTAAATCTATATTTTTCATGCCAATTTAGCATATGTCCATCACATTTACTTGATGTATTTTGTATACAGTTGTAAATATCAATAAATATGTTTAAAATGAAAAATAATATATATATATATATATATATATATATATATATATATATATATATATATATATAGAGAGAGAGAGAGAGAGAGAGAGAGAGAAAAGTGTCATTTCACTCGCTTTTGTTGTCACACAGCATCTCAAAAATGACTTTAGTTTTGGAGTTGAAGTTTTTCCTTAGAATGCCTTCGGGCAAAACTACGTCGAAGCCATAGAACGTATAAATTAGTTATAGTACTGTATATATAAGTTTTTTTTTTTTTTTTTTTTTTTTTTTTTTATTTATTTATTTATAGAAATTTACAACTGTATTAAATAAATACAACAAGTAAATAGGCTTTATATATGATTAGTACACATGATAGTCCTGAGAAGAAACTACCCATTGGTAGCACTCCAATGTCTTATGTTAGAAGGTCTCTTGGCCATCTTCTTTTAAGGCGCCTCGGTGGGTTGTCGGGAATAGATATGGAGGAGAGGTCACGGATAAGCGGGTTTGAGTGGGCAGGGAGTTTGGAATGAAAAGAGGTATATCTGTAACGGGCCAAGTCTTCAACTAATGGGATATTTAGGTCTTTATGGATGATTTTATTAGTAACAAAGTAAGGAGCATTGAGGATTTTACGAAGGATTTCGGACTGCAAGGATTGGATGCGAGAGGAATTCGATGGTTTAGTAGACCCCCATAGCTCAATGCCATAGGTCCAAATAGGTCTGATAATTGTGATATAAATGAGTTTTTTGTAGTAAGTAGGAAGTTTTGAACGTTTGTCAAGTAAGTGTTGTAGTAATCTGTATCTACGAGCAGTTTCCTGTCGTTTCAGTCTAGTATGAGGATTCCATGTTAGGCGTTTGTCGAGGTGGAGTCCTAAGTACCGAATCTGTTCAACAGGAGTAAGTAGGATATTGTTAAAGGATACGGTGGGGCAGGAAGTCATAGGCTTACGACGTAGAGTGAAGGTGATTTGATGGGATTTATTAGGATTTATTTTGATTCTCCAGTTTTGACACCATTCTTCAATGGCTGATAGATGGTGCTGTAGGATTTGTGATGCAGTAACAGGATCATTATTCACAGATAACACACATGTGTCATCGGCGTAGGAAGTAAGGATAGTGCTAGGATGGGAGGGAATATCAGCTGTATACACCGTGTAAAGGATCGGACCCAGGATACTACCTTGCGGTACACCGGCTGATTGAGTGAATATGGATGAGTAACAAAGGTTATGGTTAACTTTGAAGGTTCTATCAGAGAGATAGTACGAATTAATAGGAAGTACGCTGGAGAGAGGAATTGACGGAGCTTGTATAGCAGACCTGGATGCCAAACTCGATCAAAAGCCTGTTCCACGTCGAGAAAGGCTCCAGTGCAATACTTTCCGCGCTCCAATGTGGAAGATATGACATCCACCACACGGTGACACTGTTGTATAGTGGAATGGGATGTCCGAAATCCAAACTGGTGGTCAGGAATCACGTGGTTGGATTCGAGGATTGGGTATAAACGTTTGAGGAGAAGTTTTTTCGAGAATTTTGCCCAGAATGGGCAAGAGGGAGATAGGACGGTAAGAGGATGGATATTCAAGAGGCTTTTTGGTTTAGGTATCATTTTGATAATGGACAGTTTCCAGTGGTCTGGAAAATAGGTAGAACGGAGAGTAGCATTATATATATAGGTGAGGAATAATATGGCTTTTCTGGGGAGCTGTTTTAGGATGTGGGATGTAATGAGATCATGGCCAGGATATATATAAGTTAAGTATGTAAATATGTATTTATTGTAAATAAAGTCAGAGGGCAAGAAAAAAAAAAAGCTGGAGTTTTTCGAATGAAAAAAAATTCATCTTCTAAGTGAATAAAAAAATAAATTTAAAACCTTTATAAAAATTCTATTTCGAATATCTCAAAAACTAATCACTCATTGAAAGATAATCAAATTCTAAACATATAAAAGCACGGTGTTGATCTAAAAAGATAATGAATTCACGAGAAATATATATTTAAACATATTCTACTTATGATTTATGTTTTGTGTGCGGGTATACCTAGGAACAATTTTTCAATTTTTTGAGGTTCACTTTTCTAAGCGGAGAAAAAAAAGAGATGCTGAAAAAAAATATTAACCTGGCCTTTCTAGGTAACATTAAAACAAAAAACTCCTATTTAAATTGAAAAAAAAAATTCTTAACGAGTGATATTGAAGTTGTTAAGGTGACGACGCTTAATCACAGTCATTCGTCATGGCCTCCAAATATAATAGAAGCAGCCGTTCTTAAAAAGAAAATTCATGTGAACTAATTTAATGGTGCATTAAATCAGTACGAATTTGAGTGATAATAGACATCTGTGCGTTTAATGGTTCCGCGATAAAATGGTAGTAACTTTTTTTTTAAATCTAACAGAAGTGAGGAGAAAAAATAAATAGAGATTTGAAAAACATTCTTGGAGTAAGAAAACCAATGAAATAGTAAACAATAAGGACTATTCACCGTCACTTAATTCTTAGTCCCTAAATCAACTGAACTAAACTAGCTTTAAATATTTCCCAGCTCTGTCAGAAGACGATGGTATATGGTAAAATTCTCTCTTTCGTGAAGACTGCCGTCCAGTCAGGACATCCATTTTAAGGTATAATAAAATGACTGCATACTTTCTCTTGCGTTACGCGACTGATGCTGCAGGTCCTAATCTCACTTCCTTATTCCCCAAAACACCTTATGGATTAATGTAACCAGTTTAGAAATTGTCTTCAAGGTCTTGGCAGAAAAAAAATCTACGCCTGTCTGCTACTTCTCTTAATGATTTGCAATCACCATCTATCTCTTCTTTTTATTTTTCCTTCAAATTCATTTGATTTTTTATTCATTCATGCAGCCACGAACAGAATGAAGTTTTGATGTCTTATTAGAAAAAACATCATTGCTCTATAATTATGTTGTCAGCTTTCTGTATTAACTTTACGCTTTCTTACACTTAATTTTTTTTTTTTTTTTTTTAATCCGCAAGTTAACTATTTAATCATAATTTCCACATTCATAGCACACTTAAGAAATATAATGCAGCTGTAATAACAGGAATTAGGTGTATCATTGATTACCATATCCATTTTTAATTATTTGCGCAGAAACTTGTAGTTTTAACACGTCCACGCCGTAGTTCCAAACGCACGTTTTCGGGACAAAAGTCTACACCAATCGTTCTATTTAAGATATATCAGCAATTTTAACATAATTTTGTTCCTTATTCAATTCACTTTCAATGGTATGATTGACATATTTTTAGCTCATTTTGTATCATGAAAATATATAGGTTTTGTCTATAATTTTAGAGAAATGTCTCTTTATCTAATTATTCTTATATAAATCTTTATATATCTACATTTCCTGCATTTAACTTTGTTTAGAATCATTATTAGATAACTTTAAGAAAATTTTGGGTTTTATATAACGACTTGGTGATTTTTTAAGAAATTTCAAAAAATGTTTAAAAATTAAAATTATTTTAAATACCTTAATATATGCCCAACATAACGATGTGCAAATTGTTTTAAAAATTTTAGTTTCGTTTCTAATTTTTAGGGACAAAATTTGAAAACCGTAAATTGATTTCCACGCTTTTAGTAAAGTAGAACGCATTATTGGTTATAGAAATTTCTTTGAAGTAAAAACCATAAAAAAATTGACATATAAAATTATTTTAATGTCCAACCTATTTTTTCCAAATGATAAACTATAATGAAGTACTGCCCCGAAGCGAGGTACAATCATAAATGTGTTTTGTAGAGTATTTTTGTTATTTATTTCCCTTAAATTAAATATATAAAATTTGTCTATTGTAATTGTTGTTCAACTATCTCTAAAAAAATTGATACATTCAGAGTAAATCCCATAAGTTTCTGTGGGTTATTATTTTATTTTTTTGTTTGTTGTTGTTTACATTATACCATTTATAAATGGGCAATTTCTGTTTGCATTTGCTTTTTTCTAATCTATACTAATATTATAAAGCTGAAGAGTTTGTTTGTTTGAACGCGCTAATCTCAGAAACTACTGGTTCTAATTGAAAAATTCTTTTTGTGTTGGATAGTCCATTTATAGAGGAAGGTTATAGGCTATAGAACATCACGCTGCGACCAATAGGACCGAAGAATCAGTCGAAAATCTGGGAAAAACCGGGGAAAATTTGGGAGAAAAAAAAACCTCGTTTCCCAATGATTCCAAATGATTTACCTTTTATTTTTAAATAATTCAATTTCCCGTTAATTTATATTTTTCAATTTAAACACGTAGGAATAGATTTACGTCGAGATCGGGTTGCGGAGAAAATCAGTATGTTCTTCTGCCACAAGAAAATAAAACTAAAAATGTCATTTACGTGGAAGTACTTTAAAATATATTCTTTTAAAAACTTCTTAATAGCAATCATAATAACAAAAACTGATGCAGACGAAGTCGCTTTAGAATATATCAAAGAAAAAGTGACATGTACTTAGAAGGTTTAAATTTGGGCGATAAAATTCCGGTTCTAGGATACGCCGATGATTTGGTACTGCTAAGGGAAGACACGGAAACTAAACAACTAAATACAAGTCCGTTAATAAAAACTGGTAAAGAAATAGGACTCGAAATAAATACCAATAAGACGAAATATATGATTTGTATCAGAGACGGTGGCGATCATAGTGATATTGATATATCAGGGTATACTTTTGAACACGTAGAGAAATTAAGTATCTAGGTTCAATGATAACGAAAAAAAATTCCAGGAGGAAATAAAGTCCTGGTTAAGCGCGGGAAATGCGTGTTATAATTCAGTTGCGAAATTACTTAGCTTCTGTCTAAAAACTTAACGGTTAGATTTTATAAAACTGTTATTCTTCCGACGGTGAAACGTGGCCGCTTACTTTGAAGGACGGACAACGGCTAAAGGTTTTAGAAAATAAGGTACTACAGGTAAAATATTTGGTCCGAAGAGAGATGAGGCTACTGGGGAGTATAGAAGGTTACACAACGCGGAAATATTTATATCAATCTATATTATTATCTATATTGTTAAGTCATGTTTTATTTCAAGAGTCATTTTCAACTTCAATCTTTATTACCTTGAAGTATATACATTTATAAATTAAAAAAAATTACTATTTCTTTTGATTTATTCGAGTATAATAATCAGAACTATTATTTTAAGCATATTTAGGACTTTTATTAGCTGTATGTCTATATTTATAAAAGAAAGTACCACTCAATTTTCAGGTATCTAAAAAATTACTATAGTTGTGAGGCTAAAATGTTTCCTGGAGGTTCGTCTTACCGCCTAGATGTGCAATAAGGCAGGATTTGAAAATCTTCGCCCAAAAAGTGGTTGAACAACCTAAACGTAAAATTGTCTTAATCTGATATGTATCAGCAAAGGTACAAAGATTTTATAACAAATATATTTAAGCATATTACTGTTGTTATCTGTTCGTTTAACGTCACTTTTATACTACTATGGTTGATCGTATGATGACTAATTTTTTCCTCTCCAAGTTTAGTTAGGGTAGAGATCTTTAACGAGTTCATGAAATCACAAAGGCTTGGGACCACTATTTTACGTCCCTTTCGAAGGAGGGCATAACTAAGGTTATTTTTTACTCTCATTAAAAAATCTTAAGGGCACCTGGCTGGTCACTACATACAGGTGACCGACCCTTTTAAGCATATTACGTTTCATATATGTTTCGAGTGAAGGTTCCTTTGAAAATATATTCAATTGTTATTTATTTTTTTAAAATGGTTTGTATAAGTGAACAAGATGGCCGCACCTACAGTTCTATATTCATATCGCTCTGTATTTGTTCCCTTGCCATTTCTGTTTTACTGAGTAAACAGCCCTCAAACTTTGTGAATAGTGAGTTAGTGAACAGTTAAACACTTTATAAATCACAACTGGAGAGACAGGTGAGTGCAGTTAAAATTCATAAGCACGTAATAGATTGGTGATCGCCAGGGCCTGGAGACGAGGCTACTTCGGCAACTGCCGAGAGGCTACTAATTCCTTCTGCTTAGCTATTGTTTACAAGGTCTCGGCCAGAACTGTTGTCATTTCTCACTTCGTAACCGAGTCGTTATTCATATAAACATTATTTTTACTTTTATTTCTTTAAAGTTAATTTTTGTTCTATTTTATTTCTTAATATTTTTGTGAGTTTTCTTTCATTATCTTATTTCTTTTTTTTTATTACTCAGATATGTTTCTTTCAATTATGTTTTCATGTGTATATAATGTAAATAGTTTAGTTTTAAGGTTTTAATATTTTTCTCGATAAATATTCTTTTTATTAGCCATTGTAGGTTCATATATATATATATATATATAATCGATTTTTCGTTTCTTTATTTGTGATCATGGACTCAGATATGGTTACATCGTGTGATGACTCGGACGGAGAGACTCCTTTTTCCGAAATTAGTGAATCTGATTCACAATATTTAAAGCGCCGTTCACTACAGAAAAGAAATCGCCATTCAAACCCTGGATCCCAAGAAAATTCGCCAACCAAAAAGAAAAATAAACCGGCCAAGATCAAACAACCACCAACACAAATTACATCACCGCCTAAAACCCGCAGTACTACTGCAGCCAACAAGAACGAATCAATTATGCCATCTACGTCTGCGACTCAGTCAAACTCTATCGCTCAGATTAACTCTAAAGCTCAGTCAGCATCTACCGCTCCGTCTGCTTCTGCAATCAACAACTCAGTTACAGCTAAAAGCTTAAATGAGATTCCGGCCCAAAGGGTTTACAAATCCAGAACCACCTCCTGTATTCGTCTCAAAAATTAACGATTTTATGTCCTTCGGTCGAGAAATAGCCAACCTGATTGGGCAGTCTAATTTTCGTTGTTTTTCGAGACATGATGACATCAAAATCAACACCACCTGTAAAGATAGCTACAAAAAACTAATACATTACTTAACTACAAACAATTATGACTTCCACTGCTTTCAATTAAAGGAAGAAAAATCCTACCGAGTGGTCTTGAGAGGACTTCACTCAACCACACCTAAAGAAGCCATCAAAAGAGACCTGGAAGAAATTGGACACAACGTTAGAAATATTTCACCCGTTACACACCCGAAAGAAAAATATAGTTTACCTTTATTTTTCATTGATCTTGAACCGGCTAAAAACAACTCCGAAATATTTAATATTAATAGATTGGTGTACTCTACAGTTCGTTTCGAGGAACCGAGAAAAAAAAAACAATCATCGTTCAATGCACCAAGTGTCAAAACTTGGGGCACACAAAAGCTTATTGTTTTCACCAGGCTAGGTGTGTTAAATGCGCTGGCCCCCATGCATCTGAAACATGTCTGAAGCCTCGAACTGAGACAGCAACGTGTGCTCTTTGTGGCGAGGCCCATCCGGCGAGCTACAGAGGATGCACGGTTTATAAAACTCTTCTCCGACAGAAAATTCAAAACACACCGGGACGAAGAATCGAAGAGAAGACATGCACCCCGGCACCTGCACTAGAAAATTTGGTTGATTTCCCAAGAATTCAGCAATCACCACAAACCATCGCGCAACCGCAGCCTTCTACCTCCACCATCACCAATGCTAAAGATGATTCCAGGAAATCATTCTCCGAGCCAGCCATTTTTAAGAAACAGCCACCTAGCCGTCAGACGCCTTCGACCTCACAAACCAAGCCTCCGGCTTCCCATCAACATCCACAAGCTACATATCGATCAATCCCTTCCAACCATCCACCTCTGCGTGTAAAACCATCTCCGGAACATCCTCAGAAAATCACTCCCCGTCCCATTGTTCAGCCGAAACCCTTACCTCAAGTATCACAGAGGACTGAACATCCTCGTACCCAACGCCAAATCCATTCTCCTGTCAACACTCCTGACCACATAACATATCCTTCTCACGCTCCTTATCCACACCCTTTTCCCAACCAAGATCTTTCTAGCATACACTCCATCCTGAACTCCTTTCTCTCAGATCTTGCAGAAACCATTAAACCTCTTGTCACCCTTCTCACGAGACTCCTTTCAGAAATCCCATTTAATCTCCCACGATGAATATGAAGCCCCTGACTATAGTATTGTGGAATGCTAATGGCCTACATAATCACCGTGACGAACTGGACATATTTCTACATGACAAACAGATAGACGTTGCACTACTGACTGAAACCCACTTCACTCAACGATCAAAATTTTACATACGAGACTACATCACTTATAGATCAAACCACCCCGATAACACTGCCCATGCCGGATCATGCATCCTTATCCATAATTCCATATCGGATTCCCTTATTCCTTCTACTCCAACTGACACCATACAGTCAACCTCTATAATCATTTCAAGTCGTCCTTTCCATGTTACCCTTTCAGCTGTATACTGTCCTCCTAATAAATCCCTTCCGTATATCCAACTTGATACCCTATTTCGATCATTAGGACCGCGCTTCATTGCTGGAGGAGACTTTAACGCCAAACACCAGCGATGGGGTTGTCGAACATCCAACCCCCGTGGCAGTATCCTCTCAAGTATCTCAATCTCAAATTGTTATTCTATTCTCTCACCCATGAACCCAACTTATTGGCCTACATCTCTCCGAAAACGTCCTGATATCCTGGATATATTTGTTTCCTCTCAGATATCCTCCTCCCAAACTATGATCGAAACCCTGAATGACCTTTCATCAGATCACAGTCCAGTTCTGCTATCCTTGCATTCGAGCTTTGTTTCTAAACCCCCGATCACCTCATTAATTACAGGACGAGTGGACTGGGACGGATTCCGATGCGACTTGGAGAATACATTGGACCTAAAAATTCCACTAAAGACTAGACATGACATTGATAAAGCTGTAGGAATACTGACGGACTCAATAACTAACAGTATAAAAGATAATACTTCATCCACATTCAACATCAATACTACTCCACAGACTGCACTGCCACAGCACATTCGTATCTTATTAAGAGAAAAACGCAGAGCAAGATCGAAGTGGCATAGGACAAGATATCCTTCAGATAAAACAAATTATACAAAATTGACCAACAAACTAAAATCAGAACTCAGGAAATTCAAAACTCAAACTTTACTTAACATGACCGAAAACCTCACTACCAACGATAACTCACTGTGGACGACCACTAAAAAACTCCTAAAGTTCAAAGATTTTAATCATCCTCTCCTAAATGAATCACAATCCTGGACAAGATCAGACGACGAAAAATCCCGGACGTTCGCACAACATCTCTCTAAAATATATAACCCTCATCCTGATATCCTTAATCCTCATCACCTCGAATGTATTGAAGCAGAACTGGATATTCCCCTCCAAATGAATCTTCCCCCTAAAGCGTTCCATCCATCCGAAATATCAAACATCATCCAGAGTTTACCATCTCGCAAAGCTCCTGGACATGATCTTATAACTTCCCATATCCTAAAACAACTTCCTCGAAAAGCCATCCTATATCTCACTTACATCTGTAATGCCGTTCTCCGATCCACGTATTTTCCCACTTCCTGGAAATTATCCATCATTAAAATGATCCCCAAACCCAAAAAGCCTCCTGAATACCCATCCTCCTACCGTCCTATCTCTCTTATATGCATCATGGGTAAAATCCTGGAAAAACTTCTGCTTAAACGCATATATCCCATCCTTGATTCCAATCACATTATCCCAGATCATCAGTTTGGTTTCCGAACATCCCACTCCACTATCCAGCAATGCCATCGTGTGGTGGACGTTGTCTCGTCTTCATTGGAGCGCGGATTGTACTGCACGGGAGCCTTTCTCGATGTAGAACAGGCCTTTGACCGAGTGTGGCACCCGGGATTGCTTTACAAACTCCGTAAATTCCTTCCACCTACATACTTCCTCATTATCCAGTCCTATCTCACAGGCAGGTCCTTCAAAGTAAATCATAATAATTCCTATTCACCCCTTTTTAATCAGTAGGCAGGTGTTCCTCAAGGCAGTATTTTAGGACCCATCCTTTACACAGTTTATACAGCTGATATCCCATCCCATCCTAGCACTTTCCTTTCTACCTATACTGATGACACTTGTGTGTTATCAGTCAACAACGATCCAATTATTGCCTCCCAAACTCTTCAATCCCATATCAGAGACCTTGAAGTATGGTACCAGAATTGGAGAATAAAAATAAATTCCAATAAATCCCACCAAATAACCTTTACCCTTCGTCGTAAACCAATGACAACCTGCCTAACAGTATCCTTCAATAACACTCCTCTTGTCCCAGTTGAACAGATCCGATACCTAGGACTGCACCTGGACAAACGTCTCACTTGGAACCCTCATACAAGACTGAAAAGACAAGAAACTGCTCGACGTTTTCGACTACTTCAACACTTACTGGACAAACGCTCAAACCTTCCACTTAAGTACAAAAGACTCATCTACATGAGTATCATAAGACCAATATGGACTTACGGAGTAGAGATTTGGGGCTCTACTAAACCATCTAATTCATCTCGTCTCCAATCCTTACAATCCAAAATCCTTCGAAAAATCCTCAATGCTCCTTATTTTGTCACAAATAAACTCATCCATAAAGACCTTAATATTCCCTTTGTTGCTGACTTGGCCCGAACCAGGTACCACTCCTTTCATGACAAACTCCATTCCCACTCTAACCCACTAGTTTCAATCCTTGCTTCCTCTACAATCCCTGATAATCCTCCGAGACGTCTGAAAAGAAGATGGCCCCGAGACCTTCTTGTTTAACATAGTCTTTGGGGAGCTGCCAATGGGTAGTATCCCTACATATGAATCATGTCAACTTATCTTGTATCACATTTACTAAATGTATTTTATTATACATTTGTAAATACCAATAAATATATTTAAAAAAAAAAAAAAAATGGTTTGTGACGATTATTTTTACATATTAAGTGATTATGGGTATAACCACTTCTACTGGTTTGCTATTGTAAATTTGACAGGAAGAAGTCAAGATCAGGCTTTAAATGATAACAAAGAGTAGCTGATAGTTGATATTTATTATAGCCAATCTCACCATAAGCGCACATAAATTAATACGAAATGCAATATTCGCGAGCAAAGCTGCGTGACACAGCTAGTCATTTAATAATGACTTGCCCTAGACCTCTCTAATAAAAGGTTTATTTTAGACCGAAAACTTTTAACTATTAAAAATACATCAAGAAATACATTCAGCTTGCTGATATTGGTATTAGTTTGTACGGGAGAGTATGATAAAATAAATACTTTTTCTTTGAGAGCCCAGGGCAAGTTGTTATTGAATGATTAAAAAAACGTCAGATTCTTGGAAGAGCGAAAAAAACGCTTACTTTCTGAAACAAAAATGGCCGCCATTTCTTATGAAGAAATAATAATAAATTTAAGAAAATGTTTTTGAGCCTACATCACTTAAGGAATTTATCATGAAAATATTATTTTTTTCTAAAATGGTCGAGCAATCAAATTTCTTTCTTTTTTCTACGCCACGTCCACATGTTATGAAGGTTTTACACTGACGATTTATCAAGATGCACCCTAATACCTATCTTTTACCAAAATAGCCAAACATTTTGTTTTTAGGGTGCACTAACATTGATTCGCGTAGAAAAAAAAAAGAAATTTGATACCAATTTTTTCCTGCTAGTGGTAAGGATCTTAAAAGTATTTTTATTTATTCATTAATACGTCGATACATGTTGAACTGTTTTATTTAATTTTCATTCATTTCAAAGCATTATCTAAAATATTAAAAGAGATTGTGGTGAATAGTCATAAAGCTGAGTTCCAAGCAGCAACAAACTACCTGTAAATTGGTGCCAAATTTCAGAATAGTAGGGTAAGGACGGTTATTTAATTTTTTCCCCTTAAAACGTATCACCACAGATTTAGAGGAAGTTTGATATTTTTTCTTGGTCTTCTAAAGATATATTGAATATAATATTACAAATAGAAACGTATGACAACTCGCTATCGCCATTAGAGCCGAAGATAATATCATAATTTAAATAACTTCTAAATGATAAGCTGGGGCCGGAAAAATTGAGCTCTAAACTTTTTTTTTTTTTAAATATTTTTATTGAAATTTACAACTGTATTTTGTAATACAACAAGTAAATATGTTAATAATGATAAAATACATGAAAAAAACGCGAAGAGAAAATGCCCATTGGCATCACTCCACTAAGTAACTAAACTAGAAGGCCATCTTCTTTTCAGGCGCCTCGTAGGATTGTCAGGAATTGAAGAGGAAGCAAGAATTGAATTTAGAGAATTAGAGTGGGAGTGGAGTTTGTCATGGAAGGATTGATACCTGGTTCGGGCCAAATCAGCAACATATGGGATGTTAAGGTCTTTATGGATGAGTTCATTTGTGACAAAGTAAGGAGCATTGAGGATTTTTCGAAGGATTTTGGATTGTAAGGATTGAATACGGGAAGAATTTGATGGTTTCGTAGAGCCCCAAAGCTCAACTCCGTAAGTCCAGATAGGCCTTATGATGGTGATATAGATGAGCCTTTTGTAGATAAGTGGAAGGTTGGAGCGTCTGTCCAGTAAGTGTTGTAGTAAGGAGCTCTAAACTTAAAATATCAATAGCGTTCATTATAAGAGATAACATTATAAGAAACATTTTGGACCCAATTTTTGCCTCTTTTACCTTCCGTCAAGCTCAGTATAATCCTACTACCACCTTTTCAACATCTTAGTCATAACAATCCTTATGATATTATAAAATGGGTGTAATTATAAAACATGGATTTTTAGATCGTAGTTTGCATTGGCAATGGACATCCGACATATATCTAATAGTTTTCGACTTACAATTAGCAACAAGAAAAATCTGGTGTGCACAACAGACTACTTTCAATTATCTCTGTTGTTAGAACCAATTTAAGAATTTTCAAATGCAGTTAGAGATTAAAAAAAAAATCGATATCGCGGGTTTAATCGAAATTTTTAGAGCTGTTTTTGAGAATACCGTAAAAATGTACAAAATGCTTGTCATAAAGTGTCACTTCCGGTTTGCCGGTTTTCGTGGAAAAGTTTCAGTAAAATCTGTGGTATATACGCTTTTAAAATACGAAATTTTAGTTTTATATAGCTTATCGTTTTCGAGCTTGGCTTAACACACACCCTGACCTTTTTGCGGGACTTAGTCATTTGGCCAGAGGAGACTAAAACGTGTATTTCCGTTGAAAATTCGAACATTTTCACAATCGTTATACTTTCCTTCACTTAGTACATAGGTAAGTCATAAATAAAAACACTTTTATTGAAATACACGATTCCACATTCTCAGTTTTCGCTTCCAAAATTTATATGTTCGAAATATTACAAATTTGAACATTACTTAGTTCTGTTTAAAAAATCAGTCAAAATACTGTGTTCAATCAAGGACAAATTTGAGCAGTTGGAAAATACACGTAATCTGAATTTTCTCATAGAGGGTTTTAAACAAACCATGATTTTTTTAGCGGTACGATAAAAAATCTTACGCATTATACGCTCCGATCATAAGCTAGGATAATCTTCAAAAAGACTTCCCTAGGATCTTGGCCGTGAAAGGCAAGATTGGGAGATTAGTGGTAACACTTATCTATCCTCAGCTATCCATCAGTAGGATCTAATGATCTTGGCACCTTGTCTTTTTTCCTTTGTCGGAAGTACACAGGTACAGCGTTGAAGGCGAGAGGCCCCAACCTCAGTCCAGGATGAGGGTCAGCTGTTTGATAAAAGCTATTCAAAAATAATTATTGAATCATTTATTTAACCACATTAAAAATGCTAATTTTTACTTTCACTTACCTATAAGTAATAAAACATTTCGAATTCGAGTTTCCAGCGGTAATACTCGTTTTATTGTCCCCTGAATCCAAACAACCAAGTCCAGCATAAAAGTCTGTATGTGTCCGTCTGTGATAAATCTAGCATGAAAACAAAAATTCGTACGAAATCCAAATTTAATATTTGAGACAACTATACGCCCGAACGTTACATCAAATTATTCATAAAAGTCGGCTAACTTGAAGAGCCGCTTTATATCATACATTTTGCACCTTTTTTATGATTTTCTCAATAACCTCTATTATTATTTCGATCAAACTCGTTATATCGATGAAAAATTTGAGCTTCTTTGTATTTTTTTCTACTAAAGTACCTTTGATTTTTTAGATTCGAAAAAATTAACCTTACCATCAAGATACCATAGATAAAAACAGGGTAAATATATAAGTTGGACAAATTCGATATCTAACTACAGGAGAAAAGAACAAAAAAATATTTTGTATGTAATTTTTATGTTTTCGAACATAAGAGCTTTCATGCAGATGTTTAATATACCATCGGAACGCAACGAATTTTAGAAAAAAATATTATCTTACACACAAAATGTATGGGTTGAAAAACAGTAGCATCGTCCGATAAGTCACAAATAACGTTAAATGAATAAACAAACAAACTAACTGCTTGTTTCAGATAATCTATACTAATATTATAAAGCTGAAGAGTTTGTTTGTTTGAACGCGCTAATTTCAGAAAATACTGGTTCGAATTGAAAAATTCTTTTTGTGTTGGATAGTCCATTTATCGAGGAAGGCTTTAGGCTATATAACATCACGCTGTGACCAATAGGACCGAAGAACCAGTGGGAAATCTGTAAAAAAACGGGGAACATTTGGGAGAAAAAAAAACTTCGCATCCCAATGATTCCAAATGATTTACCTTTTATTTTTAAATAATTCAATTTCCCGTTAATTTATATTTTTCCGTAACAATTAATCACAGAGGTAAACATTTAAACACGTAGGAATAGATTTACGTCAAGATCGGGTTGCTGAGAAAATCAGTATGTTCTTCTGCCACAAGAATAGAAAACTAAAAATGTCATTTACGCGGAAGTACTTTAAAATATATTCTTTTAAAAACTTCTTAATAGCAATCATAATAACAGAAATTGATGCAGACGAAGTCGCTTTAGAATATATCAATGAAAAGGTGACATGTACTAAGAAGGTTTAAATTTGGGTGATAAAATTCCGGTTCTGGGAAACGCCGATGATTTTGGTACTGTTAGGGGAAGACACGGAAACTATACAACTAAATACAAGTGCGTTAATAAAAACCGGAAAAGAAATAGGACTCGAAATAAATACCGAAAAGACAAAACATATGGTTATTAGCAGAGACGGTGGCGATCATAGAAATATTGATATATTAGGGCATACTTTTAAACACGTAGAGAAATTTAAGTATTTAGGCTCAATGATAACGAGAAAAAAATAAATCCAGGAGGAAATAAAATCCTTGTTAAAGGCGGGAAATGCGTGTTATAATTCAGTTGCGAAATTACTTAGCTTCTGTCTAAAAACATAAAGGTTAGAATTTATAAAACTATTATTCTTCCGACGGTGAAACGTGGCCGCTTACTTTGAAGGACGGACAACGGCTAAAGGTTTTAGAAAATAAGGTACTACAGGTAAAATATTTGGTCCGAAGAGAGATGAGGCTACTGGGGAGTATAGACGGTTACACAACGCGGAAATATGTATATCAATCTAGATTATTATTTATGTCAAGAGTTTAACTATTTAAGTTTGACTAAATAAACTATAAGTTTAATCGTTATTACCTTGAAGCATATACGTTTATAAATTTAAATTAAAAAAATTACTATTTCTTTTGATTTATTCGAGTATAATAATCAGAACTATTATTTTAAGCATATTTAGGACTTTTATTAGCTGTATGTCTATATTTATAAAAGAAAGTACCACTCAATTTTCTGGTATCTAAAAAATTACTATGGTTGTAGGGCTAACATTTTTCCTAGAGGTTCGTCTTACCGCCTAGATGTGCAATAAGGCTGGATTTGAAAATCTTCGCCCAACAAGTGGTTGAACAACCTAAACGTAAAATTCTCTTAATCTGATATGTATCACCAAAGGCACAAATATATTTAACCATATTACTGTTGTTATCAAATCGTTTAACGTAACTTTTATACTACTATGGCTAATCGTATGATGACTAATGTTTTCTTCTCCGTTTAGTTAGGGTAGAGATCTTCAACGAATTCATGAAATCGCAAAGGCTTGGGACCACCATTTTACGTCCCCTTCGAAGGAGGGCATAACAAAGGTTGTTTTTTACTCCCATTAAAAATCTTTAGGGCACCTGGCTGGTCACTACATACAGGTGACCGACCCTTTTAAGCATATTGCGTTTCATATCTGTTTCGAGTATAGGTTCCAATGAAAATATATTCGATTGTTATTTATTTTTTAGAAATTATTTCAATTGTCTAAAAAACTATTAATTTCAAGAACATAATTTCTGAATTCTGAAAAAATGGGAGTGATTCAGGTGTAAGGTTTTACCGATAAATATCATTAATTTATATTTAGGATGTCAACGGTTTGTGACGATTATTTTTACATATTAAGTGATTATGGGTATAACCACTTCTACTGGTTTGCTATTGTAAATTTGACAGGAATAAGTCAAGATCGGGCTTTAAATGATTACAAAGAGTAGCTGAGAGTTGATATTTATTATAGCCAATCTTACCATAAACGCACATAAATTAATACGAAATGCAATATTCGCGAGCAAAGCTGCGTGTCACAGCTAGTAATATAATATATTATTTATTAAAACACAATTTAATTAATTTTTCAACCTTTTTACAAACTCACTTAGCAATATATTTCATATCTAACTGTATTTGAAAATCCTTAAATTGATTTCAACAATAGAGACACACGACTTTCGTGTTGCGCGCACCAGATTTTTTTTTTTTTTTTTACTACCACCCGAAACATCTTATCCTTTACAAGGAATATAATATCTGTAAGCGTGTCGAATTCGGTAATAAATATGAATTTTTAGAATTTATTTGACTCTCAAAAACTCCTCTTCACTGAGTTCTCTATTGCAAAATGTATGCGATTCATAAATTTACAAAAATAATTTCTTAAAAATTGGAAAGCACTGTCCTCAATACTTATGCTGATGACACGTGTGTCTTATCCGTCCATAATGATCCAACTACTGCATCCCAAACCCTTCAGTTCCACATCAAAGCCATTGAAGAATGGTGTCAAAATTGGAGGATTAAAATAAATCCCAACAAATCCCACCAAATAACCTTTACCCTTCGTCGCAAACCGATGACTTCCTGCCCCCCCAGTATCCTTTAATAACATTACCCTTACTTCTGTAGAACAAATCCGATACCTAGGTCTCCATCTTGACAAGCGCCTTACTTGGAATCCTCACACAAGACTGAAACGACAAGAAACTGCTCGAAGATATCGATTACTACAATACTTACATCCCATTTGTTGCAGGCATAGATACTCCTCTTTCCATTCTAAACTCCCTGCCCATACAAACCCACTTGTCCGTAATTTATCTTCCTCAGATATCCCTGATAACCCTCCAAGACGACTGAAAAGAAGCTGGCCGCGGGACCTACTGTATTAAATAGTGAAGTGCTACCACTGGGTGGTTCTTTCTCAAGACATTTTCATGACTTTTTATATTCATTCTACATATTTACTTATTGTATTCTTTAGTACAGTTGTAAATTACTATAAATAAATAAATAAAAAAATTAGAAAAAAAAATTCCTTTTTGATCCCCAGTCATTCCGGAATATCAGGGAACGAGGAAGTTGACAGGGGAGCAACAAAGGCACATTCGCTAGAAGAAATAACGCCCTCTTTTATTTCATCATCTGAAGTGTTTGACCCAAAAGCCGAAGATCATAAAGAATGGCACCAGTATTGGAATGCACTGGAAAACAACAAATTGAAAAGTGTCAAACCGACCATCAGCTGAGTCTCATCATCAAGAAATTGCAGGCGTGAGGAGGTAGTTATCGCCCGCCTGAGGATAGGACACTGCCGTCTCACTCGTGGCACGAAGGGAACCGTGAGTGTCCTCGTTACAGTAGAGAATTCGTAAAATGTAGCGTACAACTTAATGTCTCTGAGGCATTGAGCGATAGTGATCGGGCCGTCGACGGTGTCATTCGATTGGTGAAGAACATTCGTTTATATCAGTTCATTTAAAACATTCAAATTATTTAACGCACTTTTTGATATTACTCACACTTTTGATTTTTACTTTTTATTGCTAACCATTATGTTTATAGTTAATATTAAATCACAATGTTTATTGTTTCTATTATTCTATTTTACTTTTATTGATTTCGTCCTTTTATTTCACAAAACTGAATATATAGTAATAAAAAACCTGTACCACTACAACCAATAAAGGGTCTTGGGCTCAGTACATATAGAGATTCGTAATGTTTCTAGGCCTAAGGTAGTGCAATGAGGTGATTAGGCCTTAATCGCGCTCAGCCGCCAGGTTTTCTCCCAATTAATTTGGGTACCCACTTTATAGAGGCGGGTCTGCCCCAGGAGGGTCTCCATATCCTAGGGTCGCCCCCCGACTGAATTAACAGAATAAATAATATTCTGCTAGAGCTGGGATTCGAACCCAGGACCCGGAGCACAGCAGACTAGCGCTCTATCCACTAGACCACGCCGCTCCCGTATTATTTAATTATTAATAATAAATAATTATTATTTATTTAATTTTTATTATTTTGTTTTCTCATCACAGGTAAGTTAATCGTCTTCTGAAGATGGGTTGGGCAATAATAACCACTCGTAGTTCTCAGCCCTAAAAACCAAAAAAAACAACAAAAATAGGAAATTAAATCTGTGGCGGTCGTGAATCAGTGGTTAAGTCAAAATCTTTTATTTTACAAGAGAGCGACTCAAAAGTTTTACGTGATACCCAAAATAGAGTAATTAACATATATGAAAATACAGCTTTCTTTCTACCTGAAATTTCTTCCACCAAGAAATTTCTTTAACCAATTTAACACAACGTGGAGGCGGTCTGAGGGAGCGATACGTGGTGTTAACTCATATTTGATATAACTCGAGTTATCTAATTTTCACGATCGCCACAGAAATAGAATTGTAAGTTACATTCGGTTTTAGTTCACCGTAAATTGTTTTGTTTGTTTCATGTATGTTCTAACTTTCTCTTCTCTCTGTAAAATATAGTAAGAGAAAGTATCGCAAATCTGAAACATTTCGAATCCCTGTTTTAAACGAAAATTTAACGCTTTAAGTCCTAATAAACAACTCACTCAAAAAGGTCTGTGCATATCTAGCAGTCTAGATACCTGATTGAAACTGATAGTTTCTCCATTTTTTTCCCTAGGTAAATATATATAAACGAGGTACCCACTTTTCCCCATCGACCAATGCAGTGCCCTATCGGCGGGTAGCACACCGGAGAGTGTTTAATGAAAGCGGATGAGAGAGGGCCACATTTTTCTCAGGACTTTCTCTGCCAACTTGAGAAAGTAAAACCAAATCGAAAGCCGATATAAGAGATAAGATTCATTGCACAATATTGCACTCATCTGCCATATTACAACAATGGGTGAACAGTCCAATGTTTATGGTCGCCATTTCTATCATCCAACTGGCTCTGATGTGTTGGATGTGACTCTGAAGAATGGAAACTGACTCTAATATCTCGCAGATGACTGATCTCTTCATTTTATTGGATAGAAACAATCGAGAGGTTGATTTCCAAAAAATACTAAACGACATTTTTTAACGAAATTGATATTTTGACATATTTGTGTTTTATTTGTGTTATTATTATTATTATTTGTGTTTCATCATTTACTATTATCTAAATCTTCTATTTGTATTAATCAAATGAACAATCAATTCCTTAAAGAACGCGATTTAGAAATGCAATTATTTTCTACGGTTACTACACATCTGATTTCTTTCCAACTCATAATAAAACATTTTATTCCATAACTTTAATATAGTGTTATTAATAAAGTAAAAATTCTAGATTTTAATAGTAATGAGAGGTTTTAGGCTTAAATGATTACCAGTTCGCGTCTGGGTGGCGGAGGCTTTTAAATCGTCAATAATTCCCCATCCTCCCTCCTGGCCCGAGGAACGTCCCCTTACAACAGGAACATACAAATGCGAGGTAGAGGAAAGCATAAAAAAAAACTTATATTGAAACTTATAAAAGTTAAAAAAAAAATAGGAACAAGGTTAATAATATAAACGATGGAAATTATTACACAATGGTTTGTTGTTTCATAATAATCATAGAGCTGTGTAGGCAATTAACTAGGATTCAATTAATCAGAGAGCTTGAGAAAGACAAAACTTCAACACTATCAATTTATATTCAAGGGAAATTGACTGTCACGACAGGTAAGTTCAAAACACTATACCTACGCTATTTCTTAACCTATTTCAGAGTTGTTATTTTGTTTTCTAAAAAATTAAATTCTCTATCAATCGACATTAAAGAAATAAAATACCTACGCCGCGCACAAGGCAAAATCAACAATTAAGATGGACAAAAGTCAAGCAAAAAATTTGGTATTTCTGAGTCCTTTTTTTTTTATTATGTGTTGGTAAGACGCTTGATACTAATATTCGCCGCCATACCGTGTTGACAAATAAATAGTAAATGAGGGAATCATTCCTGTTTACACAAGTGCCTAATAACCGGCAGTAGGATTTTATTATTTTGTTCAAGGTGTGTGCATTGCAGTATTGTTGCTTTTATTTAATGATGGACATTGGACAGACAGGTAAGACATTATATTTCCCCATTCGTTATTGAATATACATTGCAATCTACCTGTAGAGTTAATTTAGCAATTTGTAAACGTATGCCCTAATTCAATAACGAAAAACTATATAACCCCAAAGTTACCCCAGGGATTTGTTTCATCAATCCTTCTAGTCTTTAAATGTTGCAAAGAATTTTTGCAAGTGATAAATACATTTTCAGACACAATACTCCCAATCAAAAGTTTTACAATCTATAATTTGAATAGTTTCTTAAATTATTTAAAATACATCAGCATTTATGCCACTATGACTCGATAATTATATTTTTTGTATTATTTTTTCCGTATTCTGAGACTTCACAAGTTAAATGTAGGAAAGTTTTAGATTTTAGCAAATAAATTTGATGTTTGACCACTGTGCGCTTGCCAATCGTGTCAAAAAATCGATTAATTTTTTTTCCGTAATCTGGGACCCTAAAGGTTTAATATGGACAAGTTTCAGAATTTTGTCCACCTTAATCGGTCATAAGCGCTAGTCTGCTGTGCTCCGGGTCCTGGGTTCGAATCCCGGCTGTGGCAGAATATTATTTATTCTGTCAATTCGGTCGGGGGGCGACCCTAGGATATGGAGACCCTCCTGGGGCAGACCCAGCCTCTATAAAGTGGGCACCCAAATTAATTGGGGAAAAACCTGGCGGCTGAGCGTGATCAAGGCCTAATCACCTCATTGCACTGCCGTTGGCCTAGAAACAGTACGAATCTCTATATGTACTGAGCCCAAGACCCTTAATGGGTTGTAGTGGTACAGGTTTTTTTTTTTTTTTTTTTTTTTTTTTAATCGGTCATATTTTCCACTATGCGCCGGACAGACTGATTTTTTTTAATTCTTTTTTTGATTTATACTTATCTTAAACAAGAGAACTTAAATTTTGAGAGGGATTTTTTTTTCACTCTTTTCCTGAGTGCAAAAGTTATTATTAAAAATATTAAACCAAAATCTAAATTTGTGGGTTAGAATAGCCATGATAAGTTCCGACAGATGAGAGAAAATGTAAATGAAATGATAAAAAATTTAATATATGGTAAGAAAAAAAAAACGAGTCCATCATATGGAATTCCACGCTCACTACTAATTTAGAAATACCAATTTTCGAAGACCTAAGATCTAAATTAATAGAAAATTATAACTTATATTATATTTTTCTAGAAAGGTTTTGGTACATGGTAATTTATTCTAAAATGTTTTGAAAAATTTCAGAATTTTTTTTTTATTTATCTAAAGTAATTTACAACTGTATTGATTCAATAAAACAAGTAAATGAGACAAATACATGGTTATAACAAATAAAAATCTGGTGCGGGCAACACACGACTTTCACTTACCTCCATTTTTAAAATCAATGAAAAAATTTTCAAATACAGTTAGAGATAACAATACGTGAAACTATTAAAGAATTAATTAAATTGAATTTCTATAGAAACATGTGTTTTATTAAAAATCTGTTATATTATTATCTAAAACAATTAAGTACTTAGTTTTATCGGCTTTATATCATTCTCTATTAACTTTTAAAAGCTTGTGTATGAGATGATATTTTTTCTAAAATCTTTAGCTTTCCAACGGTGTACCATACATGTTTATTACAGTTCTTATGTTCAAAACGAAAAATTGCATTACAAATTTTTTTTTTTTGTTTTCTCCTTTAGTTGGATATTAAATTCATTAAATTTATATATTTACCTGTTTTTCATCAGTGGTAACAAGATGATGTAGGTATTTTTATATAATAAACAAAATTAAAGGTACTTTAGAAAAAGAAAATTTAAAATATCGGTATTTAAGCCCTCTCAGACAATTTTAATCCAAATGAAACCTAAATGATATTAAAGCCCATTAAATTTTACATTTATATAGCGAGTTTAATCAAAATCGTCGGAACTGTTTTCGAGAAAATCGTAAAAAGGTGCAAAATGCATAGTATAAAGTGGCTCTTCTGATAAGCTCGTTTTGATGAAAAAGGTTTTTTTAACGTCTCGGGCCCATATTTGTCTTAAATATGAAATTTCAGTTTCATAGGACCGTTTCCGTCCGGGAGTTACCACACATACAGAGACCTTTTTGCGGGACTTGGTTATTTGGACTCAGGGGACCCTAAAATGTGTATTTCCGTTGAAAACTGGAATAACAAAATTTTCACGATCGCAATACTTTCCCAAACTATATATATATATATATGGTATGTGAAAGTAAAACTACTTATAGGTAGTCTAATTTATGGTAAATGGTCTCTCGGCCATCTTCTTTTAAGTCACCTCAGTGGATTGTCAGGAATAATATACGAGTGGACACGGACGAGCGGCTTTGTGTTGGCAGGGAGTTTGGAATGAAAAGAGGTATGTCTATTTTGAGCTAATTCTTCAACTAATGGAATATTTAGGGCTTCAAGGGTGGAATATTCAGGGCTTCAAGGATGATTTCATTAGTAACAAAGCAAGAGACATTAATGATTTTTCCAGGGATTGAATAAGATAGTAATTTGATGGTTTAGTTCTGAAAATTTTATAGAAAAATTGACATATGCTATTAAGATCCAGATTACAAGTTTCAAATTAAATTATTTAATAGCAAATATCGATTTACTCCCGTGCATTTCTTCAATTTGAAGGTTTCCTTATCCAAACCCTTCTTCCGTAAGTCCCTCTATCTCTTCCGATCTATTACATCCTCCTACAACAGACAGTACCTATTACTGCATTAATGGGGAATTATTCCTATTACTGAATTTTTTTTTTCTCCATAAATAACTAAAATAATTTTTTAATCATACAATGATCAATTAAACCTATATTTTCCGCACTATGTTGCAGTCCTATCGTTGGAGAAATCAAGATGCTACCCTCCAGCTATCCTCCATACGACGAGATCACTTCCAGGAGGAAGAGCAATCTTCTAGCCGAGACAATGCGGCTGCCTGGTCCAAGGACTCTTAAGGAGATACTAGTCAGGATGATATCGTCGTAATATTATAATGATATATCACTTTAATAATATAATAATGTCCTATTACTGCCGAACAATAAGGATGCTTTCACATTAATAGTACCATTCAATAACAAAAACTAGGAACTTGTATTGTTTTAAGACAAGAATAAAATAAGGTTCTTCCGGTGGTAGTGCTGGCGTTACCACTATATCTCATATAAGTACGAAATTTCGCTTCATTATCTTTATTTGTTCTGCAAGTTTTCATGAATATATTTCAAAGTATTTATTACAGTAACCTTATAATAAAGGCGTCAAAATAAAGTATTTTTCATCCTTCATTTTATTTATTTTCGCTTGGCGCGAAATGCCTTAAAGGTCCTTGGCAGCGGGGTATGTTTTCCTAACATTCCATAACGCGATTCTAGATTATAAGTTATAGGATAGAGTCAGCAAAGTATACTTCTTAGTGAAAAAAAAAAAGAAAAAAAGAAGCTATAAATTATTACACAATGGTTTATTATTTCCAAATAACTATATTACTGCATAACTGTTTACAGACAATTAACTAATAATAGGGAAATGCTTTATTACCACTGCTAATTTCAAAACCATGGGGAGCCGGTGGCTGAGTGGCTGGCGTGCTAGTCTCCCACGCCAGAGTTGTGAGTTCGAGTCCCAGTCCCAGCGGGACTTTTATAAGAATATAATTAAATGGGGACTCACTAACAGCCTCTCCCCCGGGTATTGAGACTCGTCAGCCTACTGGTGGCAACTCGCAAAAATAGGCGTAAGGAGTGATGACCCTACCCTCAACATTTCATCGAGGAACGTGAGTATATTCTCCCAGGAGTCTATACCACGCGGCCAAGAGCCTACACGGCCTGTCGCGCCAGAGAAAAAAAAAAAAAAAATTCAAAACCTTATACTTCTGATATTTCTGAAGCGTTTTCAATGTTTCTTTTGTCTTTTTGTAAGATTTTAAGCATTACTTTATTTTTTTTAGTTATTTGTGTTCTAACTTAAACACACAAATATTGGGGAGAATAAATTATTTTCTTTTAGGTTTTTTTTTGGTCGATTGCAAAGACTCATTATTGAAAATAATAAACCAAATACATTTATCCTAGATTTCTTTACTATTTACTTTTCTTTTCTTTTGATTTTCATTCAAATAATTTTTGCAGGACACATTTTTTACTTATCATCAATCTTGCTTTTTCAGTTGGAATTCACTTCAGTGCAATCTTGAAAACATCACCAGGCTTCAGGATAACAACTGCAGTAAATATTGGAGCAAAAAACAGTAAGTTTTGTTACAATTTACGGTGTAAAGTGAATGCTAGGTAACCTCTTCACATCAGCTGATTGCCAATAGCTCGGCAAGGCCGGGATTGGTTTTATTTTCTTTAGTTATTGTTTTATTTTCCACATCTAGTTATTATCTTCTTTACATAAAATGCGATATTTTCACCAAGTGATGTCCTCCAAAGCATCAACTAAAAGATCTAGATCTAGTGGTTCAATCACGCCTCCCATAAAACAAAGACCCCGCCGTGATACCAATAAAAAATTAAATCAGCAAGAAACCCCTTCAGGTACTAATACCGAATCTGAACCACAACCTGGCACATCGTCACAAGGGATGACTGACGAATCTCCGTTTTTCACCCCAAATCCTTTTCAAATCCTACATAATGAAAAAGAAAACATGGAATCTGCTCCTACACCCAGTGAACCACGGCCTCCACCGATATTTGTCAAAAATATTAAAAATTTTCAGTTGTTGTGTGCTCAATTGAATAAAATTACCGACTCCACCAGCTACTACTGTATGAGTAGAATCAATGACACCAAAATATCACCGACCACCGCCGAGACGTATAGAAAAATAGTGAAATATCTAACTGATACTAAAGCGGATTTCCACACTTATCAGTTACGCCAAGAGAGATCTCTTAGAGTTGTAATAAGAAATCTACATTCTTCTACACCAGTTGAAGCAATCAAAGAGGAACTTATGGAGATGGGTTACAAAGTGCGCCAAGTCACTAATGTCATAAAAGATAGGGTTCAACTTCCGCTATTCTTCGTTGACTTAGAACCATTGTCAGGAGTAGAACAAATTTATGATCTAAAAAGACTGTACTATACAAGTGTAAAAGTCGAAAAACCAAGAGAGAAATTGTTCAATGTCACAATTGTCAGGCGTATGGTCATACCAAAAGTTACTGTTATCACATACCACGCTGCGTGAAATGCGGTGAACAGCACAAGTCTGTGGAATGTACAAAACCGAAGTCAACACCCGCTGTATGTGCTCATTGCCTCAAGGACCACCCGGCCAACTACAAAGGATGCCAAATCTATAAGGAACTAAGGACCAGGTATCAAAAACCCCAGGTACTGGATGAAACAGCAAGACAAACAAGAACTAGAAGAGAACCCTCAAAAATAATCGATGCTAATGTATCATTTGCCCACTTACTTGGAGGTGGAAACCAATGTAGTGAAACCGAGGCCCTGCCGGAACTGTACCTCAATATCCTCAGTCCATTCAACAAATACCTCTTCCTCAAAACATAATCAATCCTAAAAATCCTCATCCACAACAAATCTCTCATATCCCACCTCCTTCAAATGCCACAGACCTTACCAGTTTGATGACATCCTTCATTTCCGAAATCAAATCCCTTGTCATGCCCTTAATCACAATCCTTACGAATCTTGTATCTAATCTCATTCCTGCCATAAAAAAGCCATAAATGACCTCACCTAATTCCTTATCTATTCTCCTATGGAATGCGAATGGTGTTAGAACTCACACTGACGAACTTACAGCCTTACTGCAACACAAAAAAGTTGATGTTGCACTCATTACTGAAACTAGACTAACCACTAAACAGTACTTCAAAATACCTGAATACACGACATACCGGACAGACCATCCAGACGGCAAAGCCCATGCCGGTACTGCTGTCATTGTCCACCGATCCCTCTCCCATCACTTACACCCACTTCCCGCCCGCGACTTCCTACAAGCCACCTCTGTTATAATCAAGACCTTTTCTTTTCCGCTCGTCATCGCATCAGCATACTGCCCTCCTAAACATCCCATTTCTTCTGCCCAATTTGGATCCTTCCTCAACTCATTGGGGAATCACTTTATTCTGGGTGCAGACCTAAACGCCAAGCACCAACAATGGGGTTCCAGAACCACAAATACTCGTGGACGGACATTGCAGGCTGCACTCAACTCCCGACGCCTTAATCTCCTACCTCCCAATTCCCCTACCTACTGGCCAACAGATCCTAACCGTAATCCAGACATCCTTGACTTCTTCATCCACAGCGGATTAGGCTCCCTGAACTATTCCGTAACTCGCCTTGATGAACTATCCTCTGACCATAGTCCACTGATCCTAAATGTATCCTTAACACCTATTCCTAAACCTGTCCCACCGTCATTCATCAGAGGCCCTATCAACTGGAACCTCTTCCAAGTGACTCTCAAAACCCAAACTGACCTTGACAATGCCGTCTATTCCTTTACAACCTCGATTCAACAAGCCGCCTGGACTGCCTCCTTTCCCAAGTACTCCCAAATAAATCCTTACAAAAACCATTTACCACAACACCTCCTAGACCTAATCCACACTAAACGCCGAGCCAGAGCATTATGGCAACGCACCCGTCACCCATCAGATCGCCACTCCTATAACTTTTATTGTAGACAATTAAAGCGGGAGTTGGCGATCTTCCGTTCCCAATCCTACAATTCCTACCTCTCCTCTCTCTCGACTCGTGACAATTCCTTGTGGAATGTCACGAAGAGAATTCTTAAATCCCCTCTGATATCCCATCCTCTCCGGCGTAGTGATAATTCCTGGGCTGCTTCTGACAAAGATAGGGCCCAGGAATTCGCACTACACCTTTCCAAGGTATTCACTCCTCATTCCGATCTCAATCCAACCCATACCGCAATAGTTGAAGAGTTCCTTACGTCACCGATACCAATTTCCTTACCACCTAAAGCAATCAATCCCTCTGAGGTCAAATATCTTCTTAAAAAACTTCCTCTCCGTAAATCCCCTGGATACGATCTCCTTACTCCTCAAATCCTAAGACAACTTCCATCTAAAGCCATTACATTCCTTACATATATATATAACTGTATCCTACGCACTACCTATTTCCCTCTTTTGTGGAAACACTCGACTATCATCCTTTTCCTAAAACCAGGCAAACCCTCCAACTGTACGTCATCCTACAGACCTATTAGCCTTCTTCCGATCCTCTCCAAAATCTTCGAAAAACTCCTATTAAAACGAATCCTAGCCAAATTTCAAAATTTTCCTCCACACCAGTTTGGATTCCGTCCTCAACATTCCACGGTTCAGCAAGGACTCCGAGTTGTAGACCACATTTCCTCCGCCCTTGAGTGCAAGGAGTATTGTTCGGGTGCCTTTCTGGACATAGCTCAAGCTTTTGACCGGGTGTGGCACCCGGGACTGCTCTTTAAGCTCAAAACCCATTTACCTCAATCTTTATACCTAATCCTCCGATCCTATTTATCAAACCGCTCCTTCCGAGTTCGTTGTGGTTCCGAATTTTCCAAACATTATTCTGTTGAGGCCGGTGTTCCTCAAGGCAGCGTCTTAGGACCCGTCCTCTACATCCTCTACACCGCCGATATCCCTACCGATCCCAAAACCTTTCTGGCAACATTTGCTGATGACACAGCCATTTTATCATCCGATTCCGATCCTGAAGTAGCATCGCTAAATCTCCAAAGGCACCTTTCCCTTGTCGAAGACTGGTGTAAGGCTTGGCGAATTAAGCTGAACGAAAGCAAATGCACACACGTTACTTTCACCCTTCGACGTAAATCCTGTCCAACAGTTAAATTCAATTCCATACCGCTTCCTTCCTTAGACACAGTCCGGTACCTTGGCTTTTTACTAGACAAAAGACTGACGTGGAACCCACATACAAGACTTAAAAGGATAGAACTCAACCGCAGATTCGGCCGGTTATACAAACTACTGGACAGAAAATCTCATCTTACAGTCGACAACAAATTACTAATATATAAGACAGTACTGAAACCTATATGGGCCTACGGACTTGAACTATGGGGGACAACTAAACATTCTAACATCAAACGTATCCAATCCTTCCAATCCAAAGTCCTTCGAACAATAGTTAATGCTCCTTATTACGTTACCAACTGTACCCTACACCACGACCTTAATATTCCATTTATTTTAGACCTGGTACCATCCAAATTTTTCAAATTCCATCAGAACCTTCTTCATCACCCTAATCCTCTTGCTCAATCGCTCTCCAGCTCCACCCATCCCTACAATCCTCCTCGAAGATTGAAACGGCAATGGCCCCGCGACGTTTTGTAAACTTTTATTCTGGAGTTCTGACACTGGTCAGATCCTCCACTCATGTACTGTATGTTTGTGGCTATTCCGCCCTAGCTCGGCCTCCACTGGCTTACACCAGTGAAGCGCCGGGTGAGAGGCGCTGGGATCTCTTGGATTCGGCTTCTCCCCCCACTTGTGGAGGGAGCAGCGGAGTCTAGGGTCCCTTTAGCAGATTGTATATATTGTATATAGTTAGGTTTGCTTGTATGATTTTTGTTTATTTCCCAACTTGTGTTTATCTCTACTACAGGTTGTTGTTTTGATTTGTTTGTTGTTGTTTTTTTTAATTGTTATTTTCTTGTATATATTCGAATTTATTTATTTCCGATTTTATGTAATTTGACTTTATTATCATTATTCTGTATATATTGTATGAATGTGTACTACATCTCTATTACTAATGTTCATTATGTAACAAACTGTAATATTTCTCAATAAAAAAAAAAAAAAAAAAAAAAAAAAACTTATCATCAATAATAACCAAGTTTTCAGGGAATCACACTCCTTTATAAATTGTGGCTTGTCCATATAAGATTACGATTTTTTTTCTTTGTTCATCGCTGTGTCTTGATCTCGAAAATCTTTTATAATTTGAAACTTCAATAAATAGACCAATTTTTAATTTATTCTATTTTAGAGTGCTGCAAATGGATAGCGTCTCTACATGTATTTCATGTCAGTTTATTATGTCCATCACATTTACTTGTTGTATATAATAATACAGTTGTAAATATCAATAAATATGTTAAAATAAAAAAATATTATTTCTTTTTTAACGCACTTTACTGATTCGAAAACTCTATACATACTTTCTCTATCTTTAAAAATAACAGATTTATAGGTAAAATTAAAAATATATATATATTTTCTTTTTTTTCATAATTATTCGCAGTTTCTTGGTTTAATAATTCTAATGTTTTTTTTCTTTATCTTCAAAAATAACTGATTTATTGGATTAAATCATTTTAAAAAGTAATTGGCTCATATCAACGTCTACGTGTTAGGATCATCATTATATGTCCTGGTATTTTTATGCCATATTTAAAAAAAATTGGTCCAGGAGTTTTAGAGAAAATCCGGATAAAAAGATATATTTTTTTCTTAAATCGTTGTTTGGTTTTTACGTATCTTAAAATGTAAGCCCCTAAGTTTTAAGGGAGGAGGGGTATTTCTTTTATGTATGTTCGATTAAAAAGTTAAGGTTATTGAAGTAAATTAAAAATAAAAATTTGAAAATTTGAATTTTTATTTTTAAAAAAAATATCGATAGTTAATTTATCGATAGAAGGGTCACCTGTGGTATAGTGGCTAGCATAATAATCCTAATTAAATCTGGATAGGCAAAATTTAGGACTACCACTGTAGCATCGTCCGATTGGTCACATCAGCATAAAGTGACGTTAAATAAACGAATTTCTAACAACAAATATTACATTTTAAAAAATCATCAAATTATATATTTTTAAAACATGACAAATCGAAATGATAAAGTTATTTAAAAACAAAGAATTATTTAAACGAGAGAAATATGGAGGATCAACCAAAAATTTAGAACATAAATAATCTATTAGTAACTTAATTTTTCCTTCGATCTATCGTATTTTATGGGAGAAGGCATAGAAACTATTTGCCATGGAGCAGTAAATAACGCTAAGCTACTACATAACTATTTTTTTTTCAAAATTATATTAGATGCACTCACCTATCTAATGACTGATAGGCACATATAAAGTTTTTTCGTATTTTTCTCAAGCAATTTTTAAGATTCAGATAACCCGACAAGCCTGACCTTTAATAAGTTGGAGTTTCTCCAGTCGGTTTCCCTTCGATAGCTTAAGTAAATATTATGACAATATTTGTCCCACGGGAAGCTGGGCGGTTCCGTTCCTAGCCAGCGGCCTTGTTTCTCCTAACTGAGATGGTAATTCCTCTTTCACCTTCCTCAGCTAGGTGAATAAGTATTCATGAGCTGTCTGTACGCAATGGAGTCGAGTCCTAAAGAGTTCAATCCGAAAAGGTAGAGTGATCTTATCTATCGAAATATCTGGTTCTTTAAGGTAAAGGAATAGGTGCAATGAGAAAGCAGGTTTCGTAACAACTTTTTCTCAGTCTCTAATCCAATTAGACGTTTACTTACAGGAACATGTGATGGATACGTACTTGGTAAATGAAACCTATGAAGAGTATCAATAAATCTGTAGCTTATTTATTTAGTTCAAAAGCTTTTGCTAAAAGTCATCAACATTAGTAGGTCGTTAAAAAAAAAAAAAAAAAAAAAAAAAAAAAAAAAAAAAAAAAAAAACAGAAAACAAAATTAATTCTCTAAGAATTAGGAAAAAAAAATCATCATTAATTAATTTCAATTTTTTCTTTAGAAAATTCATTTGAATTTTAATTTAATAAAAAAATCTCGAAAACAGTTTTAGTTGAGCTAACAATTTCTATTCGACACCAAATCGATCCCCCAAGAATGAATACAAGAAGCCTCTGTGACAGATTTCCCATGCTTACTCTGCTATACCCTTTAAGGCCCGGTTGCACCGACCGTGTTTAACTTTAACTTTACTAATATGGATAAGTAAATCACGGGTTAGCTGAAATTCCATTGCACCAATCATATTTAGCCCTAACTCTATGTTAAGTGATGGTGTTAAGTTAATTCACCTTCCTACCTCGATTATCCGATGTCAATGTTACCTTTCTACTGTTACTTTAGCTTTCAAGCATTGTTTGTGTCAGTTTCAGTTTGTTTTTTTCTGAATATTTTCGTGATATTTATCCTAATACACCGAAGAAAAATGAACACAAACTCTTCAGATGAATACTCAACATCAGATAAAGATATAATACAATTGGTAAATATACTTTCTAGGAACAAGCTTTACAAAGTAAGGAGGAATCCATTTGAAATTTACGATGATGTGGAATTCATAAGAAGGTACAGATTTCGAAAAGAAACAGTGCTAAATATGATTGACAATTTTAATATTAATGATTTTGAATAATATCCTACAAACAGGAACATCCATAACACCTTCAAACCAGTTACTCTTTGAAACATTGTTTGTGTCAGTTTTAGTTTGTTTTTTTCTGAATATTTTCGTAACATTTATCCCAATACACCGAGGAAAAATGAACACAATCTCTTCAGATAAATATTCAACATCAGATGAAGATATAATGCAACTGATACACTTCCTAGGAACAAGCTTTACAAAGTAAGGAGGAATCCCTTTGAAATTTAGGATGATGTGGAATTCATAAGAAGGTATAGATTTCAAAAAGAAACAGTGCTAAATATGATTGACATTTTTAATATTAATGACTTTTGCATCATATATCTACTTAACCTCAAGAGGTATTATTCTACTAGTAGTTACCAGCAGGTTCTTAGCGACATCATTAATATTGATAAATCTACAGTTTATAGAATTATTCCACGCATAACAGCATTAATAGTCAGGAAGTCAAGTGATTTAATTAAAATATCCGTAACAGAAGTTGATAAAAACAAAACAGTGTCAGATTTCTACAGGATAAAATGTTTTCTTTGAGTAATTGGTGCGATTGACTCCACTCATATTAAAATCCAGTCTCTAAGTGGAGCTAATACAAAACTATTTTGAAATAGACAAGGGTGGTTTTCATTAAATATACAAGCAGTGTGCGATGGGAACTTAAAAATCCTGACTCTGTGCATGACAGTTGGATTTTCAATTAAAGTGCATTACGAGTGAGATTTGAGTCAAGAGAATTTGGAGATTTTTGGCTTCTAGGAGATAGTAGTTATGGCTGCAAAACATATTTACTGACACCAATTTTAAACCCAACAAATGCTGCTGAAGAAAAATCAATTGTCACACAAAAATCAAACAATCATTGAGAGAGCGTTCAGTTTTATGGAAAGAAGATTTCCTTGCCTTGCCAATGGAATTCGAATGGATCCAAAAAAAGCCCTAAATATTATTGTAGCTGTAGCTGTCCTCCACAACATTGCAATAGAAACCCAGGATATCTACAACGTACCAGAACCAGAAGATTACTTTCCTGAAGTTGTTTCACCATCAGAAATTATATGTGAAAGTGATATAGCTTTTCACACAGCACTTGTCGACACAAATTTTTCAAGATGAAAGGAAATGACATAATTTTGTATAAATTGCAATCTGTGTTATTAAATCAATTAACCTTTCCCTCTTTTGTTGTCAAGTGGTAATTTATTTGTTTATATTTATCAATAAAGTCTGATTTTTGTATTTTATTTACATTTTTTTTCCCTCTAATTCAGTAAATTGATTAATAATAAAAATAGGTTAATTGGAAGAATGAAAAATGATAATAAATAATTTGTAGGTTTCTAAATCTTCCAAAAACAGTTTATTGCAATTAACTTTAAAACGAGCCAACATTTCGAGGGCCTTCCCCATCATCAGGACTCACTAAAATACATCAAAAAATTATCAATTAACATTATAAAATAACTTTTTAAATATTAACTAAAAACATTACCAAAAATATGCATAACAATGTTACAAAAAAATTATATTTACCCGAAATTCATTTAAAATTAAAAAAATTATCCATTTTTGATTAAAATTTTGTCCAAAATTTTTGTCATAATATTGGTTTGTTTTTTAAATTAACACTAAGGAAAAAATACCCATTTAACTGACATATTCTTTGGCTCCTGATGAATTAGGGTCATACTATTTACTTTAGTAAGTATACACTGATTTATTATTAAATATAGGTCACTAAGGTAAGGTTTACAAATTTTAATTTCCCAATTGTAGCAAGAACTGCTTGTGAGAGGTGTTTTCAATCTGTTTTATAATTTATGGTATCTTTTATATTTTTGTTTATATATAGATTCGATTGTTTTTCTATATACAATATTGTAGGTTTTTCAAAATCAAAATTGTGATTAAGCTGAAGACTGTGTTGTGCAAATGCTGTAGTGTTTATATTTTTACAATTATTGCTGTGTTGTTTGACTCTAGTTGTGATCTTTTTAGAGGTTTCTCCTATGTATATCTTATCACAATCTATACAATTTATTTTATAAATAACATTCAGTTTTTCGTGTGGTAAAATCTTTAATGTTTGATAAATGATTACTTAGTTTATTATGGTTATATAGTCCTAATTTTGTCTGTGGTGAATTAAATTCAACAAGTGTTCTCTTAATTTCTTTGGATAGATGAGGTATAAATTGCATTTTTTGATAATGGTATATATTTCTATTTCGTCCACTTATCATGTCTATATTTATCGCATTATTGATATTACCTATAATTGTTTTTTTATTATTTTCATTCTGGTAAAGATCTGTTATAGTTTTTTGTTTAGGTTTTACTATTTATTGTTCATATTGTCATCAATTTTTGGTTTATTGTGATCAATTTATTGTTATTAACGTTAAGGTTTTTTGTCCTGGGTTCATTTTTAATTTCATTGTACTTGATTTAATTTATTATTTTTTTCGAATACATCTAATAACATTTTATATACTATAGTTTTTATTCCATTTAGATACTCATTGTTTGTCTGGTTTCACAATACAATCCAGCTTCCTTGATATTCAATAGATCTTAAAATGTTTCATTATTAATTCTCAATGGTCAACTAATTATATCCATTATTGTATTAATATATATTAATCGGCAGAGTAAAACAATCATTTCAATATAACCTAACTGTCTCTGTCTAGAGGGTTTGGAGTTGTTAAATACGTCACGAATATGATGACGTCCCGCGCTAACCCATGTTAGATAACTCGAATTAAAAATTTGTTGGTGCAACTGGACAAAAACTTTAATCATGATTAGCTTTTAATCCGGGTTAGTTAACAGCAAAAGTTAACTTTAACACAGGCTGTTGGTGCAACCGGGCCTAAGAGTACCAAATTTTGACTATTGAAGAATTTATTTCTAAAACCGAAAATACACTTTTTAAAAAATATATTCAATATAATGAATCTGTTTGCTTGTTTATTTATTTAACGTCACTTTATGCTGCTATGGCTAATCGAATGATGCTATAGTGGGAGTCTTAAATTTTGCCTATCCAGGTTATATTAGGTTAGGGATCTTTAACGAGTACGTGACATCGCACAGGCTCGGGACCACCTATTTCCGTCTTCTCCGAAGGAATAACTAACTAATAACTAAGGTTTTTTACTCCCATTACAAAATCCTAGGACAATATCAAAAATACAAAATCCTAGGACAATCTTCGAGATTTGAATCCGCATTTTTGGGCATAGGAGGTTGTTATGCTAGCCACTACTCCATAAGTGACCCCAAAGTTGGGATTTGAAAGATAATAGAACTGTATCGCGGTGGATATAAGCAGGTAGAAAATTCCAGAGGGCAGTAGAGTGGACAAGAAAGGTACGATCAAAAGTTTTAGTTCTATGGGTAGGAAGGTAAAGTTCAGAATGGTGTTCTTGTTTTAAGTGAATGGACTGAGGATTTAAATTGTAGGAGACTGTAGATGTAGGAAGGATGCTGGGAGATAAAGGTTGGGTAAAGATAAAATAATAGAAAATACTGTCTGCGAGTGGCGGGAAGTCATTTTAACTCATCGTAGAAGTAGGTAACCTTCGAAGTACCAAAAACACTTTATAGAAAAATGTTGAAGTTCTTCTTCAGACTGACCTGTAGGGATAGTCGTGATGCTACCATATACCACATAAAAATAGCTCATATACCACATAGTGGAGGAAAATAAATGAGAACACCGGGAGCTTACGGGTAGATAGTAGGAGAAGGTAACGAGAGTCGTGGAAAAACGTAAGTGTACATTGTTCATTATGATATATCGACAGTGCGGGATTTCCAGAAAAGGGTTTGGTAGATGGTGATACCTAGGTTTGTGACTGCGGTACTGAAGGTGATTATAGACGATTACTTTAGGAAAGGTGAATAATGAATAGTATCAATGTTTATTTATAGCTTTTTTTGGTCTTCACGGAAATGTGCAATATATATATATAATACCTCACTATATTACTTTCTCTTACCTATATACTAAGTGAAAGGATTGCGATCGTGAAAATTTTCGAATTCCAGATTTCACCGAAAATACATGTTTTAGTATTTTGGGTCTCCTGAGTCTAAAAAACCAAGTCCCGCAAAAAGGTCTGTGTGTGTGTGTGGTGTGTGGTGTGTGTGTGTGTGTGTCTGTGTATGTGTGATAAGCCTGGCACAAAAACGAAAAAACGTAAAATACTGATTTTTCATATTTAAAATAACCATACGCCCGAGATGTTACAGTAACGTTTTTATCAAAATCAGCTAACCAGAAGAGCCACTTTATACCATGCATTAGGCAACTTTCTACGATTTTCTCAAAAACGGCTCTAACAATTTTCATTAAAGTTCCTATTTCCCTGGCGCGACAGGCCGCGTGTTATAGACTCCTGGGAGAATATACTCACGCGTCTCGATGAAATGTTTAGGGTAGGGTCATCACTCCTTACGCCTATTTTTGCGAGTTGCCACCAGTAGGCTGACGGGTCCCACTACCCGGGGGAGAGACTGTGAGTGAGTTCCCATGTAATTATATTCTTATAAAAGTCCCGTTGGGACTGGAACTCGAACTCACAACTCTGGCGTGGGAGACTAGCGCGCTAGCCACTCAGCCACCGGTTCCCCTACTTAAAGTTCCTATATCGATGTAAAATTTAATAGGCTTTAATAGCAAGTAGGTTTTATTCTGATTAAAATGTCAATATTTAATATTTCAATATTTAAAATATATTAATTTATTTATTAATTATAATTTAAAATGTCAATATTTAAAATGTCAGACAGGGCTTAAATGCCAATATTTTAAATTTAATTTCTCTGAGTACCTTTAATTTTGTATAGTCAATAAAATAACTATATCATCTTTTTATAACACTGATAACAAACGGATAAACCTGGATAGGGAAAATTTAGGACACCCACTGTAGCATCGTCCGATTAGCGATAGTAGCATAAAGTGACGTTAAACGAATAAACAAACAAACAAACAAACGGATAAATATATAATTTCAATGAATACAATATCCGACTGAATGAGAATAGAGCAGAAATATTTTATTATTCAATTTTTGTGCTTCTGAACATAAAAACAGTAATATATACGTACAAAATACCGTTGGAAAGCTAAAGATTGCAAAAAAAAAATTATCTGATTCACGGATTTGTAAAGGGTAATGGAGAGTGATGAAAATCCGATAAAACTAACTGTTTTTTGAGTTCACGAAAAGGAAAATTAATGTTACCGTGCTGCAACCTGGCGGGTGTTATAACAAACGGATAAACCTGGATAGGCAAAATTTAGGACTCCCACTGTAGCATCGTCCGATTAGCCATAGTAGCATAAAGTGATGTTAAACGAATAAACAAACAAACAAACGGATAAATATATAATTTCAATGAATACAATATCCGACTGAAGGAGAATAGAGCAAACATTTTTTACTATTCAATTGTTGTGCTTCTGAACATGAAAACTGTAATATATACGTACAAAATACCGTTGGAAAGCTAAAGATTGAAAAAAAAAATTATCTGATTCACGGATTTGTAAAGGGTAATGGAGAGTGATGAAAATCCGATAAAACTAACTGTTTTTTGAGTTCACGAAAAGGAAAATTAATGTTCCCGTGCTGCAACCTGGCGGGTGTTGTAAATTGTAAAATTGTACAACAAAATTGTAAAATTTAATGGAGAGTATTGAAAAGCCAATAAAATATCTGATTGTCGTAGATTTTAACAAAATAGATTATTTAATAAAACACATATTTATATTGAAATTCAATGTAATTAATTCTTTAATAATTAATTTCCATCTCTAAATGTATTTAAAAATTTTTAAATTGATTTTAACAACGGAGGTAAGTGAAAGTTGTGTGTTGGGCGCACCAAATCCTCCTCCTCCCTTATAAATTTGGAAAAATATTGAATTTGAAACTTTAAAGTCGGAATATTAATATAACTCTGCTCAAAAACAAAACAAACTAATTATATATTCAAAATAGGAAACATGTAGACATATGACGCGAACTAATAATACATAACTGGTATTTGTGTAAGGAAAAGATGTTGTGCAATATTTAATAAGGACATTAATTCAGGAGGAAAATAATTAAATGTTAATCTCTTTAGCGGATCCTTAGCTTCAAGTGAAAGCCTTTCACCTTCCTCAACATCCTGAGTGCAGTAATAATTAACAAGTGCTCAAATTACCTCGCGATGTTAATCAACACATGTACAATAACTGCGTCAGCCATTAGTCGTACTTGCAAGAAAGATTAAACTTCACTCCACACCGCTCATTATTTTAATAACAATGTATTATATAGTCCCATTATGACTTGATCGAGAAAATGTACATGACTAACCTTTGAATAATGATGTCCTTGCATTGTAGTGCCTATTGTTTGCTTTTATCACTTCCTGCAATAGAGGTAAAAATAATATAATTCATACAGCAAAGTCGATTTTTCTGGCCAAATTGTGCCATTTAAAATGCTTAAATGTAATGGATAAAAATCTGGTGAGTGCAACACACGACTTTCACTTACTCCCGTTGTTAAAATCAATTTAAGAACTTTTATATAATTTTAGAGATGAAAATAAATTGTCAAAGACATATTCAATACTATTATATTGAATAGTCAATGATATTATTATCTACAAGCAGTTTGTTTTATCGGCTTTTAATCACTCTCCGTTAACTTTTACAATCGTATGTTTTTTTATTTCGTATTTTCCCGTAGCGCGACAGGCCGTGCAGGCCCTGAGCCTCGCGGTATAATCTCCTGGGAGGTTACACTCACGTTTCGTGATGTATTTTCTAGTGTAGGGTCATCACTCCCAACGCCTAAATTTGTGAGTGGCCACCATTTGGCTGACGGGTCTCACATACCCGGGGGAGAGTCTGTGAGTGAATCCCCATCTAATTACATTCTTGTAAATGCGTTGGGACTGGTATTCGAACTCACAACTTTAGCATGAGAGACTAGCGCGCTAGCAACTCAGCCACGGGCTCCTCTAACAATCGTATGTATAAGATAATATTTTTTCTTAAATATTTGGCATTTCAAAGGTATATTATACATGTATATTACTGCTCAAGTTAAAAAAAAAAAAGCATTAAAAAAAATATGTTTTCAGTTATCTCCGTCAGTTGGTAATCGAATTCGTTCAACTTATATATTTACCTGTTTTTTAGCAATGCTAATCAAACGATATAGTTAATTTTTTCGAATCTACAAAATTAAAAGTACTTTAGAGGAAGACATTTTGAAATATCGGCATTTAAGCCCTTTCAGACTCTTTCAATCAGAATGAAACCTACATGATATTAGAACCCGTTCAATTTTACACCAATATAGGGGGTTTAATAAAAATCTTTAGAGCCGTTTTTATGAAAATCGTAAAAAAGTGCAAAATGCATAGTATAGAATGGCTCTTTTATTTGGTCGATTTTATTGAAAAAGTTGAGGTAACATTTTGGGCGTATAGTTGTCTTAAATATGAAATTTCAGTTTGGTACATATTTACTTTTCGTGCTGGACTTACCACACATACACCTAGACCTTTTTGCGAGTCTTGGTCATTTGGATTCAAGAGGCTCCAAATCGGAAAAGTGCATCCCCGTTGAAAACTTGAATTACAAAATCTTCACGATCACAATACTTTCTCTTACTATATATTTCATAAACAGGTAAGTGAAAGTAAATTCAAATGCAAACCTGCTGCTTTATGATCTTATTGCTTGTATGGATACTTTGAAGAATCAAGTACTAGCAAGTCCGTTTTACAAAACCTATCAAAGACGCAATATTATTCCATGTTACGAGAAGGACGACGATACCTGCGGACCATTAGCTTGCCTGAAGAACACCTTTATTAACCATCATTACCCCATTAGGAAGTAACAACAGGTGACCCATAAGGACCTATAAGCTGCCCATGAATAATTCAAGCTGGTCCCAATTAGCTGATTGTTCGCCTCCTTCCGTAAAGCATACAACAACATGTTGACAATAAGAGCCAGGCTACGAGATAATAATCTACAAAACTGCTTTACTTGCCTAAGGCGTAATGTGTCGTAGCTCCTCACAAAGCAAAGTAATAACCTGGATTTGCAACTGAGCTGATTCCATAATCAGTCCCCAGTTTCACTTTTCGCCATTTATAGAACTAGGCAAAATGAGCTTCCATTACTATTCAATACTAGGACTCCAGATTGTACCAATGGCAATAGAGTATGACATCTTGGACTGATTTGCTAATAATGTATATTCAAATCCCATAAAAATAAATATATACACCTGTATTATTATAAATTCTGTTGATAAATGATAAATGCTCCATAATACAGTTAGTAATGATTAAATATTCTTGGAAGTAAGGACACATTAGTTGAATTTTGATAGAACGTATTAGGGGTGGGCTTAATCCAATGACGATTATCAGATCGCTCGATTATTTCAATCATTCGAATTAATCGATTATCGGATTAATCGGTCCGGAGAAACGAATGATCATTCGAACTGAGTTTTTAAACGATAATCGAGGGATTGCAAGAGTTTGGGATAACCGAAGGATAACTTCTTTTTTTTTTTTTTGCACATCATATAAATTTTATGGATATTTGTACCTATTAATCATTCGTTCATTCGATTACTGAAATCATCAAAGTCCGATCATTCTATTATGACGATCATCCGATTATGCCCACCCCTAGAACGTAGTTAATAAATGAGGATTTTTTCGAGGATGTCATGTATTTATCCTCATACACACTTTCTTTTTCGGTTTTCATAGCAATTAGCTATTAAAAGGTTTCAACAGACATTAAATTAAGATTCGTTCACTGACTCCCATCGAATACGAACAGACGTACAACACTGAAATTATATATTTAAGACAACTAAACGCCCGAGATGTTGCACCAACTTCTTCACCAAAATCGACAGACCGGAAGAGTCACTTTATACTATGCATTTTGCACCTTTTTACTATTTCCTCAAAACCGGCTCAAACGATTTTGATTAAAATCAACACATCGATATTAAATTTAATGGGATGAAGATTGGTGTAGATTTCATTCAGATTGAAATGAGATATTCTTGGTAGTAAGGACACATTAGTTGAATTTTGATAGAACTTAGTTAATAAATGAGGATTTTTTCGAGGATGTCATGTATTTATCCTCATACACACTTTCTTTTTCGGTTTTCATAGCAATGAGCTATTAAAAGGTTTCAACAGACATTAAATTAAGATTCGTTCACTGACTCCCATCATCACCAACCAACTTACAGGAGGAAATAATTTCTTATGCATATTATCTTTTTTTTTTTTTTTTTTGACGAAGTGCAATAATCAAGTCACACAATAGTGTGAAGTTCCCACTCACTAAAAAAAACACCTCCCAATTCGTCTTTACCACCCCACGGAACCTCTGTCAAGCATTACTTCGCGGAGGGCAGAAGGGCTAAATGCCTACTTCTTTCCTGAACTTCCTATTTGGGCTTGGCCAATGCCCTGCCTCTCCTTTTGTGCTCATGTTCTCTGAGTTTTTTGCCAATTTGTGCTGCATAATCAGCTACAGCGCTCCAACTCTCCTGGCTGGTCATCATCGAAGCGACTACATTTTCTGGCGACAATTTCGTTCCTAATTTAGTGTCTAGCTCGGACTTTCTTCGAATGAATCCTGAACAAGAGAAGAATGTATGCTCCACTGTTTGTTCCAGGGGATCACAGGATGGGCACGATGAGCTATCCTCTATTTTGAATCGGGCTAAGTAGGCTCTGAAGCAACCATGTCCAGTAAGTAGTCGAGCGAGATAATAATCTACAGCTCCGTGTTTTCGGGATATCCATGTCGATAAAGTGGGAATGAGACGATAGGTTCATCTTTCAGAAGATGAGGCGTTCCAGCGCCTCTGCCATCTTTCAAAAGTATGTGTTCCCTCTTGTTTCTCTATAGTAGCCCAGTGAGCATTCATCTCTTCTCGTTTTCTTTGGTAGATCCTTCTGCGTTCACCAGCCAAAAAATCAATCGGAGGCATGTCTGCGATGACGCATACAGCATCGTAGGAGACAGTGCGAGGAGCTCGAGCAACACGCAATGCACTTCTTCGATGCACGCTGATAACTTTACGGACATCTGCCCTGATTGGTGCTGCATAGAAAAGCGTGGAACTGGCTAAATAAACCAAAAGCTTATTTGATCATTATATAAGATTATAATGATTATTTCCGTAAAAATTGCAGTTTTAAAGATTTTGTCTTAACATTGTAACAATGAAGTCATTTCTCGTTTGGTGATTTATTTGGAAATCAAGAATTATAAACGTACATCTGCTATTACTATTTAAATGGGTTAGTTTACATCAAACCAAGATAAATTCTGCTCTTTAAAGATGAAATTATTATCTTCATAGTAGTTTTCTGGTTTCGGACATGTAAGTTTTTCACTAGCGTTTCACTGGACATGCCTGCTACCTTTGGGTTCTCAGTAAGAAATCTGTGTGAAGAAGTGTGATTCATAATTAGAGCCCAGAAGAAGTCAGCAGTATTTCTGGTAAAGCATTCGTGAAAATATTGAAAACACGGTGGAAATCAGAAAACTGCAGATAAAAATTATATAAGGTGAAGCCTCACGGAGTATTTGAGATGGCATTAACTATGAATTTCTTAACAAACTATTGTTTCTAATAGGAAGCAGCTAGCCAAGTTATTTTTTTTTTTTAAATCACATTTATTGATACTTACAACTTTATTAAGAAATAGATCAAGTAAATGTGATGGAAATATAATACAATGACACCAAATACAAGTAGAGACACTACCCACTGGCACATCTCCAATAAGAATTCTAAATCAGGTCTCGCAGCCATCTTGTTTTCACACACCTTGGAGGATAATCAGGAATCGAAGGAGAAGCTAGGATTGAAACTAATGGATAGAATGGGATGGATCTCTTCATGAAAGGTCTTAAATTAAGGTATATATAGATGGGTTTCTTCGTTTATTTGTTCGGTCATTTAACGTCACTTTATGCTACTATGGCTAATCGGACGATGCTGCAGTAGGAAACCTAAATTTTGCCTCTTCAGGTTTAATTAGGACAGGGATCTTTAACGAGTACCTGACATCGCAAAGGCTCGGGACCACCTTTTTACTTAGGTTTATTAAAAAATCCTAGGACCACCTGCGGGTTTGAAATTGTGACCTTTGGCATAGAAGACTTATATGATAGCCACCACGCTACAAGCGATCTCCGAGTTTACCTCTCGATCTGTTAACCTAAATATTTTATCTACTATCTTCGAGATGAGTAATCAGGTGCAATAAGAGATGACCTGAACCTTAACCGTAGGCCTTGGACAACCTTGGTCCATTGAAAAGGTTGAAAACCCGACCGGACATTGCAAGCACCAAGCAGCCTTCTAGATCTGGAGGTCGACTTCTTTCCAAGGCTGTAGTCTTAAATCTACATACAGATATCTATAAAGATATATCTAGGTAAATATACTATTTACCCTACCGTAACACTAAATATCCCAAGAAGATTTATTCTTTGTTATTAATCTTCTCGTTCGTATTTTCTTAAGAGCTGAAACTTAAGGAAAATACGAACTGCGAAAATACTGCTTATGCGTCGTTTAAAAGCCTTGTACTGATGAAAAAAAAAATAACAGCAGGAAAAATTTTCACTAAACACATACAGGAAGTGGGACTTTTTTTCTTTTTCTTTTTTTGATGTTCCTTAAGAAATTTTATTTTAGAGTTAAACAGGTATTTTCTAGGAAGTAGACAAGATGTCTTTTAAGGCGCATATTGGTTGAATATTGTTAGAGAAGTTAGTCAAAATTTAAGTAAATTTTTAAAAAAAGCATAAAACGTTTCAAGGTTTCTATTAGTCGAAATAAGCAAGTCCTACTAAATGTTTGTAGGGCTCAGAGTCACTAAATAAATAAATACATGATTTAGTTTCATGTTTACTTTTGATTTATGTTGTTGATTTGTCGTAACTCTAGTAACAGAAGCTTTAATCGTAAATAACAAAAATAAAAATTAGAGTAGAGCATGTCGAAAAGAGGCACTTTAATATAACTCATAAAAGGTATTAAAACAATTAATTCTGAAAACTAACTAAATAAATAAAAATCTGACGCGCGCCAACACACGACTTTCACTTAGCCCCGTTATTTATATCAATTTAAGGACTTTTAATTAAATTTAAAAAGAAAATGAATTGTTAAATTATTATTTACATTGTATTTTAATAGAAACATGTGTTTTATTAAATAATCTATTATATTAATATCTAAAATAACCAGTTAGTTTTATTGGCTTTTCATCATTCTTTATTAACTTTTACAAGTTTAAGTATAAGATAATATTTTTTTCTAAAATCTTTAGCTTTCCAACGGTATTTTATACATATATCTTACTGTTACTATGTTGAAAAACAAAATATTGCATTAAAAAAAATTATTTTATTTAATTTATAAAAAAATATTTTCTCCTTTAGTTGGATATCGAATTCGTTCAACTTATATATTTACTTTTTTTTAGGAATGCTAATCAAATGATACGGTAAATTTTATAAACTCTACAAAATTCAAAATAACTTAGAGGAATTTTTTTAAAATACCTGCATTTAAGCCTAGTAAGACTATTTCAATCAGAATGAAACGTACATGATATTAAAGCCATTCAATTTTACATCGATAAAGCGAATTTAATCAAATCGTTAGTTGTCGTAAAGTTGTCTTAAATAGGACTTATTGTTTTCGCGCTGGATTTACCACATACACACACACACACGCGCGGATCTTTTTGGGGATTTGGTCACTTGGACTCAGAGGACCCATTATTAACATGTATTTCCGTTGAAAACTGGAATTCGAAAATTTTCACGTTCGCAATACTTTCCCTTACTATATATTCCATTTATATATTCCTGAGGAATTATAAAATAATACTTAATATTATAATACCCTATAGTATACATTCATAAACATTGTAATGTTTTAAGCGATCCTAATCCTAAATAAAAAAAATAAATAAAGAAGCTTACATGTCATTTTTACTAGTAACTAGAGAGACAGACATTGACAAGCTATTCTTTATATTTTTAGTAGTGGAGTATCCAAGATAATAAATGATTAAACATAATAATAACTCAGCCATTATATATATATATATATATATATATATATATATATTATATTATATATATATATATATAAAAATAATTAATAATAATAATAATAGGCTTAGCGAACCCGAAGGTTCGATGCCGATACCACCAAATTCCGCCTACACAGACTCGTCCAATGCTCACCATTCAAGCCTAAGCTCCCGAGATCAGCCTTAACGCAATCCTCCCATCTCCGCTTCGGCCTACCTTTCGGACGCCTACCAGTCGGATCAGCAAATACCAACTTTCTCGGAATCCGCTCGTCATCGAGCCCAACAACTTTACTCGCCCATTTGAGTCTCCGCGATGCAATCAGCTCAATTATATTCACAGGATGCAAGTTCCGCAATTCCGCGTTATGCAACCTTCTAAACTCCCCAGTGGCCTCATCTCCCTTTGGGACAAATATTTTACGCAATACCTTATTTTCGAAAACCTTAAGCCGTTGTTCATCCTTTAAAGTAAGCGGCCATGTTTCACATCCGTAAAGAACCGTTGGAAGAATAATAGTTTTATAAATTCTAATCTTTAAGTTTTTAGATAGAAGCCGCGAACTAAGTAACTTAGCAACTGAATAATAACACGCATTTCCCACATTTAACCGGGACTTTATTTCTTCCTGGATTTCATTTTTTCTAGTTATAATTGAACCTAAATACTTGAATTTCTCTACGTGTTCAAAAGTATGAGCTGATACATCAATATCACCAAGATCGACACCGTTTCTGCTACTAATCATATATTTCGTTTTATCGGTATTTAATTCGAGTTCTATTTCTTTACCGGTTTTTATTAACACACTTGTATTTAGTTGTATGGTTTCCGTGTCTTCACCTAGCAGTACCAGATCATCGGCATACCCCAAAACCGGAATCTTGTCACCCATATTTAAGCCTTTCTCGGTACACATCACCTTTTCTATGACATATTCTAAAGCTATATTAAATAACACAGGTGAAAGGGAGTCACCCTGTTTCAAACCCGATCGCACCTCAAATCTCTCGGAGTAATTATGACCAATTCTAACTTTATGGAATGTTTCCGACAAACACATCTCTACTAGGTTTACTAACTTTCTAGGTATTCCCTGTTCAATCATGATGTTATATAGCTTCTGACGGTCTATTGAATCATAAGCCTTTTTAAAATCGATATAAAGTTGATGGACTACACCGTTGTATTCCAATTTTTTCTCTAATATTTGACGTAAGGAAAATATTTGGTCAATAGTCGAGCGATTCCGCCTAAAACCACATTGGTAATCTCCGATAATTTCCTCAGCGTATTCCGTGATTCGACTAGTTAGAATTGACGAGTATATTTTATAGCATACTGGGAGAAGAGAGATCCCACGATAGTTGTTAAAATCCTACCTCGGTCCTTTTTTGTGAATCGGAATAAGTATTGATTCTTTCCATTCTTCCGGCATTTTTTCAGTTTTCCAGATATTATCATTTCCTGCGGCCTTATAACGTTTTAATTTTCCTATCGCCATTTCGACTTCCTCTTTACTCGGTGCGTCTATCCATGGTTCAGCGCTCTGATAATCAGAGAGAGGAGATTGATTATTATTTTCCGTATTTAAGATGCTGTCAAAGTGTTGTTTAAATTTATTTAATATCTCAGAAGGATCCGCAATTATATTGTTATTTGCATCTTTAACCGCATTCAATAGAGGTTCAAATCTTTTACGCGATTTGTTTTTACCTTTGTACATCTCTGTTACGTTATTTTCGTTTCTGTGTTTTTCTATTTCTATTATTTTGCCTTTAAGATACTCTCTTTTCTTATTTTTTAAGAGTTTTGAAGTTTCATTCTTTACTAACCGAAAATAAGCCACATTATTATAGCTTGGATTATTTAAGTAATTCAGTTTAGCGGTTTTTTCTTTTTTCGCACATATTTTGACAATCCCTGTCGAACCAAGGTTTGTTCTTTTTATTTTCGATTTTTCCAAGACATAAATTACCGACCTCTTTAATACTATCCCTGATCCCTTCCCATAGTTTGTTTACATCTTTGTGTTCCTCGTCTGAAGATTCCAAAGCTTCGAACCGATTTTTTACTTCTATCGCGAATTGTTTTCTAATTTCGAGGTTGTTCAATTTAACTAAATCAAAATTCTCGGGACGAATATAGTTTGGTGTTCTCTTTTTTGTATTTAGTTTTTGTCGAAGTTTCGCGATTACTAATTCATGATCAGAACCGCATTCTGCACCCCGATACGATCTCACGTTAATTATGCTACTTTGCCATCTGTTTTGTATTAAAACATGATCGATTTGATTCCGTATTTGTCCATCCGGCGATGTCCACGTATACTTATGAATATCCTTATGTTTAAATGTAGTACTTTTGATTACTAGGTGTTTCGAAATGGCAAAGTTTGTTAGTCTTAGAGTATCTCTGGTGCAGTAAGGTGTTTATTTAGTCCTGTGTTTGTTATTAGTGCTACTTATTTCTATTGAAAATTTTAGGCGTTTCCAGTGAAACTCTCTATAACTATACTAAAACTCAATCAGGTAACGCTATAGTCAAGCTTTTATTCCTATCATATAAAAAAAAAAAGAAATATATATATATTCAGTGAAAAACATTCAAAACAATTCAATAAGTCAGAACCGTTGTGTGGCAGTAGTGGGGAGCTATCTGTTTACTCGCACTAATCCCAACAGACTCCGAGAAAAACATACTGTATTGTTATTATTGTTAATATTGAGAACTTTTAAATATTTATTTACGTAAATTTCATTATATAATCAATTAAAATGGTTAATTGTAAAGCATGCAATAAATCTGTGGGGCGTGATGACAAATTAAAAGTTGCTTGCAGTATCTGTCAAAATTTATATCACACAAAGTGTATTAAAATAGATTCAGCGGAATCAGAAGCATTTAAAAAATGGATTTGTCCTGAATGTGAAACGTCAACACGGACATCGCCAGTCACGGAGCCTAGTTCAATGATTGAACTACTGAGGGCGCTGACGGAGGAAGTTCGTGAAATGAAGGCCAGGTTACGGGGAATTGACGAACTTAAGGATATCAAAGAAACGCTGCATAAACAGTCGGAGCTTTCCTATCAAAACATGGAAAGATTACAAAAAATAGAAAGTCTTCTTCAACAACAAACAGCTCAAGTTGAAAAACTGACTCAGGAAAATAATAATTTAAAAATAAAAATTTCCGACCTGGAAGGCCGTCTTAATAATACTGAACAAAATAACCTAAATAATACTCTTGAAATTAGAGGCATTCCGGAGAGACCAGGTGAGACTGTAATGGGAACTATCATCAGCGTCGGTGCTGGCCTGGGCATCCAGCTCAGCCCAGAAGATCTGGACCACGCGGTGCGTCTCAGGCCAAGAGAGACGGGAAAACCGGGGACCATCGTCGCTCGGTTTGTTCGTCGGACTGTAAGAGATGACCTCGTGCGGCAACGAAGAATCAAAAGGGACTTCTCTACTCGTCATTTGGGCTGGGAAGAAAATAGTGTCCACCCAATCTACATCAGCGACGCGATGACGTCCACTAACCGGCACCTCTACTGGTTAGCCCGTCAGAAAAAGGTATCTGCAAACATAAAATACGTCTGGTTCAGCGGAGGCAGAGTCAGGTGTCGCAAGTCTGATGGTTACCCAGCTATCATAATAAATAAACCATCTGACTTAGATGTTTTCAGTTGAATTATGAGATCAAGTCACCACAAGATTATTTATTTATTTATACTTTTTTTCATTTTTTTTACTGAGGACATTTTTTTTGTGTTAATTTTTGTTCTTATATGGTACATCACTAAAGTTACTTTCCTTTATTGGAAAGCAACTATAATTATTCTAAATCAAGAATTTTTAAATCATCATGTTATATTAATTTTTTTTCGAGTATATTACGGTTATCTGTCTGTTGGAGCTATAATATTCTTTGTTGAATATTCCAATTATTTCATCCAAATTATTCATAGGACTCTCACTTACTTATTTCATCTATCATTATATAACTTCATACAGATTGACCTTGAAATTATACATACCTTTAAAATTTGCTATAACCTATTTCCTGGCCTCCGACCTTTTCTCTGCTATTCCATATCCCACCTTAGTTATGACTAATATCCTAACATCCTGTCACATCAATGCACAATCCCTTCTTGCCCACTATGATGAATTCCACCAGTATTTTCTAGAAAACTTTTATCATATTATAGCAGTATCCGAAACCTGGCTAAAACCTTACATTCCTTCCTCTCAAGTATCCCTTACCAATTATTCCTTCCTTCGCCACGATAGATCTGATCGCAGGGGTGGGGGTGGGGGGCTATATATACATGATAGTCTCGAGGCCAAAATCCTTCTCCAATCTCCATCTTATGATTATCCACATCTTGAATACCTATTCGTTGAAATTGTATCCCATAAAACTCCTTTTCTATATATCCTGGTATACCGACCTCCTCATGTTCCATTCGATAACCTGTTTGAATCTTCCCTTGTCCAATGGGTCTCCAGTTATACTAATGTTATCATCTCTGGAGATTTTAATACCAATATGCTTGCGGAATCCTATGATAAATCTTTCCTAGTTGACCTAATCTATTCTATGAATCTTTATCTCGTTCCTTACTTTCCTACCCATCATACCCAATTCTCCGACACCTGGCTTGACCTTCACATTACTGACTCTCCTCTAAAGGTTCTTTCATCCTCCCAGCACCCGGTTCCGTTTCTTTCATCACACGATCTTATCCATATCTCTTACAACCTACCCGTGAAATCCTTCATTCCCAAAGTGATCTCTTATCGTAGTTTGGACCTCCTCTCTTACGAATCCCTTCAAACCGACCTGGAATCACTCCATTGGGATACTATATATTCCTCTAATTCCCTCGATCATATGATATCCACTCTTACCTCATACCTCAAAACCTTACTAGACCTTCATGCACCTTTGAAAACCCGAATGTTACGACGTCCTACCGCGCCTTGGTTAACTCATGACCTAAAAGATATGATGAAAAAAAGAGAAGCAGCAAGAAGAAAATTTCGACGCACTCGTACGCCGTCTGATTACGAATATTTTAAACAACTTCGTAATAGAACCCAGGACGCGGTTCGACGTGCTAAATCCCTCCACATCCATAACGCACTTTCCAATGCTCCTGATTCCAAATCCAAATGGAAAATTATCCGAAAATTATCTATCCTGAAACCCAATAGCCACATTCCTCTCTCTGTTTCTCCGGACAATCTCAACAATCATTTTATATCATTTGCTCCTGTTTCTTCTCCTGCCGCCGATATTAACCATCAGATTTTCAACCCAGAAAGCTTCTTCTTCTCCCACCTCTCCTATAGCGAAATACAAACAGCTATCCTTAAATCTCAGACCAATGATTATGGGCCCGACAACATTCCCGTAAAACTAATAAAATCCTGTCTTCCCGTTCTAATACCAGTACTTTACCATATTTACAATTTTTCCTTTCAAAACTCCATATTTCCTAATTCGTGGAAAACTGCCTTAGTTCGTCCATTGAACAAAGTTCCAAATCCTACCTCACCTTCTGATTTCCGTCCTATTTCTCTCCTTTCTAATTTATCCAAACCCCTGGAACGCCTGGCACAAGTCCAGTTATCAAATTTTTTAGAAGAACGTTCCCTTATCAACCCTTTCCAATCCGGCTTCCGACCTGGTTATTCAACTCAATCCGCCCTACTAAAAATAACTCAAGATCTCCAATCCGCCATAGAACACCAAAAACTAACCATCCTCATCCTTCTTGATTTCTCCAAAGCTTTCGATACAGTAGACCATAATATCCTTCTGGCCAAACTACGAAAAATACCTTTATCAAACAGTGCTCTTACCTGGTTCAAATCCTTCCTCTCTAATCGTTCACAGTATGTAGTGACCCCAGGTCAACCTCCCTCCAGAACTCTGCCTCTATCCTGTGGTGTGCCTCAGGGATCATCATTATCTCCTACACTATTTGCAGTTTATATTAATGACCTTCCCCTCCAGATCAATCACTCCCAATACCATATCTATGCTGATGATTTCCAAATCTATCTATCCTTTCCTCCTTCCGACCTATTACTAGCCACGGAAAAGCTTCAAGAGGATCTGAATCGTATCAGCCATTGGGCAGCTGACAACAAGCTCAACTTAAATGCTGAGAAGACCAAGGCAATTGTAATAGGTTCCAATCCCCTCCTCAAGGCCCTTCCATCGATTCCTACTCTGTTTCTGAATAACAATCCAATAAAATTCCATCAATCCGTTAAAAACCTCGGGGTCATCCTTGATCAAAGCCTTTCCTGGAAAAATCATGTTTCCGAAATCTCCCGTCGAATATTCTCCACCTTAAAACTTCTGAATTACCTACGTCCTCTCCTTCCAATCGAAACCCGTAAGCTGTTGGTTAGCTCCTTAATATTTCCCCACTTTGACTACTGTTGTACGGTGTATGGGGGTGTCTCTGGAGATCTCGAGGCAAAACTAAAACGAATGTTTAATTGCTTTATACGTTTCATCTTTGGGATATCTAGAGACACCTCTATCACCCGATTTTACGAAGAGTTGAAGTGGCTTTATCCTTCTTTCCGCCGTAAGTATTTCCTAGCATCCTTCCTCTACCAGATTATCCAATCCCAGTGTCCGTCTTACATCTTTGATCTCCTTAAATTCAAATCCTCTGTTCGTTCCCGTGACACCCGCTCGCGGCCTTCTGACCTGTATATGGCGTCCCATAGATCCACTGCTTTCGATAAATCATTCTTAATCCGATCCGCATCCTTATGGAACTCCATTCCTTCTAATATCCGGAACTCCCAAACTCTCTCAACATTTAAAGCCCGTATATTTAGCCATTTCCTATCAATACAATTCCCAAACAATCCCAGTAAATGCTAATTTCAGGGAAGATCAAGCAGACAGATACATTTATTTATTAGTCAATTTTCGTTTTCTCGTTTCCATTAACAGAAAATATTATTTAAAGTTTTTCTTTAATCTTTAAAAAGACGTAAGATTGAATTATTTTACAAACACTCAGAAGAATTGTAATTTCTTTTCTTTTTTTAATTTAATTTAGAACTGTAAACATATAGTTTTTTTTTTTATTATCTTTTTTTTTTGTTCTTATGTTTACATACATTGAAGAATTGTTAATTTTTCTTCTTCTTATATTTCATTTTAAGACTGTATGTATATAGATATATATATATGTGTGTGTATGTATGTGTGTGTATATATATGTATATGTGTGTGTATGTATATGTGTACATGAGTATGTGTGTGTATGTATAAATATATGTAATATTTTGTTCTTTTTAAATCTTATTATATATTTTTTGTTCTTACGTTAATATACATTGAAGAATAGTAATTTTCTTTTCTCCGTATATTTTATTTTAAAATATAAAAGGAAATTAGTTCTTTTTTTTTTTTTTTTTTATTGTTCTCATGTTAACATACATTTATTTCTCTTGTTTGTGCATTTTTATTAGAATTTATCTTTTATTTATTTTCTTTGTTCTGGTTATCAGTTCAATTCTATTGTTTTTAATTATTGTATTATACTCTAAGACTATAGTCTTAAGTCCACTTTATGTTTCCTGCTGTATTATTCTAAAGGGACTTGTCCCAGAATAAATAAAGAATTATTATTATTATTATTATTATTATTATTATTATTATCATTACTATATTCGTGCAAACTTTCTTTACCGACTGTAGGACAATATACTTCTTCCCTTCCAACCTTTGCGTTCGCGTCGCCTAGTATTATCTTAATGTAATTTCGCGGTAACTTATCGTAAACCGACTCTAGTTTATCATAAAATTCGCATTTTACTTCATCATCACTGTCTTCGGTGGGAGAATGAATGTTTATAAACGCGATTTTAAACCAACGCCCTTGAAATATAGCAACCGATATTCTTTCACTGAAGAACTGTACGTCCCGTAATGCGGAAAGAAATCTATTCCTAATCAGAAACCCGGTACCTAGACAATAATTAACGCTCCCCCCGTACCAAATAGTATACTTTCCTTCTGTTAACGAACCCTCCCCTGGCCAGCGAACCTCTTGTAATGCAACGATATCTAAATGGTACCCCTTAACTTCATTCGCGACCGACTTTAACCCACCTGCCGTATTTAAACTTCTAACGTTCCACGTCCCTATTGTTAGATCTCTAATTTTCATCTTGCGCCATGATTCCCCTGAAGCAGTCCCCACCCGGAGACCCGAACGGGGACTAGTTTACCTCCGGATAATGAGATATATATATATATATGTATTGGATTCTAAATTGGTTTATTTTTTCAATTAAATGAATGATGAAAAAATAAACCAATTTAGAATCCAAGATTCAAGATATCGTACAAACTAGATCATACGATTATGCTTACATAATAACTGGATCAAACTCTTAATCATTACCTTAAATTAATCAAGTTAATTAATATACATTAATTTATTAATTATATTTGTGATTATTAATTATTGTTTAGCACGCCACTATCGGTAATGAACAGCCTTTTATTAATACCATCTATAAAAATATATAATATCAGATAGCCAATTAGATTAATATAAATTGGAACATTAATTAATCAATTAATTAAATTAATACAATTAATAGATTTGAGTTTTGATGCATTTAATACACTCAGTATCTTTAATTTACTGCTTAAATCTAAAATAAGCTTTTTGTCTGTAGCAATAGTAATACAATAATTCTATTGTAGGTACAAGAGTTAAAGGCAGCCCTGACATTTGTCTGATCTCAAACCGTATTTCGTGTCCACCTACTTCATGCTGACTCATCCAAAGGTTGTCCTGAAATCATTTAAAATGTCTCCGTCTGATGACCTTCGTGATTTTGCTGGAAGTAAGTAAATATTGGTAAATCAATAGTGAAATTGTCAAACACGTCTAGTTAGTATTCGATATTTTCAGATTTAAAAAACGCATATTACTTTAACTTATGTATATATCAAAAATATAGTAATGGAAATTATTGCGATCGTGAAATGTGTGCGTGTGTGTGTGTGTGGTGAGTGTAGCGCAAAAACGAATAGGATAACTAATAAATAGGATTCAAAAGGGTTAAAGAATAGCATTTAGTTTCGTTGGAATCACATGTTTTAGATTAAATAATTTAATAATAATAAGTTGTCCTCAACAACAATTAGTTAACTTAATCCGCTTTTCATCACTCTCCATTATTTCACAACTTTGTGTATAAGATAATATTATTTTCTATCTTTACCCTTGCAACCATATATATTACATACATTTATATTACGGTTTTCATCTTGAAAAAAAATCATTAAAAAATACTTATGTTCTTTTCTCTTTCAGTTTATTATCAAATTCATCCAAATTATATATTTAGCCGCTTTGTATCAATGCTAACAACATGAAATGGTAAATTTATTGAAAATACTTTAGAGGAAGAAAATTGTAACTATCGGTATTTGAGCCCTTTCAGACTATTTAAATCGGAATGAAACCTTCTTGATAATAAAATCCATTAAATTTTACATCGATATGAGTTTAATCAAAATCTTTAGAGCCGTTTTTGAGGAAATCGTAAAATGGTGCAAAATGCATGGGATAAAATAGTTTATACAATATTTACCGTGACCTTTGGCATAGGAGGCTGTTATGCTAACCACTCAGCTACAAGTGATCCGAAATAGATTTTGAATTTCTCTTTTTGACAATCCTATAGTTGAAATCAAGAGGTGCCACTTTCCTTTTTTCAAATACTTTACGATTTGGTAATAAACATGACATAAATGAATGTTATCCATGAACGATTTATCTATATGGTAAAAAATAAAAATATTTTTAAGCACTGCTCAAAACTTTGGATAGATCTATTGCCTTACCCCTTAACCCTTCAACTATTAATTAAAAAATATGGTATTGCAAAACATATCTTTTGTAATTTTCTTTTGTAGCCACCCTGCTACAGGTGATCCCAAAAACTCACTTACAGCTCACTCGGTTAGAGCGCTGCTGCCTGTTCTCATCAATCTATTCCCAAATACAGTTAATATAAATTATTAAAATAGAAAAGGAATCAATAATAATAGAAGACACTTGGCAAATCGTTGGACGGTAAAAGTAAAAGGATTGAATGCAGAATTCTAAGTGGCGTTGATTACCGAAGGTAGTTGATGGGTCTTGATCTATTCAACAGTGAAAGGATCCATTCAACTCCTATCAACATTGCAGAAGAATATTTTGTCCGGTTTCACCTTCTCATTTCGATAAGACCATCTTGTAGCACTGTCATTCTATCATGAGTCGGTGACTGACATAAGAAAGGACCATCTTAGACATAGGAAGCGACCTCATAGATAGAAAATCTTATAATCATTTGCAACACAAGGCTTGTAAGCAAAATGAAATATATTGTAATGGGTAGTATTGCGATCGTGAAAATTTTTGTATTCCAGTTTTCAACGGAAATACGCGTATTAGGGTTCCCTTAGTCCAAACAACAAAGTCGCTTAAAAAGGTCAGGGTATGAGGGTGTCGTAAGTCTAGCATTAAAAAAAATAAAATAAAATAAAAGCTTCCGAAACTGTAATTTCATATTTAAGACAAATAAACGCCTTAGATGATGCATCAACATCATCGCCAAAATAAACTGACCGGAAGAGTCACTTTATATCATGCATTTTGCACCTTTTTATGATTTCCTCTACCTATTTTGATTAAAATCAATACACCGATATTAAATTTAATGGCCTGTAGATTAATGTAGATTTTATTCAGATTGCAATAGTCCGGCAGGACTATTGCCGATATTTAAATAATGCAGATATTTAAATGTTTCATTCCTCTAAAATACCTTTAATTTTGTACATTCGAAAAAAAAACAACACATATTATCTTGCTAGCACTGAGTTGAACGAATTCGATAACCAACCAATGGAAAAAATAGCAAAACTATTTTTGTATGATATTTTTGTTGTGTGTGTTTTTTTTTTTTAAAGAAATAGAACTCGAATTAAATAACGATAAGACGAAATATACGATAAGTAGCAGAAACGGTGGAGATCTTGGTGATATTGATATATCAGGGCATACATTTGAACACGTAGAGGAATTCATGTATTTAGGTTCAATGATAACAAGAAAAAACGAAATCCAGGAAGAAATAAAGTCCCGGTTAAAGGTGGGAAATGCGTGTTATTATTCAGTTGCTAAGTTACTTAGATCACGCCTTCTATCTAAAAACTTAAAAGTTAGAATTTATGAAACTATTATTCTTCCAACGGTTCTTTACAGATGTGAAACGTGGCCGTTTACATTGAAGGATGAACAACGGCATAAGGTTTTCGAAAATAAGGTACTGCGTAAAATATTTGGATCCGAAGAGGGATGAGGGCAATGGGGAGTTTAGAAGGTTGCACAACGCGGAATTGCGGAACTTGTATCCTGTGAATATAATTGAGTTGATATCGTCGCGGAGACTCAAATGGGTGAGTAAATTTGTTGGGCTCGGTGAGGAAAGGATTCCGAGAATGTTGGTATTTGCTGATCCGACTGGTAGGCGTCCGAAAGGTAGGCCAAAGCGTCGATAAGAGGATTGCGTTAAGGCTGATCTTGAGGTCTTAGGCTTGAACGGAGAGCATTGGACGAGTCTGTGTAGACGGAATATGGTGGTATTGGCATCGAACCTTCGGGTTCGGTAAGCCTATTATTATTATTTCTGTGTTTTTGAACATAAGATGTATAACATAATAACTGTAATATAGATGTATAAAATATACTTTTGGAAAAATAAAGATTTTAGATGAAATATTAAGTTTTCCATAAAATTGTAATAGTTAATGGAGAGTAATGAAAAACGAATAAAACTCACTGATTTCTGTATATAATGTGATAGATTATTTAACACTAGAAAGACGGAAGCTGTATTGCCTGAATGCATTCAAAATGACTGCATTGTGAAAAAATAACTAATGCGCAAAGAAATTTGTTTAACAGTAATTTTTAATATATTTTATAACACTTAGTCATATAACAAGTTATTAATAAGTATTAACAATAAACAAAAATTTATTTCAGGAAATTCAAAAACAGTCTAAATGACTTGCTTGGGTAATCTAGTATTAAGAAAACACATACAGCAAACCCTCTTTTTAACGAACACGGTTATAACGAACACCCGTTTATAGCGAACTATCGTTGCGGTCCCTTGAAAAATGAATAGAAAACTATGTTACCTCCTCGTTTATGACGAAATATTCTCTTATAACGAATTAACGAACTACTTTTGTGGACCTCGGAATTGAATTTGTTCGTTATTACGAAAAAGAAAAAAATTATGATACGTCTTAATTCCCAGTAAAGAGCGGCGCCTTACCTCCTTAATCCTTACCTCTTCTATCTATTCAGCTCAATTCTGTGATTCACAATCTGTGACAGCTTCTGGTTTCTAGTGTTTCAACTAGTTTTTCTGTTTTAATTGCTTTTATTAGTTGCTTTAATTCGAGTTTCCTACGAGGTCTAGAGAAAATCTATGGATTTAAATACAAGGTTGGCGATTCTCCAAGAAGTGGATAAAAAAAATTGAGTCGAAATCGGAAATTGCGGAAAAATACGGGATATAAAAATCTCCTCTATCAACGATTATCACTAATAAAGATAAAATCGATGCCTCCGTTGCATCTTCGTCCGGATTTGCGAAAAAAAAAAAAAAAAAAAATGTTTTTATTACTTTAACTTTATATGAATTGCTATGATTTTGACATTATAAGTTCCTTTTTAAGTTTTTTATTTTGAATGATAGTTTATGTTAATCTTAAAGTACTATTTAAAATGTGAAATAAGATAGATATATGTACATAGTGCATAGTTTTAACTACTTTTCTAGTTTCTAAATAAACATGTGCCTGAAAGCGAATGCAGTATTTAAAATATTTCTTTTTAACCACCTGAATTTATATCAAGAAATAAAACATACATACAATATATTTTTCGGATATAACGAATTCTTTTATAACGAACAGAGAATTTTTCGTGAAAACGGAGTTCGTTAAAACGAGGGTTTACTGTATATGTCTATCGAAACTCAATGTAATTAATTCTTTAACCTTTTTTTCATCTCTAACTTTACTAAAAAGTTCTAAAATATGTTTTAATTATGGAGGTAAGTGAAAGTCGTACGTTGCGAGAACCTTTTTTTTTAAAATATACATTAAAAAAATTGTGTTTTATCTTCAATCACTTTTATTAATTAATTTTAGCTTTACAGTATTCTACAATTAATTTTCACAACGAAGGTAAGTGAAAGTCGTGTGTTGTGCACACCAGATTTTTAAAAAGCTAGTACCTAATAGTTCCTATAGAAGATGCATTATAATTATATGTTTTTTATCTCATACTCTCATTAAGTTCATGACTCCCGGTGTTTGTATTGCTTTAGTTACACTCAGGTCAGATAAGGGACTGCATGCAAGAAGACAATCAAAACAATCGTAAATAGTCGGCAGCTCTAGAATTATCGGAACGTGCACGAATGTTATGACTGAGAAAGAACGAAACAATAAAACTAATGATACATCCCAGGCATCTATAAACATCCCCGTGTATAAGTTTCAAAAACATTATTTGTAAATATCTTTTTTTTTTTTTTATGCGATGTTATGTCTGCAAATATTTTTACTCTATGTTAAGTATCATGTCATATTAAAACGGTATTTCATATAAATAGAAACATAAAACTAAAAAGTCTAGTGCGGGCAACACACGACTTTCACTTAACTCCGTTTTAAAATAAATTACAGAATTTTCAAATACAGTTAGAGATAAAAATTAGTGATACTATTAAAGAAAAAATTAAATTGAATTTCCATAGAAACATGTGTTTTATATATTCTACAATATTATATTATTATCTAAAATAATCAGTTAGTTTTATCGGCTTTTTATCACTCTCTATTAACTTTTAAAAGCTTGTGTATGAGATAATATTTTTTCTAAAATCTTTAGCTTTCCAACGGTATATCATACATTTATATTACTGTTCTTATGTTCAAAAACGAAAAATTGCATTACAAAAATATGTTTTCAGTTTTTCAGCTTTTCAAATTTGCTCAACTTGCATATTTGGCTGTTATTTATCAATGCTAACACGATTATATGGTTATTTTTATAGAATATACAAAATTAAAGGTAATTCATTGAAAGAAAAATTTAAATATCGGCATTTAAGCCCTTTCAGACTAATTTTATGAGAATGAAACCTACATGGTATTAAATCCTATTAAATGTTACATCGATATAGCGAGTTTTAATTAAAATCGTCGGAACCGTTTTCGAGAAAATCGGAAAAATGGTGCAAAATGCATGGTATAAAGTGGCTCTTCTGGTAAGCTCATTTTGATGGAAAAGGTTTTGTAACGTCTCGGGCGTATATTTGTATTAAATATGAACTTTCAGTTTCATAGGACTTACCGTTTCCGCCCGGGGTTACCACACACAAGAGACTTGGTTATTTGGACTCAGGGGACCCTAAAACGTGTATTTCCGTGGAAAACTGGAATTCGAAACTTTTCATCGCAATACTTTCCCTTACTATATATAGTAAGTGAAAGTAAAAACAAATATTGTACACCAATGATCACGACTTTTCGGCATAAATATTCCAAGATATCACACTCAAAAAAGCACTTCTTATCTTCCTGTTATTACACATTTATTTTTCTTCACAATTTGTTACATAGTTTTTCTACGTTTCGGGGTTCTTTCCCCCATTATCAAGATTCTTTATAAAAACACTTCTTAAAACACAACATATTATTTTACATTTCTAGCTCAAGTCCTACATTGCTATTCGTCCTCTTAGATGTTTATTGGCTTATAAACAGAAATGTAAAATGATGCGTTATGTGTTAAAAAGTGTTTTTAAAAAAAGTCTTGATAATGGGGAAAGAACCCCGAAACGTAGAAAAACTATGTAATAAATTTCTTAAAAAATTATAAAAGAAAAGAAACTACCCAATACATTTAGTGGTTTAATCTTTGCGAAGCACAAATAATCCAAAATTGGGGGATATCATACTACCCTTCCTATCAACAATGCAAAGAATCACAGAATTGTTATTTATACCAAAAAGAAAATTACAAAAGATATATTTTGCAATACAATATTTTTAAATTAATAGTTGAGGGTTACGGGGTGAGGCAATAGATCTATCCAAACTTTTAAGCAGTGCTTAAATTTTTTTTTATTTTTTATCAAATAGTTAAATCGTTAATGTATAACATTCCTTTATGTCATGTTTATTACCAAATCGTAAAGTGTTTGAAAAAGCAACGTTCTTTCTCGTTATTTGAAAAAAAGGAAAGTGACACCTCTGTCAAAAAGAGAAATTCAAAATCTATTTTGGGATCACTTGTAGCTGGGTGGTTAGCATAACCTATGCCAAAGGTCACGGGTTCAACGCCGTAGGTGGTCCTAGGATTTTTTAATGGGAGTAAAAAATCTTTAGTTATACCTTCTTTCGGAGGGGACGTTAAAAGGTAGTTTTTAGCTTGTGCGATGTCAGGTACTCGTTAAAGACCCCTATCCTAATAAAACCTGGATAGGCAAAATTTAGGACTCCCACTGTAGCATCGTCCAATTAGCTATAGCAGCATAAAGTGACGTTAAATAAATAAACAAACAAACTAAATCTATTTCCTGCAAAGTTATACTCTTTTCATAGTTAAAAACTATAGTCCATCTATCTTTCAAGATCAAGTATGCACGGAACTTTTGTTATTAACTTACATCTGTTAAGAAAAATAAGCATATTTATTGATTTTTTGTGTGAATAACAATATATCTTGGTGAATTTGAATATGGAAATATATGTCTTTCAGATTCCGCGGTTTAATAGGCCAAAATAAAAAAAAATCGGATCTTGCTACCATAAAAAATATCCAAATAAACAAAAGTCCTAAGAGAATAATTTGCTACTACGATCTCGGCTTTTTTTTATTTATTTATTTTTTATATAGAGTAGTATATAATTAATACAAAATTTAGATGTTAACAAAGCCAAATAAGGCAAATTAGCTCAGGATACCGCTAGCATATCATCTAATTAAGACATTGAAATGTCATCCTTACAGACACATATCCCTGATTGAACAATGGTGCAAATCATTGACGTATCAAAGTCAGTGAGTCCTAATCTAAGTATATTACTTTCTTTCTCTGACGAATATCAATCCATTTCAAAGTCATACCTTTTCTCTTTTCAGACACACAGCCAAGTATCTTGGTTTCCATTAAGGCTAATATTGAACAGCAGACCTAAAAGGCAATGGCTGTTTAAGCTAGTTATACTGAATATTATACCGAACCTCGTTCCACTGACAATAAACTATATTTAAGGACATGATATCCATCGAGACCGACAAAGTCGTTCGAACTCCTATGACTCCGACAAATATTTCTAATCTCTGTCTAACTCCAATTTTTAGAATCCTTTCAGACTAAAAAGCTAAAGATTTTCAAAAAAATATTATCTTATACACATAGTTTTAAAAGGTAATGGATAGTGATGAAAAGTAGATAAATCTAAGCGAGTGTTGCAAATAATAATATAATAGATTATTTAATGGAAAACATGTTTCTATCAAAACTTTCAGCTCTAAATTTACTTAAAAGATATTTAATTGGCCTTAAGATTCGGAGGTAAGAGACAGTCGTGTGTTGCGGGCACCAGATTTTTCCAAACTTTTTTATTATAAATAATGTTTAATATCTTAAAATTGAGTATTTTTATTTAAATACATATATGTTTTTATAATGTGTTTATTAGATATTTAAATTCGACATAATTAATTATTTTACCCTGGTAGTAGTTGAAAATAGTAACCAAGCACTAAGAATTTTTTTTTTCTTTTTGGACTGAAAGGATTCGATACGTTTGATGTTCTAAAATTTAGTAGATCCTAATAGTTCAATTCCTTAGGTAAACACAGGTTTAAGATTAGACTTGTAAATTGACAGTTTTTTGGCAACGGAAAGGTGTGATGTTCTGTTCAGTAGTCTACATAACTGACCGTATTTTCTGTCGAGCTCTTGTCTTATAAGTCGAGTGTGTGGGTTCCATGTTAGTCTTTTATCAAATAGAAAATATAGAATTAAAATGGGTTATATAGATAGGATCTGCAACGGAGGGTGAATGAGGCGTGCTTACTTTTGGATTCATTAACTTTAATACATCAATCGGTGAACCAGTATTCGTTTGTGGAGGGTGTCTTTGTAGATCAGAAGATGTCAGTTGTGGGTCTGAATGGGTTCGTAGAATGGCAGTATCATCGGCAAAAGATGCTAGGAAGATATCGAGATCTAAAGGTATATCAGCTAATAGTAAACAAGATACAGAGGACACGACCTAGGACGCTCCCTTGAGGTACACCAGCCTCGATTGGGTGACAATTTGAGGAGAACTCAGGATCACATCGGAGTAGTCTAAAAGTTAAGAGTTAGACAGAAATAAGAAATATTTGTAAGAGTCTGGTGAAATATAGGGAATTCAGACAAAGGACATATGCAATTTTGAGGTCACCATCAAGGTTCGATTTTTGTTCGAACGACTTTGTCGGTCTCGATAGATATGATGGCCTTAAATATAGGTTATTGTCAGTGAAACGAGGTTCTATATAAAATTCTGTATAACTAGCTTAACCAGCCCTTGTCTCTTAGGTCTAGTGTCCTATATTAGCTAAATGGAAACCAAGATACTTGTTCACACCTGAAAAGAGAAAAGGTATTGTTGGGGCTCGCGAGGTCGTCCTTAGGATCTCCTTACGCTGTGCCTGAAAGCTGAGCTAATTCGTAGGACTTGTTTCTTGAAGTTAATCGATGTTTTGCAGAACGATGATTGAGGAAAAAAATAAAAGACTATGGTAATAGAGATGATAGGTAAACAAGGAAAAACAGGTAAATGTGTTATGTAATAACAAATAGGTAACAGTTAATAATCACACACTGGGAGTTTTTTATCCTATCTGTTCCAACAATTATAAAAAACCATATGTTTTTCTCTTATTATCCTGATCAATGAATACTTGATAAAAGCATTCGTTCAAAGTATGTGAGGAATTTAGAATAGATAAATATACTGGTACAAGTGGCGTTAACAGGTATGACTTTGAAATGGATTGACGGACAGGATATTGGCCAGAGAAAGTAATAGTTACATTTCGACTAACTGACTTTGATACGTTAATGATTTGCACCATTGTTCAATCAGCGGATATGCTGTCTGTTAGGATGAAGGAAAGTATCAGGATCTAAAGGTATATCACCTGTAAACAAGATATAGAGGACAGGAACTACGACGCTTCCTTGAGTTACACCAGTCTCGATTGGGTAACAATTGGCGGAGAACTCTGGACCACAACGGACTATTCTGAAAGTTGGAATTAGATAGAAATTAGAAATATTTTACGAGTCTGGTGAAATACAGGGAATTAAGATAAAGCTCACCATCAAAGTTCCATTATTATTCGAAAGACTTTAAACTGAAAGGTTTGGATAAGTTTGATGTTCGAGAGACAGGCAATGTCTTTGTAATTCAAGCCCGTCGGTCGCAATAGATATGATGGCCTTAAATATAGTTTATTGTTAGAGGAACGAGGTTCTATATAATATTCTGTATAACTAGCTCTTTTCTTTTAGGTCTAGTGTACCATATTAGCCTAAATGCCAAGCTACTTGGTCGCATGTGGAAAGAGAAAAGGCATGACTTTGAAATGGATTGACGGACAGGATATTTGTCAGAGAAATAAAGTAATATTCTTACGTTTCGACTCAATGACTTTGATACGCCAATGATTTGCACCAGTGTTCAATCAGCAGATTTGCTGTCTCTTAGGATGATTTTATAATAACTTAATTAGATGATATGCTAGCGTTATTCCGAGCTAATTTGTCATTGTTAATATGTAGATGATTTCTTAATTACATACTACTCTATATAAAAAAAAAAAAACAGTCGAGATCGTACTAGCAAATTATTTTCTTAATTTCTTTATTTCATTGAGCGTATGATATATATAAGTTGACGAAAACGGAAAATTTTATTAGATAAAATTCATTACTACAAAAAATTAAAGAATAGGTGATGCAATTTCTATGACCACTACTGAAAGTTTATGTGTACTGGGCCTTTTCAAAGTACTTGTAGAGGTGGAGTTGTTTTTGCCTCTTAGCGGAATGTATTGGGTTGTCACATGAAATGTCCGTTTTCAAGGCAAAGGATTTTTATTAAAAATACGATATGAAAAAAGATAATTTTATTCGAAGTATTTACCTTCTTATTCTACACATTTTTCCCAACGTGGAGACAAGTCGGGAGAATATGGTTGGAGCGGAAGAACTTCGTAGCCCAGTTCTTTCAATTTTTGCACGGAATGTTTTGAAACATGGGGTCTTGCTTGCCACTCAGTGAGATCATGAGGTACCCATGTATCGAGCTTTTTTAATTTCCCAATACACTTTAAATGTCTGGCAACGGTAGATGCCCTTGCATTTAGTTGTGCTGAGTGTCCTTTAACTGTTTGGTAGGGGTTTCCTTTAACTGTATGTTTGAGGACATCGTTGTCTATTACGGACGGAGGTCTTCCTCGGGGCAAGTTTTCCAAGTCGGTATCCCTAGCTGAACACTTAGCAAACCAATGGCAAATGGTCCGTTCATTAACACTCCCTTCCCCTAACGCCTTGCAAATATTTCTAGCGGCCTCAGCTGCTGAATGGCCGAGTTTAAACTCGTACAAAAATATTACTCGAAAATCGCGTGTTTCCATGTTCATATTTGGAGGTATACTAAAAAGTGGGTAATTAATTGGGAAGCTAAGGTAGAGGGTTAGTAACTGTTTACTTTAAATATGTAAACATTCGGAAGAAAACAACAGAGACCTGCAAAATCCTTTATGTATTTCAGTAACTATAAAAATTTTTTATGTGAAACAACCCAATAGTTTTTGCACTTAGCTTCCACATCTAAGCGCCGCACTAACACATGACAATCAACACATTTAAGGATCATTTTCATCTTACCTGTTATTTGGCAGGAAACAGAGAATAGTTAAAATATAACTAGAAAAGGTTTTTATTTGAGGCCGGCATCCTTTGCCGGACAATAACTGCGACTGGGAAGGCAGCCATTACAACTTCTATTACCTCCGAATCCCGGAGAACAAAAGTAATTTTCTTTTTATTGTGATTGCTTTTCAAATGATACATAATGCATTTCCTCCTACAGATTACATTTGCGGGTTCAACGGACCCCTGTTCCGTCTTAAGTGTTAATAACCCCAAGTCTTGTAAGTTGTACTTTTATTCATAGGCATATATTAAAAAAAAAAATTGAAACACTACAATCCATTAAGAGTCTCAGGTTCAGCACACAATGAAGATCCCTACTCTATTTTTAGGCCAAGGATTTAGCCACCATTTTAAAACTGACCAGCTGATATCAACGTCTAGGTGTTAGGATCATTGTTGCATGCCCTGGTATTTTTGTGGTGAATTTCAAAAAAATTGGTCCACTGGTTTCAGAGAAATTCCGCGGGCGTCAGAGAAACGGATTCTTTTTTTATTCATTATTCGGGTTCTACGCGTCTTGAAACATAAGCCCTCAAATTTTAAAATGGTGTTTTTTTTGGGGGGGGGTCACATTACAAAATGGTTACAAAGGTTTATTATTGAAATAATAAACCAAAAAATTGTTTGTACATTTCTTCCCTCCCCCCTCTAACTGTCTCTCTCTATCTCTCTCTCTTTATGTGTGTATATATATATATATATATATATATATATATATATATATATATATATATATATTTTTTTTTTTTTTTATGATTTCATTTCATTCCCTTTATTGCTAGTAATATTATTCTATTATAATATATTATTCCAATATAAATATTAAATTAAACGGCTTTGGGGTCACCTGTAGCATCGTGGATCTAGGATCTTTTAGTGGAAGTATTAAATCCTTAGTTATGCCGTCATTCGAAGGGGGCGTAAAAAGTTGGTCCAGAACTTGTGTCCTGTCCGCCAGTTTACTTCAATTCCATTCCAATTCCTCCTTCAGATACAGTCCGGTATCTTGGCTTACTGTTAGACAAAAGATTGACTTGGAACCCACATACAAGTCTTAAAAGACAAGAACTCAACCGACGATTCGGACAGTTATACCGACTACTCAACGGAAAATCTGAACTTACAGTTGACAACAAATTATGAATCTACAGGACAATACTGAAGCCCATCTGGACCTACGGACTTGAACTGTGGGGGACAGCTAAACATATTTACATCAAACGCATTCAATCCTTTCAATCCAAAGTCCTCCGTACAATAGTAAATGCTCCTTATTATGTTTCCAACTATACCTTGCACCACGACCTTAATGTTCCTTTTATTTCAGACCTAATTCCATCCAAATTTTCCAAATTCCACCATAATCTCATTCATCATCCTAATCCTCTAGCTCAATCCCTATCCAGCTCCACTCATCCATACAACCCACCTAGAAGGTTGAAACGGCAGTGGCCCCGCGACCTTTTGTAAATATATTTGAGTTCTAGCACTGGCTAGATTCTCCACTCAATGTGATGTATGTATGAGTGTGTGTATGTGTATATAGGTATAAGTGAATTCTTGACTTTATTGTATTGATTCATTATTGTGTATATATTTTATTGTAATTTTATGCCGTGTAAATATTGTATGAATGTAGTATGTATGATATCTTTCAGCACTACTATGGATGTCCAAATTGGGACAGATTGTAATTTTACTCAATAAAAATTGTTGTTGTTGTTGAAGAACTTGTGTAATGTCAGGTACTCGTTAAAGATCCTTTCCTTATTAAAGCTGGATAGAAAAAATTTAGGAATCCCACTGTAGCATAGTGGCAATAGGATCTTTTAGTGGGAGTTCAAAACCCTTTGTTGTATTACTTTTTTGTTCTCATATTAAAAGTACAAAGACAACTGCAAAACTTTTTGACTTCATACGACAGACTTACTTGTACAATAGACTATAATATTTAATCCGTTTATCATAGTGATTTAAGTGGTTTACGCCTACGAGAAATAAAAAAAAAATAATAAAAAGTACAAAGTCGGAGGAACGGATTTTTTAAAATTCATTATTCGGTTTCTACGCATCTTGAATCGTAACCCACAAAAATTTGTGGTCGATTACTTTATAGCTTTATTTAGTGCGTATATATCTAAATATATTTAGTCTACAAAACACAATATGTTTCGAGTGATATGCAACTTTTTTTTTCTTTTAATTTGTTTTTTATATTTTTAGCCTTCATACTCTTCCCTCTATTGCTAGTAATATTATTTTATTATAATGTATTTTTCCAAAATAAATTTTAAGTTCAAAAGCTTTTGGGTCACTTGTAGCATAGTGGCCGCATAATCTTTCAGTGAGAGTATAAAATCCTTAGCTATGCCGGTCTTCTAAGGGGACGTACAAAGTTGGCCCCGATGATTTAACGAGTACCTGAGTTAAAGATCCCTATCCTATTTTTTTTTTTCGACAACAACAATTTTTATTGAGTAAAATTACAATCTATCCCAATTTGGACATCAATAGTAGTGGTGAAAGATATCATACATACTACATTCATACCATGTTTACACCGCATAAAATTACAATAAAATATAAACATAATAATGAATCTATCCTAATTAAACATGGATAAGCAAAATGTAGGACTCTTACTGTGGCATCGACCGACGTCAAATAAATTAACAAGCAAACAAAATAAATAGTCCTTACTATATTTGAATTGCAACAAGAAGTCAAATTGCATTGAAATGAATGTCGCAATAATTATCTTATCGCACTAAATCCTGAACATGGTGGGAGGTTGGTTTCCTTTCACACTTAACAGGAAACATACGATAAATCTATCTTTTTAGAAGTAGTTGCGTGTGAATAACAGTAACCACTCCTATGATAGATACTGTAATCATTTAGCCTTGTAATTTAGGATTATTATTTATCTCAAAACAATCTTCACCTACATTAAAGTCATTATTTACTTAATTTCCACGTTACTTAATTTCTGAGAAAAAGGTTTTTATATTTGATTCATTATTTTTATCGAATAATCACTATGTACTTTAAGATTTGATTTAAATTAGAAAAAAACACAGAGATGATAGTCATATTTAAAAAATATAAAATAAACAAAAAAAATCTGGTGCGGGCAACACACGACTTTCACTTACCTACGTTTTTAAAACCGATTAAAGTATTTTCAAGTACAGTCAGAGCTAAAAATGAGTGAAACCATTAAAGAATTAATTAAATGGAATTTCTATAGAAACATGTGTTTTATTAAAAAAATCTATTATATTATTATCTAAAATAATCAGTTTTATCGGCTTTTCATTACACTCTGTTAACTTTTAAAAGCTTGTGTTCTGTTCCTATGTTCAAAAACAAAAAATTTCATTACAACAATACTTTTTTTCAGTTTTCTCCTTTAGTTGTTTTTCAAATTCTTTCAACTTACATATTTCGCTGTTATTTATCAATGCTAACAAGATTATATGGTTATTTTTATAGAATCCACAAAATTAAAGGTACTTTAGAGGAAGAAAATAAGCGCATTTTGATGAAAAAGGTTTTGTAACGTCTCGGGCTTATAGTTGTCTTAAATATGAAATTTCAATTTCCCACGACCTTTCGTTTCTGCCCAGGAGTTACCACACTCACACACACACAGCCTTTTTTGCGGGACTTGGTTATTTGGACTCAGGGGATCCTAAAACGTGTATTTCCGTTGAAAACTGGAATTCGAAAATTTTCAAGATCGCAATATTAAATATAATATTTTATATATAGGTAAGTGAAAGTAAAAATAATAATAAATAAACAAACACTCATTTTTAAATAAATAAATATTCTTCTCAACAGTTTTAATACACATATTATGCACAATTACTACTTTATAACAATAGAGTGCTATATATCGTATATTCAGATATTTCTACAGAATATTATTTTTTTTAAATCTGGTGCGCGCAACACACGACGTTCACTTACCTCCGTTGTCAAAATCAATTAATGAATTTTGAATACATTTAGAGAGGTAAATACAAACTATATCGATGTAAAATTGGATGGGCTTTAATATCATGCAGGTTTCATTGTGATTGAAATAGTCTGACAGGGCTTAAATGCCGATATTTCAATTTTTTTTTCAAAAGTACCTTCAATTTTTATAAAATTGACCATATCATCTGATTAACATAGTAAATAACAGGTGAAAATATAAGTTGAACGAATTCAATATCCAATTAAAGGAGAACACTGGTTAAATTTCTTTTTCAATGCAATTTTAGGTTTCTGAACATAAGAATAGTAATATACGTGAATAAAGTTGGCGGTTGAAATTTAATTTCAGCACTCTTTTATTAGATATTGATGCACAACGTTTCGGCTATAATGACATCTTCAGGTGCAAGAGAAAAATTTAATTTAAGGTGCTTTCTGGCAACATTTGCTGACGACACAGCCATTTTATCATCCCATTCCGATCCTGAAGTAGCATCTCTAAATCTCCAAAGGCACCTTTCCCTTGTCGAAGACTGGTGTAAGGCTTGGCGAATTAAGGTGAACGAAAGCAAATGTACACACGTCACCTTCACCCTTCGACGTAAATCCTGTCCAACAGTTAAATTCAATTCCATACCGCTTCCTTCCTCAGACACAGTCCGGTACCTTGGCTTTTTACTAGACAAAAGACTGACGTGGAACCCACATACGAGACTTAAAAGGATAGAACTCAACCGCAGATTCGGCCGGTTATACAAATTACTAAACAGAAAATCTCATCTTACAGTCGACAACAAATTACTAATATATAAGACAGTACTGAAACCTATATGGACCTACGGACTTGAACTATGGGGGACAACTAAACATTCTAACATCAAACGTATCCAATCCTTCCAATCCAAAGTCCTCCGAACAATAGTTAATGCTCCTTATTACGTTACCAACTGTACCCTACACCATGACCTTAATATTCCATTTATTCTAGACCTGGTACCATCCAAATTCTCCAAATTCCATCAGAACCTTCTTCATCATCCTAATCCTCTTGCTCAATCGCTTTCCAGCTTCACCCATCCCTACAATCCTCCTCGAAGATTGAAACGGCAGTGGCCCCGCGACGTTTTGTAAACATTTATCTGGAGTTCTGACACTGGTCAGATCCTCCACTCATGTACTGTATGTTTGTGGCTATTCCGCTCTGGCTCGGCCTCCACTGGCATACACCAGTGAAGCGCTGAGTGAAGGCGCTGGGATCTCTTGGGTTCCGCTTCTCCCCCACTTGTGGGGGAGCAGCCGAGTCTAGGGTTCCTTTGGCTGATTGTATATATTGTATATAGTTAAGTATGCTTGTATGATTTTTATTTATTTCCCAACTTGTATTTATCTCTACTACAGGTTGTTGTTTTGATTTGTTTCTTGTTGCTTTTTTTTTTTTTGTATATATTTGAATTTATTTATTTCCGATTTTATGTAAATTGACTTTATCATTATTGGCTGTATATATTGTATGAATGTGTACTACATCTCTATTACTACTGTTCATTATGCAACAAATTGTAATATTTCTCAATAAAAAAAAAAAAAAAAAAAAAAAAAAATTTAAGGTGAGTGGGTACTTATATTTGTCTTAAATAGGAAATTTCAGTTTAGGACGACTATTCATTTCCTTACTAGACTTAAAAACGAAGACACATACACAACAAGCCTTCTATCAGGACTACTTGGTTATTTAGACTCATGGGTCCTAAAACGTATATTTCAGATTCATATCACTTCCCCATTTCTCTTCGTGTAGCGCGGACTGACCTGCAGTACGCTTTTGTTTTTAAATTATTCATATAAAACCATTAGTTTCATGGTTCAAAATTAGTAATAAAAAACATTTATTACTAACACAAATAGAACAGTTCAAGGTCTGTATGTTGTTCCCCTGCAGTGCTTTCCGCCTGAAATCTCACACAGGTTTGGTCCACCATTATGGCTTATGCCATATCCGTTTCGCTGAATGAGCATTTGTACTGTGACAATAAGTTCCAAGGTGGAAATGATTTTTTTGACAATTCGACAATTTTATGTGACATTAGGAGAAAAAAATAGGCCACTTTGTTGACAATAATATCTTACTTTATCGGATACAGAACTGAAGTGTTTCGACTTCCTATCGCTTCGAATGGAGCAGCAAAGTGACATTGATTACCAAAAGATACTTAAGAATATTTTTTTCTGATATTTAAACATATTGGTTTATTATTTTCAATAATAAAATTTGCAATTGGGATCACTTGTAGCTGAGTGGCTAGGCATAACAGCCTCCTATGCCAAACGTCACGGGTTCAAACCCGCAAGTGGTCCTAGGGTTTTTTAATGGGAGTTAAAAATCCTTAGTTATGCCGTCCTTCAGAGGTTACGTTAAAAGGTGGTCCCGAATCTGTGCGATGTCAAGAACTCGTTAAAGATCCCTATCCTAATAGCACCTGGATAGGCAAAATTTAGGACTCCTACTGTAGCATCGCCCGATTAGCCATAGTAGTATAAAGTGACGTTAAATAAAAAAACAAAATTTGCAACCGACCAAAATAAAATTCCCCCTTTATATCAAAATTTGAGGACTTACGTTTCAAGATGCATAGAATCCGAAAAATGAATAAAAAAAAAAAAAACCTTTCTTCGCCGCCCGCGGCATTTTCTGAAACTACTTGACCATTTTATTTTTTTAATTCGCCACAAAAACACAAGTCCATATAATGATGATCCTAACACCTAGACGTTGATATCTAGACGCTGGTTATTTTTAAAACGGTGGCCGATTAAAAATAAATGTATTCAATGACTCAGTTATTTCTGAAGATAGAGAAACGCATAAAAACGCGCATAATTTAAAAAGAAAAGAAAGAAAAAAAAATTGAAATTTTACACATAAATACGTCCATAATTCAGTTATTTTTGAGATAGAGAAAAATATTTAGAGTTTTGGAATCAATAATGCGCGATAAAAAGAAATAAAAAAATGGAAAAAAGACAAAGTTGATCTATATATTTGAGTTACAAATTATAATACACGTAATTATACCATAACTCGGTTAATAGAGACAGAAAAGATTAGCAGCTATAAACAAATATATCCTAATATAGTTATTTGGAAATAATAAACCATTGTGTAATTATTTGCGGCGTTTTTAATTGCAAGGCATAGAATCCATTTTATGTGAATGATGTAATAAAGATTAGCATATATTTTTTATTTTTAAAAGTTTAAAATATGCTATTCTTAAGAAAAGTAGTTTAAGATCAAGTTTAGTTTCGATCTATTATATAATACATACTAAAATAATGAGACCAAAATCAAGTTCGACTGGCCTGGCAACCAGTTCTCAACAGCTTTCGACTGCCATAATTAATGCTTTTTTAAGATGGTATACCCTTAAATATAACAAACTACACTTCTTTCTAATTATGTGTTACCATTCGGGGCTATTTTGGACGTTCGCCACACCTCATTCCGACCAATACAGTCTGCCAGGCAATAATATTTTAATATATTCCGTGATATATGATAACACGAAATGCTTTATAAAAAAATTGTATGTTATATATTCGCCTGACCACTATGAATACACCTAACTTCGCTACCAGAAGAGGTTGGTAACATCTAATTATCGAAATTATAAAACATCAAATTATTACACAAGGCCTTGATCACGCTCAGCCGCCAGGTTTTCCCTCAATTAAGGCACCCACTTTAAACAGGCTGGGTCTGCCCCAGGAGATTCTCCATACCCTAGGGTCGTCGTCCAATTAAATTAAAAGAATAAATAACATTCCTTCATAGCCGGGATTCGAACCCAGGACCCGGAAAACAATAGACAAGCGCTCTATCCACTAGACCACGCCGCTCTCACAATCAACAAAAAGAATCGTATACAAATTATTTGAAGTTATTGGTGTTGACTAAGTGACTTTTTTTCTAATTCTAGGAAATTTTATTCTGCACGTTGTACGACGACGGGTGGACACGTTGAAACCTCAATTTTTCAGTGGAGAGGTTTTTTTTTTCTTTCTATATATAGCATTTCCAAGTCAATTGTAACCTTTTCCAAGTCAAATGTAACCCTTTCCATTTCAAATGTAACCTTTTCCAAGTCAAATGTAACCCTTTCCATTTCAAATGTCACCTTTTCTATTTCAAATGTTACCTTTTCCAAGTCAAATGTAACCCTTTCCATTTCAAATGTCACCTTTTCTATTTCAAATGTTACCTTTTCCAAGTCAAATGTCACCTTTTTCTTCACTTCTAGCCTCAAATATTCCGTTTTATTTATTTATTTATTGAAAAATAATTAGTTTAATTAACATTATGACTTTTTTAATAATGTTGGCATATTCTGTAGCTATATTTTTTGTTTTTTAGATATTTGGTATCAAGTTCTGTTTTTACTAGCTATATTTAAAAACATTAATTATCGTCTATTTAGTTTTAAGATAGTTATTGATTTTGAGTTTTTTAGAGGGGAGGGGTAGTTTTTGTGAATAATTAATGTGTTTTCGTGTATTATAATTACTTTTTTCGAGCTGTATTTTTTATCGCTCTTAACAATTATCAACCCCTGTATCAATAAAAAACATAAAAAGCAAAATAATTAATCCCTATATCAATAAAAAAGATTAAAAGTAATTTCGAGATAAATGCGTAGGAGCGATGACAAAATAAAGCTCAAAAAACGTAATCACAAGACCCGAAAAGATAATTACAAACCTCTATAACAATAAAAAATATTAAAAGTAAATACAAGTTGAAATACGCATGAGCGATAAGAGATAATGCTGGAAAAACGTAATCATAGCTCCCCGAAAGCACATTAATTAATTCCTATATCAATAAAAAACATTAAAAATAAATTCGAGTTAAATTGCGTGGGAGCGATGACAAAATAAAACTCAAAAAAAGTAATTATAGGACCCGAAAAAACAATTATCAGCCCCTGTATCAATAAAAAACATAAAAAGTATATTTTAGTTAAAATAAGCGAAAGCGATAAAAAATACGGCTCGAAAAACGTAATCATAACCACCCGAAAGCAAAATAATTAATCCCAATATCAATAAAAAAGATTAAAAGTAATTTCGAGATAAATGCGTAGGAGCGATGGCAAAATAAAACTCAAAAAACGTAATCACAAGCCCGAAAACTTAATTATCATCCTTTATGACATTAAAAAATATTAACAGTAAATTCGAGTTAAAATGCACGCGATTAAGACAATTATCAACCCTTATGACAGTAAAAAATATGAAAAGTAAGTTCGAGTTAAAATGTATGGAAGCAATAAAAAAATAAAACGTAATTATAATACCCGAAAACTCAACTATCACCTCCTACATCAATTAAAAACATTAAAAGTAAATGCGAGTTAACATGCACGCGAGCGATAAAAAATACAGCTCGAAAAAAGTAATTATAATACCCGAAAACACATTAATTATTCACAAAAACTACCCCTCCCCTCTAAAAAACTCAAAATCAATAACTATCTTAAAACTAAATAGACGATAATTAATTTTTTTAAATATAGCTAGTAAAAAACAGAACTTGATACCAAATATCTAAAAAACAAAAAAGATAGCGATAGAATATGCCAAAATTATTAAAAAAGTCATAATGTTAATTAAACTAATTATTTTTCAATAAATAAATAAAACGGAATATTTGAGGCTAGAAGTGAAGAAAAAGGTGACATTTGACTTGGAAAAGGTAACATTTGAAATGGAAAAGGTGACATTTGACTTGGAAAGGGTTACATTTGACTTGGAAAAGGTGACATTTGAAATGGAAAGGGTTACATTTGACTTGGAAATGGTTACATTTGAAATGGAAAAAGTTACATTTGACTTGGAAAAGGTTACAATTGACTTGGAAATGCTATATATTAATGAGCACCTTTAACTTCCAATGTGTTATTTAATTTAATCATTTTCTAAAGTTCTTATCTTTCTACCTTTCGGGGTTTATCACCCCTTTATCAAAGCTATTTAAATAAAATAAAAAAAAAAAAATTGAATCAGATTACATTACATGCTTTATTTTTTTTAAATAAAATTTTTCTCACACATTAGTCTAAATCAATTCTCATATTTAAGAGCATATCTTGTTAGAATGACCAGTAAGAACAGTTGACCAGTGACAGTTGAACCAGTAAGAAGAAAAATCAAAGTGGCAGGAACCCTAAAAGATATATTGGAGGATAATGAAAATAATGTAGTATATAAAATAATGACGATTTAAACGAAATAAAATTCTTCAACAAAATATAATACCATCATTTTCCTTCAGAGTAGACAAATAAAAATCATATATAACATTTTTATTTTATTCATACTTATCATTTAGATCTATTCCTTTATACAGTTGTAAATCTCTATAAATTAGAATAAAATTATACTTCCTGGCTAATATAATTGATTATATTTCTATAATTCAATACTAATTACTTCATTTTGGCTCCCTATCTCTACTTTTTTGAATCCTTGAATTCGCCCCAAAGTAGGTTTTTAAATTTTATTACTTTCACTTACCTATATATATTTATTTTTTGTCAACCCTACCTCGCCTTAGCAGACTATACGGGGGTTTCTCGGACCAGGGGGTGAGGCCGGGGGATTAATTTCGATATTAAAGCCCCCCCTTACCCGAGACGCGAACTCGTAATTTTTTGTTCAAGGTTTTGGTCATCTGGTAAATAGGCAACGCGCGTTTAAAGCAATACGCGCTAACCCACTCAGCCACTCCGCTCCTTCCCCCTCTCCCCCCCCTCAAATTCACTTACCTACATATGAAATATATAGTAAGAAAAAGTATTGCGATCGTGAAAATTATCAGTTAACAAATAACACATTTATATACACTTTTGTATATTTATCCACAAAGAAACATAAACTTCTTACTAATATAATATATTACAACTTTACATTAAGATCATCTTGACCGGAGTACTCTGGCCCTAGGATTTGTGGGGTACATATATGGAGAAATAGTAGAGGGGATGTAGAAAAGGCGGCGGAGATCAAATGAAGGTACATATGGATCACTTAGTACCCATAATGTCCAAGTACATCCTGTAAGGGTTCAGGTATGTGCACAGTTGTCTTGGGCATAAGTCCCTTCGGAGGTAGAGGGCGGCATCCTTTGTAATAGGAGATAATATAAATATTAATCCTAACAATTAATAATATATTGAGGAGTAAATCTCATTCCATAACTATCGAATTCCAGTTTTCAACGGAAATACACGTTTTGGGGTTCCCTGAGTCCTAATAACCAAGTCTCGCCAAAAGTGTGTGTGTGTGTGTGTGTGTGTGTGTAAGTCTAGCACAAAAAAGAAAAGTCGTACGAAACTAAAGTTTGATATTTGAGAGAACTATGCGCCCGAGATATTCAATAACTTTATCACCAAAATCGGCGGGCCGGGAGATTTTCTCAAATAATAAAATTTAATGAGCTTTAATATCATATATGTTTTATTCTGACTGAAATAGTCTGAAAGGGCTTAAATAGGGAATATTCTATTTTCTTCCTCTAAAATACCTATCTTTATTTACGTAGATTCTAAGATAATAACTTTATTATCTTTTAAGCATTAATAAAAAAGGAATAAATATATAAGTTCAATTAATTCGAAAACTCAATAGAGCAAAATTGTTTTTTATGGAATTTATGTAATTTGAAAATTAAAAATAGTAATATAGACGTATAATATAGCGTTCGAAACCTAAATATCAAACAATTCTTAAATTGATTTTAACAACGGAGGTAAACGAAAGTCGTGTGTTGAGCACACCAGATTTTTTACCATTAAATAAAACGATGCCGAAAAAAATTGACTCTTTCAAAATAATCTATTAAAAACATATAAAAAAATGTAATTTAAACCACAGCAAAATATATTAAATTTTAACCACTCAAGCTTACTCTTAAATTGCATGTTTACTCAAATATTTGTGCGGAATAGTGAAAAGTTTTTTCGTTTTTTTCAGGAATAGTGATTTATTTCTGGCAGGGAGCTCAGCTTGATGAACTTAGCTTCAAGCCTAGCGCTCCTAACATTGCCTGATAATCTTAAGGCCTTACAGAGATTACCAAATCTTCATATAGTAAAAAATGAATTACACGCCAATATTCGTTTATTTTCTTCACTACCTTGGCAATCCCAAGCGTTTGACACAGATCGGAACATGCAAGAATACGTTTCATAGTTTCGGTTTTTGTCACATGAATTCAAATCGAAGAGAACGTGGGTTGAGGAAGGACGACTGATCTAAGTGTTAGTAATCATTGGCCAATCCGTCTCAACCTTCGATTAATGTTGCATAAAATACGTTAAACTGTTGAGTCTGGCGCTCGAATAGTAATTGTCTATGAAGCTTGCTTTTCAGCAGAAAGTAGAAAAGAGAATTCGAAATTTTGTGGTAGGATTGCATTTGTAAGATTCGAGCTGTGGTCTGGTCATGGCAGAAGAACCACTATCTCCCTAATCTCCGGGAAACCAGTTTGATCCTCTTCACATCTGGATTTCCATTCTAATGTTCTTGTCATTTAAATTTTGTTTTTGCCATCGGTGATTTGGAGCTATTAATTATTCTGCCAGGAACCGTTCCACTCACTGATTACATGAAATTAACCGTGATTAACTTTTTGTAAACTTGACAAGATGGATAGCAATATTTGCTACTGTACTTCTCAACTGTGATATTAAAATTTAGGTTTCAATCTCAAAAGGCGAACTCAAAATTAAATAAATGTATTATTTTTTATTATTTTTTTTTTTTTTTTATTTACAAAATTAATCTTTATTTGTACATCTGCACAGTTTTGAAAACATTGATTGGAAATCCATTACAATGCGCTACTTATTTGTTAAAACTAATTTTGTACATCAATTGTTTTTATTGTTGGTAAAAATTAAAAAAACCCAACTAAGAAAAGAAAACAAAAAAAAAGAGAAACTAAATAACAAAAAAAAAATAATAAAAATTAAAATAAATAATTAAACAAAATTATAGTTATTAAAATCATATGATGGAATTGAGTAATTTAGAATTTTATAACAGTATATGTTTAGTTCTCTTATGTCTATATTTAGAGGTTGATAGGTTAGTATAATTACCAATTTGTTTCATAAGGGTATCGTCTGTCAGTTGGTATTTAGAGAAAAATTATTGTGTTTGTTGGTGTATAAATTCTTGTATTGTAGGCATGTCCAGACCTTTGTGCATGGTAGTTATTTTTGTGAATGGTGGATAATTATTAATTATTCTTAGACATCTATTTTGTAGTACTTGCAATTTTTTAATATGTGTTTTGCTTGTAAGACTCCAGGTTGGGCATGCATATGTAATTATAGGTCTGATAACAGATTTATATAAAATTAGTTTGTTTTTTGGTGTTAATTTTGAATGTTTATTAAAGTAGGGGTACATTTTATATAATAATTTACGGGCACTATTTATTTTATTGGCTAAGTGACGTTTGAAAAGTAATTTATAGTCCGGAGTGACTCCTAAATACTTAACGTGTTTTGAAATGGCCATTGTTACGCTATTGAGTGGTATAGTAGAGGGAACATTGGGTCTGCGTTTTGTAAATATTATTGCTTCAGTTTTTTCTATGTTGGTTTTTAGTCCCCACTGACTCAGGTATTTCGTGGTTTTAATGAAAGCTTCTTTTAGTCTTTTAGTGATAGCGGATATTCTAAATGAGGATGCTAGAATTGCAGTGTCGTCGGCAAATAGTGCAATTTTTGTTTTGCCGTTTTTGGGGATATCGTTGATAAATAAATTAAATAACAGAGGGCTAAGGCATGATCCTTAAGGTAATCCAGTCTTAGGGTACCTTTTTGTCGAACAGCAGTTGTTTAGTGAAACATAGAAAGATCTGTTATTTATGAAGGAAATGTATTCATTGATTTATTATCGAAAACCCACTTCTGACTGTTAAGCAATTTTGTGTCTTGGTGTTGAGTCAACAGCGATATCTAAACGAAATGTTATATTGGGTTGTAAAATAGGTTCGTGGCGTTTTTTAATATTTCAATTTAATCCTCTGTGTGTATATAAAATCATATTTACTTGGCCTAGAAGGTTTATATATTCTAAATAGGAAACTCTGCAAATTATTACACAATGGTTTATTATTTCCAAATAACAATATTAGGTATAACTGTTTATAAAGCTGTTAAAAGGCATTTAACTAATATGAAAAGAAATAAAAAAATCTTTGTTCTTCGCGTTATCTTAATCTCGAAAATCTTTTCATTTTTCATTATCTTCAATAGTAACCGATTTTTGGTGGAATTACATCCATTATAATTTGGTACTTAAATATACATGTTTTTATTTTATTAAAAAAAAATTAATATATCGCCCTTAACTGATTCTAAAACTCTATACATATTTTTCTCCATCTTCAAAAATAACTGAGTTATAAGCGTAGTTATGGGTGAAATTTTAATTTTTTTTCTCTCTCTTTTCTATAATTATTCGCGTTTTTTTTTTTTGTTGAAAAACAATAAGTAATTTTTTCTATATATTCTAAAATAACGTAGTTATACGATTATATATAGGTGAGATTTCATTTATTCGGATTCTACGCATCTTGAAACGTAAGCTCTCCATTTTTACCGTTTTTTTTTTTTTTTTTTTTTTTATTTTTTTATTACAAAGGTTCATTATTGAAAACAATAAACCAAAAAGGATTAGTAAAGGTACTCTTATGCATCAGTTTCAACCGAGATTCCTTATCTTTAAGTGGTATTTTGCTTGCTCAAAATGGAAGAGAAAAAATAATTCATTTTCGTCCTTTAATCAAACCCTTTCCTGGAAAAATCATGTTTCCGAAATCTCCCGTCGTACATTCTCCACCTTAAAACTTTGGAATTACCTCCGTCCCTTTCTTCCTTTAGAAACCCGTAAGCTTTTGGTAAGCTCCTTAATATTTCCCCACTTAATATATCCAGGAAACAAAAGATACACCTCTGGTAAACTCGATTTTTATGAAGAGTTGAAGTGGCTTTACCCTTCCTACCGCCGTAAGTACTTCCTGGCATCCTTCCTCTACCAAATTATCCAATCCCGGTGTCCGTTTTACATCTCTTATATTCAAATCCTCCGTTCGTTCCCGTTACACCCGCTTACGGCCTTCAGATCTGTATATGACGTCCCATCGATCCACAGCTTTCAATAGATCTTTCTTAATCCGATCCGCCTCTCTATGTAACTCCATTCCCCCTAATATCCGTGACTCCCAAAGCCTCTCCACATTCAAATCCCGTCTATTTAGCCATTTCCTATCAATCCAATTTCTAAATAATCCCAAGTAGATGCTAATTTCAAGAATAATCAAAAAATAAATAATAGAACAGATTTACTTATTTAATTATCATTTTCAAGGGTAAATTCAACAGCAAATATTTGAAATTATTATCTTTTCAAAGAAGCAAAGTTAAATTACATATATGTTTAAAGAAGAATAGTAATTTCCTTTGTTTTTAAAAACTGTATACATACATGCATATATTGGTGTGTGTATATGTGTATGTATAGTATATATATATATATATATATATATATATATATATATATATATATATATTTCTTTTATCTGATTAATGTTTTTTTTTAGAATTTTTTGTTCTCATGTTAACATAAATTTATGTTTCTGGTTTGTACATTTTTATTATAATTTAGCTTTTAAGTTATTTTATTTGTTCATGTTATTAGTTTAATTCTTTTCTGTTTGTCATTCATTTTACTCTAAGACTTTAGTCTTAATTCCACCTTTTTATTTACTGATATGTTATTCTGAAGGGAATTGTCCCAGAATAAATAAAGAATTATTATTATTATTATTATTATTATTTAATGATTTTTTCTTTCCAAAACGTACCTACACGCGTCTGTAAGACCATGATATGGTCTAAGTGGAGATGTAGAACCTTTCATCGACAATGAACAGCTGGTCTCCCTCATTTTTGCTGAAGACCAGGTTGTGCACGGAGGAAGGTGTACCTTGATATGGTGATGTGCTCTCTATGGGACTGCTACGAGTCCATGCGTTCGGAGAAAATAAAACAAATTAAGCTCGAAAAGCACACGCATGCTGAACTCGGTTCTGTGGAACGAGATGATTCTAAAGGAGATTAAACGAAGAATCTTCCACACCATCGTCGAACCGATCTTAACGTATGCAGCTGAAACATGACATCCCTGCTCTATTCAAAGCTTCAAGCAGTGGAGATGGGGATCCCTACGTGTAACAAGAATGTAAAGACTTCGGAATGATGCCATTCGAAAGAGATTGGAGGTTCGTCTATCTGTCAACAACTGAGTTGGACAGCGAAGGCTAAGATGGTATGGCCATGTAAGTCGAATGTCTACATACCGATGGCCAAATCGGTAGATACATTGTAGAAGGCAACCCATGTTGGAACGTCTATAAAAGGTAAGTATTTCCGAAAAGAAAACTAAATAATTTGCAAATAACAAAATTTGCATTGTGTATGGCATTTATGGCAATTATGGGTGTATTTTAACAGATTGCAATATCTAAAACAGGCGTTAATCAAAACATGAATATATTACCAGATCTAATCCCTATGGGCTTAATGAGCTTACTAAAATGCTTAAATTCCTTTGGGAAATCCAAGTATAATATTACATTAATCGTCGAGTACGCAACCATCATCTTAATATCTATAATAAAAAGTACTGATATATGTATACTGATTTATTTTACCTTCAGTCTAGCAGAGAATGGAGGAGTTACACAATAATTACTTGATCGGGAAATCCAGGTCAGATCCCACAGTTTACTTTTCACTTTGAAACATATTTCACGTCTGTAAGGATATCTGCTTATTAAAATGTAAAAATAAAAAATCTGGTGCGGGCAACACACGACTTTCACTTACCTCCGTTTATAGAAACGATTAAAGAACTTTCAAATACAGTTAGAGATAAAAATGAGAGAAACCATTAAACATGATGATTTGGTACTGCTAGGTGAAGACACGGAAAACCATACAACTAAATACAACTGTGTTAATAAAAACCAGTAAAGAAATAGGACTCGAAATAAATACCGATATGACGAAATATATGATAAGTACGATAGCAGAAACGGTGGCGATTTTAGTGATATTGATATATCGGGGCATACTTTAGAACAAGTAGAGAAATTCAAGTATTTAGGTTCAGTGATAACAAGAAAAAATGAAATCCAGGAAGAAACAAAGTCCCGGTTAAAGGTGGGAAATGCGTGTTATTATTCAGTTGCTAAGTTACTTAGTTCGCGACTTCTATCTAAAAACTTAAAGGTTGGAATTTATAAAACTATTATTCTTCCGACGGTTATTTACGGATGTGAAACGTGGCCACTTACTTTTCGAAAATAAGGTACTGCATAAAATATTTGGTCCGAAGATGGATGAGGCCACTGGGGACTTAAGAAGGTTGCACAATGCGGAAATGGCGGAGCTTGTACCCTGTGAATATAATTGAGTTGATAGCATCGCGGAGACTCAAATGGGCGAGCAAAGTTGTCGGGCTCGGTGAGGATCGGATTCCGAGAATGTTGGTAAATGCTGATCCGACTGTTAGGCGTTCGAAAGGTAGGCCGAAACGACGATGGGAGGATTGCGTTAAGGCTGATCTTGGGTGCTTGGGCTTGAACGGTGAACATTGGACGAGTCTGTGCAGGCGAAGTTTAGCAGTATCGGGATCGGAATCTTCGGGTTCGGTAAGCCTATTATTATTATTAATCTAAAAAGCTATGATGCCAGACTTGCATGGAATTTTCGAGAAAAACCAGTATCTTCGTCTACCACTGTAACTATTCCGTTTTTCACGAACATTAAAAATTATTTATTCTTTAAATGTCTACCTAAATACACAGAAGTAGCGAAAAATACTGGTATTTTTATTAATTATTTGAACGATCATTCCATACATCATCATAGCTTTATAGACTAACATTTTAACTAGTTTTACACTTTTATCCTAATGATATGAAAGGTATATATAAAAAAATCATTCTTGTTACTTATTTGAATATATCCTTCTTCTTATATAAATAAAGCATATAGTGTTATGTTAATATCCATGAAAAAAAAAAAAAAAAAATTGCATCCAATAGAAGATATTGCTAATATTATAAATATAAAAGAGTCGAGATTAACTTATTCAAAAATCTAGTGCGTGCAACACACGACTTTCACTTACCTCCGTTGTGTAAAATTTAAGGATTTTCAAATACAGTAAGATATAACAAAATAACCTGTTTCCACTCGCCTGCAATACGTCCTGATGATGACCCACAAAGGGGGTCGAAACGTTGGCAGAAAATAAATGCTTGAAACTACCTAATTGTTTCATTCACTAACTGCCACCCGTACTAATTCCTTCTATTAATATAATTTAATATTATTCCCCATACCGCTATGAGTCACGGGATGAACTTTATTTAATTGCTCTCAATAGCTTTTTGCTATATTGCTACGTCAGCTTTGAAAAGGTTATCAACGTTGAGATGGTATTTCCATTAGCTTATAGTGTTTCTTCAATATCATTTCATTGAGCTATTATTAGTATTTACATGGGTAATTTATTGTATTGAAAAAGCGTTAAGTTCATTAGTAAGATTATTAATTTAATATTCAATCAACTAATATGTTATAGTCAACATCTGAAATTAACTATTAACTCCATTTGAAATCGACCAGACCTTGCCGCTCAACATTTTTTATTTTAATGATTTTTTAACCAGTTATTCTACATCTTTTCATCACACACACACTTGTGAGACTTGGTTATTTGGAATCAGAGGATTCTGAAAGGTGTATTTCCGTTGAAAACTGAAATTCGAAAATTTTCGCGATCTCAATACTTTCCCTTACTATATATTTTATATCAGCCATTGAAGAATGGTGTCAAAACTGGAGAATCAAAATAAATCCTAATAAATCCCATCAAATCACCTTCACTCTACGTCGTAAGCCTATGACTTCCTGCCCCACCGTATCCTTTAACAATATCCTACTTACTCCTGTTGAACAGATTCGGTACTTAGGACTCCACCTCGACAAACGCCTAACATGGAATCCTCATACTAGACTGAAACGACAGGAAACTGCTCGTAGATACAGATTACTACAACACTTACTTGACAAACGTTCAAAACTTCCTACTTACTACAAAAAACTCATTTATATCACAATTATCAGGCCTATTTGGACCTATGGCATTGAGCTATGGGGGTCTACTAAACCATCGAATTCCTCTCGCATCCAATCCTTGCAGTCCAAAATCCTTCGTAAAATCCTCAATGCTCCTTACTTTGTTACTAATAAAATCATCCATAAAGACCTAAATATCCCATTAGTTGAAGACTTGGCCCGTTACAGATATACCTCTTTTCATTCCAAACTCCCTGCCCACTCAAACCCGCTTATCCGTGACCTCTCCTCCATATCTATTCCCGACAACTCACCGAGGCGCCTTAAAAGAAGATGGCCAAGAGACCTTCTAACATAAGACATTGGAGTGCTACCAATGGGTAGTTTCTTCTCAGGACTATCATGTGTACTGATCATATATAAAGCCTATTCACTTGTTGTATTTATTTAATACAGTTGTAAATTTCTTTAAATAAATAAATAAAAAAAAAATATATATTTTATATATATGTAAGTGAAAGTAATAATATTATATTTTTTCCTTTTTCTATATTATATAACCTTTCCTATTAACATCTAATATCTTGTCAGTTTTGACTATTTTTTACCTAGATATTTAGGATTTCTAGGATCGGATGTACACGAGTATGTTTTCTATTGATTAAGTTAGATCTTCAATTTACATATATGACTATACATTTATGAAGCACCCTATATATTATACAGTTGTAAATTTCATAAAACATATTTAAGAAATTACAATGAATGAACACAGTTGGGAAACTTTATGCATGAACGGCAACACGCCCGTAGCGAACTTTCGTTCATGAGTGAATGTACTTAACTTTTGTTCTTGTTACGCGAAAACCGGTGACCGGGCTGAAAACAACCGGCTGTGCCTGGTTACACTCAATTCCTCTAACTCACCGCAACCGCTAGGTCCTGAACCAATAGGGAAAGTTAACAACTTATCCAACTATTTCAAACTGATTCTCGTGTGATGCCTTCCACAGAATAAAAAAAACAACTAAAAATAATAAATACACTGTGTTGAGTAGTCGATATCCTGTTGGTAAAGAGTCGGATTGCATTACTATCCTATGTGAAGCCATTTTCTGGTTTGAAAAATATATTTAGGCAGGCATTACAAATATTATTATTGTTAAATACTAAAATTGCAGTAAATTAGAACGGATGGTCCAAACGTCCGATTGCAAGATAGTAAAAAAAAGTTTGTTTCTTCAAAGTTTTTTTTTTATTTATATTTTATCGAATTTTACAACTGTATATTACATAAATACAATAAGTAAAACCGATGAATTATAATAAAAGGCGTAAAAGGCTTGTGAAGAAACTACTAGTACTTCGATGTTTATTTAAGTAAGTAGATCCCGAGGCCATCTTCTTTTCAATCGCCTCGCAGGGTTGTCAGGAATATGTGAGGTTGATAGGTTGCGGAAAAGAGGGTTTATATGGATTGGCTCAAAGTTTTTAAAATTCTAGTTTTATTTTTTAGAGAAAGCTTGTTATGTCATTCTAAATGAAAACTGAAAAGTACCTCTTTCCTTGCTGCTGGACGCTTCTCCATTTGTAGGACTTGGTGAAAACACCAATCAGGTATCTTGGCAAGTAGGGATACATTTTGGACGTATTTTTATATGCTAGATCAAATGACCTGAAAACCACGTCAATACGACCTATAGTGTATAAGTTAATAGGGTTTTTACATTTAAAAAAAAAGAAGAAATCAAGAATTTTTCTGTGGAGATTTTTTTTTTTTTTTTTTTATTTATATCTTTTCTCCTATTCACATTTTGATTTATTTAACAAAATCTGTCACACTGGAAAATAGGTATTAAAGCTATAAGAAATCATTCATGCCAGAAATCAAATAAATAAATACAAAGAAAAAGAAAGAAAACTAGTTAAATAAAAAAAGTAAAATATAAATGAAATAAAAAATAATAGCCTTGGCGACATATATTGACTCCTTTAGAACTCCGAATCAATCTCCGACAACCACAAATGGATGTCGAGGCATAATTAAAGGAGATCCCAGCGCCTCTAATTCAGACACTGGTCTTGTAAGTCAGTGGAAGAAGGGTTAGTGCCAGAAGCCATAGAGAGCAGTTAAATGCGAAAATAAACAATTTTTTTTTTTTACCCAAAAGTATAAGTTCCTTATATATTGATAGATGAGATTGTAATATATAACATTTATCAGGATGAAAGGTGCACACCCTGAAGAAACTTCATATAAAATGCATTTATTGTGCCAGCAGTTACAAAACAAAAGAATAAAAAATATGGTTAAACAGCATTTAGGTCAAGTTCATAACCAATTAAAGTAGTATTTTAAACCAATAATAATAATAGCTTTATAGGCATCAGTCTAGACAAAAGTCTCTCCCATAGGGAGGAATTTATAGAAGTTGGCTATAGTAAGAAATAAATAGATAAATAATTAAAATATAGAACAGCAAATAATTCAAAGAAAGAAAAACAAAAATAAGTATACAAAAAACCTCAACAACTTAAAGAAGAGTCCTTAGAAAATAAACCAAAATTAAACACAAAACTATATATTCATTAAAAAAAATTTCTACTATGATTTGCCTCTCACAACCAGCCACCAGTTTTTACCTACAGTCTGCGTCAATTCATCCCACGACTTGCGATGTGGCCCCCTCTGTCTGCTGTCCTCTCTCGGGATCCACTCCGTGCAAGCTCTGGTCCATCTCTAGTCTTTCAGTCTGGCCAAGTGCCAAGCTCAGCCCTTAGACTTTTAATGTTTAACTTCTGAACAATATTTTCGTTTTTTATTCTTCCCCGTTTCTTTATATACATTAAACTCCTCAGAAGCTGCATATGCATGGATATCAGGCTCAGATCATGTTTTCTTGTTAGTGCCCGGGTTTGATCCCCATAAAGAACCGCGGGATATACACATGTGGTTAGAACTTTATTTTTGAAATCCAGTGATACAATGCTTTCAAAGATCTTTTGGAGCTATTTTATAGATTTTCAGAATTTTAATTTAGACGTAAATAAAATATCTATACCCTGTAATGCTTAAGTTATTGAAATCAAAACATTTCACAAGTAAAATCTGGTGCGGACAACACAAGACTTTCACTTACCTCCATTATTAAAATCAATGAAAGAATTTTCAAATACAGTTAAAAATAAAAATACCTGTAACTATTAAAGAATTAATTAAATTGAATTTCTACAGGAACATGTGTTTTATTAAAAAATCTATTATATTATTATCTAAAATAATCAGTTAGTTTTATCTTCTTTTTATCACTCTCTATTAACTTCGAAAAACTTGTGTATAATATTTTTTTTTTAATCTTTAGCTTTCCAACGGTATATCATACATGTATATTACTGTTCTTATGTTCAAAAACGAAAAATTGCATTAAAAAAATATTTTTTCTGTTTTCTCCTTTAGTTGGGTATCGAATTTATTCAATTTATATATTTACCCGTTTTTCATCAGTGGTAACAAGATAATATAGTTATATTTACAAATTAAACAAAATTAAAGGTACTTTAGAGAAAGAAAATTTAAAATATCGACATTTAAGCCCTGTCTCATCAGTTTCACTGTCTCACTGTTTCATTCTCATCAGAATGAAACCTGCATGATATTAAAGCCTATTAAATTTGACATCGATATAGCGAGTTTAATCAAAATCGTCGGAACCGTTTTCGAAAAATCGAAAAAAGTTGCAAAATACATGGTATAAAGTGGCTCTTCTGGTAAGCTCATTTTGATGAAAAAAGTTTTGTAACGTCTCGGACGTATATTTGTCTAAAATATGAAATTTCAGTTTCATAGGACTTACTGTTTCCGCATGGGAGTTACCACACACACACAGACCTTTTTGCGGGACTTGGTTATTTGGACTCAGGGGACCCTAAAATGTGTATTTCCGTTGAAAACTGGAATTCGAAAATTTTCACGATCGCAATACTTTCCCTTCCTATATATAGTAAGTGAAAGTAATAAAATAAAAGATATAAACAATTTCATCAAATGATTGTATGCCCCAGGACTTCTCCCACATATCATTTGTAGGTACTTATATCATATCCCTAACCTTTCAAGTAAAGGATTTCAACCTCAAATTCTGACATCCCATTTGATTGCAAAAGACATATTACCAACCCCGGTTTCGCTTATGCCAAGCGGACCAAGCATACATCTAGAGGATTAAGCCCTGCTTGGCAGGCTGCGAGCGGTAGCCATGAAATCTATATTGGCTCAGAGCGTTACGTAAGGTGAAATGAGACGTGGAAAAGAACTAAGGACAAATATAGTCTGGGGACTAACCTGCGCAACTTACCGCTCGGGGAAAGCTGGTTCTGACTTCCACGTAACCCCGGGGCATTTCAAATGTGTGCTTCGGTTTTGAATCCATAATCGTGGACTGGTTGGGAGGACATCTTCTGTATTCAGTTCTGAAATATTCGTTACCTTAATGATCATTACAAAATCCGCATGGATAAATAATTCGAAGAGGCCTGATTAATTCTTTTAGGCGACCGTACGCTTTCAACAAAAACAAAATTCTGTTCGAGAATCTGCTTCAGGCTGCAGTCAACAAATAAAACACACTAATTAGATAAACTTATTTTTATCGTATGCTGCCATTTCTTTCTACATTGTGGATCTCCATCAAGAGAAACAAGATATAGTCCGGTCAATAGAGGTTGAAAAGGAGGGTTCACCCTACAAAAGGCGCGTCATTTTATTTCATTTTTACATTCACTTACTATATATAGTAAGGGGAAGTATTGCGATCGTGAAAATTTTCGAATTCCAGTTTTCAACGGAAATACACGTTTTAGGGTCCTCTGAGTCCAAATAACCAAGTCCCGCAAAAAGGTCTGTGTGTGTGTGTGTGTGTGTGTGTCTGTGTGTGTGTGTGGTAACTCCCGGGCGGAAACGGTAAGTCCTATGAAAGTGGAATTTCATATTTAAGACAACTATACGCCCGAGACGTGACAAAACCTTTTTAATCAAAATGAGCTTACCAGAAGAGGCACTTTATACCATGCATTTTGCACCTTTTTTCGATTTTCGATTTAATGGGCTTTAATATCATGTAGGTTTTATTTGGATAAAAATGGTTTGACAGGGCTTAAATGCCGATATTTTAAATTGTCTTCCCCTAAAGTACTTTTAATTTTGTAGATTCAATAATAATAACTAGATTATCTTGTTAACGCTGATGAAAAACAGGTAAATATATAAATTGAATAAATTCGATACCCAACTAAAGGAGAAAACAGAAAAAATATTTTTTTAATGCAATTTTTCGTATTTGAACATAAGAGCAGTAATATACATGTATGATATACCGTTGGAACGCTAAAGATTTTAGAAAAAAATATCATCTCATACACAAGCTTTTAAAAGTTAATAGAGAGTGATGTAATGAACATAAAACTAACTAAAGGTCACGGGTTCAAACCCGCAGGTGGTCCTAGGATTTTTTAATGGGAGTAAAAAATCCTTAGCTACGCCGTCCTTCGGAGGGGACGTTAAAAGGTGGTCCCGAGCCTGTGCGATGTCAGGTACTCGTTAAAGATCCCTATCCTAATAAAACCTGGATAGGCAAAATTTAGGACTCCCACTGTAGCATCGTCCGATTAGCCATAGTAGCATAAAGTGACGTTAAATGAATAAACAAACAAACATAAAACTAACTGATTATTTTAGATAATAATATAATATATTTTTTAATGAAACACATGTTTCTATAGAAATTTAATTTGATTAATTCCTTAATAGTTTCACGTATTTTTATTTCTAACTGTAAAATTTGAAATTGAAAATTCTTTCATTGATTTTAAAAATCGAGGTAAGTGAAAGTCGTGTATTGCCCGCACCAGATCTTTTTGATTTTTTTTAGGACCATTAGATAATGTTTAATCCAAGTACCCCTCTCAAACTTATTTCTTTGCCCGCCATTTTGAAAATACGGTAAACCTTGGCACTATTTACAGTTTTTGTCCACTAGCGCACTCCAACTGCATTTTTCGATTTTTTAGGGTTAATAAAAATTCAGAAAACAAAACTTCCGACAAATTCGTTTTGGAAAGATTTTTTTCAAGACCAGGCGTATTCAAGTTACGAAAAGGCGAAAATAGAGGAAATTTGAGAATTTTGCAAACTTTTCATCTTCGTTCCAATTTTCCACCTCAAAAACATAGAAAAGACTTGATCTCAGTTAGAAGTTTATAAAAGAAAGTTGTACAGAATTTAATAATCTTTAAAACCCTTGTATTAAAAACTTTTTTTTTTACGTGCAATGGTAAGAGCGTAAATTTATGAAAATCAGAAAAAGTGCATATTTTTTTATTCTGCCCTAAAACGGTGTTTGGTGAAAGTTTTTCGTTTTTTAAGTTTTAATGATATTTTAAGTATTTTTTTATCACAGAGAATGCGTGTAAATCATATATAAATAATTTACATAGATAAGGGAGAGAAAAAATTCGTAACACATATAGTGATAAAAAAGTTTGGGTGTATTTTAAAAATGTAAATTATAAAACAATACATTACAATGATAAGCAATGTATATTAAAATAAGAAGTTCAAAAAATAAAGGAACGGGAGGGGGACTATTAAAAATTGGAAATGCATCACAGGGTGTTTTGGTAGGGCTGACCCTTCGGTATGGACGTAGATTCCGAATTTATCGAAGGTCGTGTTCTAATCTTCCTAAAATAAAACAGAAAATATAGCAACATACTTAAATATTATAGATACAAATAATGATAATATGATACATAATCTGATGATGATAAGCATAACAATTTTTTTACAAAACTTTAGACTTTAATATAGAAGTAAAAATAAATACAGTAGCTCACAGTGAAAAGGATACACCTACTATATTTCTATAAATATGTCAAAAATAAGTTATTGCGCTTATTTTTATATGACCTATAAGTGTATATGGAATGAGAATACATTCTTAATTACAGATTAACTTGCCCAGCTCTCTAACATTAGCAATGGATTAAATAAAGCAACATAAGAGGAATACAAAGCTTTGGCCTATCTCACAGTGAAAATGATACACCAGTCATGTTGCCATTTTTTACACCACTTGTTGTTTTTAATCTGTTTTAGTTCTATCCAGGCTTTCAGTGTCTTCTGCGCTATCAGTCTCTAAGACAATTTTATTATATTATTTTGTGATTGTTTTTGTTTTATTATAATAGATCGGCACACAACGGTAAGAGATAGAGAACTCATTGTACAACAGTTCAGCAGAGGAAAATCGTATTGAGAAATTGGCGAACTTTTTCAGAAAAGTCATTCAACAGTACAACACATTGTAAAAAGATATAAAAGGGGAAATAGGCTTTTAATAAGAAGAGGAAAAGTCCCAAAAAGATACTTTCCGATGCTGACGAAAGGTGGATTATGAGATATTGAAAAAAAAAAACCAAGAATGAGTGCACCAAAAATTGCAATTTAAGTGGAATATTATTTAAAGAAGATTGTTAGTGCGGAAACTGAGCGTCGCGTCCTACGGAAACACAATTTTCATGGTAGAGTTGCTAGTCGTTCATAGTCCATTAGTAAAAAATATCAAAAAGACCGGCTAAAATTTGCAAATGAACACATTTCCAAAGATTGTGACTTTTGGAAAAAGTTTATTTTTGGTGATGAAAACAAATTTAACATTTTTTGGGACGGATGGACGTGGATACGTTTGTAGAAAACCAGGGAAAGCATTTTCCATGCTAAATCTCTTACCGACTGTGAAATATGGAGGTGGGAGTGTGATGGTGTGGGGATGCAATACAGCCTCTGGTGTGGGAAATCTGCATTTCATAGAAGGTATAATGAATAATCATTGATATGTGGACATATTAAGGCAAAATCTCAGGGTAAGTGCTGAAAAACTTGGATTAAAAGATATTTTTACTTTTTACCAAGATAATTACCCCAAGCATTCTTCGTTGATAGTGAAAGAATGGCTTACATTTAACTGTCCCAAACTTATAAAGACACCTGCGCAGTCACCAGATTTAAATGTCATTGAACATTTGTGGGCAAAATTGGAGACAGAAATTCGAAAACATAATATTACAAACAAACAAAATCTAAAAAAGGCACTCTTGGAAGAATGGGAGAAAATTAGCAAAGATTTTACCCAAAAACACGTGGAATCCATCCCAAACCGCTTAAGAGAAGTAATTAATAACAAAGGACTTCCAACAAGATATTAAAGTTGTATAAAATTACTTTTAAATTGAATTTTATTAAAGTGTATCATTTTCACTGTGGGGTCTGGAATTTCATTTTGTTATTTTTATGCTCAGGCATTATTAATTATTGTTCAAGAGAGATATTTTTTTTTTCTTGATAAAATGTGTAATATTTTAGGGAGAATCTTTTTCAAAAAAATATATTTTTGTACATAAGAAATGAACATATTGTGAAATTTGTATGGTGTATCATTTTCACTGTGAGCTACTGTATGTAGAAAGGTACCTTTACTGAGCCATGTCTAAGCATAAAAATGTTAAAAATGTTGAGCCTTATTGTACCTACGAGTATATTTTTTTGTTTTTTCCATTGTATAATTTTGTTAAACTTTTTAAAAACAAAGATAAGCTGTAGTATTTACACTTAGAGGGGAAAACCTTCAGGGTTTTTACATGAACCCCTCACCATACTACCTACGTTTATGGTTTTCCTCAGTTTATGCTTGGACATGGCTCAGTAGTAGTACGTTTCTATATATATTTTTTTTACTTCTATATTAAAGTCTAAAGTTTTGTAAACTTTTTTTTTTATGCTTATCATCATCAGATTATCATTATTTGTATCTATAATATTTAAGTATGTTGGTATATTTTCTGTTTTATTTTAAATGTCATCATTGTCACTAAATTCAAAAGAAAATTTTCATTATCATATAAATATGTATCTCTTTTGTTCTGATGTTTGTAGTCCTGATGATGGCTCACAAGGTTGAGCCGAAACGTTGGCAAAATTAAATATTTTCAAAAAATGACTGATTCCTGATTATTCCACTTATAATAGTTCGTCATTTATAATCTACAGTTGACTATTCATCCTCAATATTTTCTAAATAGCCTCTGAAATAAATATTATCTACATGCTTGATGAAAGAATTGGGGGATGAATGCACCCATTGTGCAGCTAAGACTATTATTTGAAAAGGAAGATCTCGAGGCCGCTTTCTACTCAGGCGCCTCCGGGGATTATCAGGGTTTTGTTAGCGGACAAAGGTAAGGCGCTGATAGCCAGTGAGTGAATGGATTTAACAATGCTGTGGTGGCTTGTCTCCTTCGGGGTAAGTCGCCCACAATGGGGGAATTAAAGCCATTGTCTAGGCCTATCGGTTTCTCAAGTAAATACACATTTTAAAAAGGATTCGGGATTAGATATGGGAAGAATACTGTGGTATTTTGGTGAGTAATTTAGAGTTATTGGAAACTTTACCATAATATGAAAATAATTTTATTTATGTACTAATTTCTTTTGGTTTTTGAGGACATGAATGTTAGAATAATCTTTATATCTGTATAAAAGGTTAATGCGATTTGGGTTTCCGTCATATAGGGCATTCTTTCCTAATGATTTTTAAGTAAGGTACATTGCTATGTATTTTTCTCTTTAAGTGGGAAAAATATATTTTCTGTAACCAAGTCATCAAAAAATTATTCCTGAAACATAAGCAGTAGAATAGACGTGAAATATACAGTTGAAAAGCGCAAGGTTTTAGAAAACATAAAATCTAATTAAATAAATAGTAAAAGTTAATATAAAGTTGTTGATCTTATGAACTCATGAACATATGTTATGGGGAATGAGGGAGGTTATAATAGCTAAGTGTTGCAAATGTCCGTATGCAATATTCATTACCCAATTATTACTAAGCTGTTAAAATAAACGGTAAGTTGTTAATTATTTATAAAAGAAATTCCAATTTTACTCGATTTTCCGGTCATCGCGGTTTCTCAAAAATGACTATGGTTGTGAAGCTGAAATTTTCCCTGGAGGTTCGTCTTAGTGTCTAGATGTGCAATAAGGCTGGTTTTGGGAAAATTAGTCCTCTAAGAGAATTAAAAAATGTATTTCTAAAACGTAAAACAAAATTGGTTTTCGAATAACTCAAAAACTATAAGCATCCTCAAAAACTATAAGTACTCATTTAAATGACAATCAAATTTCTGATTATCTAGAAGGAAAATCGTCTTAATCTGATCAGTAATAGCATAGATACTAAAATACTTAACAAATATATTTAGGTTTGTTTGTTTTATTCGTTTAACGTCACCTTATGCTACTATGGCTAATCGGACGATGCTACAGTGGGAGTCCTAAATTTTGCCTATCCAGGTTTTATAAGGATAGGGATCTTTAACGAGTACCTGACATCGCACAGGCTCGGGACCACCTTTTAACGTCCTCTCCGAAGGACGGCATAACTAAGGATTTTTTAAAATATATTTAGGTATATTTCGTTTCATAGCCACGTTTCGTGTGTAGGTTTCTATCCAGTCCATATGTTTCATTGTTATTGTTTTTATAAAATGATCAATAGGCTGAAAAAGGTTTAAGTTTAGAAAGATAATAGAATAAGTACTGGATCCTAAAAACAATGCGAACTTATTCAGTTGGAAGGGTACACCCCCGAGTGGAAAAAATACGCATTTATGTTACATTGGTTACAGAAGTTACGATGGTATTTTTTTATTTATTTATAGTAATTTACAACTGTACTAAATAATACAATAAGTAAATGTGTTGTATGAAAATAAAAAGTCATGAAAATGTCTTGAGAAAGAACTACCCAGTGGTAGCACTTTACTATCTATTTTAAGACAGTAGGTCCGAGGCCACCTTCTTTTCAGTCGCCTTGGAGGGTTATCAGGGATATCTGAGGAAGATAAGTTACGGACAAGTGGGTTTGTATGGGCAGGGAGTTTAGAATGGAAAGAGGAATATCTATCACGGGCTATGTCTGCAACAAATGGGATGTTTAGGTCATTATGGAGGAGTTGATTAGTGACAAAATAAGGAAAATTCAGGATTTTGCGAAGGATTTTGGATTGTAAGGACTGGATGCGGGAGGAATTAGATGGTTTCGTAGAGCCCCAAAGCTCGATTCCATATGTCCAAATAGGTCTGATAATTGTGATGTAGATGAATCTTTTGTAATATACTGGAAGTTTTGAACGTTTGTCTAGTAAGTGTTGTAGTAATCGATATCTTCGAGCAGTTTCTTGTCGTTTCAGTCTTGTGTGAGGATTACGATATAACAAAATATAGCAAAAATGTCAGTATTAGATAATCACGGGTACAGCTACTTGCTATGGTATGTTATTGAAGATTAAACTAAATAAAAATAATATCTGACAATCAACAATAATTACTTATTTCTCTTACATAGACATATTTAAAGGTTTAAATCTCACTGCTATCTCAGATATATTTATATATGTTTAACCCCACCTAACACAGTTGTTATAAAAAACTTTTTTTTAATTCACAACAATTAAACAAAAAAAAATTAAATAGTCGCGTGCGAAGCCGCGATGTACAGCTAGTAAGTCTATAAACTAACATTTTTATTAATTATTTTATGAAAACAGATATTTCCCTGTAAACTAAACGGGATTCCTATGGAAACTTAATTTAATTTTTAAAATGTAATTCCCACCAAATCACCTTTACCCTTCGTCGTAAACCTATGACATCCTGCCCAACAGTATCCTTCATAACACTCTTGTCCCGGTTGAACAGATCCGATACCTAGGACTGCACCTTGACAAACGTCTCACTTGGAACCCTCATACAAGACTGAAAAGACAAGAAACTGCCCGACGTTTTCGACTACTTCAACACTTACTGGACAAACGCTCTAACCTTCCACTTAAGTACAAGAGGCTCATCTACATGACTATCATCAGACCGATATGGACTTATGGAGTAGAGATTTGGGGCTTTACTAAACCATCAAATTCTTCCCGTCAAAAATCCTCAATGCTCCTTATTTTGTCACAAATAAACTCATCCATAAAGACCTTAACGTTCCCTATGTTGCTGACTTGGCGCGAACCAGGTACCACTCCTTTCATGACAAACTCCATTCCCACTCTAATCCACTTGTTTCAATCCTTGCTTCCTCTACAATCCCTGATAATCCTCCGAGGCGTCTGAAAAGAAGATTACCCCGAGAACTTCTAGTTTAACATAGTCTTTGGAGAGCTGCTAATGGGTAGTATCCCCACATGTGAATCCATGACATTTTTATCTTGTATCTCATTTACTAGATGTATATCATTATACAGTTGTAAATAGCAATAAATCTATTTAAAAATGTAATTTAAATGGTTTATTAGAAATATAATATAGTTATAAACCTAATAGGATAGGAACCTATGTTATTTCTATAGTTCTTGAATACATACATAGCAGTCAAGTTTTTTTTATGGGGGAAAATAAAATTTTCAGTTATCTGTACTTTAAAATGACAAACAAGAAACTTGACTTTTTTTTCTGTCGATGATTAAATATAATAATGAACATACGTTATAAAATAAACATATTTTTTATTTTTCTTTTTAAGTGCACTTTACATTACGATAAACCAAATCTCCCGAAGTGATAATCTCTAAATCGGTCAGAAATTTCTTAGATATATCAGAGATTTTTTAAAGATAAATGACACCTCATTCTGATTTTTCCCGTGCAAAGGAGAGGCAAGTCCAATAGTTTTATAAAGTAGGACAGTTGGACAGAGATAGATAAACGAAAAATATCTATCTAAAATATGAATAGTCTTGGGTTCAATGTACGGGCATTCATGCTGTATTTAGGCATGATGGCCAATTTTTGTGTTAGTAATCAAGTCTTATTCTACAACCCTAAAAAAAACAATTTATTATGATACGAAAAAGGCTAGTTTTAATTACCACGAATCTTAAATTTTATTCCCTTTTCTATGACATTCTGATGGAAAATGTCGTTACCACTTATATTAGTTACTAAAATATTTATTTTTAATTAATAAATTATTATAAAACAAACTATCTATGGCCAGTGACACCATTCTAGACGAGTTAAAACAAAACAAAAAAAAAACATAGAGGTTAGAATGGAAATTTTCGATCATGGCTCGGTGGGTATAGTTAAGATGACAGATGAGTTTTTGTATCTATTTTCAAAATGATCAAATTTCATCTAAAAATTGTATTTTATTTCACATTCTTATGCGAATCGTTTTAGTTTTGCTAAGCAAACACTATCACCTCTAAAACAGATTTCCAGTGACCTCTGAATTTTTTTATATTATATTTATAAGTTGTTTAGATCCCTAACGGTACTTAATATTTATCATCTCTGCAAATAATATTTTTTGTCATTGTTGTAGATTATAATGTTCTTGTTATATTATTTAATCTAAAATAAATATTTCCGATGAAATATAATAATTATTTTTTCAATTATTAAAAATGTAACCCGGGACCCGGAGAACAGTAGCCTAAGTCTCTATCTACTAGACCAAGTCCCTCTCTACAAAATTAAAAAAAAATAATGAAAGTTGAGAGCTGCTCACACTATATTATTATTATTAAAATAAAAAAAATATCACAGATATTTATCGTACGCATGAAATAAATATACTATTGTTTTTTTTTAAATCATTTTATATATTATATTTAGACCACATAAGGTAATATTTTAGTTGGAACCGATTCTTTTAAGAAATAAGTATAATTTTAGAGCACCTTTTACTGTATAGCATTTAGTCTTACAATTTAAAATGTATTTTTAAAAACATTTTTACTTTCACTTAATTATATATGAAATATATAGTAAGGGAAAGTATTGCGATCGTGAAAATTTCCGAATTCCATTTTTCAACGGAAATACAAGTTTTAGGATCCCCTGAGTCCAAATGACCAAGTCCCGCAAAAAGGTCTGTGTGTGAGTGTGTATGTCGTAAGTCCAGCGCGAAAACTAAAAGTCCTATGACACTGAAATTTCATATTAAAGAAAACTATACTCCGAAAATGTTAAACTTTTTAATCAAAATCAGCCAACTAGAATAGCCAATTTATACATTTCATTTAGCAATTTCAGAATTTTACAATTTTCTCAAAATGGCTCTAACGATTTTGATTAAACTCCCTATATCAATGTAAAATTGAATGTGCTTTAATATCATGTAGGTTTTATTCTGAATGAAATAGTCTGAAAAGGCTTAAAATTTTCTTCCTATAAGCTACCTTTAATTTTGAATAATCTATAAAAAGAACTATATTATCTATTTAGTACTAATAAAAAACAGATAAATGTAGAATTTGAACGAATACAATATCTAACAAATGGAGAAAAGTTCAAACATACATTTTTTTTTTTTTTTTTTTTTTTTTTTTTTTTAACATTTTAGATTTTAGAAAACATATTATCTTATACACAAAATTGTAAAATTTAATGGAGGGCCGATAAAACTAACTGGATGTAATAGATAATACGAGTCATGTTTTTCAAGACGTGCAAACATATTGCAATAATTTTATTCTTACATGAAAGCCTGTACGTTGATCTACTTTTCTACCTAATTTCCATGAATTTTGAGGCACTTGTCATAACACTGCACCAGTTTTTGAATACCCTCCTTAAAATATTCTGCCGCCTGACTTGTTAATCACTGCATCACAAATGGTTTGACTTCGTTATCGTCTTGAAGATGCCGACCGCCCAGGTGTTTCTCCAAGTGCAGGAACAAATGGAAGTCGCTGGCGCCAGATCAGGGCTGTATGGAGGATGATCTAGTTTCCCATTTAAATGATTTGATGAGATCTTTGGTCCGATTAGCCACATGAGGACGGGCATCGTCATGCAGCAAAACGATACCCTTACTCAATTTTTTATTTTTTTTTTTTTTTTATTTTATTGAGATATATTACAATTTGTTTCTATATGAACATTAGTAATAGTGATATATGATCCCATTCACACAATATATACAATGATAAAGTCGATAAAGTCAAATAAATAAAATATAATATATATACAAAATAAGAAAACAAACAACAACCTATAACTGAGATAAATACAAATAAATGATATATATAGAATTAAATAATAATAAATATAAAAACAAAACAAAACAAAACATTAACCTATAATTGAGATAAATAAAAGTTTGCAAATAAACAAACATCATTCAAACAAACATAACTATATACAAAATATACAAGTGCTATAGAGGGACCCCAGACTGGGCTTTTCCCCCCACTTGTGGAGGAAAAAGCGGAATCCAAAAGATCCTAGACCCTCGCTCTCAGCCGCGTCACTGGTGTGAATCAGTGGAGGCCGAACTAGGGCGTAATAGCCACAAACATACATTACATGAGTGGAGGATCTGACCAGTGTCAGAACTCCAATTTAAACGTTTACAATACGTCTCGCGGCCACTGCCGTTTCAATCTTCGAGGAGGATTGTAAGGATGGGTGGTACTGGATAGGGATTGTGCTAGAGGGTTAGGATGATGACTAAGGTTCTGATGAAATTTGGAAAATTTGGATGGTACCAGGTCTAAAATAAATGGAATTTTAAGGTCGTGGTGTAGGGTAGAGTTGGTAACGTAATAAGGAGCATTAACTATTGTTCGGAGAACTTTGGATTGGAAGGATTGGATGCGTTTGATGTTAGAATGTTTAGCTGTCCCCCACAGTTCAAGTCCGTAGGTCCATATTGGTTTCAGTACTGTCTTGTATATTAGTAATTTGTTGTCAACTGTAAGATGAGATTTTCTGTTTAGTAGTCTGTATAACTGGCCGAATCTGCGGTTAAGTTCTTTTCTTTTAAGTCTTGTGTGTGGGTTCCACGTCAGTCTTTTGTCTAGTAAAAAGCCAAGATACCGGACTGTGTCAGAGGAAGGAAGCGGTAGGGAATTGAAATACACCGTTGGACAGGATTTGCGTCGAAGAGTGAATGTGACGTGTGAGCACTTGTTTTCGTTCACCTTAATACGCCAAGCGTTACACCAGTCTTCGACAAGGGAAAGGTGATTTTGTAAATTAATCGATGCTACTTCAGGATCGGAATTGGATGACAAAATGGCGGTATCATCAGCAAATGTTGCCAGAAAGGTATCAGGATCGGTAGGGATATCGGCGGTGTAGAGGATGTAGAGGACGGGTCCCAAGACGCTGCCTTGAGGAACACCAGCCTCAACAATATAATGTTTGGAAAATTCTGAGCCACAGCGAACTCGGAAGGAGCGGTTTGATAGATAGGATCGGAGGACTAGGTATAAGGATTGGGGTAAATGGGTTTTGAGCTTAAAGAGCAATCCCGGGTGCCACACCCGGTCGAAAGCTTGAGATATGTCCAGAAAGGCACCCGAACAATACTCCTTGCACTCAAGGGCAGAGGAAATGTGGTCCACAACTCGGAGTCCTTGCTGAACCGTGGAATGTTGGGGACGAAATCCGAACTGATGTGAAGGAAAATTTTGAAATTTGGCTAGGATTCGTTTTAGTAGGAGCTTTTCGAAAATTTTTGAGAGGATCGGAAGTAGGCTGATAGGTCTGTAAGATGACGTGTTGTTAGAAGGTTTGCCTGGTTTTAGGAAAAGGATCATAGTTGAATGTTTCCATAAGAGAGGAAAATAGGTAGTGTGTAGGATACAGTTATAGAGATATGTAAGGAATGTAATGGCTTTAGGTGGAAGTTGTCTTAAGATTTGAGGAGTAAGGAGATCGTATCCAGGGGATTTACGGAGAGGAAGCTTTTTAAGAAGATATCTGACCTCAGAGGGATTAACTGCTTTAGGTGGTAAGGAAAGCGGTATTGGTGATATAAGGAACTCTTCAACTGCCGCCGTATGGGTAGGATTAAGCTCTGGATGAGGAGTAAAAACTTTGGAAAGGTGCTGTGCGAATTCCTCGGCCTTATCCTTGTCAGAAGCAGCCCAGGAACTATCACAGCGCCGGAGAGGATGGGAAATGGTGTGGGATTTTAGGATTCTCTTCGTGACATTCCAAAGGGAATTGTCACGAGTCGAGAGAGAGGAGAGGTAGGTATTGTAGGATTGGGAACGGAAGATCGCCAACTCCCGCTTTAATTTTCTACAAAAAAAGTTATAGGAGCGGCGATCCTCTGGGTGGCGGGTGCGTTGCCATAATGTTCTGGCTCGGCGTTTGCTGTTGATGAGGTCTGTCAGGTGTTGTGGTAAATGGCTTTTATAAGGAATTATTTGGGAGTACTTGGGAGAGGAGGTAGTCCAGGCAGCTTGTTGAATAGCGGTTGTAAAGGAATATACGGCGTCGTCAAGGTCATTTGGGGTTTTGAGAATCACTCTGAGGTCAATATCATTAGTGAGGATTTCGCGGAAGAGGTTCCAGTTGACAGGGCCTCCAATGAATGACGGTGGGATAGGTTTAGGAATAGGTGTTATGGATACATTTAGAATCAATGGACTATGATCAGAGGATAGTTCATCAAGGCGAGCTATGGAAAAATTAAGAGAGCCTAATCCGCAGTGGATGAAGAAGTCGAGGATGTCAGGATTACGGTTAGGATCTGTTGGCCAGTAGGTAGGAGAATCGGGAGGTAGGAGATGAAAGCGTCGGGAGTTGAGTGCAGACTGCAATGTCCGTCCACGAGAATTGGTGGTTCTAGAACCCCACTGTTGATTCTTGGCATTTAAGTCTGCACCCAAAATGAAGTGATTACCCAAGTAGTTGAGAAACGATTCAAATTGGGCAGAGGAAATGGGATGTTTAGGAGGGCAGTATGCTGATGCGATGATAAGCGGAAAGGAAAATGATTTGATAACAATGGAAGTTGCTTGTAGGTAATCGTGGGCGGGAACTTACTCAATTAGCCACGTCTTTTGTTCTGGATTGCACGCAAAACGATAACGAAGTCAAAACATTTGTGATGCAGTGGTCAACAAGTCAGGCGGCAGAATTTTTTGAGTAGGATATTCAAAAACTGGTGCCGCGTTATGACAAGTGCCTCAAAATTCATGTGAATTATGTAGAAAAGTCGATTTAGGTACAGGCTTTCATGTAAAAATAAAATTATTGAGATATCTTGGCACGACATTTTTTAATTGCAAAACGGTACTTCAAAAAACATGCCTCGTAATAACGCGATTGTTTAATAAAATAAATGTTGCAATGGAAATTCAATATAATTAATTCTTTCATAATTTGTTTATTTATTTGCTGCTGAGGCTAATCGGAAGTTGCTACAGTGGGAGTCCTAAATTTCGCCTATGTAGGTTTAATTAGGATAGGGATCTTTAACGAGTACCTGACATGGCACAGGCTGGGGACCACCTTTTAACGTCCCCTCCGAAGGACGGCATAACTAAGGGATTTTTTACTCCCATTATAAAGATCCTAGGGCTACCTGCGGGTTTCAACCCGGGCATATGAGGTTATGCTAACCACCATGCTACAGATAACCCCTCTCTCATAATTCATTTTTATCTCTAATTGTATTTAAAATTTCTTAAAAACTATATAATTTGATTTTAATTACAGAGGTAAGTGAAAGTTGTGTGATGTGCGCGCGCATACGATGTTTTTTTAAATAAATTAAAAGTAAGTTACTGGTGAATTATATATAATCATAAGATATCCGGCACATTCGAATATAAATATCGATAAATTATCGATAATGTTCTTCCTTGTAGCGTGGACTACGGAAAATGATTCACTATGGAAATGAACTGCATACGGAATAACCTTGCCCATGACTCTCACTGGAAAGCGAAAAGGCAGTCATTAGTGATGGAATGTGAACAGTAGGCTGGGCTGCTTAGCCTTTCATATTTTCTATCATTAGCTCTTATATAACTATTCTGTAAGGAAAGGTTAACGAGATCCTTGTCATAGGTTTAAGGGAAAAGTCATCATGAAAATGCTTTGAAAATTATACCTAAACTTTCGCAAAAGCGTCACTTGCTTTTAGACCCAGAATGAATGCATTTCTAATTTTTCAGTCGGTTTTATGAGCATTCAGATAAATAAGAGGTAAAATAACCAGAGAAAAGACTGACTACCTTAGACATAATGACTTCCAAGACGATTTGTAACCTTATTTGAACTTGAGAAAAAAAAAATGTACCTCTACAACCATGAATTGGCGTGAGTTAATTACGTAAAGATTTGTAACCTCCAGAAGGATCTATCACGCAGCTTCAACAGTTACCTTGAAACAACTGCGTTCAAACACGGGATTCAAAGAATAGTAGTCTAGCGTTCTATCCAATGAACCACACTATTCTCAAGCCTTAAAATTAGAGAATATTTGTGGTTATAAAACTTATAAAAGGAAGAAATGTATCTAATTATACTAGAATTTCCAAAAAGAAGTATAAACAATTTAAAAAAAAAATCAATAAGATTAGGATTTTGATGGTACGTCCAGATTAGGGAAAAATATCGAACAAAAATCTAGTAATAAGGGAATAATTGTTGACTGCAGGGCATTTGTGAGGGAGCAGGAAAACTTGAAATGAAATGAAAAGTTATTTTATTCTAGGACGAGTATTCCACTAAAAAAGGACAATATAAATGATAATTTCTGGTCGTTAAAGACTTCAGTTTAACAATAAAAGACAGATTTTGTGACAATGAATAGTTATCATCTATAGCTTTAAATATTACATATGTTGGGAAGATTGGGAGAAATGGTTGATATTCAAAAGTATCTGATGATAAGGCTTTAGGAATGGATATAGGCAAGGAATTCCAAAATAGAGTAGCACGAATGACAAAGGGTTTTTCGAAGGAGACGGATCTGTGAGAAAGTATATACAGGTTAGAATCTAGTGATTACTGAATGGGCCGAGGAACTAGCATGAACTAGCAATGAAGCATATCAAGAATATAAGGAGATTTTTGTTTTGAAAAATCAGAAGAGACAAGACACCTAGGAAGTACTGCTGAAGGAAAGAGGGATAGAGCCAAATTCAATCCGGTATACCTGGGGATTCCACATGAGAATCTAATAAAACAATTCATAAGTCTTTTGAATCTCATATCAAATTTCTCAGACGGCCCGCTATATAAGAGGCAACCGTAGTCAAACCGGGGGTCATTTTGAATAGGGCGTCACATGTGGTTTAGTAGTTAGCATAGCAGCCTTGTATGCCCTAGGTCACAGGTTTAAACCAATCCTTATTTATGATGTCCTTCGGAGTAAACGTAAAATGGTGGTTCCGTGCCTGTGCGATGTCGCGTACTCGTTATTGATCCCTATCCGAATAAAACCTGGATAGGGGAAATTTAGGACTCCCACAGTAGCATAAAAGTGACGTTAAATGAATAAACAAATTCATCAAGAAATATACGTTTTTGATGTATAAGGACCATGAAAAGACCGAATTGAATCCAACTGGTCATTATCCCTTTATTTAAGAGGAACCTTTTAGTTCCTGGATGGCCTTTTGCTAGCTAGTTTTCACTTTTAATGTACTGTTCTTCTCTTTGAAGGGATTGAAATTTCCCATGAAGAGATTTGAACGGTGGTAGAGGCTACCGGATTTCCCCACACTTTCTCACCGCCAGTTCCTCTCCTAAATTAGAACTAATGACTTTTCCTTCAATCTCTAATAACTTCAATCAACGGCATACAATTAGAATTTTCTGGATTCTACGCGACTATAAGACATTGGTTGTTCTGATTATTTTTTTCAGAAATTAAACCTGTTTTGTATTATCTACGTTCATAAAAAAGGAAGTTACAACTCACTCACTAATGTGGTCATCGTGATATATCAAACATTGCTATATTCCTAAAGATTAACATTTTCCTGTATGATCTTCTTACCTCCTAGATGTGGAATGATCTATATTTGGTATAATTAACCCTCCAAGTTGTTGTTGTTGGTTTGGATTTTGAGGCGTAAGTCTGAGTGTCATCAACGCCCTTATTTCTTTTGTTTATTTTATTTAACTTCTATTATAAATAAATTAAAAAATATAAAAAAATAATTAAAAAAATTGCTGCAAATGATTACACAATGGTTTATTATTTTCAAATAACTATATTAGTGTAAAGCTGTTTATATAGCTGTTGATAGGCAATAAAGTAATATGAAAAGCAATAATTCAAAGGATAATATTTCACTACTGACGATTTCATAACGCTACATAGATCCTAGTTGTTAACCAATTTCAATGATTCTTTTTTCATTGTGTCGGTTCATGCTCCATTTTCGGTATTTACTTATTTATTAATTAGGACAAACGGATTTTTTAAATTCGTTATTCAGTTTCTACCCATCTTAAAACGTAAGCTCTCAAATTATGAGGGGGAGGGAGTAAATTTTTTTTTTTTGATCGATTACAAAGGTTCAATAAACCAAAAATTGAATAAATAAATAAATAAATAAATAAATAAATATATATATATATATATATATATATATATATATATATATATATATATATATATATATATATATATTAGGGTTAGTCCCACACGATTGTTTTATTATTATCATTATTAATTTTATGATCATATCAATTGGAAACGATCTCTTCCTTATTTTGTTCATATGTATCCATTTATTCACACATGTCAAACTTTACAACGTTTCGAGGCTTCACTTGCCTCATCTTCAGATATTATCTAAAATATAATTGTACAAATATTTCAACTAATTATATATATATTAAGTATATATTATTTATAAATTAGAAATAATTTATATTTTAACTGTTTACACTATGTATAAAATTGTATATATACTTACAACTATTTCCATATTTTTATACAATATAGGTCATTAAAAAATAAATTTAAATCACAACATCAAATCCTGATATTTCATTATCACATATATTATGTTCTGTGTATTTGAATGTGTTCTCAACTGGTCTCTATCTAATGCCTTCCTATTCCATTCAATGTTTTCAAACAAACAAAATACTACTTCTACCCAGGTCAGTTATTAAAACCCACACAACATTCATCCTCACACACATCCATACATATATACACACAACACAACCATACAATATACGTCCATATATACAAATTCAGCTACATACATATATCATATACATAAAAATATGCATCCACACATAACAATGATATATACGAACAAAATAAGGAAGAGATCGTTTCCAATTGATATGATCATAGTATAATATACTCTTCTATAATAGTGAATGATATAAATTATTAATTTTGTGTACAGTGTGATTTGATTTAATACATAAAACCTTTATTAATTGTTTTTCTAATTAATCAAAAACTAGACATCTCCTGAAAAATTATAAGTGCTCATTTCAAGGATAATAAGATTCCTAATCACATTTTATCAAAATAATTTTTAACCAGTGTTAGCAAAGATACCAAGTTAACAACAAATATAATAGAGTATCCATGCTTTGTTTGAACGTCACCAAGGAGAAATAGTCAGTTCTTATTGTTTTTTTTTTCAAATAATTTTAAGCAACTTAAAAAAATTTGATATGAGGGAGCGGCGTGGCCTAGTGGACACAGCATTAGTTTACTGTTCTCCGGATCCTAAGTCCGAACCTCGGCTGAGGCAGAATTATTTATTCTATTATTTTAACTGTGGAGAGACTTCGGGGTATGGAGACCTAGAGCAAACCTAGCCTCTTGAAAGTGAGTACCCAAAATTAGGAGGAAAACCTGGCGGCTGAGCGCGATTAAGGCCTAATCATCTCCTTGCAATAATTTTTGCACTGCCGTTGGCGGGGTAACAGTATGGAGCTCTCTCTATATGTACAGAGCACAAGGCCCTTCACGGGTTGTAGAGGTGCAAAAAAAAAAGTTTCGCCATTGTACATTGAAAAATTTATACCTACAACCTAAAAATCAAGGCATTCATAGTTGAACTAGGAAAGAAGACAAATTAAATTATATCTTTTCATTAATAATCTAATGCCAAAATTAAAAATCAATTACGAAAGTCAATTTTTTTTTATTCAGTTATATTTATTTAAATCAGTTAAAATTCAGAATTATATTTGCATATTAAGAAAATCTAAACCAAAATTACAATTTTTTTAATCGAGGTTAGTCGATAAAATTATTATTATTCCTTATTTTAGTCATGAAAAAAAGTTACATTTTCGTAACATTATATACATTCATGCGTAAGTAAAAAATCTTTAGCTATGCCGTCCTTCGGAGGGGACGTTAAAAGGTGGTCCCGAGCCTGTGCCATGTCAGGTACTCATTAAAGATTCCTATCCAAATTAAACCTGGATAGGCAAAATTTAGGACTCCCTCGGTAGCATCGTCCGATTAGTCACAGTAGCATAAAAGGACGTTAAATAAATAAACAAACAAACAAATACATTCATTCATAATTTTAAAAAGTACATAGCTGAAACTTTTTTTAAATAGTTTATAATCCACATTCATCCTTCAAGTAATGGTGAAAAGCAACGGGAAATCCCGAATCGGGTTTTACAAAAGAGAAAAGAAAAAGAAGAGAAAACTGATTTTTTAAAATGTTTTTCATGAATATGTCAAAAACTATCGTATTTAATATGAATACCTAATATGCAAAGTGAATGTATTTTAAAAATTCTAAAATATAATGCTTAATTTATTTTTTCCATAATTCAAATAATAATTTTAGGGATGGAATTTATGAGTTCTCCAATTTAAACAAAAATTCTCCAACACGATGAAATTCTTGTATTGAACGTAAACATGGTTGATTGAACGTAATTGAGTTTATTTAGTAATTAAACATTGGACAATGAATTCTATATCGATATTTATCTGAAAAAGTACAATTTCATGATGCTTAAGGCATTTTTCAGCATGTATCTTTTTTATTTAACAAATTTAAATTTCAAAAAATAGGTCAGATGGAAATATCTCGGTGTAGTATTGCATCTAGTATGAACAAAAAACCCAGCGTGAAATCCTGTGCAATATTCTATAATGGACGTTATAGAAAAGAAACTGCTAAATGGGGTTAAGATAACACGGAGCTGTGAAAACGGTTCCATCATGGTTCGATCAGCCCTTGTATTGTCTATTTAATAGCCAGTCACTGATTTAATAGTGAGCCAGTTGTGAGCAAGAAACCTTCATCTCCCAGCCTTCAACGCACATCAACAACTATGACATACAAAAAATGATAGAAATAATAAATATGAAAATAAAAAATACCTACTTGTTTAGAAATTTCGATATATTTGTGTGAGCATTGTCCTTTTTTTTTTAGTATAAATTTTTAAAGAGGACTATTTCCAAGCTCTGTAATATTTATAGTGGATTATCCCAAGGGACTGAGTGAAAAATGATAGAACTCATACAGTTCATGTCTCTATACAATAATTACGTTATGATAAAATTTAGGTTAAGTTGCTGATGGTGATTTAGGCCTCATCACCTTCTTGCACGGCCGTTGTCCATGAAATAGTACGTATCTCTTTAGGTCCTGAACCCAAAACTATTAAGGTTTTTTAAAAATATCATTTATTATATCATCAAATATTAATTACTTCTCTTTTCAATTTGTTTCTTTATTATTCTACTATTGGGTTGTAAATAAGTTCGTATCGTTTTTCAATATTACAATTTAATCCTCTCTGTGTTTAACAAATCATGTATACTTGGTAAATAACGTTGACATATTCTAAAAAAGGATTAAGGTGCTGCTATGTATGAGGTTCGACCGAGATTCCTTTTCTTAAAAATTTTGCTTGCTGAAAATCGAAGAGAAAAAATTCATTTTCGACATTTGATTATTTATTTTTTTGTCACTAATAAAATAATTTATAAAGACCAAAATATCCCATTAGTCGCAGATCTACTAGACCCGAACTAGATATACCTCCTTTAATTCCAAATCACCCGTCCACTCCAACCCATTTGTCAGAAAATTCTAATTATCATCTATTCCTGATAATCCTCTGAGGTGGGTGAAAAGACGATGGCCTCGCGACCAACTACATTAAATAAACACTAAAGTGCTACCCCTGGGTAGTTTCTTCACACGCCTGTATCATTTGATCAATTAACACATTAATATAATGCATTTTATTGTATAGTACAGTTGTAAACTTCTTTAAAATAAAAAAATAAAAATAATAATAATTTTTCTATTTCCGAAAAGGAAAATCTTCCGCACAAAGAAATTTGCAGTGTATATGGCGATGATACCTTAAGAGAAAAGCACTGTCCGTAGGTGGTTTGTTCCGTTCAGAACCAGAAATTTTGACTTGGAAGACGCATAGCGCTCGGGTCGTTCTTCATCTATTGATGATGACCAAATTAAAAAAAAAAAAAAAAAAAAATCCTGAAAGATTTCAACAAGTAATTGATCGAAATAGGTCATATATAATAGATTGTTTGTTTGGGCTTTAAGGTGTAAAACCTCAAGGTCATCAACGCCTAATATATAATTGATTAAACATATTTACAAGAATCTGAAGGTGTTATTGAAATTACCAGTAAAGAACTTATTTTACTAAGCAATATTTTTAAATTATTCCTTCTTTTTTTAAGTTTACGTTTATTATTTAAATTATAAGAATAATTAAAAATATATAGTTTGTATAGTGGAATGTTTTTCATTGTTCAGGTTTTGTCATGTTCAGTTATAGTTTTAAATTGTTATGATAGAATTTTAAGATTGTTAACGTTAATCTCATAAATTATTAATTTATTTTGACTGTATATATAAACATGTCGTGTGTGTGTGTGTGTGTGTGTATGTGTGTGTATGTGCATGTATGTATGGGTATGTGTGTGTATATGGGTATATGTATATATATATATATATATATATATATATATATATATATATATATATATATATATATATATATATATATATAGGGTGCGTGTATGTATGAATGTATGTATGTATATGTGTATATATATATTTTATTTATCCTTTTATCATACAATCTAACATAGTTGTATGGTTTCATGACAAATTGTAAGACGATTATTTGTAACTTGACAATATTTTGTACTTTTAGATCTAAGTTGTTCCACTGCACCTGAAGATGGCATTGTAGCCGAAACGTAGTGCGAATATTTTCTTTCAATAAAATAGTGGTGAAGTAGACATCAGCCTCCAATTTTATTTATAAAAATTTGACCTTCACCTAAAAGAATCTACACCTTATATAAGAATAATCATAAAAATAAAATCTTTAGGGGTGTCATATATATGAGATTATACCCCCACTCAGTCAATTGTTAAAGTTTTTATCGATCATTCTAAAAAGATTCCGGTATAGCTAACCTGGAATCCTCCTTTTCGGCACCCTCAGTTACTGCTCCCCATGACAATGCTTTATCTCCCTTAATAAATTCTTAATTATTCAAAAATTTAATAAATTCTTATCTCCCTTAGGAAATAAAGAAGTATTTAAAAAAAATATATTGGTTATAGAATAGTTTGCACTTTTATACATTTTTACTGTAAGAGCAATTGCTAACAATTAGAAGATAGTTGTATACTAAATACGCAGGTAGAAGGACCGGTAGCCATTAGCAAAGACTCCTCCCAGAGGCAAATGACACTGGAGACTGCAGAAGACAAGCCTGGAGCCATAGCCCCACCCTTCGAAGCGCCCTGTCTGATGGTCATTAAAGGAGATAAAGCATTGTCATGGGGAGCAGTAACTGAGGGTGCCGAAAAGGAGGAGTCCAAGTTAGGTCGAGCAGGATGTGAGGCGAGGGGTCTTGTAAAGATAACCATATCCGGTGCTCAGGTCAGCTCCTTTAAGTGCAAGAAGTATTCTGTGTCATGGAGTGTCTTTTCGACGAGATATATTGCTATTATAAGGTTTAAACACATCAAATGGTCATGGTTTTTAGAACCAGGAGGAAATTACAAAAATCCGGTGCGCGTAAAGCACGGCTATCACTTACCTCTGTAGTTAAAATCAACGAAGTATGTTTAAATACGGCTAGAGATGAAATATATATTAAGTGAGCTTTGTGTAGGTTTTTGGTATGATTTTTTCTACAGTCGTAATATTATCTCAATTTTAATTTTATTTATTTATTTATTTAACGTCACTTTATGCTACTATGGCTAATCGGACGATGCTATAGTGGGATTCCTAAGTTTCGCCTATCCATGTTTTATTAGAATAGGGATCTTAACGAGTACCTGACATCGCACAGGCTCGGGACCACATTTTAACGTCCCCTCCGAAGGACGGCATAACTAAGAATTTTTTACTCCCATTAAAAAATCTTAGGACCACCTGCGGGTTCAATTAAATTTTATCATATGTTAGTCATTTAGGCTAATTGGACTATAATTACCAAACAAAAAAAAAATTTTGCTAATTGTAAGGATGACTCATCCGAAATCATTTGTAAATATTTTGTCAATTTGTAAATATGTGAATAAATTTTATTTTCTTCTTCTATAGGATGTGAAAGTAAATAGGTTAAGAAATTAATTAAATTAAGTTTGGATAGAAACATATGTTTTATTAAATTATCTATTATAAGATTATCTTCAACTATCGGTTAGTTTTATCGGATTTTCACCACTCTCCATTAACTTCTAGGATTTTGTGTCCAATATCACATTTTTTCTAAAATCTTTAACGTTCCAACGATATATCATAGATGCACGAGTTATTCATCAACTTCTTTCAACCCCTCCCTCACTCCTCTACCCCTCCTTTCAATCTCCTAGCCACCACATAAAAAAATTCCGGCTAAGCTGATGTAGATATCTACCTTAAATATGTAATTTCAATTTCATGAGACTGAGCTAGAGAAATACAACATGCACAGACACAGGCCATTTTGATGGACTAGAATTTATTAAAAAAAAAAAAAAAAAAAAAAAATTATATGTTAATACATGTAGGTTTTATTCTGATTGAATTAATCCGATAAGGCTTAAATGCCGCGAATTTAATTTTCTTCATGTAAAAAACCATTAATTTTATAGATCCAGAAAAAGTATCTATATCATCTTGTTACTATTGATAAAAAAAAAGGATAAATATATAAGTTGACGAATTCGAAATCATATTCTTATAAATAATTTTATCTATCTTAAATTGTATTTTAAAAATCATTGGTATTTTTATTATGCTTACAATTTTCCATATTAAAATAATAAAGGTTGTTTTACCAAATTCGTTTATATATATTTCATAATCTTATTATATACAATAACATTACGCTAATACCACATAGTGATAATGTTTACAAACTGACGATAATGAAAATATATATAAACTGAATTGGACAAAATGACCCGTATTATTTAAATATGGAAAATTGTAAGTACAATAAAAATACAAATGATTTTTAAAAACAATTTAAGATAGAGGAAATGATTATGTTGATAATATGTTGAAATTTTAAGTCTGATATTAAATTGTTGTTTTTTGGTCTTTAATTAATATTTCTGAAGATGTGGCAGTCATGGACCTGGAAACGTTTAGAGATGTGGATTTATTTATTTATGCAATAACAAATAGATTTATAAAGAAGAGAAAGTTCAAATCAATTATTTTATATAAATTTTTCATGACAACAATTTTCCCGCCTAGCATTTCAATATAACTATGCGAAGGTTATAATAATGATGGCTAATGGATTATAGTCCGTGAGCCAGCAACGAAAAATGCAACCCATTTTACCCAAATTGTTATTTTTTTTATACAAATCATCTATCATGGTATAGCAAAACATACACGTCTGCCAAAGGGGATATTACTTACTTCTAACATAATTATGGTTACTATCATGAAAATGGCTCATCCAATGAAGATAATCGTTATAAATTAAATCATCAAGTATTTAATAAGCTTCCATTTGAGTGGTAAAATACATTTGTGGGTCTAATATTCAACGATATAGAGGTAATGCAAAATAAAAGTGTTTACGGAAAACATGTTATCACTCTTTTCTAACATTATCATGGTTACTGTCATGGAAACGGTTAATCGTGTTTAAGTGAATTATTAAGTATTTAATAAGCTTCCATTTGAGGGGTGAAATACATTTATATGTCTAACATTCAATTATATAGAGGTATTACAAAAGAAAATTCTTTGCGGAAAACGTGTTACCACTCTTTTTCTAACATAATTATGGTTACTATCATTACTATCATTGCTACTGTCATAACTATCAAATTGGCAGATGTGTATTTTTTGCTTTATTATGATAGATGTTTGCATAAAACATACCAAAAATTTTGGTAAAATGGGTTGCATTTTTCGTTGCTGACTCACAGCATATTATTATCCATTTCACAAAAGTATCGATAATACATTGCAGAATAATTTAACGGAGTCTAGGAGGCTCATGAATAAATTATTCCCGGAATATCTTATTGAATAAATTAATGGACTAATCGGAAGACGACTATATATGAAGAGCCTAAGGCCAGAGAATGGGAAGACAATGAGAGGATGATGGATGCGGTTCCATTATGAAGCAGACCCAGGACGCTACTCATTATCAGATCTGGGCTCCCTTGGGGTCGGTCTAGCTCGGCCTTCTACCTCAGGAACATGCAACATTAACAGTCCATAGTTCCGCTCACGGCTACCGCGTCGTATTCTGGTCTTCAAGTAGGAAATATGTGAACAATAAGGCATCATCATTATCAAGGATAACCTTTCATTAAAATATGTAATTAAATTTACAAGGAGAACTTGACTAGAAGCTCTATGTAAAGGTTACGTCTAACTCGAAAACGAAATTTCGTATGAAACTGAAATTTCATATTTGAGATATTACTGGGCAGACGCTCCAACCTTCCACTTGTCTACAAAAGGCTCATCTATATCACCATGATAAGGCCTATCTGGACTTACGGAGTTGAGCTTTGGGACTCTACTAAACCATTATACTCTTCCTGTATTCAATCCTTACAATCCAAAATCCTTTGAAAAATCCTCAATGCTCCTTACTTTGTCACGAACAAACTCATCCATAAATACCATAAAATCCCACGTTGCTGATTTGGCCCGAACCAGGTTTCAATCCTTCCATGACAAACTCCATTCCCACTCTAACCCACTAGTTTCAATCCTTGCTTCCTCTTCTATCTCTGACAATCCTCCGAGGCGTCTGAAAAGAAGACGGCCTCGAGACCTTTTTCTCTTCATGCTTTTTCATGTATTTTATCATTACCAGCATATTAACTTGTTGTATTACAAAATACAGTTGTAAATTTCAATAAAAAATATTATTGAAAAAAGATGAAATATTTGAGACAAGTATATACCCGAGATGTTATAGCAACGTTTTCACAAAAACTGGCTTACCAAAGTGCTACTTTAAACCATGCATTTCGAACCTGTTACGATTTTCTCAAAAACGGTAGTAAAGAATATGATTAATCTCGCCATATCGATGTAAAATTTAATGAGCTTTCTTATTATGTTGGTTTCATTCTGATTGAACTAGTCTGACTGGGCTTGAATGCCGAATTTTAAAATTTTCATTTAAATAATTCTAAAATTTCATAGTTTCTATTAATTATAATGCACAATAAATTATAAACATTGATTATATTCCAACTATAACTTTACCTGTGAAATGTTCTGCTTAATAATTTATCATATTTTTTACAAATCGCAACCGCAAAAGGTTTTACAGACATATTTTAAGTTTAACACTGTCAAAGAACTCAATAAAACAATTAAATAACACATAAAACAAATCCTCAATAGCGCACTGACCTACTACTCAGACCAATCACAACGAAAGGACCAGTGACGTATTTCAGGATTTCCCTCCCATTGCCCTTTTTAGATGGAGTCCACCTCTCTATATGTAAACACCTTCATCTCTTTGACTCATTTGAAGTCTTCCTCATGAAGGACTTTTCATTCCATATGATAATGAATCAAGAATCTTCTTTATCTATTGCCTGGACTATGAACCATCAGAGGATGTTAGTAGTGTTTCGCTTTCGCAAGGTAAGTCAACATATGAGCATTAAGAACAATACAAAATTTAATTTTAATACCATAACGTGAGGTATGGTGTCAGAATTGGAGAATTAAAATCAATTCCAATAAATCCCAACAAATTACCTTTACCCTCCGTCGGAAACCTATGACATCCTGCCCTACAGTGTCCTTTAATGATATTCCGCTTGTCCCGGTTGAACAGATCCGATATTTAGGACTCCTGCTTGACAAACGACTTACATGGAATCCGCATACAAGACTGAAGAGACAAGAAACTGCACGAAGATTTCGGCTACTCCAACACTTACTAGACAGACGCTCTAACCTTTCACTTAACTACAAAAGACTTATTTACATGACCATCATAAGGCCTATCTGGACCTACGGAGTAGAACTTTGGGGCTCTACTAAACCATCAAACTCTTCCCGTATCCAATCCTTACAATCCAAAATCCTTCGCAAAATCCTTAACGCTCCTTATTTTGTCACGAATAAAATCATCCACAATGATCTTAATGTTCCATATGTTGCTGATTTGGCCCGTACCAGGTATCACACCTTCCATGAAAAACTCCACTCCCACTCTAATCCATTAGTTTCAATCCTTGCTTCCTCTTCTATTCCTGATAATCCTCCGAGGCGTCTGAAAAGAAGATGGCCTCGAGACCTTCTTGTTTAGACTCACTACCAAAGAGTGCTGTCAATGGGCAGTTTCTCTTCATGTTCATTCCATGTGTTATAACATTACAGCATATTTAACTTGATGTATTTTTTGTACAGTTGTAAATTTCAATAAATAAAAAAAAAAAAAAAAAAAAAAAAAAAAAAAAAATACCATAACGTCTCCTTGAAAAAAAAATAGCTTTGTCAAAAAAACAATGCAACTTCCGTGAAAATGAGCCATAAGATCCGAAGCAAGCGAAGATGCTGCTTAAGGTCAGACATCATCGCAATAAATTGTTCGTGAAGGCAGAGCGTTAGAAAACAATGACAAATCATATTGTCCCCGTGATAATGGCTGTTAGGGTTGTGTAATGTTTAGTGGCTGTAACTATTATGGAATTGTCGTACGGTTCTGTCTCAAGGACTGCTATTTTAGAAGTTACATCCCTCTCGTCTCCTTTGCTAGTAACCGTTCTTTACTTACTAAGGAATTGCAGCAATAAAACACAATAAGGTTGCCAGAACAAAACAATAAACTTCATTCTGGGACAATGTCCCTCAATAATAACATGTATAAACAAAGTAAAACTTAATACATTATATCTAAAAACAATTATGAAATAGTAAGTACATACAATAACTGAAGAAGATTAATTCGGGTGCAGTCATTATAACACATAAAAAGAAAAGTTAATTTATCGTGCCAACGTTTCGGCCTAAAGAGTATAGGATGTTAAATCTAGAGCGGTAGGTTATAGGCGCAAACCTCGTGCACGTTTTGAAAAACATAGTTTTTATACAATCATTTTGTAGTAAAATGATTGAAAATGCTTCATAAGTAATGTAATTCTAAATGTTTGGTGAGAAATAATTGTTTACAAATGTTTCAACGATAATAGAAAATATAAGTTACATGCAAAATTTCAGAAAAAAAAAAGGTTTTATCATTTTTCATATTGTTCCACCATCTCAAAAAAATTTTACATTTTCTGAAAAAAATCGGTGATTGACACTTTTTAAAAAGGATAAAAATAAATACACATTTTGGTTTTCTTTCTTCCGCTAAAAATTGGCTTTTCGTTTAAGAATCATGATCATATAATTTTTTCATGCCTTTGACTCCCAAGAATTAAAGTAAAAATCATCATTAATTAATTTCAAATATTACTATAAAAAAAAAAAAAAAAAAAAAAAAAAAAAAAAAAAAAAAAAAAACCTGTACCACTACAACCAATGGAGGGTCTTGGGCTCAGTACATATAGAGATTCGTACTGTTTCAAGGCCAACGGCGGTGCAATGAGGTGATTAGGCCTAAATCGCGCTCAGCCGCCAGGTTTTTCCCCAATTAATTTGGGTACCCACTTTATAGAGGCTGGGTCTGCCCCAGGAGGGTCTCCATACCCTAGGGTCGTCCCCCGACTGAATTAACAGAATAAATAATATTCTGCCACAGCCGGGATTCGAACCCAGGACCCGGAGCACAGCAGACTAGCGCTCTATCCACTAGACCACGCTGCTCCTATTTATTAAAAAATAAATAAAATCGAAAAAAGAGGTTTTTTGATAAACCGTCTGAATTTAAAAGCTACAAATTTAGGTGAATTGTTTTTATTCGACACCAAATTGATCCCCCAAGTTTGTGTCAAAAAAGTCTCGGGGGCAGATTTACCATCCTATACTCTTTAGGCCGAAACGTTGGCACGATAAATTAATTTTCTTCTTAATTAGGTGTTTTGAGTACTGCATCCCAAATTAACTTCTCCTCAGTTATTGTATAAACTTACTATTTCATAATTGTTTTTAGATATAATTATAAGTTTTACTTTGTTTATACATGTTATTCTGAAGGGGCATTGTCCCAGAATGAAGTTTATTGTATTATTCTATATGTGTGGTAACCTAAAAAGGTATAGGCCGAAATGTTGGCACGATAAATTAATTTCCTTCTTAATTATGTGTTTTGATGACTGGTGTGAAATTGAGTGTAATGAGCAAAAACCGAACTGGTATTCAGGTAGTATCTGATTGTCTGTGTATGTCGAGTGTAGGTTTATAAATTAATTTTTCAAACATTTTCGAGCAAACGGGAAGTAGACTAATGGGTTTGTAAGAAGAAGGGGTACTAGTATTTTCGTTGGGTTTTTGTATCATTAGTACATGCGAAAATTTCCATTGCAACGGAAATTTTTTGCATTAGTTCTGCTGTGATGAGGAAATCACATATTTAAAACAACTATACGTCCGAGAAGTTACACCAACTTTTTTACCAAATTCAGCAGACCTAAATAGAAAATTTATACCATGCATTTTTAAAATTATTTTTTTCCGAATTTATGACAAAGTTTATATTAGAAAATAATAAATAAAAAGCCTCATCTGTGTTTTACTCTTATCACAATTGTGCAACTATTGCGGGTTTAGTCAACATCTGCGCCAACTATGAAGAACTGATTGCAAGCAATAACTTTTTCATTAAAAGTCATAATAAATTACTATTTTAAAAATTGAAATTTCTTAATTATTTATTACACATAATTTTATATAATATAATTCAAAATCTAGACACAAAACTAAAACGATGAATTTTAATTCATCGAGTTATTCATCATTATATTTGTTTTATGATGCATGAGTTAATGATATTACTTAATCATAAAGTAATTTAATTGAATGTACCGATTTTGGAAAAAATTTAAGGATAGAAAAGATCGAATCCGGGACCTCACGTTTGATGTTTTGCTTTATTTTTTACTTTCACTTACCTATATATGAAATATATAGTAAGGGAAAGTATTGCGATCGTGAAAATTTTCGAATACCAGTTTTCAACGGAAATACACGTTTTAGGGTCTGCTGCGTCCAAATGACCAAGTCCCGCAAAAAGGTCTGTGTGTGTGTGTGTGGTAACTTTAGCATAAAAATGAAAAGTCGTATGGAACTGAAATTTCATATTAAAGACTACTACATGCTGTAGATGTTAAAATAACATTTTTATAGAAATTAGCTGACCGGAAGTCTTTAGCACCTTTTTACGATTTTCCCCAAAATGTCTCTAACGTAGGTTTCGTTCTAATTGAAATAGTTTGATGGGGCTTAAATGCAGATATTTTAAATTCTCTTCCTCTAAAGTACCTTTAATTTTGTATATTATATAAAAATAACCATATCATCTTATTACCATTGATAAAAATCAGGTAAATACATAAGTAGAACGAATTCGATAGCCAACTAAAGGAAAAAATTGAAAAAATATTTTTTTAATGCAATTGTTTCACCACTTGGCAACTGGATGGCGCTGTCATCGCCAGACTCTCCAAGTAGTTCTAACACGGAGTGATGAAAAGCCGAAAAAAACTTACTGAGTTTCGTAGATTAAATAATAACATATTATTATTTAACAAATCTTTCTATAATCAACTGTAAATAATTCTTGAAGAATTTATTTTCGTTTCTAAATTTTTTTAAAAATTCTTAAATTGATATTAATAACAGAGGTAAGTGAAAGTCGTGTCGTGCGCACCAGATTTTTTAGATAACATTTTGACACATTAATAATTTTCTGGAAGGAATTATCCTTGTGGCGGTCAGTAAAGGAAACAATTAAATAGTTTTAGCTAATTAATATCTACTAACGTTTCGACCCCCATAGTGGGTCATCATCAGGGCTACAAAGATACAAAGGGAATACAATGAGTGTATAGATAACAACCTTAAGGAAATGAAAGACATAGTCTTTACAGGAAAATCATCAATCCAGAATAACAGAAGAGAGGAATTCTTATTTACAAGACTCAGAATAGGACACTACTGATTGGAACACCAAGACCTTACTGTGCACAGTGTAACGTACCTATGACCATAAAATATTTACTGAACGACTGCAGGCAATTGATAGCTATTAACCTCCCATATCATTTAAATGCACTATTAAATGACAATAGTACATATGCTTCTATCTTTATTTAACAATTAAAAACAAATTAAATTATATGAATAGATCTAAAGCTTCTCAAATACACTTTTTATTATTTTTATTTTTTTTCTCTTGTATTATTTACATCAAAATTAAATTAAGTTTCTCACTCCATTTATAGACCTTCTCCGTCCTTAAACTATGAACTGTTATTAGTTGTATCTTCTTGATAGGAATAGTTTTCGCTGACGTAAAAACACCACCATTGTCGTGAATCCAACAATGATGAAAAGGCAATCGCCTGTATTAGTAAAGTTGTATGAGGATAACCTCTTTACTTCACTTTTGTCGTAGGGACGAATGCCAATGGGATGTCCCTTCTTATTTCCCTTAACTTGTTTTCTGTAGTGTCGAGCCAAATTTGTCCCCACTTCGACTGAATCCGATGCTTGATGACAGAAACATAGTCGCCAACAGGCACCCCCGTAAACGGAATGCCATATGTTATTGCTTCTTTGGCTGCACGATCTGCGAGTTCATTGCCAACTATACCGCAGTGGCTCGGTACCCAGACGAAAAAAAAACTGAATTATTAGAAACTATTGTGGATAGCAATGATAAAAGAATATGTAAAGAATATCCTGACGAATATGTAAAGAATATCCAGGCGCGCCTGCTCATTGGACACACCCGACTAACTCACGGACATCCCATGGCACGGGAACCTCCTACTGACTGCACATCATGCGGTTGCCCGGTTACTGTTAAACACGTTTTGACAGAGTGCAGGGCTTATGATACTCAAAGGGCCCATATTGCAATTGACACTGACTTACCAACTGTTTTACAAGACAACTGCAAAACTTTTTGACTTCCTACGACTGACAGACTTGTACAATAAACTATAATATTTAATCCGTGATTTAAGGCGAAAATGACCCAAGTGGTTTAAGCCTAAGAAAAAAAAAAAAAAAAAAAAGAAAGTTGTATAAGGCAGTGGATAATGATAAAAAAACGGATAAAACTGTTTTTTTTTTCATCGATACAATGTAATTCTTCAACATTTTTTCTTCTGTTGCTTTTTTTGCATTTTTTTCCAAATGTTTTTAACAGTGGAGATAAGTGAGAGATGTGAGTTGCGCTCACCAGATTTTCGTTGTGATTGTTGAAGCTGATGTCCGCAACTTGTTTTGGTTTATTATTTCTAATAATGAACCTTCGTACTCGACCTAAAAAATGCCCTACCACCCCAAATTTAAGGGCTTAAGGTTCAAGAAATTAGAATTCAAATAAACGAATAAAAAAAAAATCCGCTTGTCGGCCGTTCGCTGCTCCGAAACTAATGGACCGATTTTTTTAATCTCGGCACAAAAATACTAGTACATCCGAAAATTACGGGAGATTAAATATTATTTAATTCAATAACTCAGTTATTGTTGAAAGTGAAGAAAAAAATCTAAATTTTATCCATCCTCCCACAAGACTGAAGGACAAGAAACTGCTCAAAGATACCAATTACTACAACACTTACTAGACAAACGTTCAATACTTCCAGTATATTACAAAAGACTCATTTACATCACAATTATCAGACCTATTTGGACTTACGGGATCGAGCTTTGGGGCTCTACTAAACCATCTAATTCCTGTTGCATCCAATTCTTACAATCCAAAATCCTGCGCAAAACCTGAATGCCCTTTATTTTGTCACAAATCAAGTCCTCCATAATGACCTAAACATCCCATTTGTTGCAGATATAGCCCGTGATACATACACCTCTTTTAATTTTAAACTCCCTGCCCACACAAAGCCACTTGTCCTTATCAATCTTCCTTAGATATTTCTGATAGCCCTCCGAGGCGGTTGAAAAGAAGGTGGCTTCGGGACCTACTCCCTGAAAATAGTGAAGTGCAACCAGTGGGTAGTTCTTTCTTAAGACATTTTCACGACTTTTCTTCACCCTGCCTGTTTAATAATTTTTTTTTTTTCTGGCGCGACAGGCCGTGTAGGCCCTAGGCCTCGTGGTTTAATCCCCTGGGAGAATATACTCACCCACGATTCTCCATGAGATTTTACAAGGTAGGGTCATCACTCCCTACGCATATTTTTGTTAGTGGGGCCACCGTTTGGCTGACGGGTCTCAAATACCCGGGGGAGAGGCTGTGAGTGAATCCCCATTTAATTATATCCTTATAAAACCCCCGCCGGGACTGGGATTCGAACTCACAACCTGTAGCATAAGAGACTAGCGAGCTAGCCATTCAGCCACGGGCTCCCCTTCATAATGTTTAATCATTCTCTTATGTAATACAGTTATAAATTACAATAAATAAATTTTAAAACAATGTATTCATAAATACACTTATAACTCAGTTATTTTTTACGATAGAGAAGAATGTATTAAGGTTTTTGTTAACTGAGGAACTGCAAATATTTATAATAAAGGGATAAATGAAAAGAAAACTAATTGAAACTTTACCCATAAATACGGCTATAATTCTATAACCTATATTTTAAGATAGAGAAAAAAAATTATTTGAGTTTTAGGATTAGGACAGCACGTCAAATGATAATATAAAAAATAATAATAAAAGGGAAAAATTAATCTTGCTATATACCTGTTATTACTCTCAACGAAAAGATCATTTAATTGTTTATAAATATATGAATTTGATTGTAAATTAGCAGTGGTTGCTATTGCTTTTCATATTATTCAATTGCCTTTAAACAGTTATATACCCATATATAGTTATTCTGAAATAATAAACAATTTTGTAATAATTTGCAGAATTTTTATGTTTCAGGAGCCAAGATTAACAGGATATACGAGCACATCTTTCTTTAAAATAATGTAAAAATAGAATTGGGATACTGGCGTGCGGCAAAGTCAAGGTCCTCTTTCTTGTTTAATTCCCTTTTTTTCTTTTTCCAGCAGACGAGGCTCATAAAGACTAATCAAGAAGGGAAAGAGTATTTACAATTGGCTAGAAACATCTGCCGGCTCTCCAGCCTCTTTGAGCAATTAGTTCTGGCCAATATAACGCGAGGGCGGGGTAAAGAAAACGATTTTAAGAACGGGAGTGAGACAAGGAATATAATTCAGACCCTCATTATAGTGTGTATGAACAGTCAGCTCATTCAAGGACTGAAAGAACATAATAAAGCCGGTCCGCTCACAAGACAATTTTATTTTGTCAATAATATTATTACACGTATTAAGGAATCATGAAAACAAAACTTCACCCTAGCTATAAAAATAACATAAAATATCTGGTGCGCGTTTCACTCTCCTCCGTTGTTAAATTAATTTAAGTTTTTTAAATAAACTTAGAGATGAAAAAATATCAAAGAATCAATTACACCCAAGTTCCGATAGCAACGAGTGTTTTAATATAATGTATTATATTTTTATCTACAACAATCAGTTAATTTTATCGGTTTTCATCACTCTCCATTAACTTTTGCAATTTCGTGTTCAAAAGAATTACATAAAAAATAATTTTGAACTTTTCTCTTTTAGTTGTTTATCAAATTCGCTCAACTTGCAAATTTAGCCATTATTTATCAATACAAAAAAGATGCTATGCCTAATTTTTTGAAATCTACAAAATTTACGTATTTTAGAGGTAGAATATTTAAAATATCGGCATTTAAGCCCTGTCAGTCTATTTCAATCAGAATGAAATCTACATCAAATTTTCATCCATTCAGTGATTTTATTCAAAATAGAGCCGTTTTTGAGAAAATCGTAAAAAAGTGCAAAATGCATAGTAAAATGTGGCTGTTCTGGTTAACCAAAAATACAATTTTTAAGATGGTTTTCGCAAGCTGTATAAATTATTTGTAAATGACCAGTCATCATAAAAAAAAAAATATTACAGAATTGTAACAGGGAGTCGCAAGGAACGAAAGAAATAGGATCGCAGGCGATGGAAGTCGTTATTAGCTGATGGAATCCCCGCTAGTACAGACAAAAACCGTAAAGTTTGTAATATTTTTATTAATATAAGTTTTATTTGTGTTTTCTCGATTATTTTTTATTTTTATTTACTCTCATGGAAATCGACAGAACATTCAGGGACTCGTAATAATGACCGGGTAGAGGCTGCGAGCAAATGCGCTTTCGTCCCTCTTCCCAAAAGTAGATATTGTGCAATTACTCTCAGTCCCAATACTGTTTCTATAGCCCCTTTTTGTGAATAAATTTTAATATTAACAAGTACTAAAATAAATAAGAATCAAAATCATAGGCTTAAACCTCACCAACAACCTATCAATATGGTATATCATCTGCGATTGCATTCCATTTTCGATAATTTGTAGGCTAATAAAATGTAAAAATTACCTATTTTCTTCGTTAGTCATTAAAAAACGAATGAATAAAACTGCAAATACAGTCAGATATAAAGTAAACATTTACAACAGCTTAAGTGCATGTCAGCTTAGAAATGACCCTTGTTCTATTTGCAGAGATCACATGGTGAGGCACACTCTCGCATACCCAACAACTTGTTTGTATCTTCTTGACCTTCTTTCCCGAGCTGTTACCTTAGTCCATAATTACCACCACACAACGATAAATTTTACATTTCAATGATATTTATATGAAATAAATTAATAAAAAATATTTTTTTATTCTGGGACAGCTAGTCTTAGGGTTCATCTTCTGTATATAAAAATTTTACAATATAATATACATCATTTAATGAATAACAAATCATTCCGCATGTTATGATGGGGACGGAGTTTTATAAGATATAAGAATAAGAAAAAAACAGTACGAAGTACGCAAACCAATGATCAAAGATTTCTCGGACATGTTGGTTTTAATCCACACGGGATATAACTATTAATTTTTTAATCTTTACTGCAGTATATTATATAATAAATTATACAAAAATAATACTGTACCAAAATGAGACCAGTCTCTTAAGCAACCACATACCAATATAAACATACTATATAATCACTGGATATAACTATTATAACGTCTTTTAATTTTAAGGAAAAACACGGAGTAGATCTTTAGGGCTCCACTAAACCATCAAATTCTTTCCGTATCCAATCATTACAACCTAAAATCCTTCGTAACATCCTCAATGCTGCTTATTTTGTCACAAATAAACTCACCCATAAAGATCTTAATGTTCCTTATGTTGCTGGCTAACACGAAACAGGTACCACTCCTTTCATGACCAACTGTATTCCCACTCTAACCCACTAGTTTCAATCCTTGCTTCCACTAAAATCCCTGATAATCCTACGAGGCTTATGAAAAGAAGATGGCCCCGTGTTCTTCTTGTTCAGCGTAGTCTTGAATGTTAAATTATTTTCTTTCTTAGTGAGCATCCGGAATCCCAAAGAAGTCGAACTCTCTAAATAGAAAATTAAGAATCACAAAACGCCATACGGAAAATTAAATTTTAATCTTTCTAGGAATATTTCAATAACAGTTTTATTGACAAAACAACAACTTTTAATAACTCAATTCATACAAATAGTATAGGTAATTTAAAAAATCAGATTTCTATGTATTTTTTGTATGATATAGGGACTCTTTTGTTTGTATGGATCTTCTTTCTGATGAAAACTATGGATAACAGAAATAAGATAATGAATTTATTTGTCAAAGAAATATTCTTGTACAAATACAGAACCAATAATAAATAAACTTCATACAATTATTTAAGAGTCTGGCACATCTAATGAAATATATGAATTAATAAAATAATTATAATTAATAGAAAAAATAATTGTGACAATGAAAAAAGTGAACGAAATAATATGACAATAAGAATAAAATAAATATGAACTACTTTTCTAATTTACAACACGTCGTACGTTATCACTATTAAAAATGTCCTGAATTGGACAGATTGTAATATTGCTCAATAACGAATTGTTTCTAAAAAAAAAAAAAAAAATTACAACGAATTATATATAAGATATTATATTAAGAATTATATATAAATCGAACCCATTTAAAATAATTCTCACTCAGACGAGGTCCAGCTCTGTTGGTGGTCCATCTTCGGAAAGTAACTCTAGAACCATCAGATATCGAATACGTCTCCCATGCTCCTAGATCTTCCGATTAATTTTAGTAAATTGTCATATATTCCTTCAAGAGATCCCAAAGAAAATAATAGCAGTCAGTCAATAAAAGTGCATAAAATATATTTTTAAGGCTACTTTATGTTTTTGAACATAAGAACAGTAATATATCTCTATAATATACCGTTGGAAAGCTAAAGATTTTAGAAGAAATATAATCTTGTACACAAGCTTGTAAACGATCAGAAAGAGTGATAAAAAAAAAATGAACTACTTTTCTAATTTACAACGAATTATATATGCGATATTATATTAAGAATTATATATAATATCGAACACATTTTTAATAATTCTCACTCAGACAGCCGAGGTCCATCTTCGGAGAGTAACGCCTGGACTCTAGAACCATCAGATATCGAATACGTCTCCCCTGCTCCTAGATCTTCCGATTAATTTTAGTGAATTGTCATATATTCCTTCAAGAAATCCCAAAGAAAATAACAGCGGTCAGTCAATAAAAGATCATACATTTTTTTTTTTTTTACTATATTAATGGTTATCGAAACTTATTCAACTTGAATACGTCTGCGTGTGGATAAAAAAAATAATACACATCTAAAATCAAAATTACCTCCCAACAATGGGTCATACACACTTTTTTGTACTTCTTGATGTTTAGTATCTGCTCTAGCATTAGAATTTGCTAATGAGATATTTTATGATTCTGTAATTTAATTTTGAATCGAATTTATCGATTGATCATTAACCTTATAAAAAAAACTAACGGAGAAATCTATCCCTAAACGCGAGTAACATAAAAACCAGTTTTTATTTTCGAACTGAATGACGAAACATGCTGCCTACATAAGTAACATAACTGGCTGGTAATTAAATCGGAATGCCGTCAATAGATCACTTTTAAGTTTTCTAGGAAAATAAGAGATGTATAATTAGTCTTGGTCTAGGTGTAATTTTATCTTTGAGGATATAATCATATCTAAAACACTTGCTTAAATTTGCATAGTTAGTGAAGTTCGTGATAAGCATGCAAAAGTGACATTCGAGAGGTATTATTTCTATTTCCCGTTCATTTGATTATAAAAGTTTGATTCTGCATGAAACCCAATATCTGTTTAAGGTCCTGAATATGAGGTTAAGGAACTTTTGATGGTTATTATCAGTTGTGAATTAGATAATAATTTTTATAGTTCGATTATTTAACTAAAACACATGATTCCATCGAAACTCAATTTAATTCTTTAACGTTTTTTAAAGTATAAGTTTAATAAAAAAATCCTTAAATTCATTTTAACAACAGAGGAAAGTGAAAGTCGTGTGTTGCGCGCACTAATATAATAAACTACATTAATACATTTTTTTATCCGTAACAGATCGTAATATTTTTAGAAAACTTTGAAATGGTAATAAAATTTTTAATTTAGTACTTTTTGGAAAGAATTTAAGTTTTAAAACACTGCTTTCGAGGATGTTTTTCGTTAAATAAAAAAATTAGGATTAACATTATAAAAAGTTATTACACAATGGTTTATTACTTCCAAATAACAATATTATTAGGGTATAACTGTTTATATAGCTGTTGATAGGCAATTAAGTAATATGAAAAGTAATAATTCAAAGGATGATGGCATATCACCACTGCTGATTTCAAAACGCTATATCTCCGCTAGTTCTTAATCAATTTCAACGATCTTTTTTTCATTTTGTAGAAATTTCCATTAATTGGTATTTATTTATTTATTAATTAGAAGAAAAATATTTCTTTCTTTTTTCGTTATTTGGATTCTAAGCATCTTGATACGTAAGCCCTCTAATTTTGAAGGGGGAGGAGGGTTAAATCTTTTTTTTTTTTTTTTTTTTTTTTTTTTTGGTCGATTAATAAGGTTCATTATTGAAAATTGAAAATAATAAACCAAAAACATTTATACTAGACTGCGATTTATACTACATCCTTTTCTTTTCTTCCGATTTTCATGCAAATAAAATTGCTATGTCCTAATTCCTGAACACCTAACATTTTTTCTCTATCATCAATAATGATTGATTTATCAGGGAATCGTATCTCTAATAAGTTGTGGCTTTACCAAGTAAATGATTTATTTTTTCTTGATTTTTTTTTCTTGCTCTTTGTTCATTAGGGAGTCTTGTTTTCAAAAATCTTTTCGATTTTTCTCTATTTGATTTTTGGTGGGATTAGATCTATTATAGTGGATATAATTAGTTGACCGTTAAGAATTACTGAAGGAAATAGTCCGGGTGGCGGTCATTAAATGAAACAACTGAATAGTTTTAACTATTTTATTGTTTGCCAACGTTTCGACCCTCATTGTGGGTCATCATCAGGCGTCTGGTAGGTGAGTGGAAACTGACCACTCACCTACCAGACGCTCAGTTTCCACTCACCTACCAGACGCCCTGATGATGACCCACAATGGGGGTCGAAACGTTGGCAAACAATAAAATAGTTAAAACTATTCAGTTGTTTCATTTAATGACCGCCACCCGGACTAATTCCTTCAGTAGATCAATTATAATTTGTTACTTGAAGATAAAGATCAACATTTTTTTATTTTACTGATTCTAAAACTCTATACATATTTTTATCCATCTTAAAAAATAACTGAGTTATAAGCATATTTATGGGTTAAGTTTCAATTTTTTTTTCATATAATCATTCGCAGTTTTTGGTTAAAAAACACTGAGAAATTTTTTCTCTACCTTAAAAAAATAACTGAGTTATTGAAATAAATCACTTTTAATCGGGCAGCATTTTAAAAATAACCAGCTGATATCAACGTCTAGTTGTTAGGATCATTGTTGCATGGGCTAGCATTTTTGTGGCAAATTTAAAAAAAATTTAGTCCAGTAGTTTCGGAGAAATGCCGCGGACGGCGGACAGAGTTTTGTTTATTCGTTATTCGGCATCTTGAAACGTAAGCCCTCAAATTTTGAAAGAGGTTATTTTTTTTTTTATTTCATTTTTTTTTGTCAAAATTACAAAGGCTTATTATTGAAAACAATTAACCAAAATGCTTGCACATAGTTACTACCTTGTAGAAATCAGCGTCTAAATTAATGCTTATGAATCATTATATTCTATAGAACTTTTTGAGAAAGAGGTGGATTTACCAATACTTGGAGCAGTTAGATATATCATAACAGCTATGAATAATGTACAATAAATGGGACAATCCTCTAAACAAACAATGGCTAAGCATAGGTTCACTGTTTAATTTCTGCAGCGGAGTTAGTCAGTGGGAACTAGAAATCTTCTCAACCAAAAGATCGGCCACCGTGTGGAAACCTTGTGAGAAATAAGTTAATAGGGTGAGAATAACATTCATACAACGGGGTAAAATTAAGGAGATTATTCTAAAACCTGGTTTTATTTTCATAGAACTAGGCGAAATTTCGGGGGCTCATTAAAAAAAGAAAATAAGTCAGCATTTAATCCTTGTAAGAATATTTCAATGATCAACGTGATATTCCTATATCCACTGTCTCCTTCAATTTATATCCTCAGTCCACTTGCTCAACACAAGATATTACCATTATTACCAAGTATTAATACTTTCCTAAGTCAGTATAGATTTGTAAACTACCTAGTGACTGTGAAGTACGAAACGCATTCTGCTTTCTAAGTACTTCCTATTTTCGCCATGCATTTACAATTACTTTGAGATGAGTAGTTTATTCCTTAAGGTATCAGCGTAAAGTTAATTTATTTATGTTAGTTCTAAGAAAATTCGGATTTTCTTTATTGAGATACCCTTTCATAAGATATTTTGGCCATGTTTGTTGTCATAGAATCGATACTTTTTAAACCTTTCAGATTTATTTGATATTAAGGTCTTTATTATGTTTTCTGATTCCTAAAATGACATGATATTGGTTTTCAGATTGTACTCTCGAGTATCGCTTATATAAATTATTAATAAATCATAATGCTTTTTAAAAATCGATAATAGCAACGAATATGTTGCCTGGATTACTTGTTAATGAATTCTCAAACTGAAGAGAATCCATAAATTTCTAGTCATATTGTGGGAGCAGATACAAGATCTTAAGAGGAACAGTCATATGCCCAAAACTCAAATTTTGAGTTTTTTGCTGTTATCCATGGTTTTCATCAGAAAACGTAGAATATATGCCTTTGATGTACACGCATAGAAAAATACATTGTAATAATTGAAAGAAGAGAAAAATTCCCAGGAGGTTGAGAAGTCAAACCCTCAAAATGGAAAAATAAGTGTCACACAGCGTCATGCAGAAAATTAAATTTTAATATTTCTAAAAATATTTTCGGACATTTTAAGCAGCTATTACTTTTCTATCGTTTGGTTTTAAACTTCTCGGATATCTAAAAAACTTCTTCATTTAATTGGCTTTAAAAAGTTGCGACAAAACAAACTTACCTTCTTTAGCTAATTTAGAATGCGAGGAGGCAAGAATAATAATTTTAAAAAAAAATGTGTCCTTAATATAGACCTCAGAAACGTCTTGTCATATTGTGAGAGCAGATACTAGACCTCAATCAAAACAAAAATGTACAGTGTGCCATTGTCCGATTCTCAACGGTTAGTGAAGAAAATCAAATTTTGAGTTTTTTGCTGGCATTCATGGTTTTCATCTAAAAAAATCCATCCAAATAAGAGAGCTCCTATATTAAACAAACAATACCTAGAAATCGGAGGTTTCATACATAACCATCCAACAAAGTAAAATAATTATGACTACATAAACAGGGAGAAAATACATGAAGTACTAAGGAGGTAAGATGAGTACATTTCGGGCTTCACGGTCAGTAGCTGGAGTAAAGGATACAATATCTCAGCGGTCAGTTAATTTGAGTAAAATTTCCACTAATGTTAAATTGTGTGTTCTAAATCGGAAATTTCTGAGCAAGACTGGTATTTATGAATGTTTATGACTGCACACAGATGTGTGTATTGCTATTTTTTTGACCGGCTGCTTTTCTAAGGCAGTGGTACCTTCAAAAACTAGCTTACTTGATATATTTAATCCATATATAAACTATATTTGATGATACCATTGGATCTTCTTTCCAAAGGTATCGTGTTTACCAATCCAATAAGTGGCATGCAGGGTAGGATTAAAGTAAACAAAATTCAATTAATACATTGTTATAATTATCAACTTACACATATCCATTATATTAATGGAACATATACATTGCTTAGAATTTTGATTGAGAATACTGAAGGACATTTTCACTACTACGTTTGCCATACAATATTACAAAAAGAAATACCTTTACAACACTTTGTCGGCTGGCGAAGGTGGAATCAGTTCTTGGCTCTTAGATCTCCAGCTGCTCTCCCTGACCCCCAGACGGATATCTCTTCTTCTAAGTAAAACCGACCCACATCTTATTAGGATGGAGTAAGACTTCTCGGGCCTGGAATCAGACTGCCTCTTCTTGAGGATAGTACTTGACTGACTTCTTGCTATACTTCCATTCTCGTGACTGGAATAAGACTCCCTCTCCGGATCTTCTCTCTCATGCTCGTCACCTCGGGCGGGGCTGATATGGGAAGTCCAGCCTTTGCCCACCCTTGTAGCCGTTGTCTAGAATGTACCAGGCGCACTGTGGGGGGTAGCCCAAACCTACGGACAATATAAGGGGGTTTGAGAAATGCCTTTTGATGTTTTGCCGACAAAAGCTTCTTAATCTTTAATTGTTTAATATTAAAATTATGTAATACTGAACTCCTCTCAGTATCCTCAATACATTACAGTATCATTTATAGCTTAGTGAAAGTAACATATTATCATTTAAGAAATCAATGGCTCATTCACCTCGAGTCGGCGGTAATCACCTTGATAACCCTGATTTAATGTACGAAAACATGATCACCGCAATTTATGATACCGCTAACTATCTCCAACTCTCTTATAGTATAGACCCCAGTAAATATAAACAAACGGAAAAATACAATTCATGGTATGACGAAGAATGTAAAAGTGCTAAATATGACATTAAGATAAAATTTAAAAAATTTAAAAAAAGCGGTTATGATAACACTAAAAGAACTGAATACATAAGAGCAAAAAATACTTACAGAAACTTGTTAAAACGCAAAAAAGCAGATTATAATTTTAAACTAATTAATTTATTAGCAAATCATAAAGAAACCAAAAATTTTTGGAGCACTATTCACCAGTTTAGATGTAAAAAATTTAATTCGAACCCGATACCTCCTAAAAAATGGAATGAATATTTTAAAACTTTCTACGGCCAAAGATGTGTAATTCATGACACAATATTAACAATAACAGATCCAGTATTAGATCGGGAATTCACACTTGAAGAGCTATTTACATCTTTAAATAAATTAAAATCTAATAAAGCCCCTGGTCCAGACAACATAACAAATGAGTTCTTCAAAAATCTTCCTCAAAACTGGCAATTATATCTAGTATCGCTGTTTAATAAAGTTTTGACAACTGAAAAATTACCTGACAATTGGACAAAATCAAATGTTATAATGATTTATAAAAAAGGGGACAAAAACCAACCAGAGAACTACCGACCTATCTTCTTAATGAATTGTATCCTTAAGATTTTCACCCAAATTCTTTTAGATCGGTTGACGGTATGGGAAACCGAGAAAAATATTTTACCAGAATCACAAAACGGATTCCGAAAAGGAAGGTCATGTTTTGATAACCTTTTTCTAATGAATTGCCTCATTGATTTAAAATTAGAATATACCAAAAGTGAATTATTCGCTATTTTCGTTGACTATAGAAAGGCATTTGACAGTGTGGATCACAGACTTTTATGGCACAAACTACAGTTACTAGGGCTAAGCGGAAAAATTATTAAAATTATAAAAAATCTTTATGATCGGGCCACACTAAGAATTAAAATAGATGAGCTATTATCTGATGAAATCGATGTCACGAAAGGAGTATTGCAAGGTGAAGTTCTTTCAGCATATCTCTTCTGTTTGTTTATATCCGATATGGAAAAATATTTCAAAGAAAATGGCGCGACAGGAATTCAATTAAATTTGAACTGTGAAGTACTGAGCTCCTGCTACGCAGATGATAAGGTCATTTTCTCTTCTTCTTATATAGATACTAATAAAAAATTAGAAATCCTCGCTTCATACGCTCAAAAAAACCATTTAGATGTAAATCTTAACAAAACTAAAATCATTTATTTTCATAAAGGTAGACAAAAAAATTTAAAAACGTTTTATTATAACGGGGAACCTATAGAAACAGTTGCCTATTATAACTACTTAGGAGTGCATTTTTCCTCTTCCGGTGTTTTCTATCAAGCATGCAAACACTCACAATTGAAAACAGCCTGTGCTGTAGGAACCGTATTAGATATAATGTAGAAAATCAAAACTGCAATCTTGGAGAAGTAGACTATTATTAAATAAAGCCATTATTGATAGCACTCTTTTATATAGCACTGAAATATGGGGCCTTAGATACCTCGACGATATTGAAAAAGCACATTTACAATATTTTAAAAAACTCTTCAACTTAAATAAAAATGTACCTTTCTGGCTTATAAGACTAGAGTTTGGTCTTGAACATTCTACCATACATGTATTAAAACGAATATTAAATTGCATTAAAAAAATAATCAGCATGCCAGACGATAGAATTACTAAAACATGCTATAAGACCCTCAAACATAAACATCAAATTAGATCGTCAACAAAATACAACTGGTTCAGTCAAATATACAATATCTTAGAAAAAGTTAAAAGTTCGTATATACTATTTGAAAATAACCCATATATCTTCCAATCCAATATTCCGAAAATTCTTGCTCTATTTAAAGAACTGCTATTCAACAATGACCTTGAATCCTTGAAAACAAGTCAGTACAGCCCTCACTATAATTTCATTTATCAACCAACTCAACAGCATCCACATTATATAACAATAGACAATATTCCATTTAACAGAATAAAAATAATAACACAGGCCCGCCTATCTGGTAAATATCATATTAAATTCTCTCATAAAAACCATTTCTATAATATCAAACCCACAGAAATCTGTACCATATGTAATATGAATACCTATGAAACCCTCTACCATTTAATCGCAGTATGCCCAATCTACTCCTCCATAAGAAACTACCACATACCATACGTAAACAATATTCCAGAAAATCAGTTCCCGACAATATTTATAATAGAAGACCAAACTAAATTAAACCAAATATATTATTATATAATTAACTGCCTAAAAATGAGATCATTCATTATCAACGAATAAAAAGAAAACAAAAAAAGATATATGCTTACATACGAAATCTAAATAACGTAGTAAACAATAATATGTCAACAATAGTATATCCCCAATGACTGTTTTGATGTATATAAATCGATGATAAACGCATAAACAATTCTATCATACTCAAAGGAAATATTAACTTAATATAAATCGTAACTGATGTAACCAGTCTAACCGAACTTTATCAATATTATATCAAATTTCAGTCTAAAAAGTCTTAAAAGATATCTAAAAAGATATTTTTTTTTTCATTTCTTTTTTTTTGCTTATTTTATTTTATTTTAGTTTTATTTTTTAAAACAGATGTATTATTATTTTGAAAACATTTTTTTTATTTTATTTATTTATTTTTTTATTTTAACTCTACTATATTGGAACAAAAAAAGAACTGTTAATTTATCTATATCAATATACTAATTTATCTTTTATTTTATTTTCTTTATTTTTTTGTTTAATTATTTATTTATTTTTTATTTAACAGATGTATTATTATTTTAAAAAATATTGTATTTTTTTTTTTTTTTCTTCTTGATTTACTTTATCTCTATTGCATTGAAGAAAAAACTGAAAAAAAAAAATTAATTTATCTTTATCTTTATCGTATTTAATTATTTTATCTTTTCAAACAGATGCATTATTATTTTAAAATCATATATATTTGCTTTTTGTTTATACAGTGGTGCATTGAAGAAAAAAAAAATTAAGATGAGTGAAATAAATAAAGAACTTAATTTATCCTTATCAATATGAATTTTAATTTTTTACTTATTTTATTATTATTTTTTATTTTATTTAACTTTTTTTAAAAATTATTTTAAACAGATGTATTATTATTTCAAAAGCGTATGTATGTGTGTATATATATATATACATATATATATATGTATACTTAAAAAATGTATTGTGAATAGCCTAGCCAGGCTCTATTTGTAAGGGGAATACCCCAAAGACAAATAAAAATATATTCTATATTCTATATTCTAAGTAACATGTCATTGTCACATTACAAAGATAAAACATATCAAATCGTATAGCATACAACTCATGTAGTAAAATATTATATTTATAGATAGTAATAGAGATATTCCTATTTATGGCGTAGTATTGAGCCAATCAAAAAAACTACCGTTTTTTAGGGATGTGTGGTTAAATCTAATATGCAGTACAAAAATTATTCTAAATACTACAAGTAGACACTTATGGAAGTATTTTGTACATAAGTTATAATAAATATCGGATTTCTCAGGTTTAACTAAAACCATTTTTGTGAGAATCTCTAGATATATTTTTAAAGTTGTCAAAGGAAAAAAAGGATTTAAATGTCACCAATTTCTTCTTCTTCTTTTTTTTTTTCTCCTTCATTCGAGTGAATCTTCATTTCCAAGGACTTCCACTTCGATATCAAGATGTCTCATATATCGGTTATAAAAGGGCATTTACTGAAAAGTTGTTAAACGAGTCTTAAATAAAAACGCAGTCTTCTCAAGTTTATTAAATAAACCTATAGCTGATTTTGTCACTGGAATTCTTGAAATTAACTCAAATAATATAGAAAAAAAATTTGAATTTCAGTGTTTTTAGAATGTTAAATTAGTATGTTGGCGCACAAAGTCATATGAGGACACAATAAATATTCATTTAAATAAATAATTAGTTAAATGTCTCGTCAATATTATGGAGAGGACATAAGGTATTCAAGATAATTTATTTAGCATGCTAAATAGTGTTATTTATTTACAGTAGGCAATAGAAAATTACTCACATAAAGATAGATTACAAAATACCAGATTCTCAAATATACATGGCAATATTTTCTTAGATAGTCACCGAACTGGATTTGGTAAGTTGCGTGTTTGTTAAAGAATTACTTTAATTAAAATCTTGCCTATATATAAGCTTGTGACTCCGTTATTTTCGAAGATAGAGAAAAATGTTTGTTGGTTTGTTTATTTATTAAACGTCCCTTAATGCTGATATGGATAATCAGACGATGCGACCGTGGGAATCCTAAATTTTGTCTTCCAGGTTTAATTAGGGATCTTTAAAGTTTAATTAGCTCTGAACCACCTTTTAACGTCCCCTCCGGAGGACGGCATAACTAAAGATTTTTTACTCCCATTAAAAAATTCTAGGGCCACCTGCAGGTTTGAACCCGGAACCTTTGGCAAAGGAGGCTGTTAAGAGAAAAATGTATTAGTGTTTTTAACAAAAAAAAAATTTAACTCCAGTCCTTCCCTTAAAAAGGTAAATTTTTTACGATTCAGTATACCAAGAATCCAAAAACGAATGAAACAAAGATTCTTTTAAAGTACAATGTCTTTTCTTCGAGACACTAGGACTGTTTTATTGTTTGTTTTTTTAACATATACTCTTAAGACCTAGGACTCTACATAAATACTTAATAATGTAGAATAAAATCGGGTCTAACTGTTTTTTTTTTGTTTTGTTTTTTTGTTCTTTTTTTTAATTGTGAAAAACTGTTAATCTCTAAAAATTAAAAAATCAATAACATATTGAATACATTAAAAAAAATTATTTATCGATATTTACAACTGCATTGTACAACATATCTAGTAAATAGGCTAAAACGGAGGTTCTGTTCGCCACTGAAGTTAAGAGCTGATGTATTTCAGAATCTAGTTTATAGGAATAGGCTAAAACAAAATAGTCATGAAAAAGACGCAGTTAGAAGCACTCTAAAGAATACAATTTTGTTACTTTTTTTCCGTCTCGACTCAGGAAAATATAAATTAGACCCACATAAGCCTCCCTGCTTATTATGAAGAGTTCCGATACCTCTTTATGGTAATATAATAGCTATAATATTCTATAAGGTTGTTTTGTGTACCATAATCTTATTAAATAGGTAATACCAATCTAAAAATAATAATATTGCTGGTTTTTTTTCTATAAATCTAGTAGAATCTCTAGATTTTGATTGAAAATCATCATTTGTTTATATTACAGGTAATTTTAAAAGCATGCCTCTATTAATCATTTATTTCCTGATTAAGGCTGCATTAATATAATTTATGTCCGATGTATGCTATCCAAATGATAGATATGGGTTGCATGTCTACTGTTTCTGTTATTGTTAATTTGCATAGATATTATATATATAATCTATATAATAATCTATCAATCATCAGATGTTTATGTAGATAATTAGTATGTATAACATTTTTCTCTGTTATCAGATGATAATAACTGCTATTATTATTACTAATTTTTCATTATATCCAGAGATGGTGCATTCTGTGGGTGTGTGAAGATAGTGCATCACAGCGAATAAGTACGTGAGGGAATGACAATTCGGTGGGAGATGTTGAAGGTAACTGTACGGCGGTCACAGATGACGCCTATCATCCTTTGATCACAGGGAGGACAGGACATCATGTGCGGGTACTTCCTCGTCTTGGATTCCAACTGTAGATTCCGTTTGTTTTCACCATTCCACCAAATATTTAGAACCTAAAATAACTTTTATGAAGTTATTTACGCTTCACAGATTTTTGGTTCAGCAAAAAAAAATACTCACATATAAAAACTGCAATCATTTCAATCGAAAATTTTAAGACTCATAACGACAGCTCCTTGGTACGTAAACAACAGAGCCCTACATACGGACTTTAACAACCAATAGTTTACCAACATATGCGAACACTCTATTCTCGTTTTCACAGTAAACTTAACGGACACGACAATAGACTGATTAACGACATGTCCATAGCTGAAATGCCAGTCAGAAGAAGGCTTAAGAGAAGCTGGATTAGAGATCTCTGCTAAATTAAGGCCTAGAAAGAGGTACTGCTGGGTACTTTCCTTCCCCATGTCTACTATGTCTGATCTCACATTTGTACAGCACACATACAGATACATTCTGACAGGTGTGATTATAGATATGAAGAGGAAGAAAAAATAATTATATATATATATATATATATATATATATATATATATATATATATATATATATATAATATATATAAATATAAATATATACATTTCCGGGTAAATCTTCAACAATATGCAAAGAATTATTTATGGACTAATTTATCGGTGTTAAAATAAGGGGTTATAGAATTTTCCGAAAGAATTTGAAAGCGTATGGATTAGTGTCGTCCCGAAACTCAATCCCATTTGTCCAAACAGATCTGATGATCATAATTTAAATAAGCAGTTTGTAGTTCAGTGGAAGATTGGAACGTTCGTCAAGTGTTGTAATCGGAATCTATGAGCATTTTCTAGTCGTTTCACTCTTGTAAGAGGATTCCATTTAAGAGGCTTGTCAAGATAGTCTTAGGTAACGGATCTGTTCGAAAGGAATAACTAGAATGTTATTGAAGAATGCTGTATGTCAGATTTCGGTTTCGCGAAAAAATTTGACTTCTGCAATTGAATTGTATGTAATTATAATGAGTGTAATCTGGAACATGAAAACTGAATCACTTAGACATAATCTTTATTATAGAGATAAAGATTATTCATAGTCCCTTAAGAACGACAAAAATGTACAATTAAGGTATACAATGTATCTGACCAAAAGACCATGATCATGATTAATTCTTATTTACAATGGTGTAAGAAGTAAGAAAAGAAAAAAAAAAGACAAATAAAACAACTTTACAACTAACAATAAAACAAAAGAATAATTTAAAGAAACTTCTTCAGATACATACATTTACTGAACAAAACTAAATTTAAAATTAATTAATAAACTAAGTTAGGTATGAGCAATATTTTTTTTTTCGTATGTATTACAATTTGTCACAATGGACAATAATAATATTGCTAAAGGATCAGATTCATACAATATTTACTATTTAAATAAAAGAAAAGTCAAAATTACATAAAATGAAACCAAACTAAATACAGATGGAGTTTTGTTGACCGTTGAGAAATTATATGAGGAAGATGGTTGGGGGTGCGGTCATAAATTAGATACACACATTTAAAATAAGTGCTATTTTAATTATGTGCCGACGTTTCGGCCTACAATGTGGGTCTTCAACAGGGTTGACTGTGAGACGCTGCCTAGAGGAGTCTGATCAAACGAAATAAAAGTATACAATAACAAAATTTGTAGATAAAATAAATACAAATAAATGAAGTTAACAAATAAATAAACAAAACATGTCACATTCATACCTATGTACAATATTTACAATTAGCTAGGGAACCCCGGACGGGGCTTGTCCCCCCACTTGTGGAAGGACAAGCAGAGCCCAAAGGATCCCAGCGCCTCCCTCTCAGCCGCATCACTGGTGAGAGCCAGCGGAAGCTAACTGAGGTAGAGCAATAAATAATATTTCTTTTTTATATTCAATAATTTTACACTTTTACAACTTTGTGTACAATGCATATATGTTATGCACAAATAGGTTTAAGAGAGTGATAAAAAGTGAATAATTCTAACTGACTTTTGTAGATGATAATATCAGATTATTTAATAAAACACATGTTTCTATCGAAACTCAATGTAATTAATTATTTCATCTTTTTACTTTCACTTACCAATATACATATTTCATTTCTACATGTATTTAAAAATTCTTAAATTAATTTTAACAACGGGGGTAAGTGAAAGTCGCATGTTAATCGCGTGCGACATATGTTTTTTAAATATTATACCAAGAGGTCCTACACGTAGTCGCCATTTGTCACGAAATGGACTTAGGTCAAAGACATATTTCGTGATAATAAGGTCTTTCAAACGATTATTATGAGGTTATTATATCTCTTGCTTATTGTGTGGATTATTACATATTAAATTCAATAAAATCTGTAATTTCATAACACTGAATGTATTTTTAACGTATGAAATGTTATGTTTCTAAAAATTTTTATATATCATTCCTTTTATCATCAATTTGATGAATATACAATTATTCAAGATTTTACACATGAGAAAATAGAATAAGCAAGCAGTTGATAATCGAGTCCCTAATTAAGACGTTTTACGTCTTAAATTTACGGCTGTATATAAACATACAAACATAGCCCGTTTGTCCATTCAGGCATTAAATGTAAAATAAATTCAGAACTCAAGTTTGTACCACTTATCACTTATTTTAAGAACAGAGATTAAAACGAAATAAGTTTTTATTTTATTTATTATGAAACTAAATTATAAATTTTAAGAAGAGTGTAAATAAAATTAGAAGTACTGAACCAGAGACCCTTCAAGAATTTTGGAAGCAGAGGTTTTTTTTTATTATGCATTTTAGGGAGCGACGTGGTCCATATCTCGGGTTCGAACCTCGGTTAAGGTAGAATAATATATTCCGTTATTTCAGCCGTGGAGCTACCAATGACTATGGAGACCCTCCTTGGACACACCGAACCTCTATAAAATGGGTATCTAAAGAAAACACCCCTGACGGCTGAGCGTGATTTAGGCATAATACGAATCTCTATATGTACTGAGCGCAAGACCCTTCCTGGGTTACATTTTTATTGTTAATTTAAAGAAGTTTGACTGTTGTTATTATTTTCTGTATATATTGTATGAATGTTGTCTCGTATCAGTATTACTATTGTTCATTCTGAAACAGATTGTAATAATTCTCAATAAATAAATATTTTATAAAAAAATTTAAAGAAGAGTAATAAAATTACTACGTTATTTGGATAGTCAAATTATTGCAATAAAAATGAGATTAATCCTTTAAATGAAATAAACTAAAACGTTGGTTGGTTGTCATATTTTATTGGCACAAAAAATCTCGGTCATCAGTGCCAGACACTCATTTTAGAAAATCAATTTTAGGTTAAACAATGAACAATGATTTTAGTTAAAAAAAAAAAAAAAATATATATATATATATATATATATATATATATATATATATATATAGTTGAAAACAAATAGCTATAAGAATAATCAATAGTAAGAATAAATGTAACATCATTAGTCAAAGATAAATGTGTATCAGGTTAAATAAAATTAAAAATAAAAATAAAATAAATATATATATATAAATAACTAAATAAAAAAAAATTAAAAAATAAAATAAAATAAATAAGAATAAAATAAATTAAATAAATAAATTTAAAAATAATAAAAAATAAAATAAGAATTTTAATAATAATAATAATAATAGTAAAATAAAATTGTCAAATCTGCTTGTAAAAGTCCATTTCAGTAAGAAAGCACATCAATTCGTCAATTCTATTTACATCATTCACCAAAGCAACCGCGACATTGAGTGGTATTCCCCTTTTGTTCAACTTTCTTGTGCAGAAAGGACATTCTTCGAAAATGTGAGTAATTGTCAGGGTTACCCTGCTGAACTAAAACGTTTACAATAGTAATGTATTATATTGGACCTCTCTGCCGCAAATGCGGTCAAGAATCAGAAACACCTGCACACGCGTTGGGTTAACATAACATGATTCTCGTTACCCGCCGGCACAACCACATGAAAAAGGAAATATCGAAACTTTTAGAAAGAAAAAACTATAAATGCTTTTAAAAATTTAGGAGTATCCCCATTTTTTTTTTTTTTTTTTTTTCTCGTTAGAATTGTGGATTGATTCAGTATGCTGTGTACCGATAGCAACTCAGCAAAGGTGAGATAGTCGATCCAATTGAGATATTACTACTACTACTAATAAAGGAAATTAAATTATATTTTTAAAGAAAATAAGCAGCATTACATAACTTAATAATACAGATCTTCTATCATAAGGAAATATAATATTATTTTCGATAAATTGACTATCAACTATCATCTGGTAGTAACATAATTTCGTCAAGAAATATATTTAAAAAGAAATTGGAACACCTTAAAGAAGTGTGGGTGTAGGTCGAAAGCACATCTAGAGCGTTATGCTGCAATGACCAGTGGTCTTGCCTAAATTCGAAATCTGGTTCGGGCAAGATAAGTGGTTTAAATCCGACATTGATGGCTGTTTCAAGTTTAACATGGAAATACATATTTATAAAGATTTAGTGAACGATATTAATAAATTTTGCAGAAAAGTTCTATTCTTATCCTGAAAAAATGTAAATAATTAAATAAGTGCGGTTTTACTTACGTCATTAAGAAGAGAACAAATGCGGGAGAGACCTGGAAAAAACAAAAACCTTGAAAAGTTTATAAAAAAAAAAAAAGTATTACACAAATGACATTGCATATGAAGATGAATATTTATATTTTTAGCGGTTTTTTCTTAGTTAAAATGAGGATAGTATGGGTGGGGAAAATTCATCACTTAAGTGTTTTAAAAAAAAAAAAAATTATATCGATAACCTAAAAAAAGTGTTCTTCGAGTGAAACTAAACATCTCTTGTAAAATATAAATATTTATTTTAAAGAAAATTAAAGCTTCAACAAAACCAAAGCAAAATGATTCTAGCTCGACCAATATTAGCGAAAACATAAAGGTACTTAAAGACCTTTTTCAGACAATTAAATAATTGCATTTTCACCATTTAGTTTTATCTAATGTCAATTGTTAAACCTTTCTTGATTACCAAAACAATCATTATAAATAGATTTCAAATGATCAGTTGGTGATTGGACATATTTAGAAGTAAGTAATGTTAAGATCTCATCTTTAAATTACAATGCTTTAGATGGTTTTGAGATATATTCTGTTAATTCCGTCATTGATCATTTTAAAAAGATTTGGACTTAACACGCTGTTCTCCACTGATTCGGAACTGTTTTTAAGAAAGGGATGTGGCTACTTGCCCTTGAAATTGCCGATAAGATAAAAAAAGTAATGATAAATTGAGTAAAGTGTGTTTGGATTCCCCAACCATTAATTTTTATTTTCACTTACTATATATAGTAAGGGAAAGTATTGCGATCGTGAAAATTTTCGAATTCCAGTTTTTAGGGTCCCCTGAGTCCAAATAACCAAGTCCCGCAAAAAGGTCTGTGTGTGTGTGTGTGGTAACTCCCGGGCGAAACAGTAAGTCCTAGAAGCTGAAATTTCATATTAATACAACTAACGCCCGAGACGTGACAAAACTTTTTTCATCAAAATGAGCCACCAGAAGAGGCACTTCATACCATGCATTTTGCACCTTTTTTGATTTTCTCGAAAACGGTTCCGACGATTTTAAATGGGATTATATATCATTTAGGTTTCATTCTGATTAAAATGGTCTGACAGGGCTTAAATGCCGATATTTTAAATTTTCTTCCCCTAAAGTACCCTTTAATTTTGTTGATTCTATAAAAATAACTATATTATCTTGTTACCACTGATGAAAAACAGGTAAAAATATAAATTAAATGAATTCGATACCCAACTAGAGGAGAAAACAGAAAAAAATATTTGTTTTAATGCAATTTTTCGTTTTTGAACTAAGAGCAGTAATATACATGTATGATATACCGTTGGAAAGCTAACGATTTTAGAAAAAATATTATCTCGTGCAAGCTTTTAAAAGTTAATAGAGAGTGATGAAATGAACATGAAACTAACTAATTATTTTAGTTAATAGTATTATAGTTTTTTAAATAAAACACATGTTTCTATATAAATTCCATTTAATCAATTCTTTAATGGTTTCAATCATTTTTATCTCTAACTGTATTTGAAAATTCTATAATTGATTTTAAAAACGGAGGTAAGCGAAAGTCGTGTGTTGCCCGCACCAGATTTTTCAATTATTAGTCGCTTCCAAACTGAATCAAAAGCTTTCTCAATGTCAATCAAAGACAGCTTGTTAAAGTTTTAGTATATCGTGAATTGCATTATGATGCTTCCTTAATCTACATTACCTATACGAAATAACTTCATTTTGTTCTATGAACCATAGTAAAGCATTATTTTATCTTTGGAATTCAATACGAAGGGAATCAAATAAGTTGGTTTAAAAATTAAGTAATGAGAGGCTTTTCCGCTTCCTGTATAATATCCTAGAATGTATATAGTACCTTTTGGAAAACAACGTTTTAATTATGGAATTATAATAAATTTAAGATCTGAAAGAGTAACACGCGACCACTTGATAGATAATGTATCCTCTGCAACGTTTAACTGCTGTTGAAGCGTGATACCAACCCATTACAATTAAGGCTTGTGTACTTGAGTACGTAGTCGTGATGTGATAAACGATTCATGTTTCTCATCTTCTTTATTTCTTTTTTTTTTTTCATCAATTATAAATTTCCTTAAAGGCAGGCTTTCATTAATCGGCAAGCCTGGTTGAAGGCTCAAGGTAATAGGTTACTGTCTTAGGTTGAGAAATCCTCCATCTATCAAGGAAATCCTTCCCCAAAAACATTCCCCAAAGCTTCCCACATGGGAATGGCCCTAAAATTTATCAGTTTTGACCTTTGAAAGAGATATGTTAGAGAAGGGCTTTGGGTCTGAACAAATTGTCGAAAAGTCACGTACAAGAGCCCAGATGTCATGTTCTATCTGACGAGGGTCCTTCTAGGAGCTTCCGGTCTGTCACTGGTAATGAAGAAGCCACTGCTTTCACGTTTAACAATAAAAAAAACATGTTCGTACTACAAATACATATAAAATCTGGTGTACACATCACACACCTTCCACTTACTATTGGACACTTACTTACTATTCACTATTCCTAACACAACTATATAATTTTTTTTAAATGTTTGTTTAGTTTTCGTTGAAATCTACTTAAGTATCAATGAAAATATTTTCCTTTAAATGGGTAGAAACAGACAAGTGAAAGCCGAAGTTGATAAGTTGAATAAAATATCGCACACATTCAACGTATTACATAATAAATATACAACAGCATGTAATAATTTCTTGAAAAAAATGAAATTCCATATTTCAGAAACGAATTCTCAAAAAGAGTTCTAACGATTAACTTAAGAGATTATTGTACATTTAATATCTGTGGCGGTCGTGAAAACTAGATTACTCAAGTTATATGAAAAATGAGTTAACTTCACGATTCGCTCCCTCAGACCTTCCCCTACGTCGCACAGTGGGCAATATCACCAATTTAGGTGAACAAAAGCCAAGTCAAAAGTTCGGAATTTTTCAGTGCTTCACCTTTTTATTATTAGTTGGCAAGTCCCTTAATACTAATATTTTCCGCCATACCGTGATTACAAATACTTACTTTTTACTTTTATAGGCGTTCCAACGTGGGTTGCCTTTTACATCAGGGCAGAGCACCGGAGGTCGCGGTCCAGCCAATCTCCATCCTGAAGACCTCGGCCTGCCATTTCTTCCTCAACTCCACCAATCCATCTACCTCTGGGGTGTTTACAAATAAATAGTAAATGAATGAATCATTCCTATTCACACAAGTGCCTAATAACCGGCAGTCGAATTATCTTTACTCGATGGTCATTTATTGTGTTCAAGGTGTATTTAGAGCAAAGTATTTTTGCTTTTATTTAACAATAGGCATTGCTGAGACAGGTAAGACATTATATTTCCAAACTCGTTATTGAATATACACTGCAATCTCACCTGTAGAGTTAATTTAGCAATTTGTAAATGTATGCCCCTATTCAATAACGAAAAACTATTGAACCCCCAAGTTACCCCAAGGATTTGTTTCTTCTAGTCTTTACATATTACAAAGAATTTTTGCGATTTTTTGCGTTTTGGGTGATACATAATTTTTTTCAGACACATCACTCCGAATCAAAAGTTTGACAATCTATAATTTCAAGAATTTCCTAAATGATGTAAAATACATCTATCAGCAGGTTTTAGGAACTCCGGGCTATAATTAGAATTTTTGTGTTATTTTTCCCGTATTCTGGGACTTCTAACGTGAAATATAAGAAAGTTTTAGATTCTAGCAGATAGATTTGATTTTTGACCACTGTGCGCTCGAAAATCGTGTCAAAAAATTTATTAGTTTTCATAACTTTTTCTTATAATTTGTTTTAATATTTTTCCCTAATCTGGGTCCCTAAAGGTTAAATATAGACAAGTTTCAGAATTTTGTCCACCTAAATCGGTCATATTGCCCACTGTGCGTCGTGTTAGATTAGTTAAAGAAATAGCTTGATGGACGAAATTTTAGGTGGAAAGAAAGCTGTAATTAATAACTTTATTTTGGTATTACGTAAAACTTTAAGTCGCTCATCTGTAAAATAAAAGATTTTGACTTAACCACATAATCACGACCGCCACAGATAAATTGTTATACTTCATCAAACACATATGTTTTCGGGATCACTTGTAGCTGGGTGGTTAGCATAACAGCCTCCTATGCCAAAGGTCACGGGTTCGAGCCCGCAGGTGGTCCTAGGATTTTTTAATGGGAGTAAAAAATCCTTAGTTATGCCGTCCTTCGGAGGGGCGTTAAAAGGTGGTCCCGGGCCTGTGCGATGTCAGATACTCGTTAAAGATCCCTATCCTAATAAAACCTGGATTAGCAAAATTTAGGACTCCCACTGTAGCATCATCATCCGATTAGCCATAGTAGCATAAAGTGACGTTAAATAAATAAGCAAACAAACATATGTTTCAAAAGACAGAACATACTTTATCCTGTATACAAGTATATGTATTCTTTATTGACTTTTGATTTTGTCAATTTCTTACTGTGTACTATGTTATGTATTTATATTGCTTATCATGTAATTCAATCTTGTATTTACTTGCCTTAATTTTATATCTTGAATATATGAATTTGTATTCCTTATCGCTTTTGGTTTAGTAAATTACAGTTTATTTCTGTGTACTGTTTAACGGTTTCTTATAATTGTTTTTTGTATTAATTAGGGATTATGTAATTCAATTTTATATTTGCATACCTTAATTTTATATCTTGTATATATGTATATGTATTCCTTACAGCTTTTAAGCTTAGTCAATTACTGCTTCATACTGTGTACTGTGTTACTTTTTCTTTATAATTGTATCTTATATACCTTATGTATTACATTGTTTTTGCTGTGTAGTGCGTTACTGTTTCTTTATAATTGTATTTTATATTTCTTATGTATTATATAGTTGTTTTTTTGCTGTATAGTGTCTTATGTTATTTAAGTATTGTATTGTATCATACTGTGTACTGTTACTGTTTGTTATTGTACTTTTATTGAATTGCCGCAGGTGAACTCCTTTCCCACACACGAGCTCGCCTTAGTGGGATGGTGACTTCTACTTGCACTGTAATATGCCTGTGTTTTAATTCGAATAAAAAAGTATAAAAAAAAAAAAATGAATATATTTCTTACAACTTTTTTCAACTCTATGATTCAAATTTCTTAAATCTACTTCAACAACGAAGGTAAGTTGTACTCACCAGATTTTTTAAAATGTTATCAAATGAAATATTTAATTTTATTCTTTTGGGCTTCGTCGGATGAGACTAGAGCGGAAGAATTTGCCAAATACCTTTCTAAAGTTTTTATCCCACACCCCGAGCTCAATCCTGCCCATACAGCTAACGTAAAGGAATTCCTCTCCTCTCCAATTCCTCTCTCTCCACCCCCTAAAGCTATTAACCCCTCTGAGGTCAAATTCCTTATAAAGAAACTAAAACCTCGAAAAGCTCCTGGCTATGACCTCCTCAATTCTAAGATCCTTCGTCAACTGCCCCAAAAAGCAATTATATTCCTTACCTACCTCTATAATAGTATCCTCCGTACAACCCACTTTCCTTTGGTGTGGAAACACTCCATCATTCTCCTTTTTCCCAAACCTGGTAAACCTCCCAACAACACCTCATCCTATAGGCCTATTAGTCTCCTTCCGATCCTTTCAAAAATCTTTGAAAAAATCCTTCTCAAGCGTATCCTACAGTTAATTGAAATTCCTTTCCACCAGTTCGGATTCCGCTCACAGCACTCCACTGTACAACAAGGCCTACGAGTGGTTGACCATATATCCTTTGCACTTGAAAACAAGCAATATTGCACTGGTGCCTTTCTGGACGTTGCTCAGGCATTCGACCGGGTCTGGCACGATGGCTTGCTTTTCAAACTAAAAACCCATTTACCCCAATCCTTATATCTAATCCTACAATCATACCTTTCAAACCGTTCCTTCAGAGTCCGCTCTGGTTCAGAATTTTCCAATAGTTACCTGATCGAGGCTGGTGTACCTCAAGGCAGTGTCCTAGGTCCTGTCCTCTATCTCCTATTTACAGCTGACATACCTACGGATCCTGATACCTTCTTAGCAACCTTTGCCGACGATACTGCCATTTTATCAACCCAATCAGATCCCGAAATTGCATCTTCCTATCTACAAAGACATCTATCCTTGATTGAATTTTGGTGCGCTAATTGGCGTATCAAAATTAATGAATCCAAATGTAAGCACATCACCTTTACCCTTCGCCGCAGATCCTGTCCACAAGGCAATTTTAACTCCATACCCCTTCCCTGCTCTGACACAGTCCGGTATCTGGGATTCTTACTAGACAAAAGACTAACGTGGAACCCACACACTCGACTTAAACGACAAGAACTCAACAGACGATACGGCCAACTATATAGACTACTAAACAGAACATCAAAACTTTCTGTTGCTAATAAACTATTAATTTACAAGACGATTCTAAAACCGATATGGACCTACGGACTCGAACTGTGGGGGACAACTAAATTTTCGAACATCAGGCGTATCCAATCCTTTCAGTCCAAAGTCCTTAGAACAATAGTCAATGCTCCCTATTATGTTACAAACAAGACCTTACACAAAGATCTGAATATCCCATTTGTCCTCGATTTAATCCCATCTAAATTCCTAAACTTCCACCAGAGGCTAACTCACATCCCTAATCCTTTATCCCAATCCCTATCTAGCTCCAGCCATCCCTATAACCCTCCTCGTAGGTTGAAACGGCAGTGGCCTAGAGATCTCTTATAACTAAGCAATGCTGAGTGTTGGCAATGGCCAGCTTCTCCACTCACGCCTGAGAGTCTGTGGCTCTAGCGCCCTCTCTCAGTCTCCACTGGCTTATTAGACCGGTGACGCGACTGACTGAGAGGCGCTGGGATCTCCTAGCCTTGGGCCCCAACACCCACTTGTGGGCGTCGGGGTTTAATTCGGAGTTCCCAGGGGCAGTATGTAAATATTGTATATATAAGTATGAATGTGACCAAGATTATTATTATTTATTTCTTTTATTTTCTTTTTATCTTTATTTACGGTTATTTATTCTTCTTTATATTTTATTTATTTTGTATTCATTTATTTTTATTTCTTTATTTTGTGTACATAAGGAATGAATGAACTCTAATATCACTAATACTTATTGCCCAAGATTGTGGCAGATTGTATTATTTCTAAATAAATAAAAGTTATAATTAATAATTTTATTCTTTGATTCAATTAGATGTTATCATAATTTGTAATTTGTCTAGGTCTAACATCGTGAACTGCATCCTAAAGGAATGATATTATTAATAGGAGCTTAACTTTAAGACTTTAGGGCTTCGAAAACATCAACAACTTGATTATCATGAGGCATATGACGTGAAGATTTAAATTTTTTTTGTTTGAGACAAATTAAATTCTTTGTAGAATAAACTTGTAGTTTATTTAACTTACTACAGTATACTTTTTGTTTTTTCTAGTTCTTTAAAAGATAAAAGTCCCAGCATTTTAAACCCCTACAAAAACAAAAGTTAAAAATTCATTGCATCGTAAAAATGCACCTAATGAGCACCTCTATGTTCTAAAACATAGTATATTTATATTTAAGGTAATTAGTATATTTAAGGTAAACAAAGTCCTCTTTCCTTTTATACTTCGCGTCTGGCTACTATTGCCTCAATAGAATATTTAAACATCTTACAAAAATATATATGAATTTCTAGAGAAAACCTTTTGACATGTATGACGATGGTACTATTTAATATGTTTTAGTACATTTAGTTTGTTTATATTTGTTTATTTATTAAATGATAATAACGACGTGCTGATAACGATGTCGGGCAGTTAATTAATAAAGGCAGTTAAAAGTGTTATGTATAATGCAGTATATATTTTTTATGCACACAAAAATATTAAATTATTATAGGTGGAATAGTCAGGAATCAGTCATTTTTAAAAAGTTTTTAATTTTGCCAACGTTTCGGCTCAAGCTTGTGAGCCATCATCAGGGCATTACTGATCCATGTCCAAGCATAAACTGGTTTATGCTTGGACATGGCTCAGTAATGCCCTGATGATGGCTCACAAGCTTGAGCCGAAACGTTGGCAAAATTAAAAACTTTTTAAAAATGACTGATTCCTGACTATTCCACCTATAATAGTTTCTACAGTCGACTATACACCCTCAATATAAATCAAAAAAATATTAAATTTTCAAAACATTTTTGTACAGTAACCTGAGGTTCGAAGATAAAATACTGTTATTGTAGAAGTTGTTTCGAGAATAACTCTTAAGTATTATATGTATAGCATACTTTGTAAAAAAAAAAAGTTGATTAACATTTGAAATTCTATTATTATTAATTTAGTCTTAAGAAACCAATCATACTTCGCCAATTTACCAAGAGAAAAGCTATTTTCTTTCTATCCTACATATGGAGTGCCATATTTTGCACAACTTATTTTCCTCTCCATGGGAAACTTTCCGTCATAATAACGATTCCCAAACCTTTGAAACCAACCAATGATCCTTCATCTTACCGTCCTACTGCTCTCTTGCCTATTATAGCCAACATTTTTGAAAAACTATTCCTAGACTGTATAAAACCAATCCTCGAAAGTTATGAAGTTATACTAAACCAGAAATTCGGTTTTCGTGTTTATCACTCCACTATGCAACAAAGCCATTAAATACACGTAGTTGACACTATCTCCGGTGCTCTTGAAAGAGGAATATTGTTCTTAAATTTTCTTTGACATCGATAAAGCTTTCAATAATGTTTGGCACAAAAGTCTACGTTGGAAAATAAAACCTGCCTTATTTTTATTTTACGATTCTCCAATCTTTCTTTCTCTACAAGTTCTTCTGTATTTCCGTTGTTTCTTCCATTTCCTTCTTCTTTCCTCAATCAGCTGGAGTACCTCAAGGTAGCGTATCAAGCCTTTTCTATGCTCTTTACATTTCCAAAATCCAGCACATACAATATTACCCAAAAAGAGCAATTTCGTGGAATATAAAATTGTATTATATTATTTGCTAATACATGAAGAGGATAACTGTTCGAGTAAGAAGCTGATGCACGGAAGCAAATAAAATGTGCAAAAACATGATAATACGGCCTCAAGTTATAGAGAAAAAGTTAGGACAGAAGCAACACACCTTAAGAGCAGAAGATGAGAAGACATCCTAGCCAGAGAGGTGTTGCGCAAGAGGACACACTGGATCTTGTGTAAAGCCCAATATCGGGGAAAGGTGAAGGTCGGGAAGATTCTCTTTTATTTTACTCATCCTGACGCAGCCTGTCTTATTTATGCTCCCAACATTACTTTGAATCCTGTTTGATTATACAACATATTTTAAAACTGTTCATACTCATTCAATGGTAACAAAATGGACTGTAGAAATAAGTTAAAATTAAACGCTCAAAAAAAAAAAAAAAAAAAAAAAAAAAAGCAATTGCAATAGGATCCCATAAACTCCTAAAAACACTTCCACATATCCGGATCCTTTTTCTATATGGTAATTCTACCCGACCGCTAAGAATCTGTGAATAACTTTTGATCAAACCCTATTCTTCAAAAACCATATTTATATAATTTCCTGTTGTACCTTTTCCACCTTAAAGCGACTATATTCCCTTCGTCAACTATTCCCGTATGGAACCTGGAAACTCATCGTTACCTCTTTAATATTCCCCCACTTCGACTACTGCTGCACGGTATATAGTGGTGTTTCTGGAGATCTCCTGGTAAAAATCAATTGCTTAAACAATTGTTTCGTTCGATTTATCTTCGGGGTCTCTAGATACACCTCTGCCTCCCAATTTTATGGCGAGTTGAGAAGGCTTTACCCTTCCAATCGTCCCAAATATTTCCTGGCATCATTCCTTTACCAAGCTATCCAATTCCCCCGTCCTTAATATATTTTCGACCTCCTACAATTCAAATCCTCTGTCCATTCCTGTTATACACGTTCTAGACCTTCAAATTTATACCCTACGGCCCACCGTTCTGTACATTTCGAATGGTCGTTTCTTATCCGATCCTCAACCTTATAGAATTTTTATTCATCTTTCTATACGACATTCCAACTCTCTTCTTGTCTTTAAATCCTGCTTATTATTTCCTAACCAATCAGTCATAACAGATTTGTAAATAAGACTCTATTTCATCTTATTTTCTACTTATTTGCATATGTAGTTTTAACTAACTTGTTAGTATTACTCAAAGACTCTGAAGCCATTTTATATAATTATTTAATTTTATTCTAAAGGGACTTGTCCAGAATAATAAAGAATTTATTTATTTAAAATAAAATATGGTTAAAATAAATATATGACTTATGAAACCCCTAAGGTCGCAGAACCACTAGTATGGAATCACTGATCTATGGAATTTACCAATTAAAATCGTTACCAAAAGAATGATTCTGAAAACAATTTACAGATGGGAAAGAATACTGACTAAAAACATACAATGAGCTTTATGAAGAGATTGAAAACACGTACGTCAAACCCAGCTGATGTTTTTCAATATGACCTACGTCAGAGGCTGCCTGGTTGACTTTAGACTGTGTTTTACCGCAAACGTTTCCCTATTTACTAGTATAGCGTTTCGAAACATTACACACTTCTATTCGTCTATAATCTGATCTGTGGTTAGAATTAAATCTCTCAGAACACTAGGTTTCAGGTTTCTAATTTTCCTGAGAAACAACACGCAATAACGATTAGTTGAAAATGTCTATAAATAAATTTACTGAAACGTATTGTTGACTTCTATGCAACTTCTGCATGATACACTAAAACATGCAATTGATGGTTGTTAGTTTATTCATTTAATGTCACTTTATGCTACTATGGCTAAGCGGACGATAATACAGTGGGAGTCCTAAATTTTTCCTATCCAGATTTAATTAGGATTGGGATCTTCAACGAGTACCTGACATCGCACAGACTCGGGACCACATTTTTACGTCCCCTCCGAAGGACGGCATAACTAAAGACTTTTTACTCCCATTAAAAAATCCTTGGGCCACGTGCAGGTTTAAAACCGCGACCTTTGGCATAGAAAGCTGTTATTTTATACATTTTAAAAAAAAACATTAAAAAGTATCGATTGATAAAAATCTCTTAACAAATTAGAGCTATGATTTCATCTATCTCCCAACTCCAGCTTCTCTCAATCCATATACAGAAAAAAAAAAAGTTTATAACACTATATGAAAGTTGTGTTTGTTTGCTTATCCATTTAACGTCACTTCATTTTACTGTGGCTAATCGGAAAATACTTCAGCAGTCCAAATTTTTGCCTATTTAAGTTTAATTTGGACCGAGGTCTTAATGAATTACTGACATCGTACAGGCTCGGAATCACCATTTTATATCATCTTCGACGGATTATATAACCGAGGATTGAACAATCCTAGGGTAATACGTCCTGTTTAAACCCGCGACTTACATAGAAGGATGTTAGTCACGAGACTAAATGTGACCGATAAGAAACTTGAAAAAGGTGCTAAATATGTTGAAAGGGGTTGGTTGCATGTATCTTACCACAACGTAGCCTATTTCCATGCTTTCTGAGCCTGCTACTGTAACTATTTCAGTCTTACTTAAAAAACAAAACAATGCTTTACTATGTTTTTAAGCTATTTTTAGTCTTTTGTTTAATTGTAAATGTTCCAAAACAACAATTTAGTAATTTAAATATCAAACCATAACAAAACAATTAAAATAAAAGAAACCTTAAGACAAGCAACTTTAGTTGAATTTCCATTTAGTAAGTCAAATAGCAATCTTAATGCCTCGCCGCAACTAAATATTATTCTGAATCCGCACTTATAACAATTAAAAACATTTAAAGCTTCTAGCAGTCAATTTTTGACCTGAAAGTAAAAATATTTAAACCACTTTAAGAGTATAACAGAATCCTGTGGTGTTGTGGCTACTATACGCCTTCTATATACCAAGGCAGATGACCCTAGGATATTTCAAAGCGAGTTAAAATATCTTGGTTCACTCTGTTCTTAATATTCTTTGGAGGATACGTAAAATAGTGGACCTTAGTTACAAGAATAAGCAAAGAAACCATAAAAAGAAGTAAAACCAAAGCCATTACAAATAATGTGTCGGTCAAATACGAAATTATTGGCGATTGGTAATTTTTCTATAATAAATTGTAATTTAGGTAATAATTTAATGTTTCTTTTAGGCATTTTATCACTATGAAGATCTACTTGTATTAATTAATACATTTTTACTTTCACTTACCTATATATGAAATATATAGTAAGGGAAAGTATTGAGACCTTTAAAATTTTCGGTTTCCAGTTTTCAACGAAAATACACGCTTTAGGACCCCTCGAGAACGTACGAGACTGAAATTTATATTTAAGGCAACTATACGCCCAAAATGTACAGCAACTTTTTCCTGAAATCGGCTGATCGGAAGTGCTACTTTTATCCATTGCATTTCGCACTTCTTTTTACATTTTCCTCAAAAAAAAAAAACTTTAACGAATTTTGACTAAACTCGCCAGACCAATGTAAATTTAATGGCTTATAGCCATACAGATTTCTTTTGGATTGAAGCAAATCTGACAGATATTAAAGTGACGATATTTTAAATTTTCTTCTTCTAAACTACCTTTAATTTTATGATTGCGAAGAATTAACCATAACACTGAATGTAAAAGTTGAAACAAATTTAATAACCAACTAAAGGAGAAAAGACAGAAAATATATATTTAATTTTTTTTTTTTTTTAAACATGAGAAGAGCAACATAGATGTACAATATACTGTTGGGGAGCTAAAGATTTTAGAAAAAATATTATCTTACAAGAAAGATGTAAAAGGCAATGTAAAGAAACAAATAGGACGTTAAGTTATTACTGATAATCATACAACAAATTTAATATTGCTATATTATTTAATCTAAATCATATGTTTCCAACGAAACTAAATAAAGTTTTTATTTAAATTACCTTCAATTGTTATTTATTAAATAGTTCTAATAGAGTTTAACAGTCGAGGTATAGAAACATATAGAAACAAATTGTAATATAATCAATAAAAAAAAAAAAAAAAAAAATGTCAGGGCATCTACAACGATTTTGCAACTTACTGCCGTTGTTAAAATCGATTGAAGAATTTCAAAAACATTTAGAAATAAAAGAGAGTGAAATTAATTAAATTTAATATCTATAGCAACATGTGTTTTATTAAAAAATCGATTTTATTTTAATCTAAAACAATCAGTTAGTTTTACCTGTTTTTTATCACTCTTAATTAATTTTTACAAGCTTGTGTATAGGATAATATTTTTTATAACATCTTCAGCTTTTCAACGGTATATTATACATTTATAATTACTCTTCTTATGTTCAAAAGAAAAAAATTGAATTAAAAATATAGTTACACTATCGTTTCTTCCTATGCTGATGACACTTGTGTGTTATCAGTCAATAATGATCATACAATTGCCTTTCAAACTCTCCTATCCCACATCAGAGACCTTGAGGTATGGTGTCAGAATTGGAGAAGCAAAATAATATCCCACCAAATTACCTTTACCCTTCGTCATAAATCCATGACATCCTGCCCTACAGTGCCCTTTAATAACATTCCGCTAGTTCCTGTTGAACAAAAAGAAACTGAAACGACAAGAAACTGCTCGACGGTTTCGGTTACTCCAAAACATTCTAGACAAACGTTTTTATCTTCCACTTAACTACAAATAAAGCTCATCAACATGACTATCATATAATATACAACATGACGGAGTAGATAGCTTTAGGGCTCAACTAAACCATCAAATTCTTCTCGTATCTAATCCCTACAATCCAAAGTCCTTCGTGAAATCATCAATGCTCCTTACTTTGTATCGAATAAACTAATCATTCTTTTCATGACAAACTCCATTCCCACTCTAGTTCTATAGTTTCAATCCTTTCTTTCACCTCCATTCCTTATAATCCTCCGAGGCGTCTGAAAAGAAGATGGCCTTCTAGGTAACAATATTTTTAGTGCTGCTGAGGGCAGTTTCTCTACATGTCTTGTTCATGACTTTATTTTTTTAGCCTATTTACTAGATCTGTTGTACAATACAGTTGTAAATATCAATTAATACTTTTTTTTTAAATATATATGTTTTTTTTGTTTTTGCTCTTTTCTCCTTTCGTTGGAAAAAAAAAAATTCGTTCGACTTATTTATTTATCAAATTTTATTTATTAAAAAAAAAACCGAAATTAAATGAATTTAAAAGATTTTAAAGACAATCTTGGAAACTATATGTATTGAGTTTCTAAGTGGGTAACCTGAGACGGAGTTCACTGAAAGGTGAAGTGGTGTTAAAACGTAATGCAGTAGCACTTCGTTTGAAATGCTTCAATGGTTGGGGTCAAAATGAAAGAGGTTTCCATTGCATGCAGTTGGCAGAATTATGAAACGGTTTTGTATTGCACTTAAGGGAACAGATTCTTTTTGCCTGTTGAAGCACCATGGTTGATTAATATGATTTCATGAACATTTCTTTTAAAAAAATAGTATCCTATACATTAAATTCACCTATAAAAAAAAAAAATAAATAAAAAAAAATATATATATATATCCCTCGCAACATACGACATTCACTTACTTCCGTTGTTAAAATCAATTGAAAAACTTAATAAAGTCAGACTTTAAAAATAGTCTAAGTATTAAATTGAATCAAAATTCATCCATCGAAATGGAAACATATGCTACAGACTAAATAACCAAAAAATCAATAAATTATTATCCACAATAATTACTTAAGTTTATGCTGTTTTCGTCACAATACATTACCTCCCACAACTTCGTATTTAACATAACATATTCTCTCAAATTTTAAGAATCCAGCAGGTTATTATACATCTATATAACTATTCTTATGTACGAAAAAAAAATTACATAAAAAACTATGTTTTCTCTTTTCTCCTTTAGGTGGTTAGCCAAGCCCTACAGCTGATTTAGCCGTTTTTTATCAATGCTCATAAGATGATTTGTTCCAAATTTTTGAATCTACGAAATTAACTTTATTTTATAAGAAAAAAATCTGGTGCGGGCAACACACGACTTTCACTTACATCGATTTGTAAAATCAATGAAAGAATTTTCAAACACAGTTAGAGTTAAAAATACGTGAAACTATTAAAGAATTAATTAAATTAAATTTATATAGAAACATGTGTTTTATTAAAAAATCTTTTATTTTATTATCTAAAATAATCAGTTAGTTTTATGTTCATTTTAACTTTTAAAAGCTTGTGTATGAGATAATATTTTTTCTAAAATCTTTAGCTTTCCAACGGTATATCATACATGTATTTCGAAAATTTTCACGATCGCAATACTTCCACCTACTATATATAGTAAGTGAAAGTAATAAATTAAATTAAATTTCTATAGAAACATGTGTTCCATTAAAAAATCTATTATATTATTATCTAAAATAATCAGTTAGTTTTATCTTCTTCTCATCACTCTCTATTAACTTCTAAAAGCGTGTGTATGAGATGATATTTTTTCTAAAATCTTTAGCTTTCCAACGGTATATCATACATGTATATTACTGCTCTTATGTTCAAAAACAAAAAATTGCATTAAAAAAATAGCTATCCCCCTCCCAATGTCCCTTCCTCCTAAAGCCTTTCATCCATCTGAAGTCATAAACATAATTAAAAAATTACCCTCTCAAAAAGCCCCAGGCCATGATCTTATCACACCTCACATCCTTAAACAACTTCCTCGCAAAGCCGTACTTTTCCTTACCTATATATACAATGCAACTCTCAGATCCACAAATTTTCCTACTTCTTGGAAACTTTCAATAATAAAAATGATACAAAAACCAAATAAGCCTCCTGAACATCCGTTTTCCTATCGTCCTATCTCTCTTTTGCCCATTATGGGCAAAATCCAAGAAAAACTCCTCCTAAAACGATTTTATCCTATCCTAGAAAAGAATCACGTTATCCCTGACCACCAGTTTGGATTTCGAACATCCCATTCTACAATACAGCAATGTCACCGCGTGGTGGATGTAGTGTCCTCTACATTGGAGCGCGGAATGTACTGCACTGGAGCCTTTCTTGATGTAGAACAAGCATTTGATTGAGTCTGGCACCAGGGACTGCTTTACAAACTCCGTCAATTCCTCACCCCTACATATTTCCTATTAATGCGTTCCTACCTTACTGGCAGAACCTTTCAGGTTAACCATAACTTTTCCTACTCATCCATATTTTCCCAATCTGCTGGAGTGCCTCAAGGTAGTATCTTAGGTCCTATCCTCTATTCCCTTTATACAGCTGACATTCCACTCCATCCTCATACTGTCCTCAATACTTATGCTGACGACACGTGTGTCTTATCTGTCCATAATGATCCAACTACTGCATCCCAAACCCTTCAGTCCCACATCACAGCCATTGAAGAATGGTGTCTAAATTGGAGGATTAAAATAAACCCTAACAAATCCCACCAAATCACCTTTACCCTTCGTCGCAAACCGATGAGTTCCTGCCCCCCAGTATCTTTTAATAACATTACCCTTACTCCTGTTGAGCAAATCCGATACCTAGGTCTCCATCTTGACAAGCGCCTTACTTGGAATCCTCACACCAGACTGAAACGACAAGAAACTGCTCGAAGATATCGATTACTACAACACTTACTAGACAAACGTTCAAAACTTCCAGTATATTACAAAAGACTCATTTACACCACTATTATCAGACCTATTTGGACGTATGGAATCGAGCTTTGGGGCTCTACGAAACCATCTAATTCCTCCCGCATCCAGTCCTTACAATCCAAAATCCTTCGAAAAATCCTGAATGCTCCTTATTTTGTTACAAATCAACTCATTCATAATGACCTTAACATCCCATTTGTTGCAGACATAGCCCGTGATAGATACTCCTCTTTTCATTCTAAACTCCCTGCCCATACAAATCCACTTGTCCGTAATTTATCTTCCTTAGATATCCCAGATAATCCTCCAAGGCGACTGAAAAGAAGGTGGCCTCGGGACCTACTGAGTTAAAATAGTTAGTGAAGTGCTACCACTGGGTTGTTCTTTCTCAAGACATTTTCATGACCTTTTTTTTTTCATTCCTCATATTTACTTATTGTGTTGTTTAATACAGTTGTAAATTACAATAAATAAATAAAAAAAAAAATAAAAAAAATAGTTTTTCTGTTTTCTCCTTTAGTTGGGTATCGAATTTATTCAATATATATATTTACCTGTTTTTCATCAGCGTTAACAAGATAATCTAGTTATTATTATTGACTCTACAAAATGAAAGGTACTTTAGGGGAAGAAAATTTAAAATATCGGCATTTAAGCCCTGTCAGACCATTTTCATCTAAATAAAACCTACATGATATTAAAGCCCATTAAACTTTACATGGATATAGCGAGTTTAATCAAAATCGTCGAAACCGTTTTGGAAAAAATGTGCAAAATGCATGGTATAAAGTGCCTTTTCTAGTAAGCTCATTTTCATAAAAAAAGTTTTGTCACGTCTCGGGCGTATAGTTGTCTTAATTATGAAATTTCAGTTTCATAGGACTTACCGTTTCCGCCCGGGAGTTACCACACACACACACACACACACACACACACACACACACACAGACCTTTTTGCGGGACTTGGTTATTTGGACTCAGGGGACCCTAAAACGTGTATTTCCGTTGAAAACTGGAATTCGAAAATTTTCACGATCGCAATACTTCTCCTTACTATATATAGTAAGTGAAAGTAAAAAATTGGCATTTAAATCCTGCAAGTCTATTTCATTCAGAAAGAAACCTACACGGCATTGAAGTCTATTAAATTTTACATCGATATAGTGAGTTTAAATAAAATCGTTACTGACGTTTATGAGAAAATCGAATAAGGTGCAAAATGCACAGTATAAAAAAGTTCTTTCGGTCAGCCGGTTTTGGTGAAAAAGTCAGTGTCTCGGGCGTATAGTTTTCTCAAATATATAATCTCAGTCTCGTTCGACATTTCGTTTTCGTGCAAGACTTACAACACCCAGACTTTTTGCTTGACTTGGTCGTTAAAACATGCGTTTCTATAGAAAAATGGAATTCAAAAATGTTCAGAATTCTTATACTTTCCCTTTATATATAATTTATATATAGGTAAGTGAAATTTAAAATAAGTTAATACTTAAAATATCTTTTAGTTTTTTTTTTCTGTATTCTTTGACTTCCATTAAAGTAGCGACCATAGGTACGACATTATTATGAGCAGTGCTAGCTTTCAATTTAGAAATAAACACTAACTTTCCAAGCTAAACTTAATTTTGCTCGTATAGTTATTAAAACAACTTTTTTTCCGACTTTGTATTACTAATTTTTTGTTGATAGACGTCCTTCAAATGCATGTAAAACTAATTGAAGGCAGAAAGAAAATATTTTAAAAGTAATAGTTGAATTTAGTAATTCAAAAAACATAATAAATAAGCATCACACGTAATGACAACAAAAAATTATAACGGCTTTAAGAAATTAGGATTTTTATTTGAAGAAGACAATACGTGGTGATTATAGCTAAACTACCTAACGGTAATAAAATGACTTTTTTTTTTATTAAACAATACTTTATGACTTGGCAGAGTATAAACTGTTAAGGAGTATTTTTATCAATGACGAAAAGTTAGGAATTTAATTAATGGATAAAATAAAACTAAATCTGAGGATGTCGTCATTTAGTAATGCTGTAATGAGAACATCAATTACTGTACTTCAACCTTCAATTTACACTTAATGCATTCTAAATCCCACTAAATACAATGAGTACTAAACAAATGAAGGTGAATTCATGCTTAAAAATATTTAAGAAAAAAAGAAAAACATAAAAGAAGGAATAATCGTCTTATAGTTCTATGGAAAAATTTCCATTTTACAATATAACGTTAAGGCCAAGCCAGACGGTGATAGAAGAGGGAAGTGAAAATTCGTGATATCGCTGATAAATTCTCACGCGCATTTAACGTGCTATAATAAGTATACAATAAAAGTATTTTCTATAAACCTTTATCATTTATTTATTTGTCTTTTATTACTATTTCTAGTATTGACCCCTACCCTCTACTCTGTTTACACTTCCGATATTCCTGAGCACCCCTATACCATTACTATACCTCTGCTGTTGATACTGCACTTGTTTCTTATCACAGAGATTTTACCATAGCTCCTATTTCCTTACAAAATCATGTTTTGGACTAGAAAAAGTAGTTTCAATTTTTTTTTTTTTTTTAATATTTATTTATTGAAATTACAACTGTATAACAAGTGATACAACAAGTAAATTTGAATGAAATATAAAAAAGGCATGAAACACATGTAGAGAAGCTTCCCAATGGAAGCACTCCAAAAATATTCTAAATCAGGAGGTCCCGGGGCCATCTCCTTTTCAGACGCCTCGGAGGATTGTCAGGAATTGTAGAGGAAGAAAGGATTGAAACGAAAGGATTAGAGTGGGAATGGAGTTTGTCATGGAAGGATTGATACCTCGTACGGGCCAAATCAGCAACATATGGCACTTTTAGGCCTTTATGGATGAGTTTGTTGGTGACAAAGTAAGGAGCATTGAGGATTTTACGAAGGATTTTGGTCTGTAGGAATTGGATACGAGAAGAATTCGATGGTTTAGTAGAGCCCCAGAGCTCAACTCCGTAAGTACAAATCGGTCTTATGATAGTCATGTAGATGAGTCTTTTGTAGTTAAGTGGAAGATTAGAACGTTTGTCCAGTAAGTGTTGAAGTAGTCGAAAACGTCGTGCAGCTTCTTGTCGTTTCAGTCTTGTATGAGGGTTCCAAGTAAGGTGTTTGTTGAGGTGCAGTCTTAGATATCGGATCTGTTCAACCGGGACAAGAGGAGTATTATTGAAGGAGACAGTAGGACAGGATGTCATAGGTTTACGACGAAGGGTAAAGGTAATTTGTTTGGATTTGTTGAAATTTATTTTAATTCTCCAGTTCTGACACCATACTTCAAGGTCTCTGAGGTGGGATTGGAGAGTTTGAGAGGCAATAGTTGGATCAGTATTGACTGATAACACACAAGTGTCATCAGCATAGGTAAGTTTCAAAAATGTAAATTAAAATCAATCCCTCCAAATCGAGACACCTTAGGTTTTCTCTACGCGAACGTATATGTCCAGCTGAGAAAATCGACAATACTGTGTCTTCAAAAATCTACGTACGATACCTCGGACTATGTTTGAATAAAATAATAACATGGAACGCGGCAAGAACTAAAACGACTTTACAAAAAACTTACACAACATTCAGACTAAAGATCATCACTAAATTTAGAAAAAAAAAGCGACTAATATACACTACTCTACTTAGGCCTATCTGGACATAAGGAACAGAACTTTGGGGTTCTGCAAAACGTACACCTAAATCAAATAAAAACAATAAATCCAAAATTTTACTTAAAAATTGTTCACGCACCATGATATTTTTTTAATCACACCATACACAATGACACAAACACCCCAACAATAAATTCTAACTTCCACGACAAATATAACATGTTTCATCCTTCGACCAATCACCACCGAAATCAACTTGTTTCTTTACTTTCTTCCTTTCTGTTACCAGGCTAACCAAAAAGAAGAAGAACTTTTATGATAAATTTTTCAATGTTTAAAATATTTAACTGAAGTTTCTACATTTAAAAAATAAATGTTTTCATGATATGTATATTACATTTGTTTGTTTTTATAAAACTTTATATTTTTTTAAAATATTTCATTAAAAGTTATATTTAATTATATGGGTTATTTTAAAAATAATATTTCATGTTATTATTAGAATTTATTAAAAAATACCATCACTATGTCGCTATTTTCGAGAACTCGCTCTCACGAATTTTCACCTTCATCTTTACTCACCGTGTAGCGCAGCATTTAAGAACCTTGAAGTACTAATATCAGTGGGAAAGTATAAATCTGAAGATCAAAACAAAAATCAAAATAAATCCAAAACCGTACAGAAGAAGGACGTTATTAGACGAAAAATATGAATAATGGCCCATCACGTTGAACTTAATTTCAAGGATATAAGTCGCAAGGTCGAAACCTGTCAGACAATTTTTTTAATATTTGGAATAAATAGCTAAAAATTACTTCTTTTCGAATACTTCTTTATTTTCCTAACTTGAAATGTTCGGAAAATTACAGAGCCTGTTATCTTCAATTTTTTTTAAAAAATATAATGAGTTATATTAATTATTCTAACGATTATATAATCATAAGAACAATGGAAGGTATTATTAATGCCATTCTGAGTGCTCAATACAGTCCTTCATTGAGATGGCGAAAAATATTTCAAAAAATATCAGTATAACATTAGAATCATAAAAATGATTATTTATAGGTACAATTGACTTCATAATTAATCCATAGAGGAGATTAATTATAATTAGGTAATTTCTCAGCCTAACATATAACAATAAAATAAATATAAGGGGTTACCTGTAGCAGGGTGGCTAGCATAACAGCCTCCTATGCCAAAGGTCCCGGGTTCAAACAGGCAGGTGGCTCTAGGATTTTTTAATGGGAGTAAAAAATCCTTAGTTTTGCAGTACTACGGAGGGGACGTTAAAAGGTGGTTCCAAGCCACTGCGATGTCAGGTACTCGTTAAAAATCATTATCCTAGTTAACCCTGGAGAGGCAAAATTTAGGACTACCGCTGTAGCATCGTCCTGTTAGCCACAGCAGCATAAAAGGACGTTAAATAAATGTACAAAATAAATATAAAAATATTATTTATAATTACAACTTTAATTACAATAGCTTAAAGAGCTGTTTAATCATTTCATATTTTTTAGAGCAGGAGCCTGTAAGATTCAGGTGCGAGAAAATTCATAGATAATGAAATAAAATATTACACAATTGATTTTGTATGTAATATTGAATATTCTTCAGTGAGTAAAAAATAAAGCAAATTAAGTCAAGAAAAAAATGTAGAGACGCCATTTTTTATGGTCTCCAGTAACTTATAATTAGTGTCAAATTTGAAAACAATCGAACTAAGCACGTTCTACGTTCCAAAACGTAGAGATATTTTCAAGAATATAATACTTTGATCGGAAATAAAAAACAAAACGTCATATTTGATGGCACAACAATGTCATTATATTCTGAAAATATGAATGCAGTAAAAATTAAAGACCCTGGATTCCTCTTTGAATTTCTAAACAAAAATAAATAATAGTAATAAAAAAAAAAAATAAAACAGATTTTATTTGAAACTACGTACTAAATAATTGATTATTTTAAGTAAAAAATCATGTACTAAATAATGGAGTGTATAAAGAAAAATTTTAAAAAATGGCCGTTTTTCAACCAAATATTTATATTATTATTTCTTTGATATAAAATAAAATTAACACTTGGAGAGTTGGCCCATTCTTATTTACCGTCATTAGCTGATTGCAATTGCACGATATCAGGCTTATAATATTCATTGGAATGGTTGTCAATGAACTCTTGGGCCGAAATATTTAACTTACGATTATCAAACTTTTTCCATTGGAGAATTTTTAAAGGCATTGTTTTTCCAACAAAATTGCGAGAATTTCATAGGACACTGTGATGTTCCTTCTTTAAAACAAATGATTAAACAAAGGCTTTTTTTTTTTTTTTTTTAAAGTCGAATTTCATTAAGCAAGCTTAGAGAAGGCTCTAAAGGGTTTATTAAGCTTTGGTAAGTACTAAATAGGATTAAAATACAGTCCTTTTAAATCTTGAATTTAATAAAACGATTATTTTATCACATTTATACGCCTAACTAAATACTGTTATCACTACCTTCTAAAGAGTTTTTAGAAATTAAAGATTTAAAACAATATAATTTATTTTAATTATATAGATAAGTGAATTTAGTGTGATGCGCGCACCAGATTTTTTTTAAAGTACTGAATGTTTACTGAGAGTGCAGAGCGGTCACCCTAGAGGTAGGTAGGTGTACGTGTGGAGCGAGAGGCCATTGCCACAGCCATGCAGATCGCTATCCATGCAGCCGTGACCGTCCTCGCCTTTCATTGGCCCAAGGATAGCGGTGTACCTTTGGGTCCTGCGGTACACATTAGGTGCAGTTTAAGTAGTCTCATCCAACTTCATAACTTGGTAATAAATTGATTAAGTTATCAATCTTTTATTGCTTTCACGAACTTCGCTCAACAACTTAATAGCTCATTAAAAAGTACCAAAACCGGTTCAGTATCGTTTGTAATGACCTTCCACAACATTGTCAAATTTTCCATGAATCTTTAGCTTTCTAACGGTATATTATACATATATTACATTACTTTGGATCGGAAAAATAAATTAGTGTCGAAAAATATTTCAGCCGTTTTTATCAATGCTATTAAGATGTTCCATTTTTTTCGAATTTACTAAATTAAAGGTATTTTAGAGGAAGGAAATTCAAAAGATCAACATTTAAGCCCTGTCAGTCTATTTCAATTATATACAGTTGACTACATAATTATATGTTATAAAGGTGCTCCTCTGATGCCGATTTTGATTAAAAAGTTGGTGTAACATCCCGGGCGTATAGTTGTCTTAATTGCGAAATTTCAATTTCGTGTTGATTTTCGTGCTAGATAGGTCAATATACTAGATTGGTTACAGTATGTTTTAGTGTCAGAGGCCTGTTACATTTTCCGCATATTAGTGGTTCAGTCTCATCAGGTAACCTAGAGTGAAGTTGTCCAGCTCCATGTCTAATTCCTATACCGATTAGGTAAACTTCTTCAGATCTTGACTTTCTTGAAGGTTCTCTTTTCACAGAAGGATATCCTGCTTATTTTCCTGTACATTCCTGATTTATTTGTTTTTCATTCTCTAAGTTTGTAAAACAATACGTTAGTTTTTGAATAAAAAACTTCTTAAGGTGCGTTATTCCATTTTCGGCAGACGTTAAAGCTTCGATTTCGTAACGGTGACGTTACCAACATGCTCTAGATTGGCGCATGCGCAGCGGTGTGTTATCTTTTAAAACTGTATTTTTAAATATCTTAATGGTTTATTAAATTTATATATGAAGAGGGAAGACCTCCTCCTTAGCGTCAAAAATCCTGTTGCATTTGCAAATTTCATGCATTTGCAAAAGGACAAAAATAAAATCAGGTTTAAGCGATATATGGATAAGAAGAAAAATTATGCAATAGTCTAATCAACAAATTTCTACATCAACAAACAAATTAACAATAACGGTCGAAGAGAAGAGAAAATTAAGCGTCCTTTAGAAACAAAAAAAAAAGAAGATACGACGGTATAGATGTAAGAAAAAATTCATCTATTTTAGTTTTTCATAGATGGATTAATCTTCTAATAGACAATAATTCGAATTATATTGTCCAAATTCAAGATGAATGGAAAATTAAGGGTCGTCAATATCAACACAGGCAAAAAAGGCAACGAAAAATGCAAAGAAAGAGCGATTAATTTAATTATTTTACAGATAGATCAATTTTTCGAAACAGTTATAAAGCAAATGCCTAAATATCCGAATTTCCGGGATTAAAATGAAAGACTTTAAAGTAAGTCATAACCTTTCCTACTCATCCATATTTCCTCAGCCCGCTGGTGTACCTCATGGTAGTATTCTGGGCCCAATCCTTTATACCATATATACAGCTGATATTCCAATCCATCCTGGTACTGTCCTCACAACCTACGCAGATGACACTTGTGTGTTATCCGTAAATAATGACCCATCTGTTGCTTCCAAAACCCTTCAGTCTCACATTTCTTCCATTGAAGAATGGTGTCAAAAGTGGAGAATTAAAATCAACCCTACTAAATCCCATCAAATTACCTTCAACCTTCGTCGAAAACCTATGTCCGCCTGTCCCACTATTTCCTTTAAGAATATTCCACTCATCTCAGTTGAACAGATCCGATACCTAGGACTCCATCTAGACAAATGTCTTACTTGGAATCATCACACTAGACTGAAACGACAAGAAACAGCTCGTAGATACCGCTTACTACAACACTTACTGGACAAACGATCAAAACTTTCCACATACTAAAAAAAATTAATTTATATAGCCATCATTAGGCCTATTTGGAAATATGGAATTGAGTTAAGGGGATCCAACAAGCCATCCAATTCTTCCCGTATTCAATCGTTGCAATCCAAAATCCTCCGAAAGATCCTAAACGCCCCTTACTTTGTCACCAATAAAATAATTCATAAAGATGTAAATATCCCATTAGTCGCAGATCTAGCCCGAACTAGATATTCCTCCTTATATTCCAAATCACCCGTCCACTCCAACCCACTCGTCCGCAAACTCTCATGTCCTATTCCTGATCATCTTCCTTGGCGGCTGAAAAGACGATGGCCTCGAGACCAACTTAGCTGAATAAACTTTGAAGTGCTACTGGGTAGTTTCATCACGCACCGGTATCACGCCCACTTGATCTATTAACACATTTACTTATTGTATTTTATTGTAATACAGTTGTAAATTTCTTTTAAATAAAAAAAAAAAAAAAAAGAAAATGAAAGATCCATCAAAATAAAATTGAGTTATGTATACCGCCAACTCATACAGTCACATTCAGATTACGATGGCATAATTCAAGCCGATATATCACTACAAGGTTATTATATTTTACAATTAAATGAAACAATAATAACACAACATGCATTCTCAACATAATTTACTTTTACAAACGTACTCTTCTTTCTAACGAAATTCAAGTGCAAATCGTGAATTTAAAAAAAGTTTTCACTTCTATCGGCAGTCCCTACGACTGTATGTGTTTAATTTTTACTAAAGCTAGTTTGATTAGGTTTTAGGCATTGTCTCCTAAAATGTGTCGAGCCATCTGTCTATGAATTCCTAAATTTTGGAAGCAGATGGCGTACTGGGGGCAGTCCACTAAAATGTGTGTGATTTCGGAGGGGCTTCCCTTTTTATTAGGTAATCATGAGAGAAGCGTGAGTGGCCTATCCTCGTTTGCGTGATTACAACCTCTTCTCTTCTCGAATCTCGGATTGAGCTTGGCTATGCTTTAATTTCTTTTGTAATGCGTTTCAATTGTTTGTCCTCTTTTTCTGTTTCCTAAAGCTCATCTCACATCTTCCTTGCTACCAATTTTAGGTAATTAGTCAGATCAGATGAGGTATGAATATGGATTTCCTCCAATGCTGACATTGCTGCATCCCTGGCTGCTCTTTCCGCTTCCTCATTTCCTATATATCTCATCCTTAAGAAAGTGAAAGTAAAATAATTTGATAATGAAAATATTGCAAGTTTCAAAAATAATTTCAGGATTAGATATATACATACATCTCTATTTCGCGAAGAAAGAAAGAGCAATTATTTCTATTATTACATAATTTAATGAAACTAAATGTAAGCTTATTACATTAATTTCAAAACTCTGAAACCATTACAACCTATAGTTTTTGGGTCGGTACATATAGAGATTCACGTGCAAGGAGGTGATTAGGCCGAGATCACAGTCGCTAAGTTTTCGCCACTTTTTGGATACCCACTTTATAGAAGCTGGTTCTGCACCACCCAGAGAGGTATCCATGCCTTTGGTTCGCCCCAATGATGAAATGATAATAATAGGCTTACCGAACCCGAAGGTTCGATGCCAATACCAACAAATTCTGCCTACACAGACTCTTCCAATGTTCACCGTTCAAGCCCAAGCCCCCGGCGATCAGCCTTAACGCAATTATCCCATCGACGCTTAGGCCTACCTTTCGGACGTCTACCAGTCGGATCAGCGAATACCACCTTTCTCGGAATCCACTCCTCATCGAGCCCAACCACTTTACTCGCCCATTTGAGTCTCCACGATGCTATCAACTCAATTATATTCACAGGATACAAGTTTCGCAATTCCGCGTTGTGCAACCTTCTAAACTCCCCAGTGGCCTCATCTCTCTTCGGACCAAATATTTTACGCAGCCGTTATTGTACCGTTATACCTTAAGCCGTTGTTCATTCTTCAGAGTAAGCGGCCACGTTTCACATCCGTAAAGATCCGTCGGAAGAATATTAGTTTTATAAATTCTAACCTTTACGTTTTTAGATAGAAGCCGCGAACTGAGTAACTTAGCAACTGAATAATAACACGCATTTCCCACCTTTAATCGGGACTTTATTTCTTCCTGGATTTCATTAATGCTGAAATAACAATAAATAATTCTGTCAAGGCCGGAATTCAAACCCGGGATCTGCAGAACAGTAGATTAGTGTTCTGTCTACTAGATCGCACCTCTCCCTTAACATTAATTTCAAGTCGAATAAAATAGTGCATCACATTAGTGATTTTCTAACACATTTTTTTCTCATCAGGCTGTTACGCTTTAGTGAAACTGCACTCTTACCGATTAGGAATATATATTTATTGGAAGCAGTGGTTCGCTTGATAAAACACTGTAACCTTTTTATGCAAATCTCTATCAATAAAACTACCCAAGTCTAGACAGGAATCCATAAGCAACCATTTAACGATTTGATACTTCTATAAGCTTACTGAGCTGAGACGTACAAATAAACGAGTACGAAACCCACATTCTAGAGTGTCCCAGGGTGAGGTGCGTGTTTATATATCGAAGTATTGTTTTTTGTTTTTTAATACGATACTGTGAAAGGCTCACATCCGAAATGTAATCACGTATTAGTAAATATTTGCCTCCGTAGGGGACCGAAATGACAAAATGCCCGAAGGAAATAAAATAAAAGATTTGATACGGAAGATAGTCAGAGCATGACAGGGCCGTGTCGTAAACTTTTCGAAACGGCTGCCAGGCGTGGACCTCAGCCTCAGTTGACAAGCGATTATGTCCCGCCTCTTGATTCGCCTCGTTTGAAGCCTAACAAGCTAGTCGTATAATTCATTTCGTTGCTTGTTACTTATGGTCTGGAGTAAAAAAAAAAATCGCAATGCAATCGGCAAGTGACTTGTAGAGTGTTATGATGAGACTGTCCAATCTTAAAGCTTTATCGGATTCTATTCTGCAGAAGATACAGACAAACATAAATGATTCAATGTTAAATAACAGAATTAATTAATAAATAACGATGAATAAACGCTGCAAAGCATTATAATGATAATCAATATTAAAGCTGTACGGTCGACTGAAGAAATTCTTTTAAGTACCATAACATGTATAAATTCTTTCTCAGAATTTGTACATGTTATGGTACTGCACCAATTACATGTTACACTATTATGTACAAGAGGGGTTAATGGTAATAATAGCTTAAGTTAGTTTTGAACAGTAAGAAAAACCTAAACAATAAAAAAAGATTTTTTTTTTTAAATTTATTTAAAGAAATTTACAACTGTATTTATACAATACATCAAGTAAATGGGATAGATATGAGATTAAGACACATGATTGTCCTGTGAAGAAACTACCCATTGGTAGAACTCCAATGTCCAATTTACGGAATGAGGTCTCTTGGCCATCTTTTTTTAAGTCGCCTCGGTGGATTGTCAGGAATAGATGTTGAGGAAAGGTCACGGATAAGCGGGTTTGAGTGGGCAGGAAGGTTGGAATGGAAGGATGTATATCTGGATCGGGCTAAGTCTTCAACTAATGGGATATTTAGGTCTTTATGGATAATTTTATTTGTAACAAAGTATGGAGCATTAAGGATTTTTCGAAGGATTTTGGATTGCAGGGATTGGATGCGAGAGGAGTTTGATGGTTTAGTAGGCCTTATAATGGTTATATAAATGAGTCTTTTGTAGTAAATAGGAAGTTTTGAGCGTTTGTTGAGTAAGTGTTGTATTAATCGGTATCTACGCGCAGTTTCCTGTCGTTTCAGTCTAGTATGAGGGTTCCATGTGAGGCGTTTGTATAGGTTTAGTCCTAAGTACTGGATCTGTTCAACAGGAGTAAGTAAGATATTGTTAAAGGATACGGTGGGACAGGAAGTCATAGGTTTACGACGTAGAGTGAAGGTTATTTGATAGGATTTATTTTAATTCTCCAGTTCTGACACCATTTTTCGATGGCTGATAGATGGTTCTGCAGGATTCGGGATACAACAACAGGATCATTATTCACAGATAACACACACGTGTCATCAGCGTAGGTAGTAAGGATAGTGCTAGGTTGGATAGGAATTTCAGCTGTATATACTGTATAAAGAATCGGACCCAGGATACTACCTTGAGGTACCCTGGCTGATTGGATGAGAAAAAAAAAATGATTTAAAGTGAAAACAAAACAAATTATAACATAAAGTTAAATAAAGGCGAGTAATCAACATAAAAAAATAACAGACTGATGGTGTTACACACTTAATGAAGTAATACGTGTTTCGTACGTAGGAGGTTTTACGCCTAGCAGGCGGTGGCCAAGAGATATGCTGATCACTTTACGAGCTCTGCTGCGATTAGCCGCTGCTTCAGCAGTCCACAAATTTGCTTATTGCAAAGGAATTGCAGATGACAAATTAAATTTTATGGCAAATTTCTTGTTTGTAATAAATAATAAATAAATGTTTTGTTTGTGTAATATTTTAGAGTAATCTTGTCATAGTCACCTACTTTTTCGAATGACTGGGAGTAAAAGAAAATATTTTTTTGCCAAGTATTTATATTTTCTGATGGTTGGAAATTGGAACTCAGATATCATTGTGGAAATTCGTGTGTGTCGAGCATAATTATTTATAATCCTCATACATATGTTTTAAGCCCCCTCCATCTTACGGTAGTTGAAATCAGAAAGGTAACTCATGAATGGAGCAGAATAGGTCAATAGAGGACGGATGACAGTTTCATATCATAACAATTTGTTTTTTGGTGAAAGTTTTGAATGCCTATTGGAATATGGTGTCATCAACAAAATGTTTGGCTCTTTTGCATTTGTTTTGTAGGTGCTTCGTAAAAATCATGGATTCGTCCATTTCTAGCACTAAATAACTTATATACTGAGTTCAAGGGATTGTGTTTTCGTTCATAACTATGATTTTAGTAATTGACGATCTTCTTTTCGTGAAAATTATTGACTGAGTTTTCTGGACATTGACTTTAATTATACACTTTAAAAAAAAAATGATGGATTTTCTAAGGAATGGCTGTAGTCTATTAATTATTGTATCGATCCTATATGAAGATGTATATATAGCTATGTCATCGGCGTATAAGGATGTTTCTACTGATATCCTAGATTATATAATCGGGGAAAAGTAGGAGAATCGGGAATCAGTCTTGTAAAAAACATTTTAATTTTGCCGAGGTTTCGCCTCAAACATGAGAGCCACCATCAGGGCTTCAGTGAGCCTTGTCAAACATAAACTAAAGTTAACTCTAGACATAAATTCTAGTGTATGGAATGTGTAGAATTTGAAGGAACCCAATAGCTCCTTTTTCTGGTAATTTGGAAAATCATGTAATGATGCAAACGTATTTCGGCAAGCGAGTAAGGCACAGAAGAACCTCGTATAAATTATCGGTTACTGATGAATATGCAAAGCAAAGCTAATAAAAGTTAACGACTGCGTTAAGGTCGGTACGGCGAAAAGGGACCTGAATGCCAATATGGTGAAGAAGGTGAGTGAGGAGCAATAGCGCCAAAGAGGATTTACGGTGGGGCTGAGGTCATGATGGGTCCTCGGCCAGTCCATTGTCTTCAAGGGTGTCGGCGTCTCTCTGTTCGTTGGGAGGGAACTATAGGCAGTACCGTGCGGTGAGCGTTTTGTTCTAACAGTCAATCTGTCGAGTTTGGGGATGATAGGGAAACATGTGATTCTTTCACGAAATGACTGACTTCATTATTTATAAATCGTCGCAATATTAGTTTGAAAAGCACAACACAGGACTTTCACTAACTACCGTTGTTAAAATAAATTTAAGTAGTTTTAAATTAATTTGGAGAAAAAAAAATTCAAAAGAATTGTATTCAGTTTAGTTGCAAAATATTATTTTAGATAATATATAATACAACTAGAAATTATCATTCACAACATTTGCTTAGTTTCATCCACTTTCCATCTCCTGACAAAACTTATTACATTAGTAAAAGTTTTTTTCCGAAAATCTTGGTCTTCCCAACAGTATACTACACGTATATATTACAATCATTATTTGAATGAATGAAAAAAAATTTAAAATGCAAGAATAAAGCCATTTATGCAGAAACCCCATTCGTCCAAGATAAGAACAAGGAGCCGCGTAGTCAAGTAGATAGTTAACTAGGTTACTGTTCTGCCAGTCCCGGTTTGAACCTCAGTTTTGAATTATTTATTTTTTTATTTTAGCGGTGGTGCAATCCTAGGGTAGGGTCTATTTACTTTACTCTTCTGGGACACATCCAGCATCAATAAAGTTGGTATTAAAAAAAAATCCGCTTGAGTGTGATCTCAGTCTATTCCTTACACCGCAGTTGGCTAAGATACAGTAGGAATAAATATATATGCATTGAACCCTAGACCCTTCGTAGTAGATTTTTTTTTTTTTTTTTTTTAATTATATTTTATTGAATTTTACAACTGTATATTACATAAATACAATAAGTAAAAGTGATGAATTATAATAAAAGGCGTATAAGGCTTGTGAAGAAACTACCCAGCGGTAGTACTTCGATGTTTATTTAAGTAAGTAGATCCCGAGGCCATCTTCTTTTCAATCGCCTCGGAGGGTTGTCAGGAATATGCGAGGTTGATAGGTTGCGGACAAGAGGGTTTATATGAGTTGGGAGTTTGGAATTAAAAGTGGTATATCTGGTACGAGAAAGGTCTGCCACAAATAGGATATTAAGGTCGTTATGGATGATTTTATTTGTGACGAAATAAAGGAGCATTTAGGATTTTGGATTGTAAGGATTGGATGCGGAGTAGATTTTTTAATTTATTTTTTAAGCCAATAGATAAACCAACATTGATTAAACATAGATGTCATTATTGCTACATTACTATTCAAGTGTTGTTTAAAATATAAAATCTATCTAACGAACTTTCTAGGAATAGTTCCAAAGGCAGTTACTTTCTAGATCCAAACTTGCTATAAACTTCATCTATACTTCAGCGTAATTTATTCGTTTAAGATTATTCTAACTTCTATACGTCCTCCCTTTAACTAGATATTCAATACTTTGTTGCCTAAATAGGGATTGAAATCTAATTTTGTTATTTAGAATGCCAATCTTCAAAACTATCTTCAAAGTATGTCTAAAGGATATTTATGCGTTGCGTGTGAGGTAAAGCGTCTAACAAATTCTAGTGGGCTGCCATTCGTGTCTCATGTCCCTCACATTTTGACATCTGGCACAGGACACTTGCAGGATGGATTTGAACCTCTAGCGAAAACAGTTATATCTATGGAAATGATTACTTTATATTACAATCCAGAAGTCGAATAAAGATGCCCTACCCAGACCACTTTATTAGAGGCCCACCAGATGGTGACTTCGTCCGCGTCAATTTCTGTTATGATCGCGATTAAGAAGAATATATTATAAAGTACTTCTGCGCAAATGATATTTTTAGTTTTATTTTCTTTTGGCAGAAGATCATACCGATTTCCTCCACAACCCGATCTTGACAACGCGACATATAGTTAGCCGTGTGAAAAACAGTCTTGACGTAAATCGATTCCTACGCATTTACATGTTTGATGATTTATTAATTGTTACGGCAAAAGATAACAACGGAAAATTTAATTATTTTAAAATTAACAGGTAAATCATTTGGAATTATTGGGACGCAAGGTAAATTTTTTTCCGTGTTTCCACATTTTCCACTGATTCTTCGCTTCTATTGCCGTGATGTTATATAGCCTAAAGCCTTCCTCGATAATCAGAATATCACAAAAAAATTTTTCAATTCAAACCAGTAGTTCCTCAAATTAGCGCGTTCAATCAAACAAACAAACTCTTCAGCTTTATAACATTAGTATAGATTATTTCAAGAGGAAACGCCATATCATACGTTTGTAATACGCCACAACTGTCAATCCCGAGTCAATAGACAAGACAAATAGGAAATAAATAAGAAACAATAGATATAATTTTTTTTTCTTATAAACATAATAAGATAAATTAAAAAACAATTAAATTGATAGGAGGATATAAAATACATATGTGATGTATTTTTTTTTTCGAACTTCTAGTACTGCGCAGTCGGTAACATATTACTGAGGATCCAGGTTATACAAGAAGGTCCGGTAAAGGCCAGAAGACCTCAATATCGGTTTTACTTTTTATTTGAAAGTCCTCTCCCACCCTTCCTCGTCCCCCTCCATTTCTGCGCATCTTCACTTTCAAAGCCTCAAAAGTCCTTGACCTGATCCCAGACTTCAAATTCTCAGCAGGTCGAGTTTGCAAAATAATCATACAGACAAAAAACATTTAATTTTATAGGTTCAAAACCCACTAAAAAATAGTGAAAGCCCGTTAAATATTCTAAAGCAGAAGTTTTTTTTTTTTCGAAATAATTACTTCTTTTAAACTATTCGCAACAATCGAATGGCGTTAAGTGTCGAAATCACGTTTGGTTTTTCATTTAACTTCATTTTTGCTACTGTGGTTTATTGGACGATGCTATAGTTTTTTTTTCTTTCCAGATTAAATTAGGACAGGTGTCTTTAACGGGTACCTGACATTGCATAGGCCATTTTACGCCACCTCCGAAGGACGACATAACCAACGATTTTTTACTCCCTCTAAAAAAGGCCAATCTACTGTGTTTTCACTACAACAGAGTGAAGCGAGGTAGATAAAAGTGTCAACCAAATCAGGTTACCAATAAATAAAAATAACAAGATTCATAAATATGGTTTCTGTAGTTCATGAAAATTTACTACCTATAGGAAGGTTAGCAGCATGCACATATATTTAAAATCAACAAAATCATTAAATATAATAATAAGGTTGTACATTTTTTCACAAATAAAATAAAATATATAAATTTTATGGTGTATGTCAATGCCATTAAAGGACAAATTAAAAAAATTATGGGATCACATTATAAATTCATGACCTTACATATGGCCGCAGAACTGCGGATGCATTAGTGTCGTGATTATTCACAGATAAAACAAATGTTTGATGAGCGTATGAATTAGGTTCACAGATGAGGCGATATATACCTATTATATTATATTATATATATATTATATTAAGCATGTAAAGGGTACGATATACTTAAAAAAAAAAAGGATGAGTGGAATAAAATACTATTCATTTTGAAGGTTCTGTCAGTAATGCAAGAACAGATCAATAGACAATATCAAAGAAGGAGGAATCAACGGAGTTTGTTAGACAATCACAGGTGCCAGATTCTATCAGAAGCCAGTTTTGAGCCAAAAATGTAAAGGATATTACATATATCAAACGATGACACTATTTGGAAATAGAATGATAAGTTCGCAGGCATACAGCACCTAATCAGAGAAAAATTCGAAGAATCTCTGATCTTTCTTTAATGCATTGAGAGAAGCAGCTAAGTTAGCAAGGTTATGTTATAAGGATGACCGAATATAGATGGCCGAAAAGAGTGCTTGAGGCTATAGCGGCAAGGGGCCTGAGAAGGGAAGATCATCAGAACAAAATAAACTGAGGGTGTAGGTAGTTAGGATACGATAGAATACATTGGGTCTATTCAGGGGGTCTATTAAATGTTAACAGAGCTGATAATAAACCTTAAGAGGAACAAAAAAGTTCATCATATCCATGATCCAATTCTTTGAGTGTTTTGCTGTTGCATGGTTTTTAAAAGAAAAACTCATATATATCTACTTTCTGTGCACACAAAAAAAAAAAAAAAAAAAAAAAAGTGGTACTAAATAAAAGAGGAGAAAATTTCCTAAAAGGTTAAGAAGTCAAACCCTCAAAATATATAAAAAATATAGTGTCGCAGAACGTCATGCAGATAATTAAATTTTAATATTTATAAAAATAATAAAATATTCCGAAGGCCCTATTACTCTTCTATTGTTAGGTTTTAGATTTTCCAAATCTCATAAAACCTTCTTCATTTAATTACTTTCAAATAAATAAAAAAAAAAAAAGGGCTTATAAATGTCTAGTCATACTGTGGGCGCCGAAACTAGACCATAATAGAAACAAAAAAGTTCATTTGACCCATCGTCCGATCGTCAACGGTCACAGAGATTTTTGCTTTTATCCAAGGTCTTCATTGAACAGAAAAAAAAATTCCTAACAATAGAAGAGTAATAGCTCTTTGAAATGTCCGGATAACCTTAGAAATGTTAAAATTTAATTTTCTAAATGATATGCAACACTAACTTTCCTCTTTTGAGGATTTAATTCCTAAAAAATCTGGAAAATTATCTCTTCTTTCATTTGGTACAACTTGTTTTTCTGTGCACATTAAGTAGATATATTTGAATTTTTCTGATGAAAACCATGGGTAACAGCAAAACAATCAAAATTTTATTTTTCTTGTTAAGGTTCATCTGTTCTCACAATAATACGAAACATATTATAAATATATATATATTGATAAGTTCGAGAAGCAAGGGTTTCAAATCCGGAATAGGGTACAGGCGTAAGTGTCAATTTACTATAATAACAAGGGAAAGAGGAGATTTGTTTTTTCTTATTTAATATGTCAGGAGAGCGCTGGATAATAATAGTAACTTTCGAATATTATAAATAGACTGAGAGCTGAAAATATGACGATTGTGGGCTGTGGTCCGGATATAATGGGGAACACCCTACCGCGGTGCTAACCAGTTTCGACGACTGATTGAATGGCTATTGCAGGCTCTTGAATTCACTTCACTCCCATCTTATCGCTGGCTTTCTCCAGCTGTCACTTCTACATAATGATTCTTCGCAACAGATCTTCTATGGTTTATATATTATTAGTTTGCAGGACCGTAATAATATAGCATTGTAAAAAGTTAGAAGCGTTTTTCAAAATTTCAATTTAATCCTCTCTATAAAACGCAGAGCAAGATCGAAGTGGCATAGGACTAGATACCATCCAGACAAAACTTATTATACCAAACTTACTAACAGACTAAAATCAGAAATCAGAAAAGTAAAAATTCAAAATTTACTCAACTTTACTGAAAAACTAACTATTACAGACAGATCGTTATGAATGACGACAAAAAAAGCTACTGAAGTACAAAGAATATAATCATCCACTCCTAACTGAATCCCATATCTGGACAAGATCTGATGAAGAAAAGGCCCAGATATTCGGTCATCACCTTTTTAAAACCTTTAATCCACATCCAGATATTCATAATCCTAGTCACATTAAGTTTATAGAAGCAGAACTAGATATCCCACTCCAAATGGTCCTTCCTCCTAAAGCGTTCCATCCTACTGAAATATCTAACATCATCCAGAGTTTACCATTATCCATTGTCAAAATGATACCCAAACCTAAGAAACCGCCTGAAAATCCATTTTCTTACCGTCCCATCTCAATTTTAGCAATCATGGGTAAAATTTTGGAAAATTTATACTGAAACGCCTATATCCCATCCTAGATACTAATTCCATAATTCCTGATCACCAGTTTGGATTCAGAACCTCCCACTCCACTATCCAGCAATGTCATTGTGTGGTGGACGTTGTCTCGTCTGCATTAGAGAGCGGGTTGTACTGCACGGAAGCATTCCTCGACGTAGAACAAGCCTTTGACCGAGTCTGGCACCCGGGATTGCTTTACAAACTCCGCAATTTCCTTCCCCCTACATACTTCCTTATCATCAAGTCCTACCTCACTGACAGATCCTTCAAAGTAAATCATAATAATTCCTATTCATCCATTTTTAGTCAGTTTGCTGGTGTTCCTCAAGGCAGTATCCTAGGGCCTATTCTTTTCACAGTTTATACAGCTGATATCCCATCCCATCCTAACACTTTTCTTTCTACCTACGCTGATAACACTTGTGTGTTATCAGTCAATACTGATCCAACTATTGCCTCTCAAACTCTCCAATCCCACACCAGAGACCTCAAAGTATGGTGTCAGAACTGGAGAATGAAAATAAATGCCAACAAATCCAACCAAATTACCTTTACCCTTCGTTGTAAACCTATGACATCCTGCCCTACTGTCTCCTTCAATAATACTCCTCTTGTCCCGGTTGAACAGATCCGATACCTAGGACTGCACCTGGACAAACGTCTCACTTGGAACCCTCATACAAGACTGAAAAGACAAGAAACTGCCCGACGTTTTCGACTACTTCAACACTTACTGGACAAACGCTCTAACCTTCCACTTAAGTACAAGAGGCTCATCTACATGACTATCATCAGACCGATATGGACTTACGGAGTAGAGATTTGGGGCTCTACTAAACCATCGAATTCTTCCCGCATCCAATCCCTACAATCCTAAATCCTTCGTAAAATCCTCAATGCTCCTGACATTGTCACGAATACACTAATCCATAAAGACCTTAATGTTTCGTATGTTGCTGATTTGGCCCGATCTAGATACCATTCCTTTCATGGCAAACTCCATTCCCACCCTAATCTTCTAGTTTCAATCCTTTCTTCCTCTTCAACTCCTGACAATCCTCCGAGGCGTCTGAAAAGGAGATGGCCCCGAGACCTTCTAGTTTAGAACATTTTTAGAGTGCTTCCATTGGGAAGCTTCTCTACATGTGTTTCGTGCCTTTATATATATTCCTGTATACAGTTGTAAATTCTAATAAATAAATTAAAAAAAAAAAAAAAATCCTCTCTATGTTTATAAAATCATATTCACTTAAATGTCAACAATGTTTCCGTAATCTAAAAGATGATTTCTTATGTTTGAGAGCTATTCTCCTTGCTCAAAATGAAAATTAATAAATATTCATTTTCGTTAATAAATGATTTTTTATTCCCGGAAAGGAATATCCGCTGCACAGACGGTTAACAAAATTTGCAGTGTATTGATAATGGTGCCTTAGGAGAAAGCATAGTCCGTAAGTGGTTTGCTCGGCTCAGAACCGAAAATTATGACATAGAAGACGAACAATTTCTTTAAAATATCGGCATTTAAGCCCTGTCAGAATATTTCAATCACAATGAAACCTACATGATACTAAAACACATTAAATGGTACACCGATATCGATAGTTTGATTAAAATCGGCATAGCGGTTTTTTAGAATATCGTTAAAAGGCGCAAAATGTAAGGTATAAAGCGGCTCTGCTGGTTCGCCAATTTTGTTGAAAAAGTTGCTCTCCTCAGGCCATACGCTATAACATCATACGTTCCTAAAATATGAAATTTCAGTTTTATACAATTCACACAAGTAATAACGAATGGGAATATTTTAAATAATAACCCGCAGGTCACGGGTCCAAATCACAAGTGGTCCTAGGATTTTATAATGGTATTAAAAATCTTTAGTTACGCCCTTACTTTGGAGAGGACGTAAAAAGGTGGTTCCGAGCCTGTGCATGAGGTAAAGATCACTCTCCTAATTAAACCTGGATAGACAAAATTTAGGACTCCCACTGTAGTATCGTCCGATTAGCCACAGTAGCACAAAGTTTCGTTAATTAAATGAACAAACAAAAACCCGTAGATAAATTAAGGACCTCTTAATAAATTCAAATCAAATTTTGAATGCTTAAGAACCTTCTACCTTTAAAGCGATTTGATTAAACCGACATATTACTGCACGTTGTACTGTAATAGTGTATAGTGTAAGATTGTAATAGTGTATTATGTATACATATTATTATGTACATAGTATATATTATTGTACTATGTATGTATAATAGAAAGTGCTTTGTATTTTCAACATACTTGTCCTCCACTGTCAAAAAAAAAAAATAAATAAAATAAAACTCTCTTGCAGATCATTCTCAAGAAATAATTTTACATAACGTTAATGTATTTTATTAGCAATATTATGTATGTTAATAGGTCATGGAATGGATACATTTGCCCTACTTAATGAACGTATACATGACAGACTATAATTCGCAGGTATCGCCTGGGGCATATTTTGATAACATTGGTCCATTCACTGACTTTCGCATGACTAAGCCACTCTGAAGACCTCAAGGTAAAACTGGATCGTAGAATTGTAATTTGGATCAAGTATGGTGATTCATTCTGTATTTGATCATCAAATCTTAATAATGTATTATAAAGGTTTTTGTGAAAATTAAACTTGAGTTAAACCAGCTGTTTATGTAAAAGCGTTCGCTAGATTTTGATAGGAACCTTGGGCCAATCAGATTAAAAATTCACAAGAAGGTGACATATGGGATATAATGTAATGTATTGAGGATACTGAGGGGAGTTCATTATTAAATAATTTTAATATTAAACAATTAAAGATAACGAACCTTTGTCGGCAAAACATCAAAAGGCGTTTACCACCATGGGACCCCCCAGCAATATGTACCTCGGGAAACTTCCTAGACACTAGGACAAAGGACCAACGGCTTGGGGCACTTCCGAGATCAGACCCGCCCGAGGTGACGACGATGAGGAGAAGATTCGAAAAGGGCAGTCAAATTCTATCATCAAGATGAGTTGAGTCTTATTCCATCCTCAAGAAGATGTGTGTCCAGAGTTCCATCTAGAAGAAGAGATGTCCGTCTGTGGGTCAGAGAGAGCAGCTGGAGATCTGAGAGCCAAGAACTGAATCCACCTTCGCCAGCTGACGTAACTTTTTAAAGGTATTTCTTTTTGTAATATTGTATGGCAAAGGTAATAGTAAAAATGTCTCTCAGTATTCTCAATTAAAGTTCTAGAGAATGTATTAATATAACTTATATGTGTAAGTTAATAATTATAATAACGTATTTGATGAATTGATTAATAAATCTTGTTTACTTTAATCTTACTCTGCATCCACGATTGGTAAACACGATACCTTTGGAAAGGAGATTCAATGATATCATTAAATATAGTTTATATATATATATATATATATATTAAATATATCAAGTAAGCTAGTGTTTGAAGGTACCGCTGCCTTAGAAAAGCAGCCGGTCAAAAACATAGCAATAAATATAAGTTATTTTCCCGAACACCGTTTATGTATATCTCACTTTGAAAATTAAATAGGATTTTGGTGCAAGCGAAAAGATATTTTCACCTAGCTGCGTTGTTATAATCCATTTAAAATCATTTAAATAAAGCTAAAGATGAAAAATAAAATTAATTAGATTGAGTTTCGATAGAGACATGCGTTTCATTAAATAATCTTATACTATTATCTATAACAATCGCTTAGTTCTATCTGATTCTCATCACTTTCTATTCTATTTTGTATTAAGATGAGCTTTTAGCTTAAAAATATATAATACCTCTATATTACTGTTCTTAAGTTTAAATAAACATGAAATATTTCCCATGAGTAGATCACATGATAAGAAATAACACGTATATGTTTAGTTTCATTAACTTATTACAGTCAATGGTCAACTTGATCATTTTTAAAATTACACTATTGTGGGATGTACTCATCTTCATATTCAAAAGCACCTGTGAAAACTGTAAGTTGTATTTTGTGGTATGAATGAGACCGGCTGGGACGCGATGCGGTTTGGGTTCCACCGGATGACCTGAAATTATTCTTAATAACTCCGAATTACCTAATTTCAGTAACTATTGTACAATGGAGGAATTGAAATTAATTTAAAGTCGAAATTGCGAAATTTCAATGGAGTTATATCCGCCCCTCCATTACACATTTTCAAGACTATAACCAATAACTACAATCAATCGTTAATGTAAATAAAGTAAACAGACAGTTCTTAATAATTATTTTAAAAAACGCTCAGAAATGTCAATTTTAATACAATAATGTTAGTTTAAATATATTCATTAAATATCTAGTGTAATATGGCCGAGTAGGCTAGTGAGCGTTACTGTGAAGGCGCATTAACGAGCAACCAAATCACCAGAAATTTGGAATAGTTACAAGATATGTCTATTGTTAATAATTCTTACAACAATAATAGTGAATAGAACTTAGAATAAGACACTAACAATTAAAAAAGTCAATAATATATTAAAATCGGGCATATTCTAGGAAATATTGGGTTGTGTCACATGAAATGTCCGTTTTCAAGGTAAAGCATTTTGATTAAAAATACGATATGACAACAAGATAATTTTATTCAAAGTATGTACCTTCTTTTTCTACACATTATTCCCAACGTGACACCAACTTTTTATCCCCGAACTGAAAAACTCTGAACTTTGAAGTGAAACAAAATCTGAAAACGCACTTTTCACTTGATCATCATTTTCAAAAAGTTTTCCTTAGACGAAGTTGTCTAAATTCCTGAACAGGTGGTAATCTGTTGGAGACAAGTCGGGAGAATATGGTGTCATTTGCTCAACATGCATATTTAGCCGTTATTAATCAACGCTAAAAATAAATATGGTTATTTTTTAATGAATCTGCAAAACTTTAGAGGAAATGTAGGAAAATGTACTTAAGAGAAAGAAACTTTTAAATATCGACATTTAAGCCCAGTCAGACTATTTCAATCAGCATGAAACATATGTTATATTATATTAAATCTTACATCAATATAGCGAGTATAATAAAAATCATTACAGCCGTTTTTGAGAAAATAGTAAAACTGTGCAAAATGGTATAAAGTAGCTCTTCTATCTCTTCTCTGGCTTTCTCTTGCTGGTTAGCTGGTTCGATGAAAACGTTGCTGGAACATATTGGGCGTGTAGTTTACTCAAATATGAAATTTCAGTTTCGAACTTTTTATTTTAGCGCTAGACTTAGCACACACACACAGAACTTCTTTCGGGACTTGGTTATTTGGATTCAGGGGACCCTAAAACGTGTATTTCTCTTGAAAACTGGAATTCAGAAAATTTTCCCGAACGCAATACTTTCCTTTACTATATATTTCATACATAAGTAAGTGAAAGTAAAATAGCCCCTACCACATTTTTGTTTTATTCTTCTAAAGTCTCCATTTATTTTAAACAAAAACATATAATGTACGTAACAATATATCACATAGGGAATCTGTATGATAATAATCATTCTTTTGCCTGTATGCATTCTAAGATTTGACATACACAAGGTGCACTATTTTAGCATAGGGCATTTGCCCTGAGTTGTTACAATTCGCGAATGGAGAGGAACCATTCTTTTGGGTATGATAAATGTTTTAGTTGGTACAGACTGCAGGGTGCAGTCCCCTTCCCTCGGCCAAAACGTCGACCGATAGTGCCTATCGATAGCTAGTTGTTGGTGATTCTATGATAATTATTGTGTATATAAATTTATATTAGTTTATTTAAGGTTTATTTGTTTTCAAAAAATACGAAGTAATAGTGCTGATTAACTTACGCAGTTCCCAGAAGGGCGCGCATGCGCATTACCGAGCATTACAGTGCCGGGAATTAAAATATCGCAGTCGAAGTCTAGTCCCAGTCGAGTCGTAGTCGAGTCGTAGTCGAGTCGTGAGTGCGTACGTACTACAGGACTTCCATCCAGTCACACAGGGTGACCATCTAGTCCCACAGGGGGACAGCAGATAAGCTTACCTTAAATATTAATACAACATTGAAAGACTAATAATTTAACAATTATAGCATTTAATTTGAATCATAAGTATTACTGTACCACATTAGAATTGGGCATTCATTTAGATTATTTTATTTTGTATTATTAATTTTAATTAAACATTTCCTTTTATACATAGTCTGGCGTATTTATTTCACATGCAATATATAACCAACGCACATACCCAATTTATTAACATTATTTAACAAACATTTTTTGGTCAATCTCCGGACCGGATGAAAATTAAAATTAAAATTAATAATGAGTTTTATTGCAATGGTTATGTGCGTGTGTTAGATATTGCCTGTAACAATAGATGTAAACAGATGCAGGTGCAGTAAGAATACGCTATTATCTATACTAGAGTATTAAGTTTTAAACATTAATTCGATATCAACATGATAACAGTAATACTGAATACCCAACACTTTAGTTGTTTATACTTATTTTAAGAAACATTTATTTTTTAATTTAAGAATTGTTAATTTCCATTAATATAAAGGACTTTTTTTCTGATTATTTTAACTAATTATTTAGAGGTTTAAAAATTAATTTTAAATATTAGTTTTAGATTGATTTTGTGTTTTATTTTTTATTTTTAATCCATGTATTTATTGGATTATTGTACATAGAGTATTATCATTTAATTTATTTTTTACACAGGCATTTCTTTTCTTATTAATTACATTATATATTTAGGATTACAGCTGCAGTATAATTTTCTATATACAATATTTTGAAAGGATTGTTATTTTAGAGATTTATTTTATTTTATAGATGGTTATTTTTTTGATTTATTGAATAATTAATTATTGGATGAAAATTAATAATCAAATTAATTATTAACATTTAATTTTCATTAATCAATTGGAAACTGTTAGTCGATATTGATTATAATTTGTGAAGTTTCACCAACATGGCTTCCCCAGAATTACAAATTAAAGGCATTCGGGCTGCTCTTAAACTATTGCGTAAAGATCTTGCTCAGATTTATAATGTAGGCATGTCACAACAAGAGGGGATGGCAAATACTTTTAAGGCTATGGCTCCAACTTCTGAATCGATCAAATCTAATTATTTAAAAAAGTTTGAGGAATGTCAACTCTTAGCTATTACTTCGGAAAAAGATAGCTTGTTTCCGACGGATGATGATATAAAAGAGAGAGGGGAAATTAACGCTCTTTATTACAAAATTATAGAACTCCAACAATCGAGACATGAGGGAGATAATTCAAAATTTGAAAATGTTTCTTCTAGAGTGTGTAGCAATCGAAGATTACCTCGGATAGAATTACCAAAATTTGACGGCAAAATTCAAGACTGGCCTAAATTCAAACAACTGTTCGTTAGCATGATTCATACAAAGGATGATATCCCGACTATTGAAAAATTCTATTATTTGAATACATCAGTCCAGGGTGAAGCGTTAGCTCTTATAGCTCCTTTCAGTTTGGATGAACCAAACTATCAAAAGGCTTGGGATGCCTTAACGGACAGATACAATAATAAACGATTACTTGCCACAGCATATATAGATCAAATTCTGGAATTTTCTTCTCATAAGGGATGGCCAACAGTTCAATCCCTCCAGTCCTTTATAAGGGTGGTAGCTGAAAGTATAGCAGCCTTTCGATCAATAGATATACCTGACCAAGCTGACTTCTTATGGTTGACTTTAGCGCTGAAAAAACTTGATCAAGAAACGAGACATAATTTTGAAGTAGAGGTAGTAACAACTGAATGGCCCACCTTTAAACAACTTGTAGATTTCGTGCAAGGAAGGTGTCGAGCAATGCAGCTCTCTGATCCTAAGATCACTAATTCATTTAAACAAAGACCTAAGGCGAACATTTTTGCAGCTACATCTACACCTTCCAATCAATGCAAATCACAAGTATGCTCGTGTAAACAGTCTCATATCTTAATGCAATGTCCTATTTTTCAATCTAAGAGGCCTGCGCAACGCTTATCTTTCTTAAAAGATAAAAATGTGTGCTTCAATTGCTTAAGACTAGGTCATCGATCATCAGTATGTCTAGCATCAGGTCGCTGCAGAATTTGTAACGGTAAACACCATACATGGCTTCATGTAAAGAGGAAATCTAATGAACATCCACCAGTCAATCAGAACTCTTCTCCAGTTGTGAATAGCCAAGATATTTCATCTGCCTCTGAGCAAAGAGGTTCTAAGGTAGAATCAGGAACATCAAAGCTGGTTGGTAGTGTTACGGGACCTGCACAGGTACTTCTAGGCACTGCCATTGGTCTCATTCACAATTCAGACAACATACTTCAACCTGTTCGCTTCTTGGTCGACTGTGGATCTCAATTATCTCTCATGACAACGAAATGCGCTAGAAGGTTAGGTCTCTCTTGGCATGCAACTACTCACAAACCACTTGGAGCAGGAGGTTTTCCAGTACCTAAGGTCAAAGGAAAGGTGGAGTGCCGCATTTATTCCAGGATCAATCAAGAGCAATATTTGGAAGTCGAGCCTTTGATTGTTGACTATTTAACGGGAGATCTACCTACTTCGGCAATTCAACCTATACAAGGGTCTTCTGAACAACCGTTCGCTGATCCACTATTTTGGGAACCTCGTGAGATCGACATGCTCCTTGGAAACGACTGTTTTATTCAAATGATAACTGGCAGTCCGGTCGTTCTAGACAACAATTACAGAGCTCTTCCAACCTATTTTGGACTTATCATCATGGGAGGCGGCAATATAGATTCCATTTCCAACTTAAGGTGCCATTGTGTGCTAGAATCACCAATTAATGAAGACATACTGTCCAAATTCTGGTCCAACGAAGAAGTTGAAGGATCAGCTGATTATACCCAACGTGATCCTTGTGAAAGGCATTTCTGGAAAACTTACAATCGTGATGCTACTGGCGGACATATTGTGGCCCTTCCATGCAATGAAACTTCTGAAGACATACCAGAAGCTTATTGGCGTCATATGCGATTTCAAGACAATCCCGCTGACTTGGAATCTCGTGGGATAGCTTCAGAATTGCTCAAAGATGACAGCCTATGGTGGGCGGGCCCCCCATGGCTACAGACGCATCCACTCGTACTACCACAGCAGCCAGACATTTACAAACATCAGGCACCGGAAATAAAACCTGGTTCCATATTAACACATACAGTCCACAATAACCAACCAGACGGTAATCATCATATGATCTTAAACTGGATGAATCATCATTCACATTATAATAAAGTAGTCAGAACCCTGGCTTATATTCTAAGATTTATACATAACATCAGGAATCTGATCATAAGATTTCACGGTGCACTAAAGCTACAGGAGCTTAACAGATCTCGAGAAGTACTCATAATGGCTACTCAACGGTATGAGTTTGAAAAAGAATTTTCTTGGAAAGAAAATAGACCGTTTTCGAAGCGCCTTCTAATTCTAGATGTATTCTCAGATGACCGAGGAGTCATGAGAGTCGGAAGTCGCCTACGAAATTCATTTTTATCACAGGAAATAAAGTTACCAATTATTCTTCCGGGAAAATGCCATCTAATGACTATCGAGGCTATTCTAAACTCTCGCCCTATTACACCGCTAAGTGATGACGATCCAAAACATGGGAATTTTCTTACACCAGGTCATTTCCTCATTGGTGCTCCTCTTTTAAGTGTTCCAGAAGAAGATTTGACGAATCTAAACATAAATCAACTCCCTAGATGGCAACCTGTGTCACAAACTGTGCAACAATTTTGGAGAAGATGGCATGTAGAATACCTACATACCTTACAAAAACGAATTAAGTGATATCAGCCAAACAACCAACCACAAATTGGGGATCTTGTATTACTACCTGATACTTCTACTAGCCCATTAAATTAGAAGTTAGCCAAAATAGAACAGGTCCCTCCAGGAAACGACAATATTACTAGAGTAGTTACCATAAAAGATCAGCGAGGATGCCATAAACGATCCGTTCACAAAATTATCCCCATTGCCTTTTTAAACAACATTTCATGATGTCATTCTTTGTAAAACCATACGGTTTTAGGTGGGCGGGATGTTGGTGATTCTATGATAATTATTGTGTATATAAATTTATATTAGTTTATTTAAGGTTTATTTGTTTTCAAAAAATACGAAGTAATAGTGCTGATTAACTTACGCAGTTCCCAGAAGGGCGCGCATGCGCATTACCGAGCATTACAGTGCCGGGAATTAAAATATCGCAGTCGAAGTCTAGTCCCAGTCGAGTCGTAGTCGAGTCGTGAGTGCGTACGTACTACAGGACTTCCATCCAGTCACACAGGGTGACCATCTAGTCCCACAGGGGGACAGCAGAGACTCATAATCGAGAAGAAGACAAGTCCCACAGGGGGACAGCAGATAAGCTTACCTTAAATATTAATACAACATTGAAAGACTAATAATTTAACAATTATAGCATTTAATTTGAATCATAAGTATTACTGTACCACATTAGAATTGGGCATTCATTTAGATTATTTTATTTTGTATTATTAATTTTAATTAAACATTTCCTTTTATACATAGTCTGGCGTATTTATTTCACATGCAATATATAACCAACGCACATACCCAATTTATTAACATTAATTACCAAACACTAGTATTGCCTTGCCACCTCTCGGGTCTGTCAATGGTAAAGAATCCGTCCAACGAAAATCTCAACTTGATCTTGGAATAAAATTAAAATAATTAAAGCAGTCCTTATGCATTGAAATCTGGCGTATCCTTCGAAATAGTAAAAATAGTCCTTTTCGTGCGTTACGAGTTCGCATTTTGGGCCCGGGGAACTTTTAACTGGACCGCTTTTACCCCTGGCCTGAGAAACCACGGTATATGCTTCGTGAGGTAGGGGTGGACAACAGAAAAAAAAGTATATATGTAAATCAGAACTAGTGTATTTAGTGAAGTCGGTCGTCTACCCTACAACAGCAGAAGGTGATCAACTTCATAATTCCATTTGGAGTTACCACAATTATACCTAAATGGATACGCAAGTTTGATTCCCTGGAATGATGCCTGGTAGTGCTAAGACCGAATATCTAGTTAACCTTCTAATTATAGCTATGTAGTTACAAGTCGAATAGTTATCAGATAATACTTTTACAGCCGTTGCGCCAGCCTTTCTAATAAACACCTTGTAACGGATTTTAAAACGACAGATAACTAAATTACAAGCATGGCTGAAACCGAGATGACGCACCCTGAAAACCCCAGTCTTGGATCAAGGCTATATATACCGACGACCTTTCTATATATCCAACGGTCTATGTCACCATGCTAAGCCATATGCTACCAACCTCGACACTTACATAACTGTTCCATATTACATACATATCCTTAAGCGCCTATTACATACCTGACGTAACATGACTCAAACGGAAATGTTCAGGGTTATAGAAATATTCATAACTAAAGGAATTTCAAAATTTTAAACAATGATTATTTTAGAAACGAAAAGAATATATAGAATAGACAAGTGACCCATTCTTGCTTCGCACGAGTTCAATTTAAATTTAGTCTCAATTTATGTTTAAAGAATTTAGTTTGAACAATTTAGAGCTTATCACTTCTAGAGTTAACTATATCATAGTGGCTAGCATAAAAGCTTTCTATGCCAAAGATCGCGGGTTCAAAACTGCTGGTGGCCATAGGATTTTTATGGGATTAAATTAAGTAAAGTAAATTTGTTATTGCAATTTAATCATCGGCAGAAATTAGAAACATATATCGGTCTACAAATCATAATGGGTTTAGTTTATTTGTTTGTAATGTTAAACGGCGGCTAAATCACCAATTTAGGTGGACAAAAGTCAAGTCAAATGTTTGGAATTTTCCAGTGCTTCACCTTTCTATTATTAGTTGACAAGACCCTTAAAACTAATATTTCCCGTCATACTGTGTTTACTAATAAATAGTAAATGAATGAATCATTCCTGTTCACACAAGTGCCTAAAAACCGGCAGTGGGATTATCTTTATTCGTTGGTCATTTATTGTGTCCAAGGTGTATTTTAGCAGTCTTTTCGCTTTTAATTTACAAAGGATATTGCTGAGACAGATAAGACATTATATTTCCAAACTCGTTATTGAATATACATTGCAATCTCACCTGTAGAGTTAATTTAGCAATTTTTTTATGTATGCCCGCATTCAATAACGAAAAACTACATAATTCCCAAGTTACCCCAAGTATTTTTTTGTAGGATTTGTTTCATCAATCCTCTAGTCTTAAGATATTACGAAGAATTTTTGCGATTATTTGCGTTTTGGGTGAAACATAATTTTTAAACACTCCGCATTAAAACTTTTACATTCTATAATTTCAAGAATTTCCTAAATCATATAAAATACATCTATTAGCAGGTTTTAGCAGCTCCGAGCCATAATTAGATTTTTTGTGTTATTTTTCCCGTATTCTGGGACTTCAAACCTAAAATATAGGAAAGTCTTAGATTTTAGCAAATAACTTTGATGTTTGAACACTGTGCGCTCGCCAATCGTGTCAAAAAATGAATTAGTTTTTATAATTTCTTCTTATAATTTTTTAAAATATTTGTATCCGTAATCTGGGACCCCAAAGGTTAAATATAAAGTTTCAGAATTTTGTCCACCTAAATCGGTCATATTGTCCACTGTGCGGCGGCATTTTATTTTCTTTGATTTATTACTGTTCAATACTTTAAATGAACTTCTTTTAAATACATTTAAAAACTTCAATTTAGTTCCGATGGAAGTTCCCTTTTGTTTACAGTAGAACAAATGTTTTCATGGAAATGATCTGAATGTATGTAAATATAATTATTAACAATGTTAGTTTCTTGATTTATAAGAAAATTCTGAGTCATTCTGTAAAATCTTATTATACTATTTGTATTATTCGAAAATAGAATAGTTTCTACTATTATGGTCTATCATATATGTGTAAAATTGTATCAGTAACAATCTCAACATTAACTGTGAAATGATCTATTTCATAATTTAACATATTTTTTATTTTCACTTATCTATATATGAAATATATAGTAAAGGAAAGTATTGCGATAAAAAATTTCGAATTGGAGTTTTCACCGGAAATATACGTTTTAGCAGGTCTCATTAGTTCAAGTGACCAAGTCCATCGAAAAGGTCTCGGTGTGTGTTAAATCTAGCTTGAAAACGATAAGTTATATAGAACTGAAATTCAATATTATGGAAGCGTATTTGGCGGAGATGTTACAGCAACTTACTATCGGCCTACCTTGCACCTTGCAACTATTGGGTTGTTTCACATGAAATGTTCGTTTTTATAGTTTCTGAATACATAAAGGATTTTGCAGGTCTCTGTTGTTTTCTTCCGAATGTTTACATAGGCCGCTTGAAATATTTGCAAGGCGTTTGGGCAAGGGAGTGTTAATAAACGGACCATTCGCCGTTGGTTTGCTAAGTTTTCAGCTGGGGATACCGACTTGGAAAACTTGCCCCGAGGAAGACCTCCATCCGTAATAGAAAACGATGTCCTCAAACATACAGCAGAAGGAAACCCCTACCAAACAGTTGAAGGACTCTCAGCAAAACAAAATGCAAGTGCATCTACCATCTTTCAAAACACCCATCATACTCTCCCGACTTCTCTCCAACAGATTACCACCTGTTCAGGAATTTAGACAACTTCGTCAAAGGAAAACTTTTTGGAAATGATGATCAAGTGAAAAGGGCGTTTTCAGATTTTGTTTAACTTCAAAGATCAGAGTTTTTTAGTTCGGGGATAAAACGTTTGGTGTCACGTTAGGAAAAATGTGTAGAAAAAGAAGGTAAATACTTCGAATAAAATTATCTTGTTTTCATATCGTATTTTTAATAAAAATCCTTTACCTTGAAAACGGACATTTCATGTGACACAACCCAATACCTACTTTATACCATGCATTTTGAACCTTTTTACGATTTTCTCAAAAACGTTCCTAACGATTTTAATAAAACTCGTTCCAGATATATGTAAAATATACTGGGCTTTAACTTCATGTAGGTTTCTTTCTGATTGAAATAGTCAAATAGGGCTTAAATGCTGATAGTTAAAAATAAATTGTTGTGGTGTTACAGAAACGATTTATTGGGGTATTAATTTTAAATTATATTGAACGCAGGATCTAAGCGATGGAACTTTCAATGTAAAACGTTTGCATTTTTTATAAGCTCCTTAATTTTTTTTTTTCTTTCAGTTAGAGAACTGGTGTAACTGACAAATTAAAACAATTATTTTTTAAACAGTCATTTAATTTCAGAAGGACGTGTCCTCCAAATCTGACAGCCTTAGTACTCCACAAATGCAAAATGATAACGTTATTAGTCTGAGAGGAACTTCCTGAAAGTGAATGGCAGCGAGCATTACGTCAATGATCCACAAATGACACTGTGTCAAAAGTCTGTAGCATTTGGGAATAGTAATGCCATTACAGGTAACTAATTAGTTTGTCTATTGTATATCTTACATAATATAATGCAAATATTAAATTTTAATTATTCTGATATATTTTAGGTAATAACTAAACAATACTACAGACTGATAGGGCTTTAGTTGACCGTTGAGGCAATTTGATGGAGAAGTTTCTTGGAGGTACGGTAATCAAGAAATAACACTCTAATAAGGAACAATAATTACATATTCGTGCCGACGTTTCGGCCTACATTGTGGTCCTTCTTCGGGGTTGACCTTACGAGAGATTCCCAAGAGAGTCACTTGGGTTTTGTCAAGACAGGCACTCTCTCGTTGAGTCAATCCTAATGAAGACGTTATAATAATGAAGAGTGTTATTTCTTGATTACCGTAGAATTGACCGTAGAATACATCACAAAACGGTGCAGGTACTCCTGGATAATAAGCCTACCATTATCACTGGATTATACAGGAGACCCCGTACTTCACCAGTAGAGTTCTCTCATCTACTGAACGAGTGTGCTAAGAAAACTAATCATTGGGTGATTGGTGATCTCAACGCTCGGCACACCGTCTGGAACAACAATTCCAGCAATAAAGCTGGGAGAATGATCTTAAAAACTTCGTTTACTGTGGTGCACCCAACTACCCATACCCTCAGACATAAGACTGACCGGACGCGGAAATCCACAGTTGATCTCCTGCTCACGAGGCAGCCACATCCCTTTCTTGACTGCTTAGCGCTGGACAACGAGATATCCGACCATAGGCCTGTGCTTTACAAGTACTCAGAGGCAGACTCTATTCCTATTATGTACTCTATTTCTGATTTTCAACCCCCAACTCCCATGGGGCTTAGAAAAAAAAAAAAATCTTGATTAGCGCACTCCCAACCAACCTCATTATCAATCCTACAGACATTTAAAAAATAATTAGTAAAAAAAAAAATCGTTTTTATAAGTAAGCCCTAAATGTCTTAAGTTATATAGACATTTCCTCACATAAAATACTCAGATCACCTTAAAAAATAATTTAAGTTCATGGAAAGAATTTTTGGGGTCTTTTTTAACTATACAATGTAATGGAATGCGATTTGGTTAGCAATTTTCCAGGTACTTCTATAGCCTTCCGTATCAAAGGTCACGGATTCTAACCCGACAGACGGCTCTAGGATTTTCTTAAAAGGAATAAAAAATGTATTTTTCTTATTTTATTTGATACAACAATCACTTCATTTTTATCAGCTTTTCGTTACTCTCCCTAACAGTTCAAAACCCTGAATATTAGTGAATATTTTTTCTTAAATATTATGATTTAAAACTGTATCCGATACTCTATATTATTATCCTCATTGGCAGAAAAAATAATTTGACCTGAAAAAATATTTTTACTATTTTCGCCTTGGTTATCAAATTCTTTTAAATTTAACAATATTTTTATCACTTTTAGAAGAATGGTTAATTATCAAAAATTAAAAAAAACCAAAGGAATAGTTTTTCTTTCAAACCCAGACTTCTTCCAGTGGCGAGACTGGCCGTGTAGGCCCTGGGACTCGCGGTGTAGACTCCTGCGAGTTTACACTCACGTTTCACGATGCAATTCGTAGTCAAGGGTCATCACTCCCTACACCTAATTTTGTGAGTGGCCACCTATTGGCTGACGGGTCTCGCATACCCGGAGGAGAGGTTGTGAGTGAATCCACATTTTTTTACATCCTTATAAAAGCCCCGCCGGGACTGGGATTCGAACTTAGAACCTGTAGCATGAGAGACTAGCGCGCTAGCCACTCAGCCACGGGCTCTCCAAAACTAAAATATTATAATGTATAATATTCTCAGGGTGCCTAGCAAATCAACATAAAGAGATTCCCTGACTTTTCTACATTGTGAGAAACCCGGACACATTTGTTTTTAAAGGAAAAAGCCTTCACAAACTTAAATGACATTAATTTTGTATCAATATAGTGAGTTTTATCTACATATTTAGAGCTGTTTTTTTAGAAAATCAGAGACAGGTGAAAAATGCTTGGTATTAAGTAGTACTTCAGATACTCTAATTCTAGTAAAGAGCTTGCTACAACATCTCAGGCAAATAATTGTCTTAAATACGAAACTATATTTCGTAAGACTTCTCGATTTTGAGCTGAGCTTACCACATACACGAAGATCATTTTAACTGACTTATTTAGTTGTTTGGACCCAGGTGACGTTAAAAATACGGATTCAAAAAATTACCTAAAGGGTGGAGGCGAATAAACAAATAAAAAATACCCTCATTATTAACTTTTTGGATTCATAGTTTGGACAAAATTATTAAGATTTGATAATTTGCCTTTGGACTAAATATTATAGTCGATATTATTATACATTTTGGTATAGTTAGAAAATTTGTTTGTTTTTCAGATAAGAACGAAAATAACTAAATTAATTAAAATTTGTTTTTAATGCGATTTAGCGATGTTGCTTGTTGAATTCTGTGGATAGCTGAAATACCCGGAAAACCTTGAGTAATGTTTTTCATTTTAACAAAAGGTTTTTCGGAAGAAATAAAATATCAGCTCAATTATTTTCTACCTCAGAAAACAATATTTTTGAAGTAATAATACTGTGATCTGAAAGTGCCTAAATTCTAAAAGACAACCTTTCCATCCAGCTCATCCGAATTTAAAATTCAAATGTCGTTCTTGTAAAGGGAAAACCGGGCACGTTTTATTCACACCGTCGGTCTAAAGAAGAAAATAATTTAGAGTAAATTATTGAGTTAAGTTTTCCTTACAAGGAAGTCAAGGACAATTATTTTCTTAACATTAGTAGGATACTGTAAGAAGTCCAAGAAGGGGACGTAAGGAAAATTCGTTATTGGAAATATTCAGAACTTAAATAATTTTCCTTGACCAATCCCATGACGTCATAGCGGTCATAGTTACGTATACTGGAGCTGGAAAGTGATGGCGAAATATGTAAGATATTACTCCTTCGCTATCGTCAATATCGGATCTTAAGGTTGTAGAATTATAATATTTATTGTTTGATGTTTAATTTGCTCATATCGTAAGAATTATGAGGAACAAGCTGAATATATACATTTACATAGAAAATTAATATAATTGTACATACATAACTAGTTTATAACAAATGAAAGCGTGAGACTGTTATTTTTATTTATTATATTTATCTCCTTTGTGTGTGTGTGTGTGTGTGTATATATATATATATATATATATATTACTGTTTTTTTTTTTGTACATATCGTATAAGAAGCCATTCACTAATATCCTTAATACTAATTGCCCCAAAGTTTATTATTTCACAATAGATAAAAACAAAATAGCTTCTAAAAGTATCTTCCACTTCCAATGGCGCGACAGGCCGTATAGGCCCTGGACCTCGCGGTGTAAACTCCTGCGAGTTTACACCCACGATTCACGTTGCAATTTTTAGTGTAGGGTCATCACTCCCTACGACTAATTTTGTGAGTGGCCACCCTTTGGCTGACGGGTCTCACTTACCCGGGGGAGAGGTTGTGAGTGAATTTACTTTTATACGTATTTACCTTCTTTTTCTACACATTTTTCCTAACGTGACACCAAGTTTTTTATCCCCGAACTGAAAAACTCTGAGCTCTGAAGTAAAACAAAATCTGAAAACGCACTTTTCACTTTATCATCATTTTCAAAAAGTTTTCCTTTGACGAAGTTGTCTAAATTCTTAAACATCTGTTGGAGACAAGTCGGGAGAATATGGTGGGTGCGGAAGAACTTCGTAGCCCAGTTCTTTCAATTTTTGCACGGTATGTTTTAAAACATATTGTTGACGTATTGATTGCCATTTAGAATTATTATTGAAAATCAAGTGCACTCAAAACACTGTCATTTCTCTCCTTTGTTAAAAATAATTTTAGAACTTTTAAATAAATATAGAGATGAAAAGGTTTGTTTGAAGAATTACACAGTACATAGATTGACCGCCCGAAATTACATGCTCTCTGGTAAAAAAATATGGTAAAATTCCACAGTCTAGCTATTTTAAATACCTCGGTGCAATTATATAGTCCTCAGATCTGAACCGAACCGCCAATGAACAAAAAATCACCAACTTGAGAGACCTTAAAAACTTACTTGGGCATACTATAACAAAAAATGCATTTCGATAAATGCCTAATTAAGGCATCACGGAACAATGATTCTTCCAGAAGCTATCCATGCATCCGAAACTACGGCAATCGATAGCCATTCCAAAATTAAGGAAATAGAAAACCCGAGCGAAAAATCCTTTAGGACGATTTATAGGGCCAACAACAGGAACGGAATTTGGAGGAAGAGGACTAAGGGGAACTCTACCAAAAAATCAATACTTTTAGGAAATTAGGAAACGCCTACGGAAGGCGCACACATTCATAGGATGAACAACTCGAGAACGGCAAAAAAATAATTCATTATCATAAAAACAGTATATGTTGCACTGAATGAAAAAGAGGTTCAGGGGGACGTACAGCAGTGCAATATAGAAAATTTTAAAGACAGCGCAGAATGCCGAAATAGAATAGCAAATATTAAATTGAAGTAAATAACATTGCGGCAACCTGGGAATAAATTTACAGACGAAAGGAAAAGGGGGCTTTAGGAAAGGATGAAAATATATTGGAAGAAAAACATGATGTGATATCAGGTTCAATCGCTCTCCTCAGGGGTAATAATCATAATGATAATAACATAACATCTATATAATATTTAAAATACACAGTAAACCCTCGTTTTAACGAACTCCAAGGGACCAACAAATTCTCGGTTCGTTATAAAAGAATACGTTATATCCGAAAAATATATTGTATGTATGTTATATTTCTTGGTGTTAATTCAGGTGATTAAAAAGAAATGTTTTCAATACAGCATTAACTTTTAGGCACATGTTTAATTAGAAACTACAAAAGGAGTTAAAACAATGCACTATGTACATATATATATTTATCTTATTTCAAATTTTACATAATACTTTAACATTAACATAAACCATCATTCAAAATACAAAACTTAAAATTATCGGTATTAGCGATAATCGTTGATAGAGATTTTGATATCCCGTATTTTTCCACAATTTTCGATTTCGACTCAATTTTTTTATCCACATCTTGAAGAATCACCAACCCTGTATTTAAATCAAAGGATTTTCTCTTTAACATATTGAACGGAGCGGAAGCGCACTTAGAACGGAAAGCAAGACTGACTTGACCTCATAGGAAACTTGAATTAAAGTAATAAAAAGAAAAACTAGCTGAAACTCTAGAAGCCATAAGCTGTCACAGACTGAATCACAGAATTCAGCTGAATAGAGATAAGAGGTAAAAAGGATTTGGACAATCGGCGCCGGTCTTTACTGAGAATTAAGACGTATCGTAATTGTTTTCTTCTTTATTTTCGTCATAACCGACCAAATTAAATTCCGAGGTCCACAAAAGTAGATCGTTAATTCGTTATAAGAGAATATTTCGTTATAAACAAGGAGAAAGCATAGTTTTCTATTCATTTCTCAAGGGACCGCAACGATAGTTCGTTATAAAAGGGTGTTCGTTAAAAAGAGGGTTTACTGTATCAATATTCATCCTGTTGTTATTTTGAAATATTCAAATAAAAACTTTAACAGAAATGAGGAGAGCAGTTATACGAATGCATATAGTATTAAATAATGTTTAAAAACATATACTTGCCAAACTTATAGCAGATGAAAAACTGCTACATTTCAACAAGTAAAAGGCACATGTTAGTACAAAGAAAACAAAACCTCTAGTACTATTCCTAGTAGAGAGCTATCGAACATCTAGTAATATTTCACTATATACTTGGTGTTTTTTACCTTAGAGGAAAACTTCAAAATAAATTTAAAAACTGCTTCCATAAGGTTATCAGAAAACATTTTATTTATTTATTTTATTTTATTTTTTCAGTGGACCGAAGTAACACGAATTTACGGCAGCAAAACTGCTATAAAACGAATGACGTTTCACGAAAGATTCTTAAAACTGTGAATGAATTATTTATGAATGATTAAGATCAATACAAATTTCTACTAGCCAAGTAACCAAATTTCGTTTCCATATTATTGTTATTGGAAGTTAATTAGAAGAAAACTCTCAAAATATTTTGATTTGTTTTATTCCTATTTACTTTTTTTAACACAAGGATGTCTATCCAACGTAACAATTTTAAGTTTCTAGTTGAAGTTAATTTTTTTATTTTTCTTTGAATCAGATTTAAATTATTTATTGTAGCATTACGAGGAAAACTAGACTGACAAGTGGAAAGGAATAAAAAGACAAGCAAAGCCTTGGACACGGAAGATGGTTCTCCAGAAGAGGAGAGGATGACCAGGGTGACCTTTCCGGGGGAATTAAAGGTTATCGCCGTCACGAAGCGTGTGCTCCAGCCTACTGGGCTGCCAGGGGTTTGTATCTGTAGATCGTGGGGTCCAGAACATGAGCTTTCTGGGGTTGATGTCATTATTTAGGTAGTCCTTGGCGTTAAAATGTCTCCACCAGCGCAAGCAGAAAAGTTGATGTAGTCACGGGATCTACTTTCTCGACCACTTCATTTTTTGGGGGAGAAAAAAAAAGAAAAGAACTTTTAATAAAAAAGCCAATAAGTAAATAAAAAAATAAGGATAAACATTATAATAATATTTAAAAAGACAATTAAAAAATATATACAATGCAATTATATTTTATTTTCGTCAAAAATCCTTGCTTGCTTTTCTAAACAGCTTTGAACACTTTTGGTATTCTTTTTATATGTCTATCTAATTTTTCAAACCGAATATTATCCCAATTACTTGTTTTATTTAACGTTACTTTATGCTACAGTGGGAGTCCTAAATTATGATTATCCAGTTTTAATTAGGATAGGGATCTTTAACGATTACCTGACATGGCACAGGATCGGGATCACATTTTCACTTTCTCTCCAAAGGACGGCATAACTAAGGATGTTTTACTCCAATTGAATCTTAGAGCCACCTGCGGGTTTTAACCCGTGACCTTGGCCATATTAGGCTGTTATGCTAAAACAGAGATGGCACTAAACAACATTTGAATATAATTGGGATTAGAACGAAAATTCTTATAAAAAAAAAAACTGAATGCTTATTAAAAAAAATCCGAAGAAAATCAAAAAGAAAACACCTAAGAACCGCATAAACCAAAACCGAACCTCACATCTTAACGAAAAATTTGAGGACGTACCTATGTATTAGATTGTCCTTTAAATAAATAAATAGATTCTTTATTATCCTGGGACATGTCCCTTTAGAATAAAAAATACAGAATTTACAAAATGTGTCTTGCAATCTTAGAGTAAGTTAAGTACATGTTTATGATTACTTATATAAAATTAGACATATTCAAATAAGAAGAAAACAAAAACAACGATAAAAAACAAAACAAAAAATAACAATAATAATAAATTATTTAAAATTCTATTGAGTCTGGATATTCATTAAATAATTAAATATGCCGGATTTAATGGTTAAAAGAGAGTTGGAGTGACGGATGGAAGGAGGGATATAATTCCATAGGATTGAGGATCGAATGAGAACGGATCTGTCGAAATGTGCAGTTCGTTGGGCCGTGAAATACTACAGAATATATAACCATTGAGTATAAGATAATATTTTTTCTAAATTCTTTAGCTTCCCAAAAATAAATATACTGTTTTATAATAATACAGTACGTCTATATAATTGTCTATCATTACTTATACTAGGGAAAAAAAAAATCGCTTAAAAATACGTTTACACTTTTCTCCTTTAATAGGTTATCAAATTCATTTAACTTCCATGTTTGACAGTTTTTTTATGGCCAACAAGATGATATGGTTAATTTTTAGAAACCTATAAAGTCAAAGAGACTTTAGAGGAAAATAAATCAATATTTCGGATTTTATAGTCTGCCAGACTATTTCAATCAGAATGAAAACAACTTCATGTTGTTTGTTTGATTATTTATTTAATGCCACTTTATGCTACTGTGGCTAATCGGAGGATGCTACAGTGAGAGTCCTAAATTTTGCCTATCCAGGTTTAATTAGGATAGGGATCTTTAACGAGTACCTGAATATCGCACAGGCTCAGGACCACCTATTTACGTCCCCTCCGAAGGACAGCATAAGTAAGGATTTTTTACTCCCATTAATAAATCTTATATCATATTAAATCACATTAAATTTTACATCGATATAGCGATTATAATCAAAATCGTTAGAACCGTTTTTTGCGAAAATGGTAAAAAGGTGCAAAATACATGGTATTAAGGAGATCTTCAGGTTCATATATAGATAAGTGAATGAAAAAACTATGTGTAATTAATATTTAAAAAGTTTCTTCCTAATTTTCCGCAAACCTAATTTGAAGTGACTCCAGGATTTTTCATGAAAGGGTTGTGAATCTGTATACTTTGCCTTAAAGGATAAATTCAATATGAGAAAATACCAGTCTAATTTCCTAAACAACTAAACATGATGCTTGGCTGAAATTGGACACGTTTCCCAGCGGGTTGAGAGGTCCCCACACGACCTAGCCACCCACCTCTGAACTCCCGAGTGTTGCGCCAATAGGTCCAGTTGCCATCATATACTTTGTATCTTATGTTCAGATAAATTCCTTCATTAACAATCCCATTGCTCCATATTTCCAAATCGTCTTTATGTAATTAATTATTAGAGTGGTTAACTTGGAATGAGACAAACAATTACATCATAAATGAATGTTGGTTTAAATATTTGGTATGTATTAATTATGGTAAGGAGTTACAGAAATCAATTAATGAAAAAATCTAGGAAGAACAAATGTCAACACTATATTATGAATTTGTTTGATGTATATTCATTTAACGCACTTTATGCTACTGAGGCTAATCGGACGATGCTACACCGGTAGTTCTAAATTTGTTTAATCATATTTTATTAGTATAAGGATCTTAAGTACCTGACACAGAGGCGGGACCACCATTTTACGTCCTCTTCGAAAGACGGCGTAACCAAGAATTTTTTACTCCCATTAAACAATCCTAGGGCCAACTGCAAGGTTAGAACCCGCGACCATAGGAATAGGAAGCTGTTGTACTCTGAAGAAATGCAGAAACAAACAAATTTATAAATTCTACGTCAAACAGGAAGATAAATCAAGTGAATACAAAATTAAAGGTACTTTATTAAAGCCGTGTCAGACAAATAACATGCTATAGCAAACGTCGTGAGTTCCCCTATAATAGGGGTATTCACTACGTTTGCTATAGCACATTTTTTGTGCTATTTTGCTAAACCTGCCAAGCAGGCTACTGTAGAAACTCGGCAGGTTTAGCACAATAGCACAAAAAATGTGCTATAGCAAAGGTAGTGAGTACCCCTATAATAGGGGTACTCACTACGTTTGCTATAGCATGTTATTTGTGTTATTTTGCTAAACCCGTTGAGTTTCTACATTTATTTCTTGTATAAAATTGATGGGTTTAGCACAATAGCACAAATAGCATGCTATAGCAAACGTAGTGAGTACCCCTTATGTTACAATTTCAGAAAAAATGTTATCTACCGTACAAAGTTGTAAAAGGTGATCCTAAGTCCAGCTGAAAAACTATAAGTTTTATGAAACCAAAATTCATATTTTAGAAGCTTATATACTCGAGATGTTACAACAATTTTTATATAAAAATCGAATTGGAAGATCTACTCTATACCGATTTTCTCAAAAACGCATCTAACGATTTTGATTAAACTCCCTATATTGATGTATACTTCATAAGGCTTTAATATAATGTAGATCTAATTATTATTAAAATAGTCTGACACGGCTTTAATAAAGTACCTTTCATTTTGTATTCACTTGATTTATCTTCCTGTTTGACGTAGAATTTATAAATTTGTTTGTTTCTGCATTTCTTCAGAGTACAACAGCTTCCTATTCCTATGGTCGCGCTATTTATGTTATTTTTCTAAACCCGTCGAGTTTCTACAGTTATTTCCTGTATAAAATTGATGGGTTTAGCACAATAGAGAAAATAGCATGCTATAGCAAACGTAGTGAGTACCCCTAATATAGCTTTCAAACGCTGTGCTATACATCTATATTACTATTATTATTTCCGAGAAAAAAAAAAATATATAAAAACGCTGCATATTATTAAACAATGGTTTATTATTTTAAAATAACTATATTAGGGTATAACTGTTTATATAGCTATTGATAGGCAATTAACTTATATGAAAGCAATAAATAATTTAAAGGAAAATAGAATATCAACACTGCTAATTAATAATAAAACGATATATCTCTGCTAGTTATGAACCAATTTTCAATGATTCTTTTCTCATTTTGTAGGAATATATAAATCAATTTTCGTACTTTAATTTTTTTGTTTGGTCGATGGTTTCAACAATGGTTCATTATTGAAAATAATAAACTAAAAATATAACAGACTAATACTTATGTTAAATATGAAATATCAGTTCGTTACTATTTATCTTTTTGTAGTTATACTTAACACACACAGATTTTATATTGCAGGATTTGCTTATTTGGACTTAGGGGACCATAAACGTGTATTTTTGGTGAAAAATCTTCAGAATGTATTACAAAATATTCACGATCGCAATATATAGATAAGTAAAAGTAATAACAAAAAGTCATAAGCAAGAAGGTAATACATTAATAAACACATTACTTTTCTTTTTCCTCTGGCGCGACAGGCCATGAAGACCCTAGGCCTCGTAGGGTAACTCCTGGGAGAATATACTCACAATTCTCGATGAGAATTTACAGGGTAGGGTCATCACTACCTACGTATATTTTTGTGAGTGGCCACCATTTGGCTGACGGGTCTCACATACCCGGGGGAGAGGCTTTGAGTGAATCCCATTTATAAAAGCCCCGCCTGTACACATTACTAGGTATATGAAATTTCTCTAGAACCTTTTGATGATCATAAATTCAAGAAAATGTTTGGCCATCTCCCAATAGACCCCAGCGATGATATCACGCAGATAAATAATAATATTGACAGCGACGAAATTCCTAATACTCCGCGCATGACTCATCTAGTTTCTAGAAATATTTTGCTGCGGGGCAACGTGAAGAAAGGCAAGGACGAATTCCAGAAATCAGGAGTAACGACTCTTCCCCGGCTCATTAAGGAAAGTCCACGTGACCTCACGTGATAATAAAAAGTAAACTGAAATAAGTAGGCACTCAGGAATGCGGAAGGTCCTGGAGTGGGCAAGCGTTCGGTTTCTTTTGAAGGACATTTCGTCCAAGTTGGGAGCAAGATATACCGTGATAGTTTCAGCGATGACAGTATAGTACGTAGAAAGTGACAAGGTTACTATCATGGGTATACAAAGGACATTTGCACTAACGCATTCCCACTACTCTAGAAAATAATATTACTACTGCATATATTTCTATCTAAAGTAGAGGAGAGGAGGGCTCACTTGAGGTGTAGCGGTAGCCTTCTATGGCATAACAGTCCAAGGCTGCGAATTAAACCAGGCAGATGGCTCTTGGATTTTTAATAGGTAGTTGTTTTATTGGTACCTGTTTTGTTTAATATAGCTTTAGAGTGTCATAGAAAAAGTGACGTGTACCGAGAAAGGTTTAAATATGGGTGATAAGATTCCGGTTTTGGGATATGCCGATGATTTGATACTGTTAAGTGAAGACACGGGAACCATACAACTAAATACCAATGTGTTAATAAAAACCAGTAAACAAATAGGTCTCGAATTAAATACCGATAAAATGAAATAAATGATTAGTAGCAGAAATGGTGGCGATCTTGATGATATTAATATATCAGGGCATACTTTTGAACACGTAGAGAAATTCAAGTATTTAGGTTCAATGATAACAAGAAAAAATGAAATCCAGGAAGAAATAAAGTCCCGGTTAAAGGTGGGAAATGAGTGTTATTATTCAGTTACTAAATTACTTAGCTCGCGGCTTCTGTCTAAAAACTTAAAGGTAAGAATTTATAAAACTATTATTCTTCCGACGGTTCTTTATGGATGTGAAACGTGGCCGCTTACTTCGAAGGATGAACAACGGCTTAAGGTTTTCGAAAATAAGGTACTGCGTAAAATATTAGGTCCGAAGAGACATGAGGCTACTATGAATATAATTGAGTTGGTAGCATCGCGGAGACTCAAATGGGCGCGTAAAGTTGTTGGGCACGGTGAGAAACGGATTCCGAAAAAGTTGGTATTCGCTGAACCGACTGGTAGGCGTCCGAAAGGTAGGCCGAAGAGTCGATGGGAGCATTGCATTAAGGCTGATCTCGGGGGCTTGGCTTGACCGGCGAACATTGGACGAGGCTGTGCAGGCGAAGTTTGGTGGCATCGGTATCGAACCTTCGGGTTCGGTAAGCCTATTATTATTATTATTATTAATAGTAAAAAGTCCTCAATGTTACCGTCCTCCTGAGGAAAGAAGGAATTTAGAAGGTCCCGAAGCCATATTTTTTTCGGTCACCTGATTATCGGAGTACATAAGGGTGACTGGTTACTAACAAGTGGGTTCGTATAACCAGAAGAGTTTGAAATTAAAGTAGTTGTATCTTTTCCGGACTAAAACAGCAACAAATGCAAATTCTATGGATGTATTTATTGTTGATTTGATGTACAATCAGCTTTAAAATATTTGCTATAAAATTTGTATCTTTCTTAATACTGGTCAGATTAAGATTATTCTGTCATGTGGTTAGAAATTTTATTATCTTAAAAATGTGTACTTATAGTTTTTTAGTGGAAGTATAGCCTTTGAGTAATTCGAAAAACAATTTTTTAAAGGTTTTAGAATTTTTCCAACCACATAGAACAGGAATTTTACTAAACCCAGCTTCGTTTTACATTTATTTAGTAAGAGAAACCTCCATTAAACTTTGTCACTTTCGAGATATTGCACTGACCACATGAGTGAGTAAATGGTAATTAATTAATTTAATATATAGAGATAGTATGTAGACTTATTATTAGAAACTGCGAAATTCGAATTCCAATGAACCTCTTCTAGCTTAATTCGCTTTTAATTCTCATCGATGAATCAGATTGATTTAGTTTATTATGAGCTATTAAAAACGATGCTAAAAGATCTTTCAACGATTCCATTAAATGCAGGAACAGCACTTGACTAATGCCAATGTCTGCAACTTTCTAGCCTTGACTTGAGACAGCTGGTATACTAGTAACTATTTTATTAAATCGTATTTTTAAACAAATAAAATAATAGTTGGAGGTCCTTCGTATCAAGGATTTATTGGAATAATGTAAGGAAATATTACAAATAGTTATGTGCTATGAAATACAATGGCCCTGCATTAAAAAAAAAAAATGACTCCAGCATTACATAACGATAAACGAAATAATATTAAAACTTTACAACAGTAATTAATGTTGTTAAGAAATAATATTTATAAAATGTTTACTGGTTATCACGTGTAGTAAGTTTCCTGACCTAATCCTCTGTCACAATATATTGCTTCATCTAACACGCTCCACTCGCATACACCTCCTCAAATATTAAAAAGGTTGTGACCCGAAGAATTTGTAAATCCGTAAATATGATTCCTGACAATCATCCAAATTCTCCAGTCATGACTAGTGTGCTAGTTTCGAGAGTACCTAAAGGGCGACTTAATGATAGTGACAGGCAACCCAGAGGTGATAGTGAATGATAAGTCACTATCATAGTACTCTATCATTATCATATTACTCGAGAGATATGCTTTATTTTATTAATAACACCAAACAAAAACAGTGCTGTCCCAATGTATTGGTATGGTTCTTCAAACAACGCTCTCATCAATAAAAATGCGATATTTTATTATTTTAGTTACTTTTTATAAATGTATATAAAACTATTCTATTGACCAGTAATTTCCTTTTATATTTAGTATATTATACAGATCTATGCTAAATTCTCATTTACAGCACATTATCAATATTTATGTACAATTGTTTTTTTCCTAATTGCTTTTTGGCATCTGAAAAAAAAAAAAAGTATATATATATATATATATATATATAAGCAAATATGTTAAATTCAGAAAAGTAGGTTAATTCAAGGCGGATTGGTGGTGGATTTAAGTGTTTGGATCGATGGGTTCATGTTGTTAGTCAGGCTGTCATGAAATCTTTTATAATATTCAGTGGCTGTGTCTGAGCCTGAGTATGTCCAAGTCCTTGTGAGGTAATTAGTTGATTTCATAAAACGGTGCATCCACGATGTTTCGTAATATTTTCGATTGAAGAGACTGAATTATTTTGATGTTAGAAGTTTTGGCCGATCCCTATAGCTCCATCCCTTATGTTCATAAGGGTTTGATCAGTACTTTTAAAATATTAATGTTGGTTTGAAAGTATAATTTTGATCGTTTGTCAAACCTTCTGTTCAGCTGTTTTCTCCTATACGTCTAATATGGGTCCTCCATATCAGTCTTAGGTACAGTCCCAAATATCGTACTTCTTCTGAAGTTAGAATATTTTTATCCTTGAAATAGACTGCTAGACATACACCATGTTTGAGGGTGATTACGATAAATGAACTCTTAGATTGATTCATTTCCACTTTGCACCTTTTAGCCCAACTGAATAAATCAACAGCACCAAATTACAAAAAAAATGGCTCAACAGGCTGCAATATTTTTATAATGTTTAATCGATTCAAATTATGGTCAAAACCATACTTCATAATGCTTATGAAACAAATAAGTTTTTTAAGTTGTAGGTATATTTTTGTAATTAAAAATAGTATTTAATATTTGGTAGCGGCGTGGTCTGTTAGCATTAGGCTACTGTTCTCTGAGTCGCAGGTTCGAACCCGGGCCAAGGCTGAATTATTTATTCTTTTATTTTAGCCCTTGAGCTACCCTGGGGTATGGAGACCCTCCTGGGGCACAAAGCGGTTACCCAAAATTAGGAAAAATCTGGCGCACCCCCTTGCAACGGCCGTTGGCCGTGAAACAGAACGAATCTCTGAAGTACTTTTATTGGCTTTAAGCGGAATTTTTGTTAAAATAAAGAAATATTTTTTACTTTCACTTACCTATATATGAAATAAATAGTAAGGGAAAGTATTGCGATCGTGAAAATTTTCGAATTCCAGTTTTCAACGGAAATACACGGTTTATAGTCTCCTGAGTACAAATGACCAAGTCCCGCAAAAAGGTTTGTGTATGTGTGCCACACACTGTGTGGTAACTCCCGCGCGTAAACGAAAAGTCCTATGAATCTGAAATTTCATATTTAAGACAACTATTCGCCCAAGATGTTACAGCAACTTTTTCATCAAAATCAGCTTACCAGAGAAGCCACTTTATACTATACATTTCGCACCTTTTTACGATTTTCTTAAAAACGGTCGTAACGATTTTGATTAAACTCGCTATGTCGAAGGTAAACTCGACAGGGCTTAAATGCCGATAAACAAATTTTTCTATTAAAATCCAATTTAAATGATTCTTTAACAATTTATTTTCGCGTATAAATTTATTTAAAAATTCTTGAATTGATATAAATAATGGAGGTAAGTGAAAGTCGTATGTTTCGTGCATTAGATTTTTATTTTGCTTTATTTTTCTGTGAAGGTAGTGAGATTCGTATAAAGTCAAGCAAATGTATTGAACAGATTTCGACCAAGGAATGGAGACTGAGTTAATTTCAATTTGATAGTTTATACCTGGACGTCGTTTTATATAAATTATTACTTCGGATTTTTAATGAATGATCTTTAATGTTTACTTGTAAGAAAAACTGTTTGCATACGGATAACTATTCTATATATTCTTTATAAAGAGATACACAATGTTGTATTGGTGTATAGGGAACTACGAGTATATAATTATCTTAATGGAAGGTATGATAATTATATCATTTTAATTACACAATCTTTTTAAAAAATAGAAGTAGGACATAGTTCAAAAATTGTTAAAATATTCACAGAAGAAAAATATTTTTACATTTCAGTTACACATGTACTCAGTAAGTTGGAAGTTCCCTTTCCCACAGAGACTTCAACGCCTTGCAGCTGTAGCTACCTGCCTTTGGTCATGGTCACCCCAACCAACTTCTTGGCACAGCTCCTGACGACTTCCTTGGAACCATCGTCTTTGGCACGTATCAAACCTATTCCAGGGTTTAATGCTGTTAAAATCTTTAATTTGAATCGACATTGGAAAACGATGAGAGTCCTTGCAGCCAAGACAGAGAAAGCGTCTTTATTTATTAGTGCATTATACACACAGGTCATTTGGACTCAGGAGACCCTAAAACGTGAAATACTTTCCCTTTCTACATATTTCATACACAGCTAATTTTACAAAGCACACAAATTATGCGTGTAACAAAGCCAACAGTGCTCTGTTTACTATATATACGTATATTGACAGGTAATCTAAATTAAATGTCACCAATAAATTATTGTTATATAAGACTTGTTTGTGACTAATCAAACTATAAAAAAAATTACAAACGCTCCAAAATAAATTTATAAGAATCTGCGAAAATTGTTAATACAATAATATAATCAAAACCATGAATTTAGAATTGAGAGAACCTTTTATTGAAGATTACATAAACAAGCATAGTAAACAATTTTTTTTTTCAAATATTTAATTAACAAAAATTATCCTATTAGAATTATTGGAAACTTTACCAAAAACAGTACAAAGCTGTATGTAAACAAACGAATTAAACATATATTAGTGAATGATACATTTGATGTTTTATTTCTTACTTTCACTTACTATATATAGTAAGGGAATGAATTGCGATCGTGAAAATTTTCGAATTCCAGTTTTCAACGGAAATACACGTTTTAGGGTCTCCTGAATCTAAATGACCAAGTACCGCAAAAAGGTCTATATGTGTATGGTAACTCCCACGCGTAAACGAAAAGTCCTGTGAATCTGAAATTTCATATCCAAGACAACAATACGCCCGAGACGTTACAAAAACTTTTTCATCAAAATGAGCTTACCAGAAGAGCCACTTTATACCATGCATTTTGCACCATTTTTCGATTTTCTCGAAAACGGTTCCGACGATTTTTATTGAACTCGCTATATCGATGTATAATTTAATGGTTTTTAACATCATGTAGGTTTTATTCTGACAGGGCTTAAATGCTGATATTTTAAATTTTCTTCTTCTAAAGTACCTATATTTTGTATATTTTATAAAAATTTTATAAAAATAACCATATTATCTAGTTAGCACTGATAAATAACAGCCAAATATGCAAGTTGAGCCAATTTGAAAAGCAATAAAGGAGAAAACTGAAAATATTTTTTTAAATGATATTTTTCGGTTTTGAACATAAGAACAGTAATATACATGTGTAATATACCGTTGGAAAGCTAAAGATTTTGGAAACAAATATTATCTAATACACAAGAGCTTGTAAAAGTTAATAGAGAGTGATAAAAAGCCGCTAAAACTAAGTAATTGTTTTAGATAATAATATCATAGATTTTTTAATAAAACACATGTTTCTATAGAAATTTAATTTAACTGATTCTTTAATGGTTTCACTCATTTTTATCTGTTACTGTTTTAGAAAATACTTTAATCGATTCTAAAAACGGAGGTAAGTGAAAGTCGTGTGTTGCTCGCACCAGATTTTTTAATAACAGGTGAGTGACACTGATAAAACAATTTAGACGTAAAATGGATTAACCTTTATCCGTAACTTTCAATAACATATATTTCTTACTTTTTTTCCTCGCAAATAGACCATTATCTACTTCAGATCATGAGCTGTTGACTTCAGTAATCGTTGGCTTGCTCCACAGCTTTACGGTCGATTGGGACCGATTTCTATTGAGTTCTTAATCTGTTTTATTTTGTTTTTACTTAAGCTTTTTTTTAGAAATACTATTGACCTATAGAACGATTCATGTAATATCCATTAGAACCATTTATTTTATTAATGTTTTCTGTGAGAATTTATTTCTTTAATTATAAGGTTTCGGTTTGTTTTGAAGATTAACTTTTATTTATAAATTAAGCTCCCTTATGCAGGATCGCAGGATTATTTTATTTGTTATTAACAGAAGGTACCGAAGGGTATTGAACTCCCCAACCTTAGCTTGCTTGGTACATCTATATTCAGATCGGATCTTCTGATTGTTGCGCCACGAATGATAGGTATGGGTTTTTAATTTGAAACAATCTGAGGTCAGATAATATTAAAATATGCACTATATAAAAATATTTTCCGTCAAATATAGTTTAAAAAAAAAAATCTTGTGTCTCTACAAACCATGAAGGTTCTTAGGTTTAGTGCATATATAGATTCGTACTGATTTTAGGGCTATGGTGCAACTTCTTCCACCCGTTTCCTTTCAGAGTGATGGTGCTTTCAACCAAGCATCTTTGTTGTTGTTTTAATTTTTAGGGCAAAAAAACTGCCGATGGTCATTATCGCCCTCGCATCACAACAAAACAAAACAAAAATAAAAATGATTTACCAAAATGAAGATAGCAGAAAAAAATTTAGAAAAGAGAAAAACAAACTTCTAAAACAAATAAATCATACAATAACATTGACAAATAATAAAAATAAAGCTAAATAAATATAAAATAAACGAAATTAATAATAATGATATATAACTAATAAAAATAAATAAAAGAATATTATATACAAAAAAATAAAATCAAATAGAATAAAAATTGATAATGCTTTAAAAATAAACAATGAAATTCAATTTTAGGTTAAACTGTACAATGAATAAGAAAATAAATGAAAAAAAAAACTTTTTTTTTTAGTTAAATTATATTTGCTGAAACAAGCGAATAAGCATCATTGTTCCTGGCAAGATTCCCAATTTCTTCCAGGGTCTTCTCTCTTCGCCTTCCAATTCGCTCCAGATGGCTAGTGTATGAAGTTCTCGGTCTTCTTCCCACCGGCTTCACCTCAATGGTTTTAACTAGGTCTCTGTGGCGATCTATCCGACAGACATGCCCATAACACTTCAGCTGTCTTCTCTCCAGATTTTCCAGCACGGAGCTTATCTTTAATTCCTACCTGATCCTGTCATTTCGGACAATCGCACAATTCTTCTAAAGAACTTCATTTCAGTGGCAGTAAACACGGCTTTGTAACCTCTTATTTAGGATCCAACTCTCCGCTTCAAAAAGAAGTACCGGTAGGAAGACATTTGAACCGATGAAGCTTCATATCCTGTCTCACTTCTTTTTTTCCGATAACGGTATTGCGTTTTTTAATAAATTCTGGGACTATGTTGTCTCGGCCTGCTGCTTTTCCTATCTTCAATTTCGCAATAGCCTTCTCAAACTCCTCTTTTTCGAAAGTTACTTAGTTAATATTTAATTTTAATCCAAAGCAGACTAAAACATCTCCTTCCATAACGTTAAAAGACCTAAATATTTTCTAAATTTATATAGTATAGTACATATTCCAAATAATTGTAAAGTAAACCCTCTTTTTAACGAACACCCGTTTATAACGAACTATCGTTGCGGTCCCTTGAAAAATGAATAGAAAACTATGTTTCCTCCTCGTTCATAACGAAATATTCTCTTATAACGAACTAACGAACTACTTTTGTGGACCTCAGAATTGAATTTGTTCGGTTAATAGGAAAAATAAAGAAGAAAAAAATTACAATACGTCTTAATTCCCAGTAAAGAGCGACTCCTTTCTGTCCAAATCCTTCTTACCTCTATTCAGCTCAATTCTGTGATTCAGTCTGAGACAGCATCTGGTATCTAGAGTTTCAGCAAGTTTTTCTGTTTTTATTGCTTTTATTACTTGCTTTAATTCGAGTTTCCTACGAGGTCAAGTCAGTCTTGCTTTTCGTTTTAAGTGCGCTTCCGCTCCGCATAGTATGTCAAAGAGAAAATCCATTGATTTAAATACAAGGTTGGCGATTCTTCAAGAAGTGGATAAAAAAAAAAAGAGTCGAAATTGAAAATTACGGAAAAAATACGGGATATCAAAATCTCCTCTATAAACGATTATCGCTAATAAAAAATAAAATCAATGCCCCCGTTGCGTCTTAATGTAAAAAAAAAAATATTTTTTTTTTTTTATTATTTCAAATTTATATGAAATGCTGTGATCTTAACATTGTAAGTTCCTTTTTAAGTTTGTATTTTGAATGATGGTTAATGTTTCTCTTAAAGTTTATGTAAAATGTGAAATAAGGTAGATATATGTACATAGTGCATAGTTTTAACTGCTTTTAGAGAAAAACAAACAATTATGTATATTAGGAATAAGGAATTAGTCCGGGTGGTGGTCATTAAATGAAACAACTAAATAGTTTCAACTATTTATTGTTTGCCAACGTTTCGACCCCCTTTGTGGGTCATCATCAGGGCGCATGGTGGGAGAATGGAAACTCAGTTTCTCAACGGTCAACTAATTACATCCACAATTATGTATATAGCTAATGACCCTTAATGGGTAGATGCTTTGTATAAATAAATAAACTGCTTTTGTAGTTTCTAAATAAACATTTGCCTGAAAGCGAATGCTGTATTGAAAGCAATTTTTTTTAATCACCTGAATGTATACCAAGACATATAACATACATATTTGAATGTTATATATATTTTTCGGATATAACTAACGAATTCTTTAATAACGAACATAGAATTTTTTGGTCCCGTGGGGTTCGTTAAAACGAGGGTTTCTGTTTTAATTTTAAGGAGCATCCGAATAACAGAAACATTTTGTTGTTGAAATAATTGATTCACAATTAGTTTAACACAGTTAAAATAAATTGTTAAGATAACCCAAGATGGTATATGCTAGAATCAAGCTCTCAGAACTGACGACAATCCGCAAAACATTATTCTCAGTGTATTATTAAAATTTATAATTATGATTATTGTTTTTTATTCGCAACTGCGTTGCTGCACATGCAGTGAATGTGAGGTATTATTTTCCTCTTGATCAGCGTCCTGAATTTTTAGTTTAAAAGATCTCTCGGCCATCGTCTTTTAAGTCTTCTTTGGGTCTGCCCGGGTAACAGGGAGAAAGGAAGGAAAGAAACAAGTTGATTTGGATGGCGATGTGTCGAAGAATGAAACGTGTTATATATGTCGTGAATCTAAGAATTTACTGTTGTAAATTACTGTTTTTGTCCTCTATATCGTATAATTGTCATTGTGTGTCAGATAAGTGTTGACAAATTAAGCAATATTTAAATTAAATATTATTTATTATGTATACTGAATTCCCCAAAATAATATTTTGTTAATAATGTATTGGAACCAGGTATTTGACATGAAATACAATTTTTTTAACTTCCTTTTTGCTTTGTCACGGACGAAGATAGAGAGATCTTCTATTCAATAGTTTTTGTAATATTTACATTTTTGGGTCATTGGTGTTTAAAAAATGTTATGGCATTCTTTTGTAATATTCGTTCCTCTCTCAACTACTCTCACTCAAAAAAGTTTCCATACAGCATGCTTTTATTTTGCATAGCTATTTATTTTAAACTTAACAATTTCCTAATGCACATATTATTAATACTAAAATTAGATAAAAAATATATTTATTTATTTTCATTTCATCATTAATATAAAACGAGACAAGATGTAATTTATTATTGGTAGGTCAAGAAAGTTTCCATACACTTTCAATATTAATCCTATTCGTTGTACTATGATCAACTTTCCAGTGTTATACGTAGAAATCTTATCCCGATAATTAAATCTTAGTTCAGTATTGATTTTACTTGGGCCTGGGAAATTGATTTCTTTTCGATATGCGCGTTTCTCGTGATTTGAGAGAGCTCATGGTTCGCAGGGCTTATCTATAAGAAATATTGAATATCTCCTGAATAAGTCACATGCTACTGTGCAGTATGGACTACAAAGACATAGAGAGTTAAAATTGTTGGAGGATAAAACACGTGCTGGAAGACAGGAGACTGGAGAATTGGCAGAAGCGAGCCATCCTTGCTGAAGTCCATGCAAATCCTCATACTACCAACACTTCAATGGCTATCATAATAAATAGGTACTATGGGTTTCAAGTCCGCCCAGAAACAGTCAAAAATATTCTAAGAAGGGAAGGAAACAGTGGTCGAGTCGCATGAAGAAAGCCCCTTCTTCAAGTTAAACCAGAAGAAGCGGCTGTAACTTGTTAGGGAGTTTGTAAATAAACCCAAACATTTCTGGGAACGGGTCATATTCTCTTAAGGATGTAAATTTAATATTTTGGGGCCAGATAGGAGGTTTAAAGTGTGGAGGAAATCAACCTCAGCTATGAATGTATTTATTGGTGTATGGAAACGTTTTTGAGTATGTGTACCTTTGGTCTCTCTTTCTGAGATTTTCTCAATTTATATTTGATGGCATGCCATGTGCAATCAATTGGAGTGATAGTAAATACAACTAAAAAAAAAAATCATTAAATATTATATTTATTAGGATAGTAATCGGGATTATAATAAGATAGCCTTGCTCCATTTGTAGAGCTGAGAACAAGACGCTAGAGTAGGGCGTGGCACAAGCACTTTCCAGACTGCCATGTCGACTCCTACATAGTTAACCTTCTGCCTTCTTCTGATCCTTCCTTGTTTTATCTCCTTACCTAACTCAGGACATGGGCCAATGTCTGGTCAGTATATCAAGCCATCTCGGCAGGGCTTTTAGAGAAAATTAGGACAAAGGTTTCTGCAATAAGGAATTTCTTATACCTGTGACCCAAATCAATTTTCCTTCGGTATGCCATATTACAAGAGATAGATATTAGGTTACGAAAATCCTTCCTTCATCTTCATCATATTTTTTTTCTTCTAGCTTCTACACACACACAAATAAATAAACACACACCCACACCTTCTGTACCACCAAATGACTTGGTTATTTGGAATCAGAGGACCCTAATACATGCATTTCTGTTGAAAGCAGTGATTCGAAAATGTTGTCAATAGCAATACTTTCTCTTACTATATATTTCATATATAGGTAAGTGAAGGTTAATATGAAAATATAAAATAAAATTTGGTGCGACTTTCATGTGTATTACTCAATAATATATTATACTATTATCTTAAAGAATCAGTTAGTTTTATCGGCTTTTCATCACTCTCCATTAACTTTTAAAAGCTCGTTGGTAAAATATGTTTCGAAAATTTTTAGCTTTCCAACAAAGTCTCTGTAGGAAAGAAAACTTCTGGAGCGCGCAACACACGACTTTCAATTACCTCAGTTGTTAAAATCATTTTAAATATTTTTTTAGAATTTTGAAATACACTTAGAGATAAAAATAAATTGTTAAAGAATTAATTGCATTGAGTTTCAATTGAAACATGTGTTTTATTAAATAATTTATTATATTATTATCTATGTTACTTCTATCGGCTTTTCATCACTCTTCTTTAACTTTTAAAATTTTGTGTTTATGATAATCATTTTCCTAAAATCTTTAGCTTTCCAACTGTAAACACGTCTTTATTACTGTTTTTATATCCGAAAACACAAAAATGTATTAAAAAATATTTTTGCTCTTTTCTCCTTTAGTTGTAAATCGAATCCGCTTAACTAATATATTTACCATTTTTTTATCAATGCTAAAAAGATGATATGGTTATTTTTTAATAAATCTACAAATTTATATAAACACAATTTAAATTGTAGGAATTTAAGCCATGCCAGGGTATTTCAACCAGAATGAATCCTATATGATATCAAAGCCCAATTAATTTTACATCGATAAAGCGAGTTCAAGCACAATCGTTCTTGCTGTTTTAAGACAATTGTGAAATGAAGCAAAATGCATGATATAAAGTGGCTCTTCTGGTCTAAAAATTTGCTGAAACATCTCGGGAATATAGTTGTATTGAATATGATATTTCAGTTTCGTACGACTTTTCTTTTTCGTCCTTGACCGACCACCCACACATACACGCCTTTTCGCGCGACAGAGGAAGAAATATTAAAATAACTTAAAGCACTCAAAATCATTTAATCAGAATGAAACCAACACGATATTTAATCCCATTCAATTCCATATCGAAGGAGCAAGTTCAATCATTATCGTTAGAGACTTTTTCGAGAAAATCGTAAAAAAAAAAAAAAAAAAAAATGAAAAATACATGATATAAAGTAGCATTCCTGTCTGCCTATTTGGGTAAAAAGGTTGCTGTAACATAATCTTTTAAAATATGAAATTTCAGTTCTAAACAACTAACCGTTTTCGAGCTAGACTTACTACACACGGACGCACAGACCTCTTTGGGGGACTAGGTCATTTAGACTCATGGGACTCTAACACGTGTATTTCCGTTAAAAACTGGAATTCTAAAAATTTTTCGATCGCAAAAAAATTTATATATAGGTAAGTGAAGGTGCAAATGGAAATAAGAAAAAAACTATTGGGTAGAAGACCTTCCAATCTTCGTACCTGACTATGCAAAAAGAAAATAAATAAAAGTATTTCATGTTAATAACCCGGTTCCAATACATTATTATTTTGAGTAATTTCGTTAAGACAAAAAGTGAAAAAAATAGTTCAATAATATTTAATTTAAATATTGCTTAATTTGTCGAGATTTATTTAATATTTTTGAATCTTCTCCACTTCCGACAAATTCAGATATCCCCAGTCGTGTGCTTCTTAGCACACCACCATTGTTAAATATTTGCATTTTCCTATCTACAGGAATATTTTATTATTTTCTTCAAATGCTACTAACATTTGCTTCAACATTTTTCACTTCCTTTAAAATCTGTAATTAGAGGCACTGTAATGGCATGTTGAGATCCTATTCGCTATGAACTGTATCATTATACGATATTTACTTTATGCACAAATCAATGACAAATTATTATTATATACCATTAAACCACAGGTATAACTGTAAAACCCCAGAGGAAAATGACGTCCTTCTTGTCAAGAATAAAGGAAAGCTGAATAAGGGAACGGTTTCAGAGCGGTGTGGGTTTTTCCAAGGTTGTGCTGTCGGGAAAAAAATGGAGAGTATTTCCTCCATGCATATATAAATGAGCTTGAATGCAGTGATCGCAAAGATCAGTTTTGTATTTGAAAAATATGGCCGTAATGGAATCGTTACTGAGCTATCCAATAAACCTCATGTCTCATCCCTGGAAGACGCAGATAAGTCCTTTCAGGACAATTTAAAAAGAAGGTCGCTACTCAATCCGCACGCATCAACTATCGTGTGATATATAGATTCCAAAAGGTAGTACGTCTTAAAATATGGAATATGGTTAAATCCAAATATGGAGTAAAATAAATTAATTTGTTATTACTTCGGAATTTTCTAGTACTTCCTATTCTGTTTAGTTTTACTTTAGGTTTGGCATCCAGATCACCCTACAATGGTTCTCGGAACTCAACATAACCATCAGCCATTTCGTTTAATAACGACGGCCTTTTAAAAATGTTATATGCTCATAATTTATTCATTTATGTATAAAGATAGAGGAAAAGTATAAAATTTCGGAATAAGCCCGCAAGAAATCACTATATAAACATCAATATTATAGTATATTTCTTGGAGTCAAGTTCTGTTTCTTATTGATTTATTTTATAAGACAGTTACTTTGAGAGGGGCTGCATTTGTTTACATCATATGTATTTTGATGATTTATTTGTGGCGTGACAACGACTGGATTACTTCCTAAACATTATAAATTCTATTTCTTTACTTTCACTTACTATAAATAGGAAGGGGAAGTATTGCGATCGTGAAAATTTTCGAATTCTAGTTTTCAACGGAAATACACGTTTTTGAGTCCAAATAACCAAGTTCCTCAAAAAGGTCTGTGTGTGTGGTAACTCCCTGGCAGAAACGGTAAGTCCTATGAAACTGAAATTTCATATTTAAGACAACTATATGCCCGAGACGTGACAAAACTTTTTTAATCAAAATGAGCTAACCAGAAGAGGCACTTTATACCTTGCATTTTGCATCTTTTTTCGATTTTCTCGAAAACGGTTTCGACGATTTTGATTAAACTCGCTATATCGATGTAAAATTTAATGGGCTTTAATATCATGTAGGTTTTATTTGGATAAAGATGGTCTGACAGGGCTTAAATGCCGATATTTTAAATTTTCTTCCCCTAAAGTACTTTTAATTTTGTAGATTCAATAATAATAACTAGATTATCTTGTTACCGCTGATGAAAAACAGGTAAATATATAAATTGAATAAATTCGATACCCAACTAAAGGAGAAAACAGAAAAAATATTTTTTTAATGCAATTTTTCGTTTTTGAACATAAGAGCAGTAATATACATGTATGATATACCGTTGGAAAGCTAAAAATTTTAGAAAAAATATCATCTCATACAGAAGCTTTTAAAAATTAATAGAGAGTGATGTAATGAACATAAAACTAACTGATTCTTTTAGATAATAATATAATAGATTTTTTAATGAAACACATGTTTCTATAGAAATTTAATTTGATTAATTCCTTAATAGTTTCACGTATTTTTATCTCTAAATGTATTTGAAAATTCTTTCATTGATTTTAGAAATCGAGGTAAGTGAAAGTCGTGTGTTGCCCGCACCATTTTTTTTTTTTTTTTTTTGTAATTACAAAATTCTTTTTATCTTCAAATTTTACTTTTATATATCAAGCTGCAATATAAACTATATAACAATTATATACTTAACTTAGAATATATCCACTTAGGACAATGATGATAAAATATATACTTAACCTTTTTCTTACTGGTACCTCTACAAACCTTCTAGAATCGTGTGACGGGCCTGATGTGTGTGAGGGAGTGAGGTTATAACACACAGCTGGTGGGAGCAAAGAGGTTATGTGAAATGGGTTTGTCACTGCCTCAAACGTGTTTATATTTTAGTTCTCTTTATATTTAATTGAAGCACATTTTTATTTCTTATTTTATTTTCTGTGTTTTATTATAGTAGAAAGATTATTTTATTTTACAGCGGCAAATCCATTGCAACCTCTCACCAGCTGTTGTTAATCTATCTCGATTATTGTGCGCTCCTAATATTATCTCTATTGTGTATTTTGCTATTTATCTTTTATTTAACCGTTTTTGCCTTCAGAACAATAAAAGAATATTTCGTCACAATTGTACCAGGCTGTATTCATTTCGCCCTCACCTGCTTTAAAATCGTAATATTTTGCGACCAACGGTACAATGACGTTATCAGGAGGCTGAGATCACACTCAGTCGCCAGGTTTTTCCAGAGGCTTAGTGAAGAAGGGTCTCTATATCCCAAGGTTCTCCCACGGCTGAAATAGCAGAATAAATTGTATTCTTCTACAGCCGGGATTCGAATCCGAGACCTGGAGAACAGCAGACAAATGCTCTATCTACTAGAATACGCAGCTCCTCTAAATGATTAAACACACTCTAAGTAGAAAATACATTTTCATACTTCATTGAAAATACATTACACCAATTTGCTAAAGCAGTAAAATATTGGGTTGTTTCACATGAAATGTCCGTTTTTATAGTTTCTGAAATACATAAAGGCTTTAGCAGATCTCTGTTGTTTTCTTCCGAATGTTTACATATTTAAAGTAAACAGTTACTAATCCTCTACCTTTGTATTATAAACATTAGCTTCCCAATCAATTACCCACTTTTTAGTATACCTCCAAATATGAACATGGAAACACGCGATTTTCGAGTAATATTTTTGTACGAGTTTAAACTCGGCCATTCAGCAGCTGAGGCCGCTAGAAATATTTGCAAGGCGTTTGGGTAAGGGAGTGTTAATGAACGGACCATTCGCCGTTGGTTTGCTAAGATTTCAGCTGGGGATATCGACTTGGAAAACTTGCCCCGAGGAAGACCTAATATATAAATGGATATATATATATATTTTTTTTTTTATGTAAAGAAGATATTTGTATCTACAATTCTATTCTTTATAGATCAAGCAATTATTCTTGCATTTTTTTTCTAATTGTTTAAATTATTTAATATTATTATTATTAATTAATTAACTATGATATTTATTACTTTTCCACAAAATACATTGCCAATTTGTTTTAGCCGTGAAATTATTTCTAACCATATACATAAATGAATATAAATTTTTTTTAAAAAGTTGATTACTTTACAGTATTGACAAGAAATTATGTAACAGTAAACTTTTTTTTTCCCTTCTAATGTTGATACGTTTCAATTCTATATTATTGATTAATATTAAACCATAGTATAATTAATAATTTACCGCAATAAATACATTGGCCGACATTTTTAAGTAGTTAAATAATTTCTTAATAAATATATTAATTTATTTCTTACAAATACAGTATTTGTACCTAATATTTTTAGATCACTTTACAACATTAGCCAGCAATGTTATAACGTTAATGTTTTTTTTAAAGAGAAGTTGTTTGGGGGTGAGATCGTAGAAGAAATAACACATTAAGCCAACATCAAGGATAAGAAAAACAATATAACAACCAATGCAAATAAAATAAAAAATAGTAAGACGATAGCAATACAAACAAACTGATAATATATGAAGACTATAATTAGAAATTAAGTAACTAATACAAATTTAATAAAAGACATAAAATTTAATAAAACAATATGCTTATAATTAAAGTTTTAAAGAAGAACAAGTTTTACTATCACTTACCTATATATGAAATATATAGTAAGAGAAAGTATTGCGATCGCGAAAATTTTCGGATTCCAGTTTTCACCAGGAGTACACTTTTTAGGGTCTCTTGAGTCCAAATAACCTAGTCCGGAAAAAGGTTTGTGTGTCTGTGTGCCTTTTTGTGTAGTAAGTCTAGCCCCGAAACGAAAAGTCGTAGGATTTTATGGGATTTAATACATTGTATGTCTCATTATGATTAAAATAGTCTGACAGCGCTTAAATGCCGATAGTTTAAATTTTCTTCCTCTGAACTACCTTTAATTTTATAAAATTTGAATAAATTAACCTTACCATCTTGTTAGCATTGATACAAAACGGGTAAATACATAAGTTGAACGAATTCGTTATCCAACGAAAGGAGAAAAGAGCAAAAATATTTTATCGTGCAATATTTGTGTTTTTGAACAAAAAATCAGTAATATAGAACAATAATATACCGTTGGAAAGATGAAGATTTTAGAGAAAATATTATCTTAAACATAAAATTGTAAAATAAAACACATGTTTCTATTGAAACTGTACAATGTAATTAATTCTTTAACAATTTAATAATAATAATAATAAATTCTTTATTTATTCTGGGACAAGTCCCTTCAGAATAATGTTACAGACAAATCAAATTGGAACTTCAGTATCTTAGAGTAATAAAAAAAAATAAATAAATAAATAAAATAAACAAAAAACAGCAGAAATAACAAAGAAAATGAATAATAGTAATAAATTAACTGGTAGCTTCTAATAATAATAATTAAAAAAAAAAATAATAAAACAAACTAGACAAAAAATAAAATATTTACATATTCATATATACAGGGCTAATTAAAATAAATTTACAATGCTTGTGAAAATTGTAAAATAAAATACATAAATGTTTGAATACAATGCATAATAAGATATAGTAAATAACTGTTTTTCTATGGTCTATTTGCTGATTTTTATTGAACTTTGCTAATTAATTGGGGTTATTTGAGAATTGGATCGACAAAAAGTGTTTGAACAAACGAGATTTGAAGGCCGGAAGAGTATTGGAGTGACGGATATGAGAAGGAATAGAATTCCATAAGGACGAGGATCGGATTAGGAAAGATCTGTCGAAAGCTGCGGTTCGATGAGGCGTTACATACAGGTCCGAAGGTCGCGAACGAGTGTTGCAGGTGTGGACGGAGGATTTTAATGAAAATATATCTGAGATGTAAGATGGACGTTGAGATCGGAGAACTTGGTAAAGGAAGGATGCCAGGAGGTACTTAGAACGGTAGGAAGGATAAAGCCACTTTAACTCATCGTAGAATCGGGTTACAGAGGTGTCCCTGGATATCCCAAAGATGAAACGTATAAGGCAGTTGAATAATCTTTTTAGTTTAGCTTCAAGATCTCCAGAGACACCCGCATACACCGCACAACAGTAGTCAAAGTGGGGGAATATTAATGAACAAACCAAGAGCCTACGGGTTTCAAATGGAAGAAGGTGACGGTGGTAATTAAGGAGTTTCAGGATGGAAATTGTGCGTCGGGAAATTTCGGAAACATGGATTTTCCAGGAAAGAGATTGATCGACAGTTACTCCAAGGTTTTTGACGGTTTGGTGGAACTTTATAGGTTGGTTATTTAAAAATAGTGTTGGGATTAGGGAAAGGGTTTTAAGGAGTGGATTGAAACCTATTACTATCGCTTTAGTTTTCTCAGCATTTAACTTTAGCTTGTTGTCAGCTGCCCAACAACTAATTCTGTTTAAATCTTCCTGAAGCTTTTCTGTTGCTAGTAATAGGTCCGACGGAGGGAAGGATAAATAAATTTGGAGGTCATCCGCATACATATGGAATTGTGAGTGATGGATATAGAAGGGAAGGTCGTTTACGTAGATAGAGAAGAGGGTAGGAGATAGTGATGATCCCTGGGGAACACCACATGACAATGGCAAAGGTCTAGAAGGAGGTTGGCCTGGAACTACCACATACTGTGAGCGATCGGAAAGGAAAGACTTGAACCAGTGCAGAGCGCTATTGGATAAAGGAAGGTTTCGTAGTTTGGTGAGGAGGATTGTATGGTCTACTGTATCAAATGATCAAATTTACTATCATCTCTTAATGTATTTAAAAATTCTTAAATTGATTATAAAGTAGGTAAGTGAAAGTCGTGTGTTGCGCGCACCAGATTTTTTGATAATATATTACTTCAAAAATTTTAATCATTGAGAAGAATTTTATAATAGGAAAGTTTTTTTTTTGTTTTGATGTTCTAAAGAAGATATCAAAAACAAATATCAGATTTTCTATATAGTTTCGAAACCGTTCCTCCTTATAGGTATATCAGCGGAGTTGCTTTTACTACCAACCACATATTTTCCATTCTGTGCCAAATCGGATGTGGAAAACGTCTGTGGCTATGTGAAATAAACACAGAAGGGGACCAGAGTTACGCAAGGCTTGACATATGAAAGTGTAGCATTGTTAAACGTGAAGCGAAACAAGGATACTGCTCACAATAAATAAAAATATTCGACTGTGTCCGCTCGGAGTGCATGAAGGTCGGATCATAGAAAAGTGGTGTAATTGCAAAATAGGAAGTAAATGCTTTTGTCCTTCGTTCCTGAGTCAGTCACCTCATGAGCAGGTCAATCTGTCGTTTAATTTTTATTTTGAGACAGGAAAGGAGCAGTGAGGTCTGGTGGATAGAGCAGTAGCCTATTGTTCTTTAAGTCTTGGGTTCGAATCTGGCTGTGGCAGGATAATTATTTAATCTGTTACTAGTGGACCATACCCTGCTTCGCACGGGGTATAGTTTATTTCCCCAATTTATTTATTTCAAACTACAAAAATAACAACGGATGTAACTAGAATTCGGTTTATTACTATTTCATGCTTCAAATTAACACTTAAAATTTCATCATATTGGATAATTAAACCATGGCAGAAAATAAATGGTTGAAACTACAAAATTGTTTCGTTCATCAACCGCCGCCCGGACTAATTCCTTCTAGTAAAAAAATTCATTTTGTTTGTTTGTTAATTTATTTAACGTCCCTTTATGCTGCTGTGGCTAAACGGACGATGCTACAGTGGGAGTCCTAAATTTTGCCTATCCAGGTTTTATTAGGACAGCGATAAAAAAAAAAAAAATAAAATAAAATCATTTTAAAAGTCAAAATAAGGTTCCATGGAATTTTATAATCCCATTTAGTTTACTGTGAAATATCTGTTTTAATGAAATATTATAAACTTCAAAATAATTAAGCTTATTTATTAATAACAACTTACCATTTATGTTCTCAACTTAGTTACGATTTGGTACGTATTGTACATTGTTTCTAAAATCTGGCGTACTACTTGGCAAAATATACTGTTATAACCTACCTCTTTACCAATAACTTATAGTTATAAGTTTATGGACTTAAAAAACTTTATGTTAACTTGTACGATTTATTTTATTGTGATTTAACCTTTTTAAAATACTGCGCTTTCCAGCGGTATATTATACGCCTATATTACTACTTATATTTCAGAAATAATTTTTTGTTTGTGGTATAGAAGAGAAGGCGGAAACTAAAATCATTTTACAGATATAGATTTCAGCATATTATTGTTATTATGGAAAAGGTTTAATTAGAAATGAAAAATGTTTCATTTGATTTGTAAAAGGTTGATTTTGGCTTGATGAAGATAATATTCGACTTGGAAAAGTTGAATTTGCTTGTTTGTTTGTTTATTCATTTAACGTAACTTTATGCTACTGAGGCTAATCGGACGATGCTACAGCGGGAGTCCTAAATTTTGCCTATCCAGGTTTTATTAGGATAGGGATCTTTAACGAGTACCTGACATCGCACACGCTCGGGACCACCCTTTAACGTCCCCTCCGAAGGACGGCATAACTAAGGATTTTTTACTCCCATTAAAAATCCTAGGACCACCAGCGGGTTTGAACCCGTGACCTTTGGCATAGGAGGCTGTTAAGCTAGCCACCCTGCTACCGGTGAACCCAGTTGAATTTGCTATTATAATTTAATTAAGTTATTTTCATCGAAATTCAATGTAAATCATTAACCTTTTTTTTTTTTTCAAATCTAACTTATTTAAAAGTTCTTCAATTGATTTTAACAAGATGAAAGTCGTGTGTCGTGCGTATCAGATTTTTTACTTTTTATTTTTTTATTTTAAATGATGATAACGATACAACACATCTGACATCTGGCAACTGTTTATTATTATACACTAGTACACGCAAAAAAGATTTATTTTCAAGATTAATGTTTAGTAACTGGATACATTTACAAAGTGACTGACTACAGAATAAAAAGAATACCGCTGCAAATGACTACAAAACGGTTTATTATTCCCAAATGACTATATTAGGTTATAATGGTATATATAGCAGTTAATAATAAATTAACTAATATGAAAAGCAATAAATAATTCAAAGGAAAATACGATATCTGGTTGACCGGTCCTAATAAAAATGCTCATTTAACATCGTTTCTTCAACTTTTAGTTTTTGAGTTATATTTGGTTGTTTCACATGAAATGTCCGCTTTTATAGTTTCTGAAATACATAAAGGATATCGCAGGTCTCTGTTGTTTTCTTCCGAATGTTTACATATTTAAAGTAAACAGTTACTAATCATCTACCTTTGTATTATAAACATTAGCTTCCCAATCAATTACCCACTTTTTAGTATACCTCCAAATACGAACATGGAAACACGCAATTTTCGAGTAATATTTTTGTACGAGTTTAAACTCGGCCATTCAGCAGCTGAGGCCGCTAGAAATATTTGCAAAGCGTTTGGGGAAGGGAGAGATAATAGAACAGGCCATTCGCCGTTGGTTTGCTATGTTTTCAGCTGGGGATACCGACTTGGAAAACTTGCCCCGAGGAAGACCTCCGTCGGTAATAGATAACGAAGTCCACAAACATACACTAAAAGGAAACCCATACCAAACAGTTAACGGAATCTCAGCACAACTAAATGCAAGTGCATCTACCGTTTCCAGACATTTAAAGTGTATTGATAAAGTAAAAAAGCTCGATACATGGGTACCTCATAATCTCACTGAGCGGCAGCAAGACCCCATGTTTCAAAACATACCGTGCAAACATTGAAAGAACTGGACTACGAAATTCTTCCGCACCCACCATATTCTCCCGACTTGTCTCCCACAGCTAACCACCTTTTCAGGAATTTAGACAACTTCGTCAAAGGAAAACTTTTTGAAAATGATGATCAAGTGAAAAATGCGTTTTCAGATTTTGTTTCACTTCAAGGCTCAAGAGTTTTTCAGTTCGGGATAACTTTACCTTGAAAACGGACATTTCATGTGACACAACTCAATATCTTATGCAATACTTACGCGCTAGAATTAAGAGAACAGGCCTTAAACACGTAAACATAGTTCAGAGAATCCTTAAAGGCGTATTTCCGGCGAAAATAGAAAATTTCCATAATCGCAAAACTTCCCCTGTTTCATAAATAGGTAAGGATTTCTTTATGTTGTGATTTAAAGGTAAAAAATACACAAATTTTATAAAATAGCACAAATGAGACGCCCGTTTAGATACAATTTTCCTAAATCCAGAAAATACCTCGTGAAATCAGATTATCATGCGTTAAATAGGCATATAAATGATAACGGCATTAATAATAATAAACGTTTATCGATCCTGTTATTCAAAGAAACGAGATGTGAAAACAATGTAAATCTGCATTAGGAAAGAGCTTTAGCCCGTTACTCGATAAGTAAACAACTGTAACTAAATAACTCCGTTTTCAAATACAATCATACATAATTTACAAAAAATAAAATAAAAATCTGCTATACGCTCTACAAAACTTTCAATTACCGTTCTAATGTATGCTCCATGAAATGTAATAATGTTTAAGTATCATGTAATACGCGTTTGAAAACTGCATTACCTTATAGTTACTAAGAAAATATTTAATTTCATGCATAAACATTTTAGTGCAGAAATAATCAATTAAGTTGGTGTAAGAAAAAAAAAATTAATCACTGAATATTTTTTAAGATTATATAGTACTCATTCCAAATCATTGTAATTATTTTAAGGAGCAGCTAACAGATATATTCTGTTGTTAGACATAAATCCATCATGATTGAAATAAATTGATCAAGATAAACCATAGTATAAATATAGTATCGGTGCTCTAAGAACCGACTAAAATCTGCGAACAATTGTACTCAGTGAATTACTAAAATTTGGAAATTCAATATATGTACCTTTTTACCTCCCATTATCGCGCGTATTTAACTTGTACGTACCCGCAGCCACAATCTATTTTTTCTCTTACTTCTACATGCGAAAACCCACTCGTTCAAAAAATAGGGTGATTACGACAAAAATACTTTAAAACGATAGAACACAAATAAACGTATTAAACACGTGATACTGCATTAATTCTGAAAAGTAATTTTACAAAAATAAATTTATTATATAATTATTAGTTTAAGAAATTCAAATAAAACCAATTTTTTTTTCTTTTCTTTTTTTGTTGCTTTGTAATTAATTTTTTTTTTACTTTAATTGTTTTTTATTGTGTAGGTTTTTGTTTTTATATTTCCAACTGTTTTAACAATAAATTAGGCTATAAGTACCAAAAAAAAAATCTAAGGCTTGTAATTTATGAAAAATAAAAATCTTAAAAACTAAAAAAACGCGCGCGTATCAATGAGTCTCTGCAATGAGTCATTGGTCAGAACTTTACAAATATATTTTATTATGATAACTTAATATCATTTCCCATTGATGTCTCGCGGACCCAGTTGACATCCCTTAAATATAAATAATAATAAAACAATTATTTAAAAAAATATATATATTTTTTTTACTTTAATGTAATCATAATTACATTTACATAAGTTACATTATGCAATATATTCAACGATAAGTAAAACAAAACCAAAAAGCAGTGAAATAGATCGTTGCGTTCCAACAAAATAAGAAAGTTGGTACGAAACTATTCACTTACTGCCGCAGTTTATAGTTCTTGTTAGCGACCTGAAGACAGGTTGGCTAAATGGGATCAGATCTCACTTAATTCGTTCCATCTGTTACACATTACTTCCCAAGAAAGGGAATGTCATTAGCTTTATCTACAACGTAGTTAGTTCTTATGAATTTCACGTAATAAACCATTAGTCAAATGTTATTTTGTAATCTTTATTAATTGAAATTAACAGCTGAACTGAATAACGCAATAAGTAAATATGCTAAAGAACAAGAGAAATTTTAAAAAAAATGTAGAGACTATCTCTTAGTACACTCCAATAGATACACTAAACCGGGTCTCGCGGTCATCTTATTTTTTTAGAAGCCTCGAATGATTATCAGTGCATTCAAAAAGGAATTAATGATTGAAATTAGTTGGTTTAAGTATGGTTTTATAGTATAGAATAGAATGGATTTTAGGACCAAATCAACAAGATGTGAAATTTAAAATCAATGTGGAGGAGCTTATTCGTAAAGAAAAAAAAAAAAAAGAGCATTGAGGATTTTATAAAACATTAACTGACTCGACAAACGATGTCCTGTCTTAATTATAACTTACCGAAATCGGTCAAGCCGTTCAAATGTGACGCGATGACCCAGGAAAAAGGACATTAAGTTTTATATATGTTGATTGATTATTATTGCCTTATAATATTTGAAAAAATTAAATTAAAAAAAAAACTATTGACCTAAGTAACTTTTATTTTCTTCAATAAGATTCTGCTCCTGACTTTAATTTTATGTATTTTTTTTTTTATGATTTATATTTTTCAATATTTTTTTTTTACAAACGGCCACATGCCTCAAACTTTATACATTTGGTAATTGCACCAATTACATATTACTTTTACGTTATATTTACAGTAGGGGTTAGTGGTAATTATAGCCTATGTTACTTTTGAACATTAGGAAAAATCTGAAAACAAAAACCTACACAAAAAAAAAAAAAAAAAAAAAAAATAATTACAGTTAAAAAAACAACAAAAAAACAAGTAAAGTAAAACAAAACATATTATAATGAAAAAAGTAAAATAAAAATAACTAAGTGGAAACGAAACAATACAAATACATATTTTTGTTATATGCTAATATATTATTTCTTTTTTATATTTTAAGATTAGTCTAGTAGTACATCTTTTGTACGTTGGTTATATTGTTACCTTGCGAAAAAACAAACAAAATAAAACCAGCTGACTTAAGTAACTTTTTTTTCTTCCATAAGATTCTTCTCCTCACTTCAATTTTATATATAAAGATATAGAGTTTATTGTTACCTTGCGAAAAATAAAAACACCTATCTACCAAAGCGAAGTTTCCCTTTTTTTTTTTTTTTTTTTTTATAAGACCCTTCTCCTGACTGAGACAAACACAACCAAAAAAGATTGATAACAGGATAATATAGTTATTTTTATAGAATCTACAGAATTAAAGGTACTTTAGAGGAAGAAAATTTTATATATCGGCATTTAAGCCAGACTATTTTAGTCAGAATGAAACCTATATGAAATTAAAGCCCATTAAATTTTACATTGATATAGGGAGTTTAATCAAAATCGTTTTGAGAAAATCGTAAAAAGGTGCAAAGTGTATGGTATAAAGTGGCTCTTCTAGTAAGCTGATTTTGATGAAAAAGGTTTTGTAACGTCTCAGGCGTAAATTTGTCTTAAATATGAAATTTAAGTTTCTTAGGACTTGAGTTACCACACACACACAGACCTTTTTGCGGGACTTAGTCATTTGGCGTATTTCCGTTGAAAACTGGAATTAGAAAATTTTCACGATCGCAATACTTTCCCTTACTATATATTTCATATATAGGTAAGTAAAAGTAGAAATTATATTTAAAATATTTCTTTATTTTAACAAACATTCCGCTTAAAGCCACTAACATAAATTAATCATTTATAAATCGGCAATCTGTGCGCAGAACATGCATGCTTTACTCGCCTGGAGTTCAACCTGTTTAACAAACTCGTTAATCCTGAATGAATCTAAAACTTATCAATGCGTTTAATTAATAACTACCCACGTTAAATAAAAACTTAATCTATGCTTAAGGAATTACAACTCTCGACAATACAGCAATAAACAATATAAATATTTATTATAAATGCTTACTCCGTATAAATAATTTCAGGTGAGGAAATAGGAAGTTGAATCATTACAAAAGACACTCGTTCATTGATGTAATTTCAACCACATCAATTACAAAGGAAGATTCGCAACCATAAGGGATAATTCTTTTAGCCATCCTCAATTAAAGGTGACAAATAAGTAAGGAAAAGAATATCCTTAAGTATAATTCTGTAATGTTTTAAAGTTATATATCTTTGTAGAATAAATCGATTAAAGAATAATAATTCGAGCATTTCAGCCGTTATGTTTATTTCATAAAACATATAAAGGTTTAATAAAGTCATTTTATACCATCTTGACGTTCTCCGAGGTTTCATTCGCCTTAAAGGTGGATTAACCTCTAAAATACAAAATAATTGTTAAATAATAGCCTATTTTTTTCTTTTTTTCCTCATCCTTCAACTTTACAAAACAAAATAGAGTTTTAATAAAATTATTTCATACCTTAAAATTAAACACACCCGATGGATATGAAATATTAATAAAAACGACAGTAACGCTAGTTGTCACAGATTGCGGGCGGCCTTCTACATCTTGCTTTAACCAGAAAACTGTGAATTTTCAATCGCTATACACGATCCTGGATAAAATTGAAATATTTAAAACCCTCATTCTACGCAATACCCACCAATGCAGTAAAAAGCATATTACTTCCCCTTACTATATATGAAATATATAGTAAGGAAATGAATTGTGATCGTGAAAATTTTCGAATTCCGATTATCGACGGAAATACAAGTTTTAGGGTCCCCTGAGTCCAAATGACCAAGTCCGCAAAAAGGTCTGTGTGGTGTGTGGGGGGTGTGGTAACTCCCGGGCGAAAACGAAAAGTCCTAAGAAACTGAATTTTCATATTTAAGACAAATATACGCCCGAGACGTTACAAAACCTTTTTCATCAAAATGAGCTTACCTGAAGAGCCGCTTTATACCATGCATTTTGCACCTTTTTTAGATTTTCTTGAAAACAGTTCCGACGATTTGATTAAACTCGCTATATCGATGTAAAATTTAATGGGCTTTAATATCATGTAGGTTTCATTCTGTTTGAAATAGTCTGACAGTGCTTAAATGCCGATATTTTAAATTTTCTTCCTTTAAAGTACCTTTAATTTTGTACATTAAAAAATTATATAAAAATCCATATCACCTTGTCACCATTGATAAAAAAACAGTTAAATAGTTGAATGAATTTGATATCCAACTAAAAGAGATATATATTTTTAATGGAATTTTTGTTTTTAACACAAGATCAGTAATATAGAGATCTATAATATACCGTTGGAATACTAAATATTTTAGAAAAAATATTATCTTATAAACAAGCTTATAAAAGTTAATAAAGAGTGATGAAAAGCCAATAAAACTGAGTATTAGAATAATAAAACACATGTCTTTATATAAAATTTAATTTAATTAGTTCTTTAATAGTTTAACTCATTTTTATCTCCAACTTTATTTGAAAATTCATTAAACGGTTTTTATAAACGGAGGTAAGTGAAAGTCATGTGTTGCCCGCAATAGATTTTGTTGTAATAACATTTATTGAACAATACTTGTCTTAGACGGAGCTTCATCCAAATTTCGATTCTAAAAACGCTGCAAATTATTACACAATGGCTTATTATTTCCCAATAAAAATTAATGTATAACTTAAATGTAAATTCTAATTTAATATAGATTCTACAAAAATAATTAAATAATCTTGTTGTTGTGCGAATTTAAAAAACAACGAAAGGAGAAAACTGAAAAGATATTTTTTAATGCAATTTTTTTGAAAAGCAGATAGAACTGATTATTTTAGATAATAATAAAATAGATTTTTTAATAAACACATGTTTCTATATAAATTCAATTTAATTAATTCTTTAATAGTTTCACGTATTTTTATCTTTAAGTGTATTTGAAAATTCTTTCATTGATTTTAAAAATGGAGGTAAGTGAAAGTCGTGTTTTGCCCGCACCAGATTTTTTTCTTTATCTTCAAAAATAACTAAGGTATTTACAGGTAAAATTTTAATTTTTTCCTTTCTTTTTCTGTTTTTTAATTAATCTGGATGTAGTAATGTAAAATATAAATTATTTCCCCACCTTTTGAACCATCAATTTTTCTACAATATGTAAAATTTAATGTTATATTTGAAAACTAATTATTTCTACAGAATCTGTTCTATACGACAGATTTCATTAAAATCGTATATTTTTTCTTATTCTGAAGGAACTATTCGTACAGAATACAATTTATTTTCATTTCATTTCATTATATCGTATTTTACATGAAAACAGTATCGATAAGCCGGCAGTTACACAGACAATTTGAGATGCTGGAACTCAATTAGGAGGATGATGGAGTGGCAAAAGGCGGACATCTTGAAGGACCTGGAGATTGGCATCAGGCTTCCTATTCCATTATACTCCAGAGAACAAAGGAACCAAGGTTCGCTGCTCACTAATTGTTTAACTGCCTTATAATTCATATCCGCCTATAATTTTCTCAAAACTGATCTAATATTTCTTTAATATCTCCAACTAAAATCGACACGTTTTGTGACGCGTCACATGATTATGGGTGACAAGCTTTCCTTCAAAGTCACCAGATACAGGTAGCGAAGTGATGAACGTTTCAAGTCGGTATATATTTTATCCTTCGTTTCTGTGAGTATTTTCAAACTATTATCATACATTCTCTGTCTTAACATGACTTTGACTTGAGATGGAGGGAGTAATTCAGCTTGACTGAGCTTCAATTTACGTTTAAAACGACCCTTGTAATTGCGTAACTCGATACACGGGTGGAAATTTTATTCAGAATAATTATACTCTTCAATTTAGAAATTGATATTAAAATACTTCTTTTTTTTTATTCAGGCCTTCTACTCCCCAAGACTCCCCCTTTATTCCATTTTAAGTTATTCTATGTTTGTATTTTATTTCTTATACAGAGCTACTTTTTTTTTCTTTTTGTATGTGCGTGTGTGTGTTTTATACTACTACATTAAACTACTTATACAATACTTTTTCTGTCAAATTAAATACAAATGTGTGAAAAACAAACAACAGTTATATTAAAATTTAACTGTTTTAGATATAAAGGAGTCTAGTGCTCTATCACTAGTCTACTCTTCTCCGGGTCCTGGGTTCGAATCCCGGCTTAGGCAGAATAATATTTATTCTGTTAATTCTCTGTGGTACCTAAAATTGGGGGAAAAACCTGGAGCTGAGCCTAATCACTTCATTGGACAGCCGTTGGCCTAGAAACAGTACGAATCTATATATGTACTGAGCCCAAGACCCTTCATGGGTTTTGGAGGTACAGTTTTTTTTGTTTGTTTTTTTTGGATATAAGGATGCAAATATCATTTGGGCTCATATAGACAATTATTCTGTTATTTTTAAATAAACGTTTTATTATTATTACATAGATTATTGAAAAGACTAAACAATTTTAGTACCAATATTCACTATTATATGGATTATGTTATATTAAATAAAAATATATTATTCCAGATCGAGACCTCCAACATAATATAAATGTCCTACAAGAGGAATTATCTAAAATAAATATGGAGATTAATCCGGGGAAGACTAAATGCATGAGAATTGGTAAGAAACCCCGAAGGAAAATGAGGATACTAAGGGCTGGAGGACAGAGATTAGAGCAGGTCGAAAATTTCAAATATCTGGGAGCTCATCTCAATGAGAATGGCTACATAGACGAAGAAGTAGCCCAGAGAGTTGGAGCGGCTGGGAGGATGTTCTGTATGGTAAGGCGAGGTTTTCTGGGGAGAAGAGAGGTGTCAAAGCGGACCAAATTAGCCGTATATAAATCGACATTTCTTCCTATCCTATCGTACTCCTCAGAATCGTGGACTCTTACCTCAAAACATAGGAGCCAAATCCAGGCCATGGAAATGAGGTATCTCCGAAAAATAGAGAGAAAGACACGGAGAGATAGGATACGGAACGCCACTATACGGGCTAACCTTGATGTCAAACCGGCGGAGACCGTTCTAGAGGAACACAAACTGAGGTGGTTTGGACATCTTCTTAGGATGGATCCGGAGAGAAGTGCCAGGAAGACGTATGAGACCCGCACAGAGGGAAAAAGGCCCAGAGGAAGACCCCGCATCTCCTGGGAGGACGGTGTAAAGGAAGCATGCAGGCAGGCGCGGGATAGACTGAAGTAGGAGAGTGGAGTTGGCACAACAAAGAGACATATGGTCCAGACTCTACAGGCAGGACCCTCACACCGAACAGCGGTAGTAGAGGAAACGATTATGATGATGATGATGATTATTCCATTTGTTAAAATTCATCACTTGAAATGTTATTTCTAATGTAAAATTACAGGAATTAAACGTTATATCACAATTAAAACGGAATTACTCAGCCTAGCGCTGAATTATCCAAAGCAATGCTATGAGGAATTATCTATTCTTAAGAAATAATTGGAATACGGTTGAAAAATATTTTTAGTTTTCGGGTGGAAAAAAAAAAAACCTTTTATAAGTGTTTAACAGTCTTATTTGACTTTAGTAGTTTTGTTTTCCATAAAAGCAAATAAACACAACTAGTTTCCTTTTCACGATTGATCGGTTATGCTTTTTCAGATTTTTTTTTTTTTTTTTCATTTTTCCTGAGCTAATTCGAGCAATTGCTAAGTAAGATATTATCAAAAATGATGTAACAGCATAATCGAAATGAAGTTTTGCCGGAATGATTCCCCTGCGACCATGGTGAATTGTGATCTCAACCATCAATAAGGGCAAAAACGAAAGCGGAGCTAAGAGAGTGTAATGGCCCGAGATATCCAAGATTGGCGAGTGTGTAATAGTTACCTTCTCTAGCCATTAGCAAGGTCTTAGTCTCAGTAGTAGATCTGAGTTATCGTATCGTAGTAGTTTAATTAATTTAATATATTTGTTGCTATGTATCGAGAATACTGGGAGGAAAAGAAATAATTTTGAATCATTTAAAATAGAAAAGATTACGGACAAGAAGCAGGAATATCTCTTAAAAGGGCTATGCAAAAAATACACTCCTCCACTCCTAGAGCCCTCTACCTGGGAGTCTTAGCCCGGACAGGATAGGAAGCGGAACCATCCCTAACCATCCATTTACCCGACGAAGGATAGCATAGCCAAGGATTTTTTACTTTATTTTAAACATTTCAGCGCTATATGCAAGGTTTGAACCGCGACATCGGGCTTGCTAACCAAAACACCACAGGTGACCACTATTCTAATTATATTGGTTTTTTTTTTTTTTTTTTTTTTTTTCCAGTGCTTATTTACATTGGTTTTTTATTTATTTAAATTTACAATACAACGAGTTTGTTTGTTTATTCATTTAACGTCACAATTGGACGGTGCTCCAGTGGAAGTCCGTTTTGGTCATTCACTTTGACAACCCAGATTTTATTAGCATAGAGATCTTTAACGAGTACCTGACTCGGTTTATAAAGTTGTTAAATGTAACGGTTAGTGATGAAAAGCGATAGAATTAACTGATTGTTGTAAATAACAATTTTATATTGTTAAATTATTCAATATAAAAAATATGTTCAATACCAAACTCAATATCATTCTTTAAACCTTTTTGAGGGATCACTTGTTGCTGGGTGGCTAGCATAACAGCCTCCTATGGTAAAGGTCACGAGTTCAAACCCACAAGTGTTCCTAGGATTTTATTATGGGAGTAAAAATCCTTAGCTATGCCGTCCGTGTCATGTCAGGTACTCGTTAAAGATCGCTATCCTAATAAAACCTGGATAGGCAAAATTTAAGACTCCCCCTGTAGCATCGTCCGATTAGCCATAGTAGCATAAAGTGACTTTAAATAAATAAACAAAAACAAATCTTTTTGAACTCAATTAATTAGTTGTTAAATTGATTTTAACTGATTGTACTTTAGTATGTCTCATCCTCATTTCCTGACATAGTAGACTGTTGAAGCGATAGAAGTTGTCTTACGAAGAAGTGTTAATGCATGGAAGAATTAACTGCCTGAGTGTGAAGTCCACTAATCAGTGCTCTTCCGGGACGTTATTTAATGAGCTATTGTAGGCAAATGGAGGCATTTTTGTATAGGCGGCTAGGAATTCTTCAGAACGCTCTTCAGAGAAGTTATTGCCGCTTCTAATATGGCATTACAAACGACATAGGAGTTTTCAGTAATTTTTGAATGCACATTAGAAAAAGAATAAGTTAACATCTTTGACTTTTCCTTACCTCTTTTTTAAATAAAGTTTCATAAACGTAAAATAGAAAGAATTATTTTGTTCTGATGGAAACATTCATTTTTGATTAAATATCATAAAATCATTTCATGTCTTCTTTGGACAGTCAGAATCACCGCATACAACTTTGTACGTAACTAAACATCTATATTACCATTATTGATTGCGAAAGCGAAAAATAACCTGGAAAAATATTTCTGCTGTATTTACCTTTAATAAAATATTATATTTTTTTCCTATTTCATATTAAACCCATCCTTTATTAATAGAAACAATTAGAAATGGTAAATTGTTTGTTGTTCAATCAACAAAACTACCCGCGTTTATTATTACTAGACTTGGCAATAACCCTTCTTTGAAAATTTATAATTTAAAATAATTGTCCTTTGTTATGTGTCATAAGAAAAAAAATGTAGGTTGTACGTCATCATCATTCTAGTTTTTTTTTAGGTCTGAAATATGCAAAATTCATAATATTTAAAGAAAACTTGATCAAGGGTGAGAAAGAGTCTCAGTCAACAAATTTATGTCACTTATACTCTTCGTTTATAATTTTTCAATCAATCCCTTTTGAGTTATTTTCGCGAAAATGTATTTTACCATATTCGAAAAATCATACATAAATAAGGACTATGTTTTCAAGATTGAAATTTTTACAGCAAGAAGGACTATGACAAAGCTATATAAGAACAAATAATCAAAGTTTTGGGTAATTTAATTTATAAACTTTTAACTTACTAAATTACACGTTTTTTTATTAATTTTTGAGGATTATTTAAACCACTTTCCTCACAATTGAGGTGGAGACCAACAATGAAAAGCAGATCGTTACTGTATTGCTGTTTTATTTTTAATTTTCGGAGTAGAGCTCTGGGGCTCAACAAACCATCGAATTCTTCTCGTATCCAATCCTTACAATCCAAAGTCCTTTGTAAAATCCTTAACGCTCCTTACTTTGTCACGAATAAGCTTATCCATCAAGACCTTAATATCCATATGTTACTGAATTAGCCCGAACCAGGTATCAATCATTCCATGAAAAACTCCATTTCCACTCTAATCCACTAGTTTCTATCCTATCATCCTCTTCAATTCCTGACAATCCTCCGAGGAAAAGAAGATGGCCCGAGACTTTCTAGTTTAAAATATTTTTAGAGGGCTGCCAATGGGTGGCGATTCTTCATGTATTTCATGTCAGTTTACTATGTCCACTACATTTACTTGTATATAATAATACAGTAATAAATATCAATAAATATGTCTAAATAAAAAAAACAAAAAAAAATTTAATTTTATTTTGGAGAGTCTTTCCCAACGCATGTTTTCAACTGCGAAGTTAAAACGACAAAAACAAAAGTCTTAAAACGGCTGCAACACTTGAAGTATTCAACAGAAAAATCTGTTATCCAAAGTTTTATATACAGGAAAAGATACAGAATAACTGGTTAAAAAATCATGAAAGTCAAAACTGTTGATCGGCAAGGTCTGGACGATTTGGAACGGATTGCCTAATATAAAATTCTTTTATAGCGTCAAATACTTTATTAATCTATTATTTAATACACAAATTCCGACAGGACGATTTAAAGCTTCCAGAAAGTTGTACCAACCCTCAGCTAAGACTGAGTAAAACTAACTGATGGAGAGATACAAAAAACTAATGAGCCACACCAATAGAAACCGAAAAGCCCCTTTATAAATATTTCCTTCCAGTCCTGACCATCATAACCCTCTTATAATGCATCCGATGCGGCAGAAGAGACAAGTAGAAGAGTAATAAGAATATTAAGTTCGTCCACAACACTGCATCTTATGGAGCTAAGAAAAAAACAAAAAATCACTTAGCATCGAAACTTCATTAATCCTTCTGTAATAAGGGACCGATAAGGTTATACTGAAGACATTATCATGTATACAACAGTGGAATATAGTTATAGTAAATTAACATAGGCAATCTGGCATCCAGGACTGCTTTACAAACATTGCAAATACCTACCTCATTATCCAGTCCTACCTCTCTGAAAGATCCTTCATAATAAACCACAATAGTTTCCATTCATTCCTTTTTACTCAGTCTGCTGGTGCTCCTCAAGGTAGTATCCTAGAAACCCATCCATTACACAGTCTCTAGATAGGCTGATATCCCAACCCATCCCAACACCTTCCTTTCTACCTATGCCGATGGCACCCGTGTGTTATCAGTCAATAACGATCCTACTATTGCCTCTCAAACTCTTCAACCCCACATCACAGACCTGAGTTATGGTGTCAGAATTGGAGAATTAAAATCAACTCCAACAAATCCCACCAAATTACCTATACCTTTCGTCATAAACCTATAACATCCTGCCCTACAGTGTCTTTTAATAATATTCCTCTTGTCCCGGTTGAACAGATTCGCTATCTAGGACTCCTGCTTGACAAACGTCTAAAACGGAATCCGCACACAAGACTGAAACGACAAGAATCTGCCCGTAGCTTTTGCTTACTTCAACACTTACTAGACAGACGCTCTAACCTTCCACTTATCTACAAAAGGCTCACCTTTATCACCATCACAAGGTCTATCTGGACTCACGGAGTTGAGCTTAGGGATTCTACTGAACCATCTAATTCTTCCCGTATTCAATCCTTAAAATCCAAAATGTTAAGGAAATATCCTTCGAAATATCCTCATAACTCATCCATAAAGACTTCAACATCCTATATGTCGTTGACTTGGCCCGAACCCAGTATCAATCCTTCCATGACAAACTCCACTCTCACTGTAACCCACTAGTTTCAATCCTTGCTTCCTCTTCCGTTACTGACAATCCTTCGAGGCGTCTGAAAAGGAGATGGCCTCGAGACCTTTTAGTTTAGAGTGCTGACAATGGGCATTTTCTCTTCATGTATTTAATCTGACAGCTAATTTACTTGATCTATTTACTGATACAGTTGCAAATATCAATAAATAATAAAAAAACATATATAAATGTATTGATAAAAATCATAATAAGTTAAAATACTTAATCGAAGAATAAGTTTATTCAGATCGGTGATTATAGATCGACCTCCATTTTTTGTACTATGTCATTTTAATAATAACGGACTCATTAATTAAGAAGTTTTCTTATAAATTAGAGGGAAAGATTTCGAACATAACCTGGATCTTAGTAATCGCCTGATTCCGCATAATTTATTGACTATTATACTTTAAAAAAGGATATTAATTCCTTTCCGTAACTAAAAGCTGTAATTTAGAGGATGATTACCTACTACTAATTCGCAATAATTACCTAAAAAAAATCTTATATCAGTCTTAAACATGGTAAAACATTACTTTAAATAAACCACGAAATTTCATTTAGTTCCTCTGTATTATATACTCCGTTCTTTTAGAGTATCTTAAATCTCATATGTTAAACTATATTTAATATATTAGATTCTTCTGGAATTCGTTCATCAATCAAACAAATCAAACTAATAACATTTTGAATTTTTTCCATTTTTAAAATAGAGGATATCTTATTCTCGTCTGGACAGTAACCCGTATAATTATTTACTTCTTTTGTTTATTATTTAATATATCGTTCAAGTTTTTAATTTCATATTTTCCATTACACAGTTATTCTCTTCCCTATTCATATAAAATTCTAACGCGATTATAGTTTCCGCAAACTTCTTCTAAACCACTAGATGGATTTTGATACGGTTTTTAACCATCACTTAGATCTTTATTTTCTGAAGGTTTAATAGTAAAATACATTTTAATTTAGCTTTTTGAATATTAAAAATCATTTCGTAAATGAAAGGTGATTTTTTTTTGTTTATAACATTCAATAATGAACCTTTGTAATCGACCAAAAAAAAAAATTACCACCTTAAAAATTCAGGGCTTATGTTTCAGTTTCAAGATACAAAGAACCTAAATAACGATTTTAAAAAAAATCTGTTTTTACGCTGTCCGCTGCATTTCCCCTAAACTACTGGACCAATTTTTTTTTTTATTTCGTCACAAACATACAAGAGCATCCAAAAATGATCCTAACACCTAGAAGTTAACATCAACTGGTTATTTTTAAAATGGCGGTAAATTAAAAGTGATTTAATAAATATAAAAAAAAAAAAACGTTAATAATTAAAAAAAAAAGAAGAAAATATTGTAATTTTACAGAAATATTACTATTATTATAACCATGTTATTTTCGAGGATAAAGAAAAAAATCATTATTTTAATTTAAAAAAAAACGCGAATAATTATTAAAAACAATTGAAATTTTACATACAGTTGCGCTCATTTATTTTTGGAAAAAAAATATATATACATATATAGCATTTCCAAGTCAAATTCAACCTTTTCCAAGTCAAATTCAACCTTTTCCAAGTCAAATTCAACCTTTTCCATTTCAAATTCAACCTTTTTCGATTTCAATAAAATAATAAAAATGAAATTAACATGATTTTATGTTTTTATGGTTATTTTAATTACTAATTATGTTTTTAACTCTTGTAGCTTGTTAAATGTTCCCAGGGGCCTTTTTACATATAATTAGTCACGATTATAATAATAAGTATAACCGATAATTTAATTTTTAGACATTTTCGATACAAAGTCTGGTAGTCGGATTAGCGGGGTTTCGTTTTATTTTAGTTTTATAATCGCGGGCGAAAATATAATCAATAGAGGTTTATTTTAACTTTTTCGTATTTATTGGATAGTAGGCTCAGTAGCTGCGTTCCCAAAGGTTCGTTTCCGATTACACTATTAATTTTAATCGCGCTCGCTCAAATATGGGTTTATTATAACTATTTCGTATTTATTGGATAGTAGGCTGAGTAGCTGCGTTCCCAAAGGTTCGTTACCGATTACACTATTAATTTTAATCGCGCTCGCTCAAATATGGGTTTATTATAACTTTTTCGTATTTATTGGATAGTAGGCTGAGTAGCTGCGTTTACAAAGGTTCGTTTCCGATTACACTATTAATTTTAATCGCGCTCGCTCAAATATGGGTTTATTATGACTTTTTCGTATTTATTCGCTGTTAGGCTCAGTTGCTCCGTTGCGGGGGGTTCTATCCCGATTATTCAATTTATTTAAAGTGCGCTCGCTCTAGAAGAAGTTTATTTTAACTTTAACGTATTTATTGACTACTAGGTTCAGTAGCTGCGTTCCCGAAGGTTGGTTACAGGTAATACTATTAATTTTAAGCGCGTTTGCATAAGAACAGGTTTATTTTAACTTGTTCGTATTTACTGCATACTAGGCTCATTCGCTGCGTAACCAAGGATTCGTTACAGACTATACAATTAATTTTAATTGCGCTAACTCAAGTCGAGGTCTATGAAATAAAAATGGACGTATAAATGTTCTGTTTAGCTGATTATTATCAAAAACATTAGCCAAAAAGATAACTTACTATCCCGATAAAAAGGATTAGCGGTAACCCAATAGATGACAAATTACAAAAAACACATTCACGTTTATTTCACATACATTAGACCAACTGAATAAAAAAACATTAACACAATCAAAACGAAACCCCCCAAAACACAAATACAGAAATTAGCATAGAAAAGAAACACGAAGTTATAATGAACCCATATTTGAGCGAGCGCGATTAAAATTAATAGTGTAATCGGTAACGAACCTTTGGGAACGCAGCTACACAGCCTACTATCCAATAAATACGAAAAAGTTATTATAAACCCACATTTGAGCGAGCGCGATTAAAAGTAATAATATATTCGGTAACGAGCCTTTGGGAACGCAGCTACCGAGCCTACTATCCAATAAATACGAAAAAGTTATAATAAACCCATATTTGAGCGAGCGCGATTAAAATTAATAGTGTAATCGGTAACGAACCTTTGGGAACGCAGCTACTCAGCCTACTATCCAATAAATACGAAAAAGTTATAATAAACCCATATTTGAGCGAGCGCGATTAAAATTAATAATATATTCGGTAACGAGCCTTTGGGAACGCAGCTACTGAGCCTACTATCCAATAAATACGAAAAAGTTATAATAAACCCATATTTGAGCGAGCGCGATTAAAATTAATAGTGTAATCGGTAACGAACCTTTGGGAACGCAGCTACACAGCCTACTATCCAATAAATACGAAAAAGTTATAATAAACCCACATTTGAGCGAGCGCGATTAAAAGTAATAATATATTCGGTAACGAGCCTTTGGGAACGCAGCTACTGAGCCTAATATCCAATAAATACGAAAAAGTTATAATAAACCCATATTTGAGCGAGTGCGAATAAAATTAATAGTGTAATCGCTAACGAACCTTTGGGAACGCAGCTACTCAGCCTACTATCCAATAAATACGAAAAAGTTATAATAAACCCATATTTGAGCGAGCGCGATTAAAATTAATAATATATTCGGTAACGAGCCTTTGGGAACGCAGCTACTGAGCCTAATATCCAATAAATACGAAAAAGTTATAATAAACCCATATTTGAGCGAGTGCGAATAAAATTAATAGTGTAAACGGTAACGAACCTTTGGGAACGCAGCTACTCAGCCTACTATCCAATAAATACGAAAAAGTTATAATAAACCCATATTTTAATGAGCGCGATTAAAATTAATAGTGTAATCGGTAACGAACATTTGGGAACGCAGCTACTCAGCCTACTATCCAATAAATACGAAATAGTTATAATAAACCCATATTTGAGCGAGCGCGATTAAAATTAATAGTGTAATCGGCAACGAACCTTTGGGAACGCAGCTACTCAGCCTACTATCCAATAAATACGAAAAAGTTATAATAAACCCATATTTGAGCGAGCGCGATTAAAATTAATAGTGTAATCGGTAACGAACCTTTGGGAACGCAGCTACTCAGCCTACTATCCAATAAATACGAAATAGTTATAATAAACCCATATTTGAGCGAGCGCGATTAAAATTAATAGTGTAATCGGCAACGAACCTTTGGGAACGCAGCTACTCAGCCTACTATCCAATAAATACGAAATAGTTATAATAAACCCATATTTGAGCGAGCGCGATTAAAATTAATAATATATTCGGTAACGAGCCTTTGGGAACGCAGCTACCGAGCCTACTATCCAATAAATACGAAAAAGTTATAATAAACCCATATTTGAGCGAGCGCGATTAAAATTAATAGTGTAATCGGTAACGAGCCTTTGGGAACGCAGCTACTGAGCCTACTATCCAATAAATACCAAAAAGTTATAATAAACCCATATTTGAGCGAGCGCGATTAAAATTAATAGTGTAATCGGTAACGAACCTTTGGGAACGCAGCTACTCAGCCTACTATCCAATAAATACGAAAAAGTTATAATAAACCCATATTTGAGCGAGCGCGATTAAAATTAATAGTGTAATCGGTAACGAACATTTGGGAACGCAGCTACTCAGCCTACTATCCAATAAATACGAAATAGTTATAATAAACCCATATTTGAGCGAGCGCGATTAAAATTAATAGTGTAATCGGCAACGAACCTTTGGGAACGCAGCTACTCAGCCTACTATCCAATAAATACGAAATAGTTATAATAAAAACGTCTATTGATTATATTTTCGCCCGCTATTATAAAACTAAAATAAAACGAAACCCCGCTAATCCGACTACCAGACTTTGTATCGAAAATGTCTAAAAATTGAATTATCGGTTATACTTATTATTATAATCGTGACTAATTATATGTAAAAAGGCCCCTGGAAACATTTAACAAGCCACAAGAGTTAAAAACATAATGTGTAATTAAAATAACCATAAAAACATAAAATCATGTTAATTTGATTTTTATTATTTTATAGAAATCGAAAAAGGTTGAATTTGAAATGGAAAAGGTTGAATTTGACTTGGAAAAGGTTGAATTTGACTTGGAAAAGGTTGAATTGGACTTGGAAAAGGTTGAATTTGACTTGGAAATGCTATATATTGTTTTAGATTTAGTAAAGCGCGATAGAAAAAAAAAAAAATAAATATATTAAAAAATTAACTATATATTTAAGTCACAGATTATAATACATGTAATTCCAGTAAAACTCTGTTATTATTAAAAATAAAGAAAAGTAAAAAAGCAGCTATAAACAAGTATCTAAACAGTTAAACCTTAATGTAGTTATTTGAAAATAATAAACCATCTTGTAATAATTTGCGGCGGTTTTATAAGAATAAAACTTAATCTATTGATGGGACACTCCTTTACAATACGCTACATATTATCTAAAATAAATTCGTACATCGATATTTATTGTTTGTAAAAATTATGAGATGTTTTGAAATTAATTGAGAACTTCTTAAGACAGCAAAATACAATTAATAAAATGGATTCCATAATGAATTTCGTGAATACATTGACCATCAATGGACATGCATTGTGAACTCTTGGAATAGTTGAAACTCGTTGAAAAAGTTCTGCAGAGTGAAAGGAGTTTCTACAAGTGAAGGGAAGTCGGAAGGCACGCTCGTACTAACTCATCAACTGTCTCAAAATGGAGAGCTAATCTCTTCCAAGAGCCCATAATTTTAAAAACCTCCAATTTATTATTTTAGGATTATATTTCCAGGGAAAGGATATAACTAATGGATATAAAGAATATATATAGTGGTAGTATTAGAAGATTTAACAAAATAAATACTAAAGCCTTAGACCAAAAGGAATGAATTGGAATTAAAAGGCTTATGTATAATTTAAATCTATTGGAGAGAGCCATGAATGATTAGTCCATTTTAATATATTAAAAGACGATTTCAATTAAAAGAACTTTTTATATATTGGGTTGTAAAATATGTTCTTACGTTTTTTACTGGTGATTGATCTTTTGACATCAAAACTCAGTTCTGTCATATTTCATGTTGTAAAACCACATTTATCCAGTTGGGCTAATAGATGGAATGTGAAAACGAATCAATCAAAGAGTTTATTTATCGTTTTCACGCTTAATCATGGGGATTGTCCAGCAGTCTATTTCGAGGATAAACCTATCCCAACATCAGAGGAAGTACGATTAAGAAGTTTGTTTTATTTGTTTTTCTAAATTATTATTATTAGAAGCTCCTGTTAATTTATTACTTTTTTTTTTTTTTTTTTTGCTTTGTCTATTTTTCTGTAAAGGCAAGAGATTTGTTTAAAGTTAAGCTAAGTTTAATAAAGCGGACCAAGGAATGGGGACTGAGTTTATATGTTAGGTACATATCAGTTTATGTGTACTACGTTTTTAAAATGTATTGCTTTAGATTTGTTAGGGTTGATTTATAATTTCTATTTTAGGCATTATTTGTTAATTTATTTTGAAGAACTGTTGTAAACGGTTAACTATACTGTCTAATCTGTAAGAAGAGTATACAATGGTGTATCATTAGCGTAAAGGACCTCTGTACTGAGGGCTGGGTCGAGAGATAAAGTGATTTTAATTGTCACACCTTACTAGCCACTTTTGCAAGACGATACAGCTCTTTTGACATCCCATCAAAACCCAGTTCTGACATCTTTCATTTTGCAAAACCACATTGATGATTTATCCAGGAGGGCTAAAAGATGGAAAGTGAAAAGAGTTTATTTATTGTTTTCACGCTCAATGATGGAGATTGTCCAGCAGTCTATTTCGAGGATAAACCTACCCCAACATCAGAAGAAGTATGATATTTGGGACTGTACTTAGACAAAAGACTGACATGGAGGACGAACATTCGACTTAAAAGACAACAGCTGAACAGACCATTTGGACTACTATCCCGTCTGCTTGACAAACGATCAAAATTATCCGTGAACACCATAATTACTATTTACAAAGTACTGATCAAACCCTTATGGGCATATGGGATAGAGCTATGGGGATCTGCCAAAAACTCTACCATCCAAATGATAAATACATCAAGTATATTAATTAATAATGTTTTGAAGGAACTGCTGCCTTAGATAAGCAGTCGGTCAAAAACATAGCAATAGGTAAGTGAAATAAAAACAATTATTCAGTTTCCTTAGAAAAATGTTTTAGATTAAATAATATAGCAATAATAGCTGGCCTGTCAAACGTTGTTCTGCTATATAAATCATTTCTAGAGCATATTTTGGTTGCTAAATAACAAAGGTATGGTAAGTGAGTGAGATTGGAACCTATGACAGAAAGAGGAATAAATTGCTGTAAACAATGACTGCCGATTAATTTTTCTAATTATTAATTATATTAACTAATATTAATAAGTTAGACTAATTCATCTAAAACATATTTTTCCTTCAATTTTCAAATATCAAGGAGCTATTACTTATCTTATCGTCAGAAAATCAACTGATAAAAAAAATAATAATAATAAACGGCAGTATAGATAAGAGAAAAAAAAACACAGTATAGATGGATTAGTCTTAGAAAACAGAGAATAATTACAATTATAATGCCGAAATTCAGAATGAAGAAGAAATTATGGGTCGCACTGACAGAAAATTCAACGACAAGAACAAAAGAAGAACGACTAATTTTATTATTTTACAGGTACCTACCTCTTCAATCGAAAATATTGCGAAAAATCGTGGATGCACCGTTTTATGTAACCAATGAATTACTTCACAAGGACTTGGACATACTCACAGTTTCAGACACAGCCACAGAATATTATAAAAGATTTCATGACAGACTGACTTACAACATGAACCCATCGGCCCAAACATTTAAATCCTACACGAACCCGTACAACCCACCCCGACGACTTTTGGAACGGTGGCCTAGAGATGCCTTGAATTAACCAACTTTTAGGAATTTAACATGTTTGCTTATCGCAATATTTTTTTTTTATTTATTTATTTTTTTTTTTTTTATTTATTTATTTTTTTTTTTTTACAGATGGCAAATAGCAATAGAGTAGAAACAAAAACAATTGTAAATAAATAAATAATAATGGAAATAATAAATCAATTATACAGTCGCGGTCATATAAATTGCATCACCAATGCTTTATTTTTTTATGGTATTAAATTTGATCCAATCGAATATTTTTGTTTAAGTCAACTTATTTCTATTATAGGCTTCATGAAATAAAGAAAAAAATTAAAAAAATGTAACGTTTCTTAGATATTTGTTAGTAGTTTTCACAGCTACCAAAATATAATTTTTATTTATGTCGAATTTTAGGCATTTTGCTATCAGAAACAATTAACATTATGAGATAACATGAAGTGGAACAAATGTCACGGAAACACAAATCAACAATTATAATTCATTTTACGAAAGACCTTAAAATTCTATATTTTTTCATTTATATTTATGTACTTTTCTTTAATAATTCGCTTCCTTACAAAAATTGTTTCAAAAAGAACAATGACGAAGGGACTCATTGAGTCTTATCTTTTCAACCTCACATATCTTGTCAGAACACGCTCTTCATAGAAATTCTATTCAAAAATAATCTATTTAAACTATAAAAGAATTTTATCTTTCGTTAAATCTTATCTTATTGTAATATATATATTTAAACATATATCTTTAGACGTGATTCTTTAAAAAGTAACACAAATAATGGTTTCAAATCTTCTTATACCTTCTTGGAAACTTGTGTTATCAGAACTTGAAGATTTTGAGTTAAAGAGATTGTTCAAGCAGTGCAGGCAATGACAATAAGTGTGGAATTTTTTATTACAATCCAATCCTATTATATTATAACTTAAATATTTTTATTAATCCTCCGAGGCTTCTGAATAGAAGATGGCCTCGTGACCTTCTGGTTTAGCATAGTTTTTGGAGATCTGCCAATGGCTTGTATCTCTACATGGCTTGTATCACATTTACTGAATGTATTTTAAAATACTGTTGTAAATATCAATATATATATATATATATATATATAAGTTAGAGACCACGGCCAGCCGGTATCGGGCTTAATCCCGCCTGTACCTTGTAAACATTCTATTGTATATATCTAAGGCTAAACAAGGAAATAAAGGCAGTGTTGTTCAAGTTATCGTGCGTGTTGTTTGTGCGTCCTTTTACTTTTATTATTTACTCTTTATACTTTATTTAAGTCAATTTACGTAACTGGTGCCGAAACCCGGAGTAATTTGTTGAGAGCCTGGAACTATTATTATTATTTATTTATTTTTTCCCGTATCTTTCGTTCTCTCAATTATTTATTTATTTGAAAAAAAAAAGTTTTAATTTATAAAAAAAAAATTGTTTTATTTTTTTTTTAATTCTTTCTAATTAAAACAAGATAGAATAATAATAAAATAAAAAAAAAAAATGGCAGAAGGTGTATTAAGACCTGCTGTACTCCAAGTGCCGGCGGAACCGGAGATGCCACCCCTACCACGTGATACTCTTGCAGAAGCTCATGCGAATACATTAGCATGGCTGAAGGTAAAAGCAGCCACCCCGCAAGATCTAAGAAAAGCTGAGTCGGATATAGAAAAGTTTACGGGAGAGACTGGTGAACTGAACCATTTCATAAAAAATGGCGACCGTATAATAACACGGATCGAGGTGAAGACGGCGGAGTGTCTACTACACAGAGATGACGCGGATTCGCTCAAGGCTGATCTAGTTTGTCGGGTAAAGAGAAATATACTTAATTTCATTCAGGCCGACGAGGAGACCCCCTGGGCAGTAGTGAAAGACCGACTTAAGAAAGCTTACGGAGGAGGGAGGTGGACCCCGGAGGAAGACATCTTCCAGATGTTCAGGGAAGTTAAGCACCCTCGCCAGTCAAGCGGACAGTACGCGGGAGTGTTGCTGACGAGATTTAACAATATCACGGAAAAGATGAGAGAAATCATGAGTGCTTCTGAAGAAGAACCAAGAATGGTGTTCCTGTCGACCATTCTGTTAGTACAGCTGGCTAGAGAGACGGGCAGAAAGGAACCATTCCCCAAAGACCGTCCTTTCGTGGAGTGCGCCCAGGAAATGATGGACATTAGTGCGCGCGACGAAGAATCGAGGATGGAGGTAGAAGAAACTGGGTGGACTCGGGTACCTTAGAATAAATATAGAATATAGAATAGAAGATCCAGAACCAAACCTCCAATTTGGAAGAAAAGAGAGCCGGAGTATGATAGGAAATACAGATCGGCTAACGATGGTAGAAGAGTAAATCATAAGTCGAAACAATATTCAAGAGAAGAGAGAAGGTGTCATGGGTGCGGAAAACCGGGCCACCTAGTGGCGCAATGTCCCCGAACAAAATGCTTTGAATGTGGGACAGAGGGGCATATTGCGAAACAGTGCCCGTACATGTTTCGCCAAAGGGAACCACCTCGAGGCGAGCCGATGGAGATAAATGCTCAGAATGTGTGGAGAAGGAGCAGATCTTCGGCTGTGTCCACGGAGAGTTCGGAGACATCCGAGACGGAGGAAGAAAATTTAGAACCTGAAAGCAGGAGAGGTGAAAGACGTGAAGGAAGGCGAGGAGGCGAAAAGCGGCAGGCAGGAGCAGAAAGGAGAGTGCGAGCAGAGCGAATATGAGGGAATCATTGGTTGCGACCTATTGGGAAAGGTAGGAGCGCAAGGAGGGATGTTGGTCGGTCAAGATCGGAGGAAAAACTTATAAGTGCCGATTACTTAATAGGGAAGGTAGAGTAGGGGCGGTTAGTAGGGTCAAGGAATGGAGGTCGGCATTAAGGGAAGAATTTGGTGACATTTTCTTTAAGGAGGACGACCTGTTAGGGGCAACTGGGAAAACAGTTCACGAAATTCCCCTAAAGCAAGAAAGGGTCACGTAAGTTAAGGAAAGGCGATACCCTCAAGCATTAAAACAACACATCAGGGATGAAATACAGAACCTGAAAAATCAGGGTATTATCGTGGACAGTACGCCGCCATATAATAGTCCCCTTTGGATAGTAAATAAGAAAAGCGTGCCGGGAGAAAGTCAGGAAAAATATAGGCTAGTGATCGATTTCAGGAAACTGAATGAAAACACGATAGATGAGAAGTACCCTATACCCAGATTTGAAGATATTTTAGACCGACTAAGCGGTGCAACCATATTCAGTACACTCGATTTAAAAGCGGGTTACCACCAAATCAGAATGCACCCTAAAGATAGCCATAAGACAGCCTTTTCATTTGAAAGGGGACATTACGAATTTAGAAGGATGCCCTTTGGCTTAAAAAACGCGCCAATTACGTTCCAAAGGCTCATGGACGAGTTCTTGAGAGGAATTGATGAGTCAGTCTGCCAAATTTATATGGACGATCTGCTGGTGTTCAGCAAAACCGAGGAGCAGCATGTAGCGCACCTAAGGAAAGTTTTTGATAGAGTGAGGGAGTTCGGTCTAAAATTGTCCAGCGACAAGTCTCTGTTAGGTCAGGAGCGGAAAAATTTTCTAGGGCACACGATTTCTAGGGAAGGGCCCGATAAGTCCAAGGTGGAGGCAATACAGCGGATGGCGGTCCCGCGCGACGTGAAGGGAATCCGGCGATTGCTCGGCACCCTAAATTATTTATAGGAGATTTGTCCCAGAAATGGCCGAGTGCCTTGTGCCCCTTAACGACTTACTCAAAAAAGGGAAGAAGGTGGTGGTAACGCCAGAAATAGAGTTCAATATTGAGCGCTGCATGAGAAGTTTGCAAGAAGAGCCAGTGCTGGCGTTCCCGGATTTTTCCAAGGGATTCACTATCACGACTGATGCAAGCGAGTACGCGTTGGGGGCAGTGTTGTCACAAGATCAAGCCGATGGAGAACGCCCGATCGCTTATGCTAGCAGACGCCTCACAAATACCGAAACTCGCTATAGTGCTTTGGAACGGGAATTGTTAGGGATAGTGTGGGCCATCGACCACATTAGGCCGTACGTGTTTGGCAGAAAATTTACAGTCCACACAGACTATAGACCCTTACAGTGGGTGGGCACCCTAAAGGAGTCTTCAGCAAGAGTTACTAGGTGGAAAGAGTTCCTCAGCCAATATAACTTTGACATAGCGTACAAGCCGGGGAAAGAAAATGTGGTTGCGGACTGGCTCTCCCGTGCTCTCATCATCAACGCATTGGAGGAAGAAACCGGAGAGCCATCTAGGGACCCCTCACAATTTATCAGAGATTGGACGCCACAGGGAGAAGGCGATCAAGTGGTGCTAGAGGAAGAAGCCACGGAAGAGGACAGCTCAGCGGACGAAAGGGCGACCCATATGGAGGAGTTAGAGGAAATAATTAATTATAAACGCCGGCAGATCATCTGGAAGACCCGAATGGCGGGACCGATTAAGTTCGAGAACAACGTGTTTGGAAAAAGTAACATCACCACGCTCTGGTCGCAACCGGGGATCGGGGAGGATTAGATTTGCCGCACACTTAAAGAAGTTTCCAAGCCAGGGAAAATTCATCACCTGTATGTCGGCAATGAGACAGTATGGGAGAAAATTAAAAGACTATGGCGAGAAGAAAAAATAGGAGTGGACAGATCGTTCGTCCGCTGTACCCTGATGGTCGAAGTATTGAAGGATGTTGAGCGCCAGCGCGAAGTGACAGTGGCGTATCATCAGGGCAAAACCAACCATCGAGGAATCAATGAAACCTTCCAGGCACTCAAGCGGAGATATTTCTGGTGGAGTATGAGGAAAACCATTCAAGAAGTCATTGATAACTGTGATATCTGCCTCACCACGAAGTATGATCGGAACCCTCCTCAAGCGGTACAAGAAGAGACACCTACCTCGGAGGAACCTCTGACAGATTTGCAGGTCGATACTTTCACCTGGAGGAGTTACAAATGGGTGACGATACTAGATATGTTTAGTAAGGTCACCATGGCGTATCTTGTCGAACAGCGGTCATCGGAAGCGGTTTTAGAGTCCATACGGACGTGGTTCCAATTTTATGGGATCCCACAACGAATAGCATCCGATGGAGATAAGGAATTCGACAATGCCCTCATACACGCGGAAACTAAGACCCTTGAAATAGCTTGGCACCTCAATACTCCGGGGCACGCAAAGAGCAGAGGAGGTATTGAACGGCTCCATAGTACGTTGAGCGACCATTTGCGTGTTTATCAAATGGACAAGGGCCTAGAGCCGGACTTGGCAATGAAAAAGGCGGTCGCGGCGTATAATCATTCCATCCACTCTGTCACGGGATTCGCGCCATTCGAAATCCTCTTCGGTCTTCGGGACCGCCCTAGGGATTGGTCGGGGACTGTGGCGAACAGAGAACATTTGGATCGAGCGGTAGCCAACCACATATCACTGGTGAAACGGTGGGACAAAGTCAGGCGGAGTATCGAGTCGGAGAAAAGTCGCAGGGTTGCGAAGCATAATCTGGGAGTAAGGGATATTAGCGGCGATATTAAAATAGGACTGATCGTATACAGGAGGAAAGTATCGAACAGGGAAAGGAGCTGGAACGGTACGAGGGGCCCTTCCGGGTGATCACTACCCGGGAACATAACGTGGTCACTATCCAGAGCGTCAAAGACCCTAAAAAGCGAAGGACGGTCCATATCGAACAATTGAGGCTCCCATTGGCCAACTTATATATATATATATATATATATATATATATATATATATATAATATATATATATATATTGCTTCTATTCTTTATTCTGTATCAACGAATCCTGTAACTTGGATCGATTAACCTCCTAGGTAAAAATATAGCATATTAGGGCAGAAGATAATGAAGAAAGACTGTTACTTTTACCATCCCTTCTCTGACAAAAATTTGCCATTTTAATATATTTCAGTACTGATTTTGGACTAAAAGTGTCTAACTTGGATCCTTACACAAGACTGTAACGACAGGAAATTCTTCGCACATACCGATCACTACAAAAATTAATTGAGAAACGATCTAAACTTCCAACTACAAAAAGCTTATTTACGTAAGTATTATCGAACCTTTCTGGACATATCTAATAGAGCTTTGGTAGTCTACTGAACCATCTAATGTCTCTGGCACTAAATCCTTACAATCCAAAATCCTTCGTAACATCCTGAATGCTCTTAAGTTTATCACAAATAAAATTATCCACATGGGGTCACTTCTAGTGAAGTGCAAGCATAATAGGCTTCTTTGCCCAAAGTCGTGGGTTCAAACCTGCAGATGGCTCCAGGATTTCTTAATGGGGATAGAAAATCCTGAGTTATGCCGTACGTATAGGGGGCGTAAAAAGGTGATGCTGTGCCACTGCGACGTCAGGTACTCGTTAAAGATCTCTATCTTAATTAAACCAGGATAGGCAACATTCAGGACTCCCACTGTAGCATCGTCCGATCAACCACAGTAGCAAAAAGCGTTTATACTGCACCTGTTTTGGCGGATGAAACGGTAAGCGGGTTCCTAGAGTCCTTATAATATAACGCAGTGTCCTTCGCTTACCGCTTCAGCCACCAAAACGCAGGCAGTATAAATGCGTCCTAACGTATCATTCCTATATATTTCTGATTAACCTCCAAGGAGATTGAAAAGAAGATGGCCTTGGTATCTTTGCCTGAAACCCTCTTTTTTTTTAGATATTAAGTAACCATTCTATAACTTATAAATAGAATTGTTGATATATTATATTAAAAATTACCTAGACCATGAGCAATTATTGCTTTACATTGTTTTTGTTCTAAGGGGACTTGTTCCTAGAATAAAGTTTTTCATATCCATTTTTTTTAACTTACTAGTTGAATTTATTTGATACAGTTTAAAGTTCAATAAATACAAAATACCATTTCCAACCTTTATCTAGTGTGCCTTTTTAGTATCTTCCATGTTTAAACTTGGACAGACCTTCATAGGTATTAATGTGACATTAAAGTTTAAAAAGTTCATTAAGAGGAATATGTTTTAGGTCCTGAGGACAAGAGAAACAACGAAGAGCAAACTGGATATAGAGAATGAAGAGGAGGTGGATATAAGGCTCTCACGAAGACCATTATAGCAAACACAGGCCTCGCTCCAGGTGGCAAGGTGATGTGGCATCCCATCTCCCACCAAGTGGAAGGGAATCACGACCAACTTAGTGTTTTGCGGTGAACCCAGCTCAAGAATAAGGCAATTTGAGGTTTAATAGTTTTTGCGAAAACATGTTATGATGAATGAATTATGATGATATTATGTAATCATCAAAGAAGAATATTTAGTATGATAACATCATAAAGACGATGTATATGAACACATAGAGTTTAAGCCGTTAAAAAAAGTATAAACTGTTTAAAAAAAAAATTAAAAAAACACTCTTGCCTTATTCCTATAATTTAGTTGTATTTCTTTATTTCTTTTATTTTATTTTTTTTTTAGATAGATATATAAATAAAAATTAATTTTGTTTCTTATGAACTCTCTATGTTCCTACTACACCTCCAAAGTAAACCATAATCTTTACTACTCATATATAGTTTCTCTGTCTGCTGGTGTACCATAAGGCATTATCTCAGGCATAATCCTTAATCTTACGCAGATGACTCGTGTTATCCGTAAATAACGACCCAACTATTGCTTTCCAAACCTTTCAGGCCCAATTATTTTCCATTAAAGAATAATGTCAAAAGTGGATAATTAAAATTAATCCAATTAAATCCTATCAAATTACCTTTACCCTTTGTCACAATCATATGACTGCCTGATACACTGTATCGTTTAGAAATACTTATCTATTCTGTTGTATAGACCAGGCACCTAGGGCTCTTTATGTACCAGTAAGACAAACGTCTTACTTCGAATCCTGACACTAAAATAAAACTCTGAACTCCTGGATTTTACAAAACCAATATCAGTCAAGTACGGACAAACTAACGAACGTCTTGATGCGTTTCTCGCTGCCTCGCTCTTTTTCGATCTTGGAAATCTGGGAACTAAAACCAAGTATTTAAAATTATACTAAACAACGGGCTCTGATGACAGCAGTTTTGCCCCCTCAATCAAATCAGCTCTAACAAACTAAAGTGAAACGACAAGATACTAAACGGAAAGAAACAACAACATATACTAGACAGACACTAAAAACGTTCACCTACTAAAAAAAAAAATTTACATTAACATGACTAGGCTTCTTTGGATAAATGGGATTGAGGGGGAATACTATAAAAAATTAAAATAAAAAAAAACAATTATTACACAAATGGTTTTTTTATTTTCAAATTTTAGGGTATAACTGTATCTATAGTTGTTTTAGGCAATTAACTAATATGAAAAAACAATAAATAATTCCTTGTGGATGTAATTAGTTGACCGTTAGAATTACTGGATGGAATTAGTCCGGGTGGCGGTCATAAATGAAACAACTAAATAGTTTCAACTATTTAGTTATTTCATTTAATGACCGCCACCCGGACTAAGTCCTTCCAATAAATAATTCCAATGAATAACACCACGACTAAGTTTAAAACGCTATTATCTGCTAGTTCTGAACCAATTTCAATGATTCTTTTTTCATTTTGGAGGAAATTTAGTTCTATGTGAAATAACACTAAATTTTGTTTGGTATTGTATTTACTTTCAGGAAAAAGGGTTATTCGTATATACAGGCAATATTTCAATTTCTTTTTTTTTTATTTTTTATCGTCCTTTACTGATTCTAAAACTTTATACATATTTATCTCTATCTTAAAAAAAAAAAAAAAAAAAACTGAGTTATGGGCAATCTAATTTTTTTCTTTTCTTTTTTCTCTATTTATAACCATTCGCGGTTTTTTAGTTAAAAAACACTAATAATTTTTTTTCTCTTTCTTAAAAAATAACTGAGTAATTGAATTGATCACTTTTGATCGGCCGCCATTTTTAAACAACCGGCTGATATCAACGTCTAGGTGTTAAGATCATCGTTGCATGAACTAGTATTTTTGTAGCGAATTTCAAAAAGGATGGTCCAATAGCTTCAGAGAAATGCCGCGGGCCGCTGACTACCGGAATTTTTTTTATTCGTTATTCGGGTTCTATGCAGCTTGAAATGGAAGCCCTAAAATTTATCGAAAATAATATACTAAAAATAATTGACAGTGGTGGGACAATAGTTTACTGGCAACAACGCTCATTGATAACTGTAAAAGATGTTTGGCAAGCTTTTAATAATACAGCTGACACTAATAAATGAACATACGTTGTCAGCTCTCAATTGTTTACAAACATGACGAATCTGGATTACTAGTTCTGTAGGTTTCAAAGGTATATTTTTTTTTCGTCAAATTGTTAATTGAGATTCAATTGTAACTGAGAGTAATATAAAATATTGATTGAGACGTTGATTCCCAAAAGGTACTTTATCCATTTTAGGAAAAATTTTACAGGAAGCGCTGAACTCTCTTTCTTACTATATTACTAACCCAACTTATCCCATTCCTTCCGCATTAAAATATAGATTTTTTTTTTACTACGTTAATAAAACTATACCAAAGTTATGGAATAATATGTTTTAGTATGATTTAGATCGAAACTAAGTAAATTAGTACCTATGGAAAAGAACTGCGTTTTTAAAACGTGTCTTTAAAGGACTTGAGTGTTCATTAGATAAAATAAAACAGAAGATTTTGATAAAACTAAAAGATTATAATACAAATATATCAAAATATCAATTTCGTAAAAAAAATGTCCTTTAGTACATTAGACGTGTAGTAGACGTGGCCTAACATAACACTCATCAGTCCAAGATCGTGGATTCAAAACTGGCATATTGCGCTAGGATTTTTAGTCCTTCGGAGGGGACATAAAAAGGCGGCCCCGAGTTTATGCGATGTCAGTTACATCTTAAAGATGCCTATACGAAACATGTAGAACTCTCACATTAGCATCATACGATTAGACAAAGTAGCATAAAAGTGACTTAAAACGAATAACCAAACAATAAACTATTAGTTGTGTACACATCCATGAGTATATTATACTTATGCTTTACAAAATTTCATTTGTATTAACTTATAAAACTCGAGAAAACAATAATGATACTATGAATCCAATCAGAACAAAAAATAATTGCGATCGAGTCTGGAAATGTGCTTACATCAGTTTTGTGAGATCGGCGCTCTTGTCTTCTTTGTACAACACACAATGATGGTTTTCACATCTGGAATCTACTCCAAAATTCAATTCAACTGTGTAAGAGTTGAAGACATAACTCCACTTATTGTCCTCGGCACAATAACTTCATGATGTAGGTAACACCTGATAGGTTTTGCTATAGTGTTTCAGTTCAATGCTCAACGTTTCAACAAACTTCTTATAAAACAGTAGTTCATCTTTTAAAGAGACAGTAGAAGAACTTGTATGGTTCCATAACTATAAAGTTCTTCTACTGTTATAATTAATATAATATATACCATTATATTATAACCGTAAGAGGCGTCTTTGGACTTATAGGGTACTAGCTGTACCACGCGGCTTTGCACGGGACTATTTAATTTTTTTTTTTTTAATTGTTGCGAATTAAGAAAGTTTTTTATAATAACTGTGTTAGGTGGGGTTATACAATATAAATATACCTGAGATAGCAGCGAGTTAAACTTTTAACTATGTCTATGTACGACAAATAAATGATTATTTTGATTGTCAGATATTAATTTTATTCAGTTTAATCTACAATAACGTACTAGTAGCAAGTAGCCATACCTGTGATTATCTAATACTGACATTTTTGCTTCAAAACATTATCATTCTATACCAACGTAACTTCTATGTAACATAAATGCGTATTTTTTCCACTCGGGGGTGTACCCTTCCAACTGAATAATCGCATTTTTTTTTAGGACTCAGAATTAGTTTCTATTATTTTTTTAAAACTTAAACCTTTTTCAGCCTATTGATCATTTTAAAAACCAACAACAATGAAACATATGGGTTGGATAGAAACCTAAACACGAAGCATGGCTAAGAAACGAATTATACCTAAATATATTTGTTATAAATATTTTAGCATCTTGCTATTACTGATCAGATTAAGACGGTTTTGCTTCTATGTTGTTAGAAATTTGATTGTCATTCAAATGAGTACTTATAGGTTTTGAGGATGCGTATAGTTTTTGAGTTATTCGAAAACCAATTTTGTTTTACGTTTTAGAATTTGTTTTTTTAAATCACTTAGAGAACGAATTTTCCCAAACCCAGCCTTATTGCACATCTAGACGGTAAGACGAGCCTCCAGGAGAAATTTCAACTTTACAACCATGTAAGTTTTTGAGAAACTGCGATGACCAGAAAATCGAGTGAAGTGGGACATTCTTTTATAAATATAGATAATAGGAATAGTTATAATAGTCATGATAGTCGAAACAGCTGGAATATATTTAAAAAATAAAACTGATCAATAGCTTAATAAAGCAAATTTTATTTTACACTGATATGGCGAGTTTAATCGAAATCGTTCGAGCCGCTTTTGAGTAATCGTAAAAAGGTGCTGAATGAATGGCATAAAATAGCACTTCTAGTCATCATAATTTGATGAAAAAGTTTTTGAAACATCCCCAGAACTGTCTTAAACATGAAATTTCAGTTTTGTTCGTATATTTGTTTTCTTATTTGACTTAAATAGAACAGATTACCTTAAAAGTAAACTTCTGTTGAAAAACTGGAATTCAAAAATTTTCACAATCGCAATACTTTCCCTTACTATATATTTCATATTTAGAAAAGTGAAAGTAAAAAAACTGTACAAGAATTAATCTTTTTGTTTTTATTGGACTATCTTGGATCAATTAATACAAGCATTATAATTAAAAGGGTCCCTTTGACAAGAAGGAGCCGAGGAGGAGATAGTCTAGTAAGGGTACAAAAGGCTATAACCAATTCAAGCTCAGGAGGCTTACCTGCCATCGTCGGGTGATAAAAAGTTGCCTATCTCCAATACGATAAGATAAGACAAAGTGATGAATATTACGAACAAAGTCGAAAATGAACAGGTGATCAGATCCCAGTATAAAAAAGAACACAACCAGGTTAAGGTTAACTATTAAAAAAAGTCGAACATGGGAGTCCCTTATGCGACTGTGGTCTAGCAGAGGAAACCACAGAACACATCCTACAGGCAAAGGCTCAACTGACGAGGTATCAGCCTTACTTAAGTATTTGCCTATACCAGCTGATAAATTTTAAAACTTAAGTGGACCTAAGACGATCCACAGATAACCTTGCCATAAATGAGGGTACATTCAAAAGCGTGCTTATCTTTGAAAGAAAGAGTTGAAGATAAGATTCTTCCTTAACTTAATAGATAAGACAATATTTATTTGTTAAGAAAACTGAACATACGTTCAATGAAATATACAATATGTATTTCCATGCAATAAATAAATGTGTAAATATCATATTATAATATTATTAGAGCTTGTTACATGATCAGTCTGTCTCTTGGCCACCTCCTGCGTGGTCGTCGGGGTGGGCTGTAAGGATTGCTGAGGCATTGTAATGTTTTTATTAGTGAGTTAGTGTTGTTTGTTGGACTTTGGCAGGAGTAAATGTATTGTTCTGAAATAGTTTGAATTTTCAAGTCTATGTATAACGTCATTTGTCGCGCAGAACGGTGCGTCTATTCTTTTAAGTAGCACTTTCGACTGTTAAAACAGTATTACTTGGATGATTGATGGATTAGTGGAATTCAACAGTTTTATCTCACAGGCCTAAATCCAGATTGGATTTAGCAAAATTTAATATAGAGCTATTTGTTTGGTTAACAATAATTTGTAACGTCTGTAAAGTAATCTACATATTCACATAGTAAAGTAATCTAAAAAAACGAATCGTCTGTTAAGTTCATTACGTTTAAGTCGAATGTCCTCCCAAGAAAGTGTTTTGCTCAACTGAATTCCTAAATATCCAATTTCATGGAATGTAGGATTTGTACTAAAAAAAATAATTTAACGTCAATTTATTCTGCTCTGGCTAGTCGAACGATGCCACACTTGGAGTACTAGATTTTGCCTATCCAGGTTCGGAACCACCATTTATATCTCCTTCGAAGGACTGTGAATCTAGCTAAAAGAAAGGGAAGAAATAAGTTGGTTTGGATGGTGATGTGTCGAAGAATGAAACGTGTTATGTTTGTCGTAAATGTAAGAATTTACAATTGGAATGTTTGTGTCATTGTGGATCGTGTGATCCGAAACATACCATGGTGCGTGAACAATTTTTCGTAAAAGTTTGGACTGAGTTGTGAGTATTTTGTTTGTGTGTACGTGTTTTGCAGAACCCCAAAGTTCTGCTCCGTATGTTCAGATTCGTGTATATAAGTCGCTTGCTTCGTAAATTTAGTGATGATCTGTAATCCAATAGATGTGAAAGTTGTTTGCAACGTCTTGTTAATTCTTGTCGCTTTAATTTTTAATGTATATTCAATGTTAGTCTTTTATCCAGATATAGTCCGAGGTATCGGAATTTCATTAATTTTGATATAATTTTAAAAGTTATAATGTTAAAAAAAGTACAAAGTTGTACATAAATGTTAAAAGAGCTAATTTATACTAAACCAATCTTATATAAACTCTGTAAATTTGTTAATTTCAAAATCATGTACGCATTACAATGTCAGACAATATGTTTAACTGTTATTAACTAACGATTTGGTACAAAGAAAAGAAAAGATAACTTGTATTGATGTAAATATCAATAAATATGTTTAAAAAAAAAAAAAAAAAAAAATCTATTTTAAAGAAATTTACAATTGTATTATATAATAAATCACATTAAGTAAGTTTGTTAATTAATCACGTGGGCATTGATAAAGACATGTGAAGGAACTACCCAATGGTAGGTAGTAGCACTTCAGTGTTTATTTAATGTAGTAGGTCGCGAGACCATCGTCTAAAAATAAATTAAACCTTATGAAGGTGTATGATTAACTGCTGATGTATTCACAGAAAGACCAATCAAGAGTCAGTCTTGATATGCTTTTACACATATATATATATATATATATATATATATATATATATATATATATATATATATATATATATATATATATATATTTTTTTTTTTTTTTTTTTAATTTTATTTTTTTTTTTTTAATATTACTAAAATAAATGGAAGGAGAAGACTTATGGTTAAGAGTGAATACCACATAAACACTCATGGACTCATTCATTTTAATTTTCCATCTAGTAAGCCAAGCAGCAATTTCATATAGTTGGTTTCGAAGAGTAAATGTCACTAGAAAAGAATTGAGGCGTTGATTTCCAAAAGGTACTATATCCATTCTGGGGAATTTTACAGGAAGCGCGAAAATCTCTCATTACTATATTATTAAACCAGCTAATTTGATTCTTTCCGCATTAAAATCTAGAATTATTTCTTTACTATATTAATAAAACCATATTAAAGTTATGAAATGAAATGTTCTGATTTGGCTTAAGACCTGATACAGCAACCTTATTGAGCAATGACGAAAATAATATAAAATTATTGCTAAACTTTCTTAAGGCCCAACAGCTGTTATGTAAAATATAGGGATTCTGTAGTAAACAATATAGGAAAATAATCTTGGTGGGACTAACTTTTTTTTTTTTTTTTTTTTTTTTGAGTTTAGATAGAAATAAAATAAAATAAACAAATGAAATAAAGGCGTTGATGACCCTCGGGTTTTACGCCTCAAAAACCAAACCAACAACAACATGAAATGTTCTGTTATGATTTAGAATGAAACTAAATGTGTAATAAGTATCTTAAGAAATTAATAGCATTTCTAAATCAGGTTATTAAAGAACATGAGTTTTCATTAGATACAATCAAATTTAAGATTTAGATAAAACTAAATGAGGAGAATATAAATATGTAAAAAAATCAATTTCGTAAAAAATGTCCTTTAGTACCTTTTGGAAATCAACGTCTCAATTGTACAAATAATGATAATATGATTAACAATATGATGATGATAAGCATAAAAACAGAACTTTATACTTTAATATAGAAGTAAAAAAAAAAAAATATATATATATATATATATATATATATATATATATATTATATATATATATATATAAACGTACCATTACTGAGCCATGTCCAAGAATAAACTATTTTATTTTAAATGTTATCATTGTCACTACATTAAAAAAATTTTCATTATCACATTAATATGTATCTCTTTTGTTCTGATGTTTGTAGCCCTGATGATGGCTAACAAGCTTGAGCAGAAACGTCGGCAAAATTAGAATATTAAAAAAAAGATTGACTCCTGATTATTTCCACCTATAATGTTAAATAATATTGGTCTTTTAACACTGCCATGAGGTACAACTGCTTTAATTTTCTTATTGGTAGAGAATTCAACCCCTACTTTCACGGAAAAATAACATCAAAACTATAATGGTAGTTATAAATTTTCTAATACATGATGAACTAAAATTTGCAACGAAGATCAACTAAACTATCGTATTCCTGCCGAAACCAATACTCGCGATAAAAAATCCTTAATATTTCTTAATTTGTCAACAATAAAATTATTTATTAGAACCTGAATATCCCATTAGTAATAAGACACAGGCAGAAAAAGATATACCCTTTTCAATTCCTAACTCTCCACTCACAGAAACCCACATGTCCGTGACCTTTCAACCCCAAATAGTTACTAAAATTCTTCGAGACGACTTAAAAAAACACTGACCAAGGGAACCTTCAAACTTAAATTATGTTTTCAAACTGTTATTACCAAATCGCATACTTATCTATTGTATTATATCAAAACAGTTGAAAAGCTAAATCAATAAATTTCACAATACTGTTAAAGTAGAGAGCTGATACTTCCGAGATTAATCAATTATTAAATAAATCAATAAAAAAAAAATGGGGAAAATATCGTGAAATAAAAAACACGTTTTATAACGAAGCTTAGAGGCTTAATAAGTCCCAAAATGTTTAATTTTTTTCATTCAACCAGACTTTTATGCTACTGAGTATCCTATTTAATTAGAATAGGAATCTTTAACGAGTATCTGACATCGTAAAGGCTCAATTATTTTTTACTCACTTTAAAAATAACCAGAGCCCGATTTGAACCCGGAAACTTGGGCGTAGAAGGCTGTTACGCTAGCCACTACACCAACTGACCCCCGAAATGTTTTTTAAATTTTAACCAAAAGTAATATTTTTTTTTTATCTTTTCGAACATGAAAAGGGTATTCAGAAAAATAGACAAAACAATATGATTAGCTTTGACTAGACTTCTCCTTTACGAAAAAGCGTAACATAAGTTTATCAACCATAATTATAGGCGCGGCTTGACTACTGAAAGACTAGACTACTACGAGTATGAACCTGGCTGTAACAGATTAATTATTTATACTATTTCAGTCGTGAGCTGACCTTGAGATAAGGAGACCCTCCTTAGGCTCACCTATAAGGGAAAAACCCAGGTGCCTGCGCGTAATCTTGACCTAATCACCTCCTTGCACAGTCGTTGGCCAATAAACAGTACGGATCTCTATATTTGCAGAGAGAAAGGGATTTTTCATTTTTTGAGGTACAATTTTTTTCAAATATAAGCAAAGGTTTGAAAGTCGAACTCCTTTTTAAATTTTTTTATTCCCAAGTAAAAGTTTTCTATTTTGTTAGTTTTGAGATTGTCTGCCCATTGGCAGAACTCCTGTAAGTAATCTAAACTAGAAGGTCTCGAGGCCATCTTTTTTTTCCAAAGTACCATTAATTTTATAGATTTGAAAAAATTAATCAAATCATCTTGTTAGATTTTCACATTGTCGAAAAAAATTGGTAAATATATAGGTTGAACGAATTCGAAATCAAACTAAATGAGAAAAGAGCAAAAATATTAAATATAATATTAATTTATGTATAATATACCGTTGGAAAGCAAAATATTATATAAAAAATAATATCTTTATATAAAGCTGTGGAAGGTAATGTAAGTGGTGAACAAGGCATTATTAAGTGATTATTGTACATTATTTTATACTGTTATATTATTAAAAAAAATTTCAAGTCTAACTTTGTTTATAGTGCTTAGATTGATTTAAACAACTGAGCTAAGTGAAAGTTGTGTGTTATCCGCACCAGTTTTTTTTTTTTTTTTTTTTTTTTGGTCGTTACTTTTTTCTTTAATTAATTGATTTTTAATTTATATTTGAATATGGATCATGAAACTCCGACCATTTCTGGAGTTCTTTAATTTAAATAAATTAAAACGAAATGTTCAGTGTATTAAAATAAAATAAATATAATTTGTAGAGTATTAAACAGGTGAGTAGACATTAAATTATATTAAGATATACCTGTCCACTATAAAAGTGTGTAAGAAGTGTAGGAAGAAATAATACCTTGAAAGGCCTTCAGCTGTAAGATAGCAAGAAAATAAACCTTTCCATAAACATATGGCCGACGAAGTCACCACAAAAGGTAGAGACTTGGACAACTCAACCGTGGTCTTCAATGTCTTTTCAACCTTATCGTCGTCCATAAGAAAAGAAAATAAGTCTATCGAAGACCCTTGGTAAATATTTATGACGAAGAGGGTACGTTAAAGTCGCCGGTGGTAAGGTTGGCCAGCCCGGCACGAGGGAGGAACCTGATTGGTCGCATGGAAAGGGGTGGGGGTTCGACTCCCTGCCGGCACCTCCGCTCTTCGGTCAGTCAGTCGTATCTGTGTGAGTGTGTTGTGACTAGAGGATACCCGTCATCTCTAACTGAAGAAGGTAACACATCAATCCATATATAGTAGTTGTAATCTTCGGTGATATAATAGTTGAAATAGTTTGAAGTGCATCCGTATGCAAATCAATATATAAATGGATAGCATCATGCATTGTCATAGGTTGTCCAGAAAATATCTATAAATATTTATTTAATTTGAAAAAAGCATAAATCCATCAAGAAAAATGAATCAATTTATATTAGCTGTTTACTTTGCGGAAAGATTTTTTTTTTTCCAAAGAGAAAAAAATATAAATATATATATATATATATATATTATTAGAATATCATATATACATATATATATATATATATATATATATATATATATATATATATATATATAAAATATTCAAAGGATCTTGGGGTTCAGTCAATTAATATACAACTGTGGTCAGGCTGCGTTTCAATAATTTATTATTTTCATATTCATGCCCTAACAGTGAAAAAAAAAAAGGATATTATTTAAACTTACATACAATAATTATTACATGCCATTAATGTTAATTAGAAATTTATTATTTTTTTTTTACTAAATTTAAGAATACAGCGAGTAAATAACTACTCTATATTCACTCACTGTGTATTCATTGCATTTTTAAATTTAATTTAAAATACGTTATGATAATGAAAACAATAAATTCTCGAAACATCGTCCAACGCAGAAGTATATTTATTGTCTGAACCTGGAGCATAAATTATCAACAGTCGAGAACTAACTACTAAATATATTTAGTAACTTCTACTCGAATAAATTAATCAAACAATATTTATGGAAATATCACATTTTTATATTTTTTTAAATTTTCTAATATTTACTTCTTCTGATTTAAAACAATATTCTTACGGTGACGAAATACTTTTACAATTTTATGGTCATATTAGTCAAAGTCGTTCTTAAAAATGGAGATTTAGTTAATATGAATTCTTAATAATTATATTATATCCTTTAAACCGAATCGTAATAGTTTTTTAAATCTAAATCTCAGCTTGTACTATAGACAGCCACCGAAGAACTAGCTCAGACCAAAGACCACCCACTCTTACTGTGCAGTGAACTGATCTTACTACTTATCCTGATCGCTCTTTTATATATGTAAACTTAATAATAATAATAAAATAAAACTAAAATATAATGTTATATACAATTGTTCCTAAATAAATAAAATCGACTTCTTTTTTTAAAATTATTATGTTAGTTTTGTTGACAGGTTGCATTTTTTTATTTTTTTCTTGTGTTTAGCTATTTATTCATTAACATGAATTTTTGGTAAAAAATTATAATTATTATTGTAACTATATTAATGTTTCTACATAATATAATTCCTATGAAAAATGTAGAAACTGAACTAAATCTAAACAGTGAAGATATCGAGACATTATTACCTTTCTTTTTTTTAATTTACTTAAATTTTTTTTTTTAATTATATTAATTTTATTGCAACCTTCACAATATAACGTGCATTATTGCGTTTAAAAAAAAATCATAATTTATTCTAATTAAAACGCTTCTATAATTATTCAACGAGCAGTCGGTTCATTAACATCCGAGAATGAGAGAACCAGCTGTAATTTGCTTTTCGATGACTAAGAAAACAAAATTCGATCATTTGCATCACAGGCAGAAACAAAATTAAAAAAGCAATTTTAAAGGCTAATTTGCCGTTCTCAGAATGAGCTTAAACTGCCTTCCAAATAATACTTACCTCTCACCATATTATGAATATTTTATTACATATTAAAATAGAACAGTTATATACAATATATATAACTTTAAACTTAATGAACTTGGGTGGGGAAAAATATATGTTTAGAAAATTCATATAAAATACAATTCAGAAAACAATAAATTAAAGTTTTAAATATATTGATGATTAATTATTAATTATTTTTAAATGGAATCAATATTTGAACGTTAGAAGGTTCAAGAGGAAAATCGTCCGTGTTGTGGTCAAGAAAAACAAAACAATGAAATTGTCTTAAAATATTTATTCCTTTGCCAATAATTATTTGTGATCCATAGTTTAAGACTAATTTATCTAATTTCTATTTCCTTTCTGGATTAATTAATTTTGTACTATTGGTTAGATTCACATTGTGTGAAACTGGAGCATCGTGAATCGAGGTTAACAGCTGTAATTCACACCAAGGGACAGATAAAAGACTTTTTTAGTTTAGCTAAAGTCGTAATGTTTTATTACCAAAAAATAAATAGGAAAGAAATAAAATTTCGCAAGCACAAGGAATGTCCTCGCATAGCACATTACAACGCACCGTAACAAGAGAATAGACGTAACGATCAGCTGCTGTAATAGGGCAGCGATCTTTTTTAGTCAAGTAATTGCAGATTTAATGCTATTTAACTTTCTAACAATGACAATAATAATAACAATTTTACATGAGTTGACCACACTAATAAGTAGTTTCTTTTTCCCTTTCTATGGAAAAAAAAAAAAAAATGTTAATTTCTCCTGTCTGCAAAAAAACAATAGATCATAAACATGCATATCTACATTCTTCTGCTTTTTGTTTAAGTTTTTTTTATTCAAAGATATTAATTACTTAAATTAAGTATTTTTTAAATTTATTTATTGTTAATTTACAACTGTATTATACCACACGATGAGTAAATATGCAGAGTGAAGAAAAGTCGTGAAAATTTCTTTAGAAAGAAGTAGCTTTTCACTATTGTAAAACAGTAGGTCCCGAGGCTACCTTCTTTTCAATCGCCTCAGAGGATTATCAGGAATTAAGAATGAAAAGAGGTGTACCTATCACGGGCAAGAACTGTAATAAACGGGATGTTGCGGTCATTACGGAGGAGTTGACTGTGTCAAAATACCGAGCATTCAGGATTTTGCTTAGAATTAAAAATTTTTTTTTTTTTTTTAAATTCTTTTATTGAAATTTACAACTGTACAATTTAAATAGTACAATAAGTAAATGTGCTAAAAACAGACAATTGGCTTGAAAAAGACATGAGAAGAATCTACCCAGAGGTAGCTCTTTAATGTTTATTTGTTTAGCAGATCTCGAGACCACCGTCTTTTCAGACGCATCGGAGGATTATCGGGAATATATGTCGATGAGAGGATAGGGACAAGCGGGTTTGTATGGGGGGGTAATTTGGAATAAAAGGAAATGTATCTTTTTTGAGCGATTTCTGTAACTAGTGGGATATTCACGTCTTTTTATTCAAACCAATATAGCTCTTAAATAGTAGGCTATACTGACAAATGTAATATAACGAAAAATTATTATCCATTAAATGTTTAGCTAAGAAACTATCCTCGCAGTACCTACTGAGCTAGAACGTGTCAAAAAAGCCTCAATAGTCAAAAAATGCAGGCAAAACGTGACTTTTTTTTTTATTTATGCTAACACAGCTCCTAAAACGGTAGGTTTTAAGGTCAAATAAATTATTTTCCATTAAATATTTGAACAAAAAAATTATTGCTAATGTTCGATCTGAGCAGTAACCACGCAGAGCGTATCAAAAAGATATATTTTTGTGAATGAAGAAAGTTAAAAAAAAAAGTAACTTTTGTTCATTTAAATCAATAAAGCTCCTGAGCAGTGTCTCCTATCGTAAAATGTTAATAACAAAACATATTTTCAATTAAATTCCTGTTCCGGAAATGTTCGATCCACATACAAAGCTAGAGAGCTTCAAATAATACACACTTAAAAAATGTAGGTATGACGTCTTTTTTTTTTTTTTTTTTTCTTTTTTTTTCTTTTCTTTTCAGCTAATATAGATAGTTCCTGAATTTAGATTCTAGATTAGTATTAATAGTAGATTCTACCGACAAATTTAATATAACAACAAATATTACCCATGAAATTTCTGATCGGGAAAGTTTCGTAAAATTTTCGATCAGCATCGAGTAGCACCAAGAGCGCGTGTCAAAAAGTTACAAAAACCTGACTTTTTTTAGTTTAAACCTAAAAGATAAGTTTTGGGGACAAATGTTATATTACAAAAAACATTCATCATTAAATTTCTGAATTCCAAAGAACCTTTCCGCAAATTTTCAATTTTAGCAACACCAACAGAAATGTCAAAATTTGCAACAAAAATACTGAACCTTCCTACGATGATCCTATCACCTTGGCTTTGATAATAGCCATTTAGTTTTCAAAAGGCGGCCGATTAGAAATGTTTTAATTCAATAATTCAGTTATTTTTGAAGATAGAGAAATTTTTTTATAGAATTGTCTAATCAGGTTTTCTTCCATTCTGTAAAAAGCGTTTAAAGGACTGATGCTACATTCGTCAGAAACACCATTTTTGAATCTTTTAGAATCGAAGTGCAGAAATTATTTGACAGCCTCTGGTATACCTGATGACTTTTGGGGTCACCCATAGCGTAGTGGCTAGCATAACAGCTTTCTATGCCTAAGGTCGCGGGTTCAAACCTGCGGGTGGCCCTAGGATTTTTTAATGAGAGTAAAAAATCCTTAGTTATGCCGTCCTTCGGAGGGGACGTTAAGAGGTGGTCCCGAGCCTGTGCGATGTCAGGTACTCGTTTAAGATTCCTATCCTAATAAAACCTGGATAGGCAAAGTTTAGGACTCCCACCGTAGCATTATCCGATTAGCCACGGTAGCATACAAGTGACGTTAAACGAAATAAACAAACAAACCTGATGACTTTTCGAGACTGGCTAGTAGGTAGGCACCTTTCAATAATAGTTCCATCAAAAAATGCAAACTAAATACCAGCACCTCCATACTCCATACTTAACCGCTTTAGAACCTTCGGTGTATATTCGAATGCTATTATTACATATTATTATATATAGCTCCTAAACGATAGATCTTCCCTACAAATGTTATATAACAGAAAATATTTTCTATTAAATTCCTGATATGAAGACTGTCGAGAAATGTTTATACAAGCAGCACCGAAACAGATTATTCAAATATTTACTTACTTAATCATGAAAACAAAAAAATGTAGGCCTACAGCCAAAAGACACATCTATATGAAAAAAAAAAAAAAAAAAAAAAAATAATGAGACTCCTTAAACAGATTCACTTTCACGTGCTAGCTGTTCCTAACCTTCCTCGCATTACCTCCGCGAAGAATAATCCTTGCAAAAGGTACAGCTATACAATGCTCCTTAATTTAGAGGCCTTATTTGCTGGTGCAATTTAGCAGGCCTATTGTAAGCAAGGGCTACGACCTTTCGCAGCTATTGTTGGGGTATACCAGCTCATGCGAGGAGTAAATTGGGAGGGATAGTCTTGCACAGTTTCCAATAGGAAGAGATGATACGGGATTATTGGTTTTGTATTGATTTATTTTACGTTTTACTTATCTATTCATGAATACGAGATAAATTTAGTTATATGTTACTAAAGTATTAAAATATTGGGTTGTGTCACAAGAAATGTCAGTTTTCAAGGTAAAGAATTTTTATTAAAAGAACGATATGAAAACAAGATAATTTTATTCGGAGTATTTACCTACTTTTTTTCTATACATTTTTCCCAACGTGACACCAACTTTTTTTTATCCTCGAACTGAAAAACTCTGAGCTTTGAAGTGAAACAAAGTCTGAAAACGTACTTTTCACTTGATCATCATTTTCAAAAAGTTTTCCTTTGATGAAAGTTGTCTAAATTCCTAAACAAGTGGTAATCTGTTGGAGACTAGTCGGGAGAATATGGTGGGTGCAGAAGAACTTCGTAGCCCAGTTCTTTCAATTTTTGCACGGTATGTTTCGAAGCATGGGGTCTTGCTGCCGCTCAGTGAGATCATGAGGTACCCATGTATCGAGCTTTTTTACTTTCCCAATACACTTTAAATGTCTGGAAACGGTAGATGCACTTGCATTTAGTTGTGCTGAGAGTCCTTTAACTGTTTGGTAGGGATTTCCTTCTATTGTATGTTTGAGGACATCGTTGTCTAATAAGGACGGAGGTCTTCCTCGGGGCAAGGTTTCTAAGTGGATATCCCCAGCTGAAAACTTAGCAACCCAACGGCGAATGGTCCGTTCATTAACACTCTCTTCCCCTAACGCCTTGCAAATATCTCTAGTGGCCTCAGCTGCTGAATGGCCGAGTTTAAACTTGTACAAAAATATTACTCGAAAATCGCATGTTTCCATGTTCATATTTGGAGGTATACTAAAAAGTGGGTAATTGATTGGGAAGATTATGTTTATAATACAAAGATAGATCATTAGTAACTGTTTACTTTAAATATGTTAACATTCGGAAGAAAACAACAGAGACCTGCAAAATCCTTTATTTATTTCAGAAACTATAAAAACGGACATTTCATGTGAAACAACCCAATAGAATCGTGGAAGACGTCAGCTACCAACGTTTCATGGATTCATCTAACACTAAAGTGTATACTTGTAATTTGAAATAATAGTATCTGACTCTTTTGCACGCCATAAGAGTAAAAATCGTCCTGTAAACCATAGAAAAAATAATATGGCGATAATAATTATATTATGTACGCAATAGAACAGTTCCACTTGCTGGAAACAAGATCGCGCCTATCCGACCTTCATATCCCATCCCATAGAACTAATAAAGCCTTTGATCGATACTTTCTTGCCCATTTACGGCATTCTGGAATTCCTTTCCTCCCAATATACGTCGTGCGTCTTCCTTTTCCATATTTAAATATTCATTTTCCAACATCAATCATCCCAAAATGACGCTTGATGATTTTAAATTATAAATTAGATTTTTGATACTCTAATAAAGTACTGAATATCTTGGCTTTGCGTTGTTCAAAATCAGTTTGTTTTTAATTTCTCATTCTATTGTGTTAATTGTTTTCATTTTATTTTTAAGATACTAAGTCCCATGATAAAATATTTTTCTATTCTATTCTAATAATATAGCTGTGGCCACAAGGTATAGATTTAAAACAAAAAAAAAAATTGCCTGACTTATTTTTGTTATCCAATAAAAAATTACAAGTCGTCTGCAATGTGAAGACTTTAGTTTGTGAATTCTTAGCAGTGTCCTTTTCAGTCAAAAACTCGAAGAGTCTTTTAGACAATCTTTTAGGTATCCACTTCACAGTGGCGGGGTGTACCCCAACAGAGCCATCATATCTCGGCTGAATTAACATAATACACAAGTATTCCGCCAGTGGTGGAAGTCGTACCAGGAACAGAACAGCAGATATTCATCCACTAAATCATCATTTTCGTCTTAAATAGAGTAGAAAAGAACGTTAAGATCTCAGAAGATTAAGAACCTTTGTAGAGATAAACAAAATATACGACTCCCACTGTATCATAATCCGTTTGCCGCAGTAGCGTAAAGTTGCATTAAATGAATAAACAAATACAGATAAATAATTTTAAATACCGATACTTTTTTTTAAAGATAAAAATAGTATTTTTTTTTTTTTTTTTTTTTTAAGAACGAAGTTTGTCGACAAGGTAATAAGCTAGTTTTAAGATTATATTTTAAATTTTAAAAGAGATATATGTAAGCATATTTTGGACTATAGAATCTAAGCATGAGCTTTAATTTTTTTCTTATTATTTTTTTTTTCATGATTTGATTTATATTGGTAGTACTACCAATATTAAAGAAAAAACTAATTAATGAACTATAAAAAGTATTAATTTTGGTTCTTCTTCATCTTTTTGGATCATTTAACTTAAATTTTCACTATTTTTTTTTTTTTCTATTTCGGTCTGAAAATTACAAACACCTTATTAGCATTGGCCTTACAATTTAAATGTAATTGTAAACTCAGGTTATTCAAATCGAAATTAGAGGAACCTAACCCCATGGGTTGAGGTCGAGATAAACGTTGCGTAAAGGCAATCTTTTATCAGACTTATAAACGAAGGATTGTCCCATAGGAACCGCTTGAAAATGTAAGCATTATCAGATAATAACATATAATAACCATATAGTCATGTATATTAATTTTAAAGGAAAGATAGTTTTCAATTGTAATTATAAAACAACCATAGTCCCTTTAAAACTTACATTGAGTTTCGAAAGAAAATAATTTGATTACGAAATAAAAAAAATGTAATTATCTCCAACATCACTAATTTATAGGTTTTTTCACTATCCATTAAGTTCTACAACTACCAACTTAAGCTTTCCAAGCTATATAACACTTTATTTCTGAAATTCTTCGTCGAAACCGGAAGATTTCGTCTTAGTTTCTAATAGTGTGGTATAAACTCTTTCATAGCTTTACCTATCCTTTTATACTATTAGTATAAAACGTGTGATAGTTCAACTTCAAGTAATTAAGAAGAAGAAATAATGAAAATTTGGGCTTTCAAGTTCAACTATTTCAATGTACATAATATCTCCCTGATATTAAATAGTATTTATTTATTCATTGAGCCGTACATTGAGAAAAAAAAAACTGTAATAATTAAACATTTTATTCACCGTATATATGTAAGATTACATATGATTGTGAGCAATATACACGAGAACGGAAACAATAAAGTCTTGCTAAAGAATGTTCCGCAGTAGAAATGTTGATACAAGCCCATGGATGTAGACATAACAACAAACACTCCAGTAAGCACACCCAGCACGTAGCCAGCAGGAAGAGTCGTGCTGTAGAGGTGGCAACTATAGTAAACAGTAAACAGGAGCAAAAAATCAATACACGCCACCTGTTCGAAGAGTCTAGTGTGAGACCTGTTGAAACGGGGACGATGAATGGTAGTGGTTAGGAGAGATTTAGTACAAAGGGGTAGTTGGTGTGAGGTGTGCATTGAAGGAGGTTGGTGTCCGATGTCTTGTAACAGTAGAACTGAATCTGACAATTGACAGAGGATTATCGTATGGGATTGGATTACAGTAGCACATAAAATAACATCATTAAATCGAAGTAGGATAAAATTCATTTAAAATATTCAAATAAAATATATATTAAAGTGTTATAAAAAGAAATTGGAACCTAAAATATCACCTTTTGGAGGGAAATTTCACCCCTTTCACTTCATTAATTTTGTTTGTTTGATCTTATGATGGATTGTAATTATTTTAGATTACGTATCACATTGAAATGTCGATGCCGGAATATTTAAAAGTACGCGCAAAAATTGCCTACAATGGATTCCAGGGCACTGTGGACTTTCGGGGAAAGAAATTGCAGCCCAACTGGCTAAAGAAGCAACATTGCTCCCCCAAATTAGCAGCAGCCCTAGGGTGGAGGAGAGCAAAACGATTAATAAAAGGCTCATAACCCAGAGGTGGTAAGCAAATCACCCGAATCATCGTACGCATAACGAATATTATAGAATAACAAGAAGAGAGAAGGTTGTATATAATATTTTGCCTCAGGACCGAACATAACTGCATGAAGTCGCACCTCTTAAAAAAATTGAGATAGTGTCGAGCCTCCTATGCGGATGTGGTCAAAATGAAGAAACCACAGAGCACATTCGGTAAAACAGCCAGTTGCAGGAGGACATACGGAGGCAGATATGGCCCCAACCAACAGCCCTTGGGACCAAGCTTTTCAGAAGTCTAGAGAACCTAAGAAGTATAACTGAAACTGAATTCATACTTTCACTTCCTGACATAGCCATATAGGGAAGAACGAAGTTGAAGAAATATTCTGAACTGTATGTCTATATGATCTTTTATCAGATGCCTCAAGAAGATTATCAGGAAATGAACATGAAGCAGTGATAAGATAGTGAAATGTCATGAAAGAAATTGTACCTGGTCCGGGACAAATCAGTAAAATATGTAACATTTTGAGTTTATTTGTGACGAAGTAAGGATCATTGAGGATTTTACGAAGGATTTTGGTATATAAGGATTGGATAAGGGAAGAATATGATGGTTAAGTAGAGTTCTGAAGCTCAAGGGAGGTTTAAGCGTTTGCCTGTTAAGTATTGAAGTAACCGAAAGCGGCGAGCAGTTTCAGTCTAGTGTGCGGATTCCATGTTAGACGTTTGTCAAGTAGGAATCCTAGATAGCGTTTCTTTTCAAATGGGACAAGTTTAATATTATTAGACGATACTCTAGAGCAGTATGTCACAGGTTTATGGCGAATGGTATAGGTTGCGACAAAGGATGGGATACAAGAAGAATTTGACGATTTAGTAGAGTCCTAAATCTGAACGCTGTAAGTTTTGATTTGCCTTATGACAGTCATGTAGATGAGTCATGAGCCTTTTGTTGTTGAGTGGAAGGTTACGGCGTTTGTATGGTGCGTGTTGAAGTAGCCGAAAGTGGCGAGTATTGAAGAATTTAGAATATTAAAATAAAATGTAGATTCACGTTCACGCCGGCTGTAGTCTGATCTGTAGGAAGGCGAACGAATTCACACCGCGTTCCGTAGATTATTACCTGTTTAGACCTGTATACGAGTTGTACGTTTGCTAACAGTCTAGTTAGTACTTATTTTTAAATTTGTGTAATTCGAGCGGCTTTTTCGTCCTAAGCTCAGATTTCTGTCAGTGAGTATAACTCAAAAGACAGTTAAAATATTCTATTTTTTTTTATTATTTTGCCCTTATAAATAATAGATAATATGGATATGGAAATACCTGTGGTACGGGGCGTCCGATAAGACAGACTAGCGCGGGGTACCGGTGGTACACGCCACCCCATGGGATAGACGTATTAAGTCAAAAATGTTTTAAATGAATATAGAGACGAAAAAACAGAACTTGGACCATTGCTAAGTACAATAAGGTCGAGTTGGACGAATATTTATTAAAAAAAATGGAATGATACAAAATAGATACGACTTGAAAATCCAGGAAAAACATACCTTTAACAGCTAAAATGCTATAGTGTCCTACAACTAAAACAAATAGTGATCATTAAGGTAATAAATTTGTGTATTCGTTTATTTCTTCACAACAGAACCCGTCCTCGTATCTTCAACTATACATATTTTATACTTTTAAAAATTCTAATCCGTTCATAGTGTTGCCTGCATTGAAATCTGTTTGTATTTGTTCAGTGAGTCAACAGATGTTTACCGATCGGTTATGCTGGTAGAACGTGATAAGGTGCAACACATTTAAGAACTGATGTTAATATTATGATTCCTCTATTTATAATGGATAATAACTTTATTAAAATTTGGAGTGAAATTTTTTTTATTGTTTACTTGAAATATTTGCTATCGATAATTCTTCATTTGTACCTAACATACTCTATAAAATAATAACAAACATATTACTTTTAATTTTTACAAAATAAAATTTATTTAATTTTTTTAGCACCAAAGATAATAAAAATAAGTAAATCGGCTGTTAGCATTCCAATAAAACAGGCACTTAAAAGTGAAACGTGAACACCTTCCTGAAAGTAGGGTTAATATTCCTGACCTCGATTATAAGGTCGCACCAGAGAAATTTCCTGTTAAATTATTTATTAATTTATTTCTATATTTTCTTTAAATACCATTACATATAAAGAGTATTTCAAAACTGTTAAAAATGCAAATTTAAATGCTCTAATTTACGACTTCTTCTAACCGTTCTTTCCGGCTGATCTAGCAGAAACTGGTTATCGAATCGTGGAAAGAAAATCTACAAGGAATGTCGCATTGTTTTGTAATTTTTTCAGCCTATTTGTTTATATTTGTTGTTAGTATCCAGTAAAGAGGAAGTTGCATGACACAGATATAAATCTCATCATCCAACAATCTTTTTTTAATTTTATTTAACCTTACATTGCCTGTTAGAAACATTTGCATTGTTATAGCAGAAGAAAAACGAATGGTGAGAACATTTTTTGACCGTTTCTATTTAAAGCTTTATGTTTTTTTTTTCTTAGATTGTTTAAATGATTGCTGATGAAATCAATTTGATTATACAAGGATTTCTTCATGCACCTTCTTTTGTACGGTTATTTAGTGAGAAATTTACAAATGTATACTTTAAACTGCTGTAACATTGTTTTCTAAGTTGTATTTTCCTCTTTTTAAATTAAAAATAATAGAAAAGATTATGATGTTAAATTGAGTAAAGCCTATGTTTTATGACTATATTTAATAAAATGTCTAACTCCATTCATTATCATATAATACGCACTACCACCTTGTTTAGATATAACTGTTTAGGAGTTATTAAAAAGAATCATTTCTTAAGCAAAAATAGTTTGTGGAATAATTAAGTTAGTTAAAAGAGAATTAATTTGATAATATATTATTTAAAACAATACAAGTGAGCTGTCTACAAATTTTTTTTTCACCACCTGTATATGAAACAGCGTTACTAGAAGTATATCAACTACTATATTTTCAACGGAAATAAACGTTTAAGTGTCCTCTAGTCCAAACGACTAAGTTTCAATTGATGGTCGCTGCTAAAAAAAAAAAAAAAAAAAAAAAAAAAAAAAAAAAAAAAAAAAAACCGCAATTGTCACACAAGTATATTTCTAGGATGGTAGAGTAACTTACTTACTAAAATTGACTGACCTTAAGTGCCACTTTATACCATGCATTTTTACGCCTTTTTACGATTTCCTCAAAGAATGTTAGCATCGATAAAACATGGGTAAATATGAAAGAATACCATAATCAATTGAAAGAGAGAACTCCAGGGATATTTTACCAGGATATTTTTTTCCCCTGACAAATAAGAATCATAATATAAATATATAATAAACTGTTGGAAATAAATAAAAAAGTAATCCTATAAATAAAATAGTATAAGGTAATGGGTAGTGATGGAAAGCAGATCGAATAAGGTGACGGTCGTAGATAACAATTTTATTTTTATAGTATTTATTCTAAAATATGTTTCCATCGAAATATCATAATTCTTTTTTCTAATTTTATTTTTGTTTATTTTTAAACAAATTACTACACAATGACTTGGACTTACTCACAGTTTCGGATACTGTCACAGAATATTATAAAAAATTTTTACGACAGACCGACTTGAAACATAAAGCAAAGCTTCCGCCCTAACACTTAAATCCACTACAAATTCATAAAACCCATCCCAAAGACTTTTGAGGAGGAGGCCTAGAAATATCTTGAATTAACCAATTATTCGGTTAAAGTATTTGCTTATTGCAAATAGTTTTTATTGCTTATTGCAAAATTAATTTCAAGTTTCTGTCGGGCTAGCCTCTAATCCCCTAACTACATTCGTATGAGAAAAATTTCCAAAAAAACTAAATTAAAAATATTTGCCTGATGTTAGGTAAAACTGATTTAACAGTAGACCATAAGCTGAAAACATCGAATGCCACAAACTTATACAATAATTAATTATAGTTTATTCTTAGCGAACTATCGTGGATGATGTGTGGAACCGATTGGAATTCGTGCTCCATGAAATGGAGCTTTTAAGCAGTTATTTATTTTATTTCTTTACTGTTTCGTAGATTTTACCATTCTTTCAAGCGATTCGCTAGCTTGTAAATAGAGAACGAGTTGGTCTTCGGAACTCTCAAGCACATGTCCGTTTCCTCTTAAAGCGGAGTTCCTGTCCTAACGTATTCAAATTAACTTAAAGACTCTAATTTGAGAACCCCAAGATGGTGGGAGAGCAGTTAAAACTATTTATGAATGGTCTGAAGGAAAAAAAAAGAACGTTTTACTTGGAAGGGACTTGGGACCGAAGGTTCAGAACAGGTACAAAAACGGGTACACAAAGGAAAAGCGAAGGAGAGGCGGCCTCTCCTCCAAGCACAAGGCACATTACTAATACCTTTCTTGCAACGCCCCATTTCCAGAACCTGTTCCTTATCTTCGGGGAGTTAGTCACTCTTCCAAGGAGTAGTAATGGTACCCATATAATTATACTATTTATTATAACTCTCTAATTTGGTTAAGTAATACGAGCATTTCGAGGATGGTCTTTTTTTTTTCACCTTCAGTTACAGATCGTTCTACAAACTACAAATAATAAATAAATGAATATCATTTCTATCATATCATGTAATCAAGTGGCTTTGTCCTCGACGAAGAATATACATCCACTTATTAATGGAATAATTCATGTATGTTTGCTCGTTTCAAAACTACTTGTTTTTTGCACAAGTATCACTTCGCGTGCACAACATAACTTTCCCTTACCAACCTATAATAATAATTACATAAACACTACTTGAAATGTTCCCAGCAGCATGCACTTGTAAACGTCTCTCACAGAAGTAAACTAAAAACATATTGACGTAAGACAGTTCTTCATGAATCTTTATGAATCTATTCGTAATAGAGGACTGTTATAACAACTACGACACCACATGTGACCCTCTTTTTATCTTTTTTAATACTCACAAACTATATTCATCGCCATTGAATGTGTCCAAAATATCTACTAGATTCTTTCATTTCTAGATCAACAACAACTCTATTCTGACTTAGGCTTTAGAACTGCTTATGAGAGTAAACGCATACATCTCTTAAAAAATGACTTCTAAGAATCATTCTTACTAGACAAACGGTCAAAACTTCCTCTTAACTACAAAAGACTCATCTACATGACCATCTTAAGACCTATCTGGACTTACGGAGTAGAGCTATGGGGGTCTACTAAATCGAATTCCTCTCGTATCCAATCCTTACAATCCAAATCCATCGTAAAATCCTCAATGCTCCATATTTTGTCCCGAATAAACTTACCCATAAAGACCTTAACGTTCCATATGTTACTGATTTAGACCGAACCAGGTATCATTCATTCCATGAAAAACTCCATTCCCACTCTAATCCACTGGTTTCCATTCTGTCTTCCTCCTCAATTCCTGATAATCCTCCGAGGTGTCTGAAAAGAAGATGGTCCCGAGAACTTATAGTTTAGGATATATTTAGAGTGCTGCCAAAGGGTGGTGTCTCTACATGTATTTCATGTCAATTTACCATGTGTCCATCACATTTACTTAATGTATTTTGTATACAATTGTAAATATCAATAAATATGTTTAAAATGAAAAAAAAGTGCACAGTAACAAAAAGTTGGAAAAATGAATATGTGATAGTGAAAAGTTAGAATTTAATAGAATGATTATTCATATCTATGTACTTAATATGAAGAATTTATAATAGTAATTGACCTATATTGAGATACAATATGGAAATAAATATAATATTTGAAAATCTGAAGATGAGGCATAGGGTACCTCGAAACGTAATATAATAATCATCTTTGACATGTTATGATAAATAAATATATATAAACATAATTAGAAGAGAATGTTCCCATTAATATAATCATAAGAAGAAAAAAAAGAATCATTCAAAAGAAAAGACCAAATCATGTACACCCACAGAATTTTTTATCTGGGATTTGATCATTTGCAATCAATGGAATCAACGATTGCAATACTTCCTTTTAGTGTATATTTAGTATATAGACAAGTGGAAGTAAAAGAGAGCTAAAATTTTAGTAATTACGGTATTTTCATCAGTTATGTCAATTTCTTCCAACGCCTAATCCCCGCAAGGTGGAGTGGTGTGGCAAAATGCCTTTGACGCAAGAACAGTCTCCGCGAGTAACGGCCGAATGAATTGCTAATGCAGTTTGTGCAGCGTGGAATGGTTGCAAGAGGTCATCCACATTGCCACCATGTCGGATACACTTTAAGCTAAAGAAATTTCTTCGGTTCTGTTTGGAAAGCCGCTTTCAGGAATTGCAGCATTTCTCTATTGTTCGATGGCTTTTCGAGTGGAATCATAGAAGCTCATCATCGAAATTGTCATTACGAAAGGTCATAAGGTTCAGTTTAGTGGAATCACTATTCAAGAATATAGATTGACATAGAAAGTAGGAAATAGAAGGACGGGATGAACACTTGAGCAAGTCAATAGTATTTCTTTACAACTCTGGTAATATCCAATTCATCCCTCACTGTTACACAATTCGGTTACAGAAAGTAACGATTTTCCGGAGATAATTGAAAAAGAAATAGTATGCATTTGTTTTTCTAATATCTCTGGTAAGTGCCGTGAAATCATCGTTCTTTGTACTCTGCCGTTTATGTGCTGGAGTAGGGGAAAAAAGGGAAGTTTTATGAGTATAAAATAGAAAGGTTTATTTTATGTTAGTTATAATTCTATTTTTACTTTCGAATTCCATTTTTCAACGGAAAAAAAACGTTTTAAAGTCCTATGAGTCCAAATAACCAAGTCACGCAAAATGTGTGGTGTGGTAATTCTAACTCGAAAACGAAAAGCCATATAATACTAAAATTTCATATTTAAGACAGCTATATGCCCGACATGTTACAGCAACTTTTCCACTAAAATCGGCGGTTCGGAAGTGTTACTTTATACCTAATATAATTAAATAATATCATATATATTATAATATTATTTTTATTGAAATAGACTGACAGGGCTTGAATGGAGGATATTTTAAACTTTCTTTCTCTAAAGTATCTTTAATTTTGTATTTTCCAAAAAATTAACCATATCATGTTTTAGCATTGATAAAAAACGGATAAATATATAAGTTGAACGAAAACGATTCACAACTAAAGAAGAAAACATCAAAATTTTTTTTAGATATCATTTTTTTATTTTTTATTTTAGAACAGTAACATAAGTGTATAATAAACCGTTGGAAAGCTTTTTACAAGAGTTTAGAAAAGATATTATCTTATATACGAAATTGTAACAGTTAACAAAGAGTGATGAAAAACCGATGAAACTAACTGGTTTGTCGTAGATTTGTTTATTAATTTAACCTCACTTTATGCTCCTGTGACTAATCGGACGGTGCTACAGTGGGAGTCCTAAATTTTACCTATCCAGATTTAATTAGGATAAGGGATCTTTAGCGAGTACCAGACATCGCACAGGCTCGGGACCACCTTTTTACGTCCCCTCCAAAGGACGGTATAACTGAGGATTTTTTACTTACATTAAAAAATCCTACGAACACTTGCGGGTTTGAACACGTGATCTTTATCATAGAAGGCTATTATACTAGCTATCGTGCTGCAGGTGACCCAGGTTGGTCGTAGATAATGATATAATAGCTAATTTAACAAAACACATGTTTCTGTTGAAACTTAATATAACTAATTCTTTAACAATTTTAAACTCTAAAAGTATTTAAAAACATTTAAATTGATTTTAATAACGGAGGTAAGTGAAAGTCCTGTTTTGCATGCACCAGATTTTTTAACATCAAGTTTCTGTAATAATTCTTAAATTGAGGTAAGTGAAAGTCGTGGCTAGTCATCCGCATGGGTCCATTTTTCACTCCTTAAAGTTTTATTGTGTCCTATAAAATATTTCAAAACATTTTCATGGTTTTGGGACTTATCACTAAGTTTCTGATTTAGCCTTTTCTTTTAAATGATCCTTTTTTTTATTATCATTATTTTTGTGATTTTACTTGAGTTAGAACTCAACAATATTATCTCGTCAGTTTTTTTTAGAGCCTTCCACAACCCAAAGCGATGGTCCCTGCAGGAAACGATCTTCCTGCCCGATAGGAGATGTTGATTGACGCCGATGCTATCTACAATAGTAGCGCCCTCCCATTGTTCCACTCCCCCAGACGATACCCTCCCAGATCGGAGAGGCTGCCGAAGTACGGAGGCTGTTACCTTGCAGTACTGTTAGCCACACCCTGATACAATTATGCAACCCGGCCGCCCAACCGGACCACGCCCGACTTACACAACCACACGACCCTGCCCACACTTTCAGGACCCGTGTCACTGAGGTCCTGTTCCTTCGAGGATTTCTCGGAAGGCTGTCTCTTCCTCCGGTTTTGAGAAAGGTCGTGCCACAAAACACTTTGTGATTGGCAGCCCGTGTGAAAGTCTTCCACTTCTTGATTGGCTAGTTCAACTGGCCCATTGTTATCTAAGAAAACATATGTCCTTCGCAAATTTACGAGTGAAAGGAGGTATTTAAGAGAAGGAGGGTTGTAAAAATAGTGATAACAATACTTACGTGACATATTGGCGGTAGGAAGGATTAGTAATATGCGATGTGGATCACGTACGACCGTAATATAGTTACAACCGTTATGAGATAATAATGAAAAAAATATTGCAATATAGAACACAGATGGGAGTGATATAGCTTGTTCAGGTTGGAAACGTTCATAATGCTTATCAGTCAATAATAAATTTAAAATTCATCCGAATTAGACCAAGAAAAAAAATGTACTGCGTAATATGATAACTCCGCATTTCATAATTTGATACTTTTCAACAATTTAGAATTTAGAATCAGGAAGCGCATATTTATGAAATTTGATTCTTCTTCCGCATTAAAATCTAGAATTTTTTTACTATATTATTTTTAAAAATTGTTTTTCCTCCTTTTAGTCTAATTAAACATATCACATATACGAACGACAAGCATAATACCATTATACCTTCTGCATTATACTATATCCATGTAACTGTTTTAGTAAGATCTTAATTTTTAAAAATACTGTCGGGTTTGAACACGCGACCTAGGGTATTGTGAGGACTGTTGCCCTATCCATTACATCACACGTGTCCCCAAAAAAAATTATTTAATAGCCTATCTAAATATATAAAAGAAAAAGAAATCGGGAAAATATCAGTGAAGATGTCTATTTCTTATTGAGGAATAAACCCATAACTATAAGAAAAGTAGTGTCAAAGAAATACTTTATACTTTTCTTGACTATTATTTTCAACATATAACCAAATAACGTGGAAATAAAAAACAAAACAATGCATTATAATTTGTGTTTATTAATTATATTTATACACATAATATAATTTGGTCTACTAAATTATAGTTTTTAGATCAAATTTATACATTAAAATTACATTCCTAAACATATTAGTGATGTAATATGTTCACAAAAAAATGAAAATAGGTAAGAACATTTTTTTCCAAATTAAATTACTTTTTTAATAATTTTTAACTGTCTTCTTTCCATTATAACTAAAATTTCCATAAACTGAACAACTTAACTTTGATAACATAGTTATATAGTTGAGACCCGTACAACTTGCGGAATGCATTGTTCCACTGTAAGAAAGTCACGTCCTTCACATTTCGTCTAGTCTCAGCTCCGCATCAGAAATGTTCCGTTCTGCATTATAATGGGCTTTGAACTTTAATAAGTGAATGTGAGACTGATTAAGGATGATTGGGAGTTTCAAAATACAAGATATTTTAATAATTTAAATGTGTTTTACTGAAACTCCATCCCTTTCTATTCGAATCTAAAGATATTATTGAAACCCATTTTGACACATGCATTACAATTTTCTGGTACGAGTACACATGAAAACTGTTGTTTAGCATTCCAATGAAAAACAATTGTACATAATTATTGTAGAAATATGAACCTAAAAGATTCAAATGTGGCGTTCCCAGACGCTTCCATGTTTCTAGTAAGTACACTGATTTGAAGTGGCTCTAACCTTCTTTCCGTCGGCAATAATTTTTTGTTGTCTGTCTTTTCCGGCTCTTCAAAACAGAATAAAAGAAACTATAATTGATATGCTCAACACGTCCTTTTCTGTCCATTAAGTAAACAAGAGATCACAACCCATAAACTTCTCACAGATCCTTCAAAAAGTGTTTTGTCATTCGTGCCATCATATTTTGGAATATTATTAATATTAGTCTTCCCAATACATGTAATATTTAAAGCTATAGATAAGAATTATTTGTTGTAACGAAATCTGATCCATTTCTATATTGAAGCCTTACAAGATCAGACAAACAGCATTTATTTTGAACATTTATGTTATTTTTAGGGGATTATTTCGTTCCAGCATAAAATGTATTTTCATTTCATTCCAAGATATGGCTGCAATTAACATTACCAGAGTTTTTATACTAAAGAGTAATAAGGAATTGGATAAGATATCTCTTCACTCAATTAATAATCTACTATCAATCTGGAGGAGGTAATGAGTACCGATTTATTTAACATACTTTGTATGTGAGTCCCCACCAAAATAAATTTCAATTAGACTACAGTGGATTCGAACCGACTCCGCTTCAGATTCGAGTTTGCCAAAGATACACATTAAAACTGTCGAATACTCCGACATCTTTAGGTACTTAATTAAATAACCTTTACCTAAACTACACATGAAGGCTCTTCAGAGATTTGTAGTCTTTCTAGAACAACGGTCGTGCAAAGAGTGATTATTTTAATATCACGCTAAGCCTCTAGGTTTTTCGCCTAATTTCGCCTCGTTCCTTCCCACCCCAAGTCCTCCTATGGTTGAGAGAACAAAATTAATAATGATTCATAGAGATGTTCATTGTTTATTTGTTCATGCCATATTTTAATAATCCTTCTGCATTTAAAAAATAAAATGAAGCTTTACCTCTATAATCCATTATAAGGATATTAGGTAAAGTACTTACAGGGATTTGTACTATTTCTTGGCCAGCTGAGGCGATCAGGCCTAGATCATGATAATATAACAGGTGTTTCCTCCAATGTTTGGGTACCCACTTTATAGAACCAGAGTCGTCCCAAGGCTGAAATAATAGAATAGATTATCATTCTGCCATAGAATGGAGACCCAATGAATCATATCCAAGTGCTCTAATAGTCCCATAGAAAACGTCACCTCTGTGAAATTGTTTAGATTATAAATATTTTTTTAGAAATTTAATTGTAACTTACATTTTGGGTACAGATTACACCTGTTTACATCTTGAGTACAGTATAGATAGTGCGAGATTTTTACTATTTTTTGGCCAACTGAGAAGGGGAACTCATGGCTGAGTGGCTAGTGCGCTAATCTCTCATGATATAGGTTGTGAGTTCGAATCCCAGCCCCAGCGGGACTTTTATAAGGATGTAATTAAATGGGGATTCTCTCACAGCCTCTCCCTCGGGTATGTGAGACCCGTCAGCCAACTGGTGGCCACTCATAAAATTAGGCGTAGGGAGTGATGATCCCTTCACTACAAAATGCATCGAGAATCGTGAGTGTAATCTCCCAGAAGATTACACCGCGAGACCCAGGCCTACACGGCCTGTCGCGCCACAGAAAGAAGAAGAGACGATCATTCTAGATTTTTCTCCTAATTTTATGTACCCACTTTATAGACGCTGAGTGTGTCGCCCCGAGGCTGAAATAATAAAATAATTAATCACTCTGTCATAGCCTGGGTTCGAACCCAAGATCCGGAGGACAGTAGTCCAGTGCTCTGTACACTATCTTCTATCACTTAGTTACTTTCAACAAATAAATAAACTGATAAAAAAAAAATTAAACTAATTATTTATTATTAGATGATTTGGCATATGATTGTTCGGCTACGTATTGCTTGTAATATAGGGTATTCTGAACATTTTAAGAAAATGAAACGCAAAAAAATAATAAATTCAGGCTGAGAAAATAAATAAACTTGAAGCAAGGCTGAAAGTCTAATGCCCATGAAATCGAACCCTGTTAATCTCACTTTTAATCAATAAATGCGTGAATGTACATTTATTTCATGATTAATTTTCGAATAATCGACTTTAAAATAATAAAATATATCATGAAGGATTAATATTACTACCAAGACGCTATAAATACTCTGAAATAACTTGCATAACTGTAATAGTCGCAATCCCCTCTAATGGACTCAACTGCTCTACTTACGGTAGTCTGCAATTAATTCCTAAGAAAGAGGAAAGGCAAAAGTGGAACTTACACAGCAACATATGTTTAGTTCTTTTAATATATACAATTTTTATTTTATTTTAGACAAATTCCCTCTTTCTGATGCCTTATTTGACTTCAACATGTATCAAACAAGAATATCTTCTTTTTGCACCTGCTAAAGCTGGCTCATCAATATTTATATGTTTCGCCTAGCTATTAGCATTCTATATCTAATTTGGGTCTGATAAAATCGGAAATTATGGTTATTATAAGATCCAAACACCAGAAAAGAAAAAAATGAAACTAGATTGATCTATAGAAAGTCATTGGTATCCTTATTTGATTCCATTAAATATATTTTCGATCAATAAAACATTTTTGCTTAGTAAAAAGTAATTATGATTATATCAGAACTAGTTTATTAACTTGAAAGAAAGAATTTTATTAATTACGTCCTGTGCTCTTTATTTCTGAAACATGGCACAGATAATGTTTACCAAATTAATAAGAAGTTCTACGTCATAGGCGTAAGTCCCTCTGCAAGTTGACATTACTTCAAAAAATAAATAATAAAAAAACTAACATAACCTATTGGAATAAAAGGTGTAGATAAAAACTGTTTTTACATTTAAGCAATTCCTTATTTTTAAATAAAAATTCTTGTAGATAGTGTTTAAAGTAACATATATTTTCAACCTGTTCCCTATTGGGTCCTTCTATCTAACCAGAATTCTACGTACGCCGTAGAACTACATACTATATTGTAAAGAGTGTAAAAAAACTGAAGTATTGGGTTTTAAGAAATCATTATGAGTAGCAGAGGATAGCTATGTACGAAAGCTACGAAAAAGACAACAGTCAGAAAGTGTAAACAATAATAAGCGAAGAATAAATTCCTTATTAGAGAGAAAATGCTGCTTATAAAAAAAGAATTATTTGACAGGATACTGTAGTGTGGTTAGCATAACAGAATTCTATGCCCAGGAATCTAACCCTGTAAATGGCCCAAGAAATTTATAGGAGTATAATATTCTTAGTCATGCAGTTCTTTATAATGGACGTGAAATTGTGGTTCCGAGCTTGTTGGATGTAAGATACTCATTAAAAATACAGATCCCAATTTCACCTGAATAGGCAAAAATTAGAACTCCCTGTGCAGCATCGTCCGATTAACCAGAATAGCATATAACTAATAATTACACTGTTATTTTGTTTAATAATTAAAAAGAATGACATAATATGGTACAAATATACATACATTGATAATATTTTATATGTATAAAAAAAATTATGTCGAGTTTCACCATGCTACAAACGCATATTCAATTAATTTAATTTATCTATTGATTACAAAAATATGCTTGTCTGGGTCAGTAAGAGGAGTGTCCATTTCAAAGGGGTACGAATTAGGGGCTAGTCCACAAGTATTTTTCTATTATATAAACCGATTAATATTTTATTTTTCCCATATGTTTGTTATCTGAAATTATATTGAAACTGAATAAATTCACACAAATAAGAGCAAAGATGTTTACCCAGGTTCAAAGTGACTCTATCATGTAGATACAAGAACATCACTAGCACATAGGTGTATGTCTAAAAATTTGCCTGTACAGATCAGCCTGTACAGAGGGGTGTCCATCTTAAAGGGGTGTAAAATACTGTTCTCAGATGGCCGGACACGGAGGAATTTTTGTTTAAACCATAAAAAAGGAAAAAGCCCGCAAGACCCTGAAAACATTGAGGTTGCTTTATATATGCCCATACTGAATCAAGTGTTGCAGCCGGATAATTCTCTACGGCCTTGACTATCTTTGAAAAAGCCTAGCCGATCGGTGTATCGACTTTCATTTCTTGCCTAAGTTCATTGAGACACTTTCATTGTGCACCCTGGGGGGTGTTGGTGTAAGTTCTAAGCCGGGTCAAGCCTTGGTCTTAATCTGACTTGATACAGGGAACTTGTGTTTCTTTCAAGTGTTGTAGAGTAGATGTATTGGTTGAACAGCTGTTGTTTCAATTGTTGATATACCTTGAAGCCATATTAGCTAGGAATATGATTCATCAATTAGGTTTACACATAAAATGGATCAACCCAACTATGTTCCTTTCACTCATACACCGCATTTGGTCATTCCTTACTCGAATGCCTTTCAAAACTACCAATAATTGTAAAGGCTCTTTTTAAATTTAAGTACGTCAGAGGTACTCTACCCATTTCAGGTAATTTTACGAGAAACGCAAAAACTACTCATTAATTAATTATAAAACCAATTTATTTGATCTTTATTATATTAAAATCTAGGATTCTTTTTTTATCATAATATTAACATTATTTGTACGTTATGGAAGGAAATATTTTAGTATGATTCAGAACAAAATTAATTGGGCAATTAGTACCTTTAGAAAATGATTCTATTTCTGAATTGCGCGATTAGAAAATGTTTGTAGATATCGATTATTTGACAAACGTTAACAACTTTCACTCTATTACAAAAATCTCAGGCCGATTTGACAATATGGAATAGGGGTCAGCATAATCGAATGACGATTATCAGATCATTCGATTATTATGCGAATCATTCTAATTAATCGATTATCGGAATAATCGGTTTGGAGAAACGAATTACCATTCGAACTGAATCTTTTCATCATAATCTCGAGGGATTATAAGGAAATGACTTCTTTTTTTTTTTTTAAATATCCTTTTTTTTACATAGAGACCCTCTGTACTGCTTCTAGGCTAACGGTGGTGCAATGAGGTGTCAATTAGGGATGGACATAATCGAATGACGATTATCAGAGAAACGAATGATCATTGGAACTGAATCTTTTTTTTTTTTTCCTCACATAAATTATATGGATATTTGGACCCAGGCTCAGCCAGCTGAGGGATCATAGACAGGGGAATTGTGCCTTATTGTCTTTTAAAATGCATATTGATCATTCGATTATGCCCACCCCTAATATGGAATCGAACATTGAATCCTTCACAAAATTCTGAATTGCACTCACAAATCAAATCATCCATAATGACTTTGTCGGAGACCTAGCCCGAAATAGATATTCCTCTTTTAATTTAAAACTCCTATTCCTAATATTCTGGAGGCGACCGAAAAGAAGGAGGCCTCTGGACCTACTTACTTTAAATAGTTATTAAATCGCTAATAATGGGTATTTCTTTCATAAGTGATTTTTCCTACTAATGCACTTGTATTATTTTAATAAATTTTTAATTTACTATTAATAAATAAAAAACACTGCAAATTATTATACAATTGTTTATTATTTCTAAATAACTATATTAGGGTCCTGTTTATATAGGGGTTTAGAGGCAATTAACTAATATGAAAAGCAATAAATAATTCAAAGGAAATAGACCGGTCACCACTGCTAATTTCAAAGCGATATATCTCTGCTATTTCTTAACCGATTTTGATGATTTTTTTTATTATTGTTATAGAAAATCTAATTATTTAATAATATATCGCATGGATAATAATTATTTTTTAATTATCCAATAATAGAGGTAATTTTTCTTTTTTTTTTCTTTTCTTTTTTTTCACTTTTTTTTTTTTTCACTTTTTTTTTTTTTTTTTTTTTTTTTTTTTTTTTTTTTTTTTTTTTTTTTTTTTTGGTCCATCACAAATGTTCATTATTGAAATTAATAAACCAAAAGTATTCAGATCGATAGTTATGGACTTTACATACTTGATATTTTTTTGTTATCACCTTGTATACATTAAGCAAAGTCTCTTGTAACGCTAGTAACTGGTTCGAGTTCCTTTTAGTCCTACTGTTTATACTGAAAGCTATTTACTAAGCATTACAGTTATTATTGGCAGTTTTTGCTAGATAGCTGGTTACTCGCTTCGCTCCCAGAAAATTGCTTGCAGTATTAACAAGCCCTTACGGGTGTGGAAACCAGACTTTTAATTTTGGACAGTAACTACGACGCGGAAGACCTAGCCCGCCAAACCCAATTCGGCCGAAGGTTAGCGGTCAGTAGAGCAAAGAAAGGAGTATTTACTGAACTATTGGAAACCTGTCCATTTAGTGTCAATGGGCAGGGTCACCTGGCGGGCGGAAACTGTTCAACGCTCGCTTCCGGTCGCGTCAATGGCCGCATCTGTCCACAGTTGGTGACTCCTCTATATATAATGGCGGAGCGCAAATTATATATTAATAGATTAAATAGTAAAAAAATCTGGTGCGCGCAATATCTTTCAACAGAATTACTAATCTTCCTTTCGATTCAGGAAAATATTTCTTCTTTTTTTGAAATTTAGTTCGTAATCCTATTCACTGATTTTCTGATGCCATTGATAAAGCTTGAAAACAATGATATTCACTATTAATTCACTACTAATAGAATCCTTACGGGATGATTAAGGAAAGTAAATGTTATAATAAACCAGGAAAACCAAAGGCACGTGTATCGGATAGAAGCCACCTAAGAAACAGAAGTAATTAAATCTTGATGAATTGATAGAGAATAAATGCAGCGAAAATAATGTTCGATGTCCTTGCGGACTTCGAAATTAGAAGAGAAAAATCATTGTAACACATATTCATTCCGGGTTCGTGATGTATTATTACCGAAAATTATTTGAAACGCCAGTAAAATTTATGTAGAACTAGAACAAATTATATAACATCGACGAAATTAAGACTCTGTCATAATCTAACGGTCCATTTTCCGGGTTCCCTGCCAATTTAGCAAACAAATATCTTTTTCGATGTCGTAATGTTGTCTTATAACGGTAAAAAAAAATTTCTAAATTAATACTGAACTATAGTTAATCATTAAAGGCATTGATTAACTGATTAAATTACAGAGTCGCAGTTTTCATGCTAAATTTAACATATGCAATTAAGAAATACAGTAAAAAATTAAAAATATTTTTCGCTGCACTTTAGAGTTCCACATAATATTTCTTTAGGTTCTTTAAATGTTTATTTAATGTATCCATGTCTTTTCACTGGGATTCTATTTTTTTTTTTTTTTTTTTTTTCCATTGCGGTCTTTTTCACCCTCAAAAATGAAACACGTTTGACACTTTCTATTTTGTTGGTATTACAGGATCGAAAATTTCCAATCAACAGTCTCATTATTAGAAATTTAATGAATGATAGAGAGACACACTTTATTTATAAATAGACAAAATGATGCTGCCCAACTTGATCGGGTTGCTATAACACAGCATACCAATTGTTTCCTTTAGGAATATTCTTAATATTATAAATTATAATTTTAAATCCTTAATTATAAGCACTTATTTATTTATTTTTCTCTTTTCTATTCTTTTTAATTTTTTGATTAATATTTTTATTTTTATTAATTTTTTTTTTAAATAATTTTTATCTTATAATATTTGTTCCCCATGTTTCTGACTTGGCCCGAATCAGGTACAACTCCTTTCCTTTCATGACAAACTCCATTCCCACTAGTTTTAATCCTTGCTTCCTCTACAATACCCGATAATCCTCCGAGGTGTCTGAAAACATGCTCCTGGAACTTCTAGTTAAGCACAGTTTTTGGAGAGCTGCCAATGGGTAGAATCCCAACATATGAATCATGACAGTAAATCTTGTATCACATTTATAAGATGTTTTTCATTATACAGTTGTAAATATTAATAATTAAATATATATAATCGGCCAAATCGTTTATGCATTTGAGTCTAGTATGTGGGTTTCAAGTTAGTTTTATATTGAAATAGCAAATAAAACCGTCTTTAATATATCCTACAAATTCAAACTAACTTTGGTAAATTATGGAATGATAAAAAGTCATGACTCGGTGTAGGAAGATAGTATGAAAGTGATTATGCATGAGTCAGTTATGCGGTTGCTAATGCATATAAACTCTAACACAGAATCAACATTATAATCATTAATTCTGATATTGAAAGAGCATTATGTTGCATATCTTACGGCCCACTCAGAAGAGTGGGATGTTTAGAGCGAAAGATTATTTGTATTAACATCTGGTGGAGACCCGACACAAGTTTCTTATAATGGCAAGTCTAATGTCTTTTTTAAAATACATTGATTTTTTTTTAATTTTCAAAGTTACATTGGTAATATAATAGCTAAAAGCAAACGCATAAATGCATGAATATCAGCAGTAATAACACTTTTTAAATATTCTAGCATATGCTATTTGCAATTACTGGTGCAGAAAATTGGTATATTGGGAACTGAATAGGTATGAATAGTTGATAACAAAAACTAATTTTCATGACTTTTTTTAAGAACGACCCTTTAGTTAGAGTTTTGAACAATAGGAATAGTTTTTTTAATTTATTACATATTGAATTTTTGACAGTATAGATAATCGGTAGTGTGGGGTGTTCTTGTGGATAGATCACTAGTCTACTGTTCTCCAGGTCCCGGGTTCAAATCATGGCTGTGAAAGTATATTATTAATTATGTTATTTCAGCTGAATTATGTTATCCCTGAAGTATGGACAGGGGGACACACCCAGACTTTAAAAGGGGAACACAAAAATGGGGAAAAACCCGGCGATAAAATGTGATCTCGGCCTAAAAATCTCATTTCTCGGCCGTTGGTCTAGAAACAGTACAGAGGATGTCTATATGTAAGTCCAAAGCCTTTCAGAAGTTCTAGAGGTCCAGATTTATTTTTTTTAAATAGATGATCGGTCTCTAAGAAAATAAAACAGTAAAAATACAAAACTAACTGAATGCTTGGTTTCAGCCCCATTAAGAGCTACAAATATGTTAGGGTAAAAGCTAGAAATTCATAATTCGGTATTTAATTTGTTTTATACAGTACAAATTTATTTTTAGTAACCTTATCCAACTAATACCGTATAATTCAATATAAAACTAATGTTAAATTTTAACAGACGAGGGAGAAGAAAAGGATTAAACCGAAACAACAAAGTAACATTGAAATGTGGATAAAATACTATGTATATTTTTTACGATAAGAATAAAAATAGTAAAAACTGGACATGGATAACACATAATTAAAATTTACTAACACATGTACACTATATATTAGCTCTTGGAGCATTGAAGAGTATTAAAGTATGTGGTTCGAAACTTCAGGAACAAATTTCGTTGTTTTTTTTATTTCACTTCAGCAATCTTGATGGCTGCTCGTATTTTCCTTAAATAATTTTTAAATTAGCTATAAGAATATTTGATTTTTTTAAATTTATTTAGATGATCTGCAATGTAGTGTAATATGACTAATATTTAAACGACAGTTTGAAAGGAATCACAATACATTTATTTAGCCAAATGATAAGACAGATAATGATTGATGTTTGAGTTTATACTTAGCGCTCTTAGCCCTGAGTTATAGAAGTCACGAACCATCCACAGCGTTCATTTTTCATTTAAACTCTCTCTTCCAATGAGGTCTTAAAGTAAATCTTTTCTTGATACGGTCTCGAAAGGGTTCTTAGGTAACTATTTGGATAGGGAACAAGTCTATTAATTCTCTAATATATTTCTTTTTACATTCTCTATATGATATATGAAATATATAGTAAAGGAAAGTATTGGTATCGAAATTTTCTAATGCGAGATTTAGTGGAAATATACGTTTTAGGGTTCCCAAAGTCCAAACGACCAAGTCCCGCAAAAAAGTATGTGTGTGTTGTAAGTTTAGCTCGAAAACGATAATAATGTATAATACTGAAATTTCATATTTTCAAAAGCCTATATGTCTGAGATATTACAGCAACTTCTTCAACAAAACCGGCAAATCAGAAAAGCCACCTTATGCCGTACCTTAAGCACCATTTTACTGATTTTCTCAAAAATGAATTAAACGATTTTGAAAAAACTCGTTATACCGATGTCAAGTTCAATGGGTTTTAATATTGTGTAGATTTCATTCTGAATGAAATAGCCTAACAGGGCTTAAATGCCGATATTAAAATTTTCTTCCACCAAAGTACCTTTAATTTTGTAGATTAAAATAAAATTTACCATATCTTGATAGCATTGATAAAAACGGGTAAATATATAATTTGAAAGACTTTTGATAACTAACTAAAAGAGAAACGAGAAAAAATATTATGATTTTTTCTTCTTTTTTTTTACATAGGAACAATTATACTAATGTATACTATACCGTTGGAAAGCTTTTAGAAAAAATATTATCTTATACACACAAAGTTTTATAAGGTAATAGAGATTGAGGATAATAATATAATAGACTATTTAATGGAACACATAATTCCATCGAAACTCAGTATAATTATTTAATATTTTCTCATCTGTAACATTATTTAAAATTTCTTAAATTGATTTTAACAACGTTGGTAAGTTTTTCTTTTGTTGCGCGCACCAGATTTAAAAAAAAATAGTTTTAAAGATTTCCGAGGAATAATAAACTAGTATCATAAATAGCTATCACCACAATCTGTCGATGACCAGGAACAAGAACCATCTTTGGAAATTCAGTTATCCTCTGATAGCCTCAACGGTATCCAGAGTCGATGATCGAAGGACGTTATTGAATAAACAAATCGGATGTTTGAGAGATAGCCCACGGACCATGAATCACCACGAAGGGACCTATCTGGAGATACTTTTCATCTTATCTTCACCGGTTCTGTTGATCTTACGGTCGTTCACCTAGGGGCTTTCTTCGGGAATGTGAATGTCATGGATTGGAACATGGGAGATAACCCGTAGTACTGTTATCTCAAAGCTTCAACTCAAGTATTCATAAAAATATCTCCTTCTTTTAAAACTAAAACTTCATTTTAGATAAGTAACATTCTGTGCCCATTGAACGTACTCAAGTTACTGGGTTGTGCCACATGAAATGTCCGTTTATTAAAAATACGATATGAAAACAAGATAATTTTATTCGAAGTATTTACCTTCTTTTTCCAGACATTTTTCCCAACGTGATACCAACTTTTTTATTCCCGAACTGAAAAACTCTGAGCTTTGAAGTGAAACAAAATCTGAAAACGCACTTTTCCCTTGATCATCATTTTCAAAAAGGTTTCCTATGACGAAGTTGTCTAAATTCCTAAAATGGAGGTAATCTGTTGGAGACAAGTCGGGAGAATATGGTGGGTGCGGAAAAACTTCGTAGAAGAACTTCGTTCTTTCAAATTTTGCACGGTATGTTTTGAAACATGGGGTCTTGCTGCCGCTCAGTGATATCATGAGGTACCCATGTATCGAGATTTTTTACTTTCCCAATACACTTTAAATGAATGGAAACGGTAGATGCACTTGCATTTAGTTGTGCTGAGGGTCCTTTAACTATTTGGTAGGGGTTTCCTTCTACTGTATGTTTGAGGACATCGTTGTCTATTACGGACGAAGGTCTTCCTCGGGTCATGTTTTCCAAGTCGGTATCCCCGGCTGAAAACTTAGCAAACAACAGCGAATGGTCCGTTCATTAACACTCCCTTCCCAAAACGCCTTGCAAATATTTCTAGCGGCCTCAGCTGCTGAATGGTCGAGTTTAAACTCGTACAAAAATATTATTCGAAAATCGCGTGTTTCCATGTTCATATTTGGAGGTATACTAAAAAGTAGGTAATTTATTGTGAAGCTAATGTTTACAATACAAAGGTAGAGGATTAGTAACTGTTTACTTTAAATATGTAAACATTCGGAAGAAAACAACAGAGACCTGCAAAATCCTTTATGTATTTCAGAAACTATAAAAACGGACAAAATATATATTTAGAGTAACGGTACCAGTATTCGACTAAGAAAAATACAGATATAGATCAAAGGTTACTAATATATTTTACGCTTATACTTTGAAGGAACCTCTTCTAAGAATGAGATGTGTCATTTAAATAGCCAGCAGGTTATTAAGAAAATAATTAAATGCAATAAATAAAATGCAAAGTCATAGCATAAATAATAATAAAAAAAAAAAAAAAAAAAAAACCTTCCATAGTTTTAAAATATTGTTTATATCTTCATCGGACGGCATTTCATGCTACTGAGACCAACCGGACGATGCTACAGTGGGGTATTATGAATATCCAGTTTATTAGGATAGTGATAACACGTTCACTTCGGGGCCGATTTTCATGTTCTTAGCTGTGAGGTGGCGCTTAAATTTATGACGCGTACCATCTTGCAATGCGTGATTATTGCCTGTTTAGACCTGTATCCGAGTTGTTTGTTTTACCAACAGTATAGTGATTGATTAGTTTGCGGGTTGGGTAACTCGTAAGTTTTTTTTCATCTTAGCCTCAGCTTTCTGCCAGTAAGTATAACTCCAAAGACTGTTAAAATGTTCTTTTAATGCTTGCCCCTATAAATAACAAACAACATGGATATGCAAGTAAATACCTGTGGTTCGTGGCGTCGTGAACCTGTTAAACGAGTTAGATACAGTAATCTAACAGTAGCTTTAAATTAGTAGAAGAGTGGCGTGATCTAGTGGATAGTACTTATAAAATGTATAGCAATAAAAATAGACCTATAGACATAGTGTACTGTTCTCCGGGTCCTGGGTTCGAATCCCGGCTGTTACAGAATATTATTTATTGTGTTATATCAACCGTAAGGCGATCGTGGGGTATGGAGACCCTCCTGGGTGTAGCAGACCCAGCCTTTATGAAGAGGGTATTAAAAAACGGGATATGAACCTGGTGGCTGAGTGTGACCTCGACCGATTATAATCACCTCTTTGCACAGCCGTTGGCGAAGAAACAGTACGCATCTCAAAATGTGCTGAGCCCTTATGGGTTGTAGGGTACATTATTATTTTATTTTTTTCAATTAAATTATCATAGCAGTAGAATGATGAATCAGCACACATAATTTATAAAATAAATTGTAGATAGGAACAGCTGTACGAATAGAAAGAAGTAATGGAAACAAAATTTTCAAGAATGCTATAACTAATACTTCGAGTTAAAGAAAACCTAGAAGACGAATAAGAAAGCTGAGCTAATCGCATTTTTGTAAATGCATAAATTAATTGTTAATCGTTAAGTCCTCATCAAGGTTGTCAGTATACAGATTTTATGATCATTAAATGAAAACTAAACCATAGAATATTACAAAATGCCTTAAATATGCACCACTGAACGGCTGGAATCACACATCATCATCAAAGGTACCATTAAGCACTGATATATAGGTACATATGAAAGTACCACGAAGCAGCTGATGGTTGGGTAAGAGAGACAGCCCACAGCTCATCTCTTCACGACCGACGCTTGCGAAACTCGGCCAGGGGCCTCTGGAGGCGTCAAGGATTTCTTTTGCACGGTTCGGAGCGGGATTCACATACTGGCTCGCTTCGGCGTGCCAGGAGGCCAATCATTGGTCCATCGCCTTCCAGGATATTGTCCAGGTGGTCAGGCCTTGATTATATACGAATGTATTATCTAGGAGATGGGAGTACAGGAGTCACTTAGAAGGTATATGTTATGCTATTGTACGCATCGATAATCACTTTCGTTTAGTAATAATCTAAAAGAAGATATGAATTTTTGAATAATAATAACTTCCGTTGAATGTTGTTAAACTCATGACGGTTAAGGCATAAATCTGAATAGAAAGAAACCTTTTCTTACCTAAAAATCAAAACATTAATCTAAATAACGGAGTTTTCGCCAGGAAGCTCCACATACCTCTCCGATTTGATAGCCGAAATATTGATTAACATTATTAATCCTCTATGCCAGTTCTTTTTCCTCTATTGTTTGTATTCAAATTAAGGATGAATACTGACGTACAGTTATAATTTCTGAGTTTTTATGTAAAAATAAATGCATGAGCATCCAACAGATCCATTAAATATTTGAGCGTTAAGAAAACAATGGTAGAAAACAAGAGTAGAGTTGGATCACATAGGCTTTGTATATTTCATATTACCTACTTTCTGAGGTGGGATCTTAATAAAGACAGCCAAAGATTTAAAAATGTGACCATGTCGGTTATCGCGCGTTTCCTAGCAACCAGATGACCGAAAACTTTAAATAATATAATTACAAGTTCGCGTCTCGGCTTTTAACTCTGGTGTAAATCTCTCGTCCCTCCGTCCCTGGCTCGAGAAAGCCCTCTATATCCTAAACAGGCGAGTATATAGATACGGATCGGTAATTATTTTAATTGAACTATCATCTAAAACGAAGTCCTGAATTTTCAATCAATAATCATTTCCCCTGAATGTATATTAAAAGCACATGGATAAAGAAAGAACAGTGAATAATTACAAACCCTTTCAATAGATTCAAACTTAACCACAATCCTTTAAGTAACCCTCTGTTCACCAAGGAAATCGTGGGACAAATTCACAGTTATTTTATTATTTTTAAATAATCCATTAATATTACAAATACATATCACGACGAAACATTAATAACAATAAAGATTTCTCACCTGGTCGTCTAACCGTGAAACATTGTTCTAGAAGAACCAAGATCCACTTTCAATAAAACAGATATATTTTACCTTCAGCAAAAAAAGAAAAACCGTGAGATTAAAGTTCAATTTTCTGGATCATAAACTATTTAAAATAAGAGCTTATAAAGATAAATAAATTGAATAGTCAACAGCAAAGAATAGATTTTTAATTTTCCACTGAAAGTAATAAAATATATATATATATATTTTTTTTGCTAATAAATATCGAGAAAATAACGGAATATAGAAGGCTATTTACATTCCAACAAACATCACCGTTTTCATCCTTTTATGGACTCTTCCTTGGAAGAAGCATTTTTTTACGACCCATAATATTATATTTTTCTTAAAAAAAACTTATAGTAACAGTTAAACAAAACATGACAATTTGTAATAAATATTTTTTTTGTCTTCCTAATGTGCAGTTACCGATTGCATATTACTCAATATATGCACATCAAGTCAGAAAAATAATATAAAGAAATAAGAATATAGTGAAATATTTTAATATTATTTTTAAATGCCAATAAACAGACAACCGAATAGACATTAGTCAGAATGCTAATCCATAGTCGAATATTAAAATTATCATAGGTAAAAATAATAGGGAGTCAGTCGTATAAAAAATATTTTATTTTGCTGACGTTTCGGCTCAAACGTGTTAACAATCATCAGGGCATCCGTTAACAATGACAAGCATTAGGTCCTTTTTGAGTCCGATCGGTTAATGCTTGTCATTGCTCACAGATGCCCTCATGATAGCTCACAGGTTTGAGCCGAAACGTCGGCAAAATTAAAATATTTCTCACACGACTGACTCCCGATTATTTCTACCAATTATAATAAGGTGTAGATTCTTTAAGGTGAAGGTCAAATTCTATTGAATAAAATTGGAGACTGATTTATACTTCACCACTCTTTTATAAAAAATCAATGCAGACGTTTTGGCTAAAATGCCATCATCAGGTGCAAAGGAACAAATTTGTTCTGTAAGTACAAAATGTTATCAATAATCAAAAATAATCAATTAACAGTTTATCATGAAATTGTATAACGATAAAAAGGTATAATTAAAAATAAATAAAATTTATATAGTTAAAGTTGTTGTAATCTATAAGATTAATGATACATTCTTAAAATCTGTCAATAGCATTAAATATATACAATTAAAAAAGAGAACATTGAAAATAATTTCACTATAAAAATAAATTATAAAAGAAATCAATTGATGCACCATGTTCATCATTATGAAAATCAATTGAAAAAGTTTAATTAATAAATATGAACCAATAACTAATAAAATTAAAAATATGCAAGTTACCTATTGTGAGTGGATGCTTACAATCAGAAGCCTCATGTCTGAAATAGCATTGATTTTTAATAAAAGAGTGGTGAAGTATAAATCAGCCTCCAATTTTATTCTACCAATTATAGTAAGCTATATGTTAACAATTTACATTTAATAAAATTATAAAAATTTAGAATTATTATCTTCGTAACATAATACGTAGGGATGGTGCATAACAGCCTTTTATACCAAAGTCGCGGTTCGACCTAGGCAGATTGTATAGAATTCGTTCTTCGGAGGAGACTTAAAATAGCGTTCCGGAGCATGTGCGATGTCAGACACTCACTCTTTAAGATCCCTTTTCTAATTAAACCTGGACAGGCAAATTTAGAACGATACAACAGTACTACTAGCCACGGTAAAATAATATGTTAAATAAATAAACATTTAATAATTTATAATTCAACATTCGTTACCTACTAAGTAAAATAGATGATACAAATACACTAAGTAAAAAGAGAAACAACAAAAAAATTTCGTCTTATTCATAAATTACCTAATTATTTTGACAGCCTTAGTCAGCTTTTAATGCATAGCTTTAATTTATGATCATTATATTAGTAAATTAATATAATGTTTATTATAATTATGTCTAATGAAGGAACTATGTAAGAGTGCAGCTGTACTCGCTTTCACGCATGAGGATGTTAAGGAATGTAGCTAGGATATGGTACGGTAATGGGCAACATAATTACTCTGAGCAATTAACCGTCTTTACTGACGTTAGGTAACTTCTATGTTACGTAAGCAATTAACTGGATAAACGTTTATTTTTAAACGAAAGGAAATCTGATATGGTTCAGTGAAAAGGAACTTTTTCAATTATAATCGTTAAAGAAACTTGAATAATTTTTGGTGGGTTGCGTTTGAGAAATATTATGGTGGAGTGGGGCTGGTTTGATTTAGGGGGCTGGTTGGCCAAATTCTTTTTTCGCTTACCTGAAAGTATTCTAAATTTACTGGAATGGGCAAGAAAGGATAATTTATATCTTTTTTGCTCTATGTAGATAATGTTTAGAAAAATCTTTTATTTTCACCGATTTTCAAGTTACTCACCCCCTTCAAATGCTACTGCAAGTAAAACCCTACCCATCTCTCTTGGATATGAGATCATAAAAAAGAAGTTAAATATTGGATTTATTTTTAAGCCATTAAACATTAATCCCTTCATATTTTTTTCGGAAAAGAAATACAATTCATAGTTGTCATCTATGGGTTGTTTTTCGTGTTTTTTCCTGGTGATTTCAATAAATACTTCAGATTATTGTGAATGTTTTTAATCAACTATATATGACCCACTTTGATTTATTATATGTTGCCATCTTTCTGGTAATTTTTTAATTCGTCCTCCCAGAACATTTGAAGGACTTACAAGACACTTTTTAACCCTAGCAAACCCTTAGGAGGGTGGTTTTTCCGAAGGTATCATCGCCGTGCACATTTCGTAAATTTCGGAGAGAGAGAAATGCTTTATTTTTTTGGCAATGCTGCCCAAATACATCGGGTTTCTTACATAACACAGCATACTTTATGAATCCCTTGGACATATTTCACATACATTTAAATTTTTTTTTCTATTCTAATACAAATTTATAATATTTACAATTTTTCTCTTTTAGCTACTTACATTATTTTATTTTATTTCTCTCTACCACTATATTTTAAATTTAGACCTTTGGTGCGTATATTACATAATCAAAATATAATCACCTTTACCATTTAATTGCCATAAAGATGATGGTGGATAATCCCCAGTGAGTCTAAAATAACATTTTCTGCTAACACCGCTATTTCTCCTATATCGACACCCAGGTCTTCCAAATATAGCTCCTTGTGCTTCCAGGATTAATATCAATTATGCATTCCGAAAGATGAATTATCAACCCAAATAATATCACTTGTTAGTAACCTCTCATCCTCATGTATACCGACAATCCCTCGAGGCGACTGAAAAGACGATGGCCTCGATGAAAACTAATTTCAAGATCTTCAAAAGACCATAAGTGTGATTTTTCAGATTTACTTGTTGTTTTTCTTTCGTTATACAGTCGCTAAGTTCAATAAATAATAAAAAGGAAAGTAATAGCAGACATTCATACACTGTAACAATAAAAAAAAATAAAATAAAATAACCAACCAGCTTCATTGTATGTTCTATTTACTTCAGCGAGTAACAAAGCATTTTTTTTTTTTTTTAAGACTTTTCGCTCTCTTTATTCTTGTTACGTATGTATATGTTGTATAACATGCATACAGTCTTATCTGAAAAAAATTATGAATTTTATTTCAAAGACAAACTAACTAAAATATACCTCATACCTTCTGTTACATCCATAAAATCTTTAGTATTGACTAATTAGTCAAAGTTTAAAAACAATTCTAGACAAGCAATTATATAAATAAAGGAGTTAACTCAGTAGCTTTGAGAAAACTAATTATAAGGATGACGATAACGACATTATTAGAAGGGAGATTAGAATAGAAACCAAGCTACTTAGAAAGGATGTAAAAGTGCTAACTCATTCTTTTGCGATTGAGATGGGATTTTAAGATGTCTCTTTAGCTGTTTAAGGCAACTTTTTAAGATAAACTCAATAATTAAGAAGTGAATAAGGATTCTGAACCGTTATTTTAGATTTTATTTAAACACTTTTTTTTTTTTAATTTCATGACGCTTTTAACATTCTTAGAGATAAATATTACGTTAAGAAAAATCAACAAGAATATTAAAGGAAAATCACTGAGAAAAACAATATACGATTACTCAACTGCACATCGTTAGAGTATAAATTTATTATAAAAATAACATCAACTTACACCAGTTGACAATGAATACACCACTCTCTACACCATGTGTATCAATTTTTTTAAAAAACAATTTCAATATAATAAATATTCAAAATTAATTTTAATTATAAAATTAATAACTTTATCAATAGATATATACTTAATTTATGCGGGGTTTTGTGTGAAATGTCATGAATAATCAACCGGAAAAATACTCCACCACTCAATTATTTAATTGTGCAACTAACTTAATTTGTATACTATTTAATAAAATCCAATTAAAGTCTTTGTGGCTAACATAATAAAAATAAAAAAAGAAATGGAGTCTGCAATATAATCATGCATTTTGTTGCTAAAAAGTAAAATATCATTATTTTCCTAGAAATTTCGAATGAAGTATTTATATGAGTTAGTTAAAATTTAAAAACTGTGGGTAATTTTTACTTCCAATTCATTCATAAATTATATACAAATTAGCTTTTTGGGGCATTGATTCCTACCTTCAAAACTAAAGTAACTACTGCTTTTAATTTGAAATTTTATTATAAATGAATTATTATCAGCCCTTCAACGTCAAACAAACATTTTTCATTAAAAATATTTCCGAAATTAGATTAGTTTTTTTTTTTTTTTTTATTATTTTATTTAGTTTTTGTTTGTTTAATAGAACAAAATTCTGATGATATTGAGTTGAACTTTTATTGATGTGACGATACCTCAAAAAAATAAAATAACTTAAATCTTCTACCTCTTCAACCAATTAAGGATATTCGAGTTCAGTGTATAAAGAGACAGTAATACTGGTTCTTGGAAAACGACCATGCAAGGAGATAATTAGGCTAAGAACGCGCTTCCCAGTCAGACTTTTCTTCATAGTTTTAGAGTATCCACTTTATAGAGGCTGGGTATGCCCCAAGGATAAAATAACAGAATAAATAATTATTCCATCTCAACGGGGTTGGAATCTAATCTTCTCTAGACCTTGCCGCTTCCTTTATTTGATTAGAACTTTTTTCAACAGTAGACTATGACAAATGATGTGGGATTTACCATCACTGGTCTAGAAGTAAATGTGTTAATTATTATTTTCGGTCATAAAGATAGCGGAATAAGCGAAGTATTATGGGTATTCACTGCTATTTGAGATACTTATGGTTCTGGTGTAGTAAGAGACAATACACCTTAGCAGATAAGGCAGGACGAGAGGCAGAAGATGAAACCTGGCAGTAAGGACCGGTTTGTTGTCAGCTGGCTCGGTGAAAGTAAACAACCTTCGTCAATGCCTTGCAGTATCTCTTCGGTGCTTTTGCAAAAAGAAGAAAAAGAAAAAAATAACCTGTTTTAGAAATAAGTTTCCATTTCATTATTATTCACATCTGATAATCTTTTCCTCACTTTCGAATCGGATAGTTTCTCAAGTACATCACGCGTCTCCTGTTAACGATGCAATAAATTAATTATAGATCACTTTATACAAATTCCATTTCTACAAAAATAAATACTTGTATAGATAAGATTCATTATCGGAAGATTCCAACACGAAACTCTGATTTTTTCCATAATTTTCCATAACAGCTATAAAAAAAAATAATAAACTATGTTCTTCGAATTATAATAACGAACAAATTTATTAAGTAAATACTGGAACTTGTTGAAAAAAATGCTGAAGTGGTGAATCGTTGGTTTGTCTCTTTATGCAACTGTTAACGAGTACTCAGGTATAAGCATCGGGCAGGTATTTTACTGTTTTACGCCCCTTCCAAAGGACAACATATTTACATCATTTAAAAAATCCTAGTGGCCATTATCCGGGTTAGAACCTGCAATCTTGGGCATAGAAGGTTGTTATGCAAACCACTACACCACAAGTGACCCCCTGAGGCATGGATTTATCCTTATATGGACGATTATAAGTCAATTCTGACGATAAATTTTGTTTGTTTATTTTATTTAACGCCACTTTATGCTATTGTGGCTAATCGGACGATAGTGGGAGTCCTAAATTTTGCCTATCCATGTTTTATTAAGGCCCAATCCTCTACACGGTGTATACAGCTGATATCCCTATCCATCCAAGCACTTTCCTCTCTACTTACGCTGATGACACGTGTGCTATCCGTAAATAATGATCCTATTGTTGCTTCCCAAGTCCTACAGAACCATTTATCCGCCATTGCAGAATGGTGTCACAATTAGAGAATCAAAATAAATCCTAATAAATCCCACCAAATCACCTTCACTCTACGACGTAAACCTATAACTTCCTGTCCAGTTGTTTCCTTTAATCATACCCCACTCATCACTGTAGAACAAATACGATACCTTGGACTTCATCTTGACAAACGTCTTACATGGAATCCTCATACAAGACTTAAACTACAAGAAACTGCTCGTAGATATCGACTATTAAAACACTTACTTGACAAACGATCAAAACCCTCTTTACTTCAAAAAACTCATTTACACAACCATTATTAGACCTATCTGGTCTTATGGCATAGAGCTATGGGGCTCCACTAAACCATCGAATTCCTCCCGCATCCAATCCTTGCAATCCAAAATCCTTCGTCAAATCCTAGACGCTCCTTACTTTGTTACCAACAAACTCATCCATAGAGACCTGAATATCCCATTAGTTACTGAAATCGCTCAAAAAAGATACACCTCCTTTCATTCCAAATTACCCACCCATACAAACCCGCTTGTCCGCACCCTCTCATCGACATATATTCCTGATAATCCTCCGAGGCGTCTGAAAAGACGGTGGCCTCGAGACCTGCTGAACAAATAATCATTGAAGTGTTACCGCTGGGTAGATTCTTCTCATGTCTTTTTCAAGCCAATTGTCTGTTTTTAGCACATTTACTTATTGTACTGTGTAAATTGTACAGTTGTAAATATCAATAAAAGAATTAAAAAAAAAAAAAAAAAAATGTTTTATTAGGATAGGGATCTTTAACGAGTACCTGACATCGCACAGGTTCGAGATCACCTTTTAACGTTCCCTCTTAAAGACGGCACAACTAAGGATTTTTTATTCTCATTAAAAAATCTTAAAACCACCTGCGGGTTTGAACCCGTGACCTTTGACATAGAAGACTGTTATGCTAGCCATCCTGCTACAGGTGAACACTAAGGTAAGTTTTGCTATCTACGAAAATTTTGTTTTAGATTACTTACAATTTGCATACTTTAGATAGCTTGAAGTCTAAAAAAACCAAAACACTTTTTTAACAGAACTAGAAAGTAAATGCAATTAACGACCAAGACGATTTTTAAATAGTTCAATTAATGCAAAACCCAATGCTCGCAAGATACAATAAGAAATCTTTCATTCGCGATTTCTTTCGACACATTCGGTTTCATGCCCAGACATTGGCTAAATCGTGAGTTAAGGTTAGCCAAAATGTTTTCTCAAAGGCGACGAATCTGTAACAGAGAACGCTCCGTTGCACTAACCTGACGATTGCATAACCTCTGCTAATTGTCCGCTTAATGAGCCCTTGTCTCGAAAAGAATGGCGCATCGTTATCAATTTTAATTTATGCAACAGCTTTAGAGGTGTCCTGTATTGAGGATGGATATGAAATTTTATAAGTGAAATGTGAGGCAGTGTAACATGGGGGTGTAATTCCACACCTCTGGCCTCGAAAAGATCTGTCCGGAAACTTCTCACGTTTTAGGAACTGTACTTTATTTATACCGCTTAAGTTGTCGAAGATATCCATTACAACCGACTTTAGTAGATGTTTTTTTGGGAGAAGGTATATAAGCAGCCAGTATAGCAGGAATACTTTCAATGAATTCGTAAATAATAAGAGTAATACCGAAGAATAGAAAATGAAACAAGTTTTTATAAAACTGGGGGGAGCACAAAATCAATGGAAACAAAAGACAACAGCTGGTGAGAGGTTCAGCTTCGAATAAATACATAAATATTTTTGAAGCAGTGAAAAATCCACTTTACACTGAGTTTGTAACATAAGACCCGTCATAGTTTGATGTGTATAAAATCTTAATAACTAGCGTATTGAATGCGAATGAATATTCTATTTTTTTATTTCTTTTTAATGGGCTACTTTAAGAAGCTGCTCGTGGGACAGTTATACCTACTTTTGATCTGATACTTAGAGTCATATTATGGTGGAAAGTTTCAGAAGATGGTTGGTACCAATCTCCCTAATAATAAAACCTATATGGCGACGTTTCAGCCAAAATTGTGGACCTTCATCAGGGTTGACACGAAGATAATAGCATCAGTAATCAGGATGTAATCGTATCGGCTAATGCATTTCATCAGTCACAAAATATTTATAGTTTATTTCGATTACAATGTACATATTTCGTTTATTCGGAATTTTTTTAGGGTTTAAAAAATCTATTTCGAAAGTTTTTTTTTTTTTTCTCGGTCCTTTTATTACCTTTGATTTCTTGAGTATTTGTTTTTAATTTGCTAAATGTTGATATCAGATATTGAAGTATTAAACTTCATGAAGGTTTACTGTTCCTCATCCGTTATCATGTACTATCGCTTCTGAAAAAGTGCAGAAGAATGTTGATTGTGTAACTAAAAACTACTTCAAGAATAACTTATAAGCCGCTAAGGGATAAATCAGCAAAATTATTTAGTTAAAACATGGTTTAACGAAATTTTATGGTAAGAGTTCTCAAGATTTTAATAATTACATAATATGAATGTTTTATGTATTATGGTTTGATATAATGCTCTTGAGTCATAGAAATGTAACTTCTACAACGCGTGTGTGACTACACATTCCTTGTTCGAAATAATGGGTTATTATGTGCTATTTAGACCGACTTGCATGTCTCTGACGAATATCCTGACGTTGGTCAGTTACGGTTCGGATAGGGAACCACCTACGAAGATCGGCGTGGTCACCCGCACCCTTATCCAGCCCGTTGCACCATTCTTCTCGGTGCGTGGGAGGTCAAACAGCTGGCCGGTGAGGTACAGTTAGTGCGATATAAGAGGCAGCGGAGGCGTGAGGCAGCGGTGACGCGGACGAAAGGCGGGTGACGTCAGGAGGTGAACGCCCCACGCTAACTGGCCAATCCCTGTCCCACCAGAGGGTCCTCTTCTTGGAAGCCGCCTCTCTTCCTCCCTCCTCTGGCTCCTTCCTAGGAAGTCTTCGCTATTTTCATCTGCTCCCATTATCCTCACGTATCTCAGGTATTCCTTCAATCCGCTGTCATCCAATCCACTGAAATTCTGCCATAACCACCAGCCAACACCCAAGTCATTCCTACCATAGACAGCAAAAAGATGAATCCTTTTAACCATCAACAAGTTAACATAACTTGTAATGTAATAAAAATAATTAGAACGATATGACACAGTGGAGTATTAGTCATCAATAAATTACTCTAAAGAATAATAGTGTTAAGTTCTTCATATACCAAATGAGAATAAACAAAAAAAAAAAAAAAACAGCCGGCACCGTCTTGAGAATCCATAAGAGGCATTCTTTGAATCCAAGTTCAGGACTTACTACACCATGCATATCTCAATAAATGATAGTTCACTGATTTGAATTGCCGATAACAATCATTTATAATAATGACGAAATCTCATTCAGTTAATACGGCTTATGAGTTGCCAATATCGTAATAACTTCATTCTCTCTCTAGTTCTATCATAAGTATTTTTATTTTACTTTTTAAACCCTTAATTCATAACTTATATGGCATTTTGGAGATAATATGTTGAATAACAGAAAAGATTTTTTTTTTTGGGGAGTATGTGCTGAGATAAAATTCCCTCATCTGAAATGATCTAAAAAATATGGAGGATATGGATTGATTAATTATAAAGGATCGATTCAAGAAGCTTACTACATCTACCTTAAATATTTTAAAGAGCGATATAAATTTTAGATACAGGGAAGGTGTCCTAATCATAAAATCGATTCATAGCCCCCTCTTCCCCCCAAAAAAAACGGAATATTAATTCGATTCTCGACCAGAATGATGTTTCACAGTGATGTTCACAATACAATGATGTCACAGTGTAATTTTGCCAGGGTCTTTTCATTAATGCATTTAATAAATACTGGAGAGAATTATCGGTAGCGTCAAGTAAATGAAAACAACTAAATAGTTTCAACTACTTATTGTTTGCCAGCGTTTCGACCCCCTTTGTAAGTCATTATAGTACTAAAAAGATACAAAAGAATACAATTACAATCGAATAAATACAATATTTTATATCCTATTGAGTTTAGTGGATGTCAATTTTAGAACTTTAAAATAAACAGATGTGTAAAGAAATCCATTAATTAATTACAATGACTATAGAATACTAAAGTATCTATTTATTTTTATGTTTAAAATATTCACATCCTTTTAACTCAATAGTATATAAAATATTGTATTTAATGCTATTGTATTTGTATCCTTTTAATATATTTTAGCCTGATGATGACTACAATGGAGGTCGAAACGTTGGCAGACAATAAATAGTTTAAAACTATTTTTAATATTGACATCCTTCTAACTCAATAGTATATAAAATATTGTATTGTATTCCTTTTATATCTTTTTAGCCCTGATGATGACCTACAATGGAGGTCGAAACGTTGGCAGGCAATAATTAGTTAAAACTATTTAATGGTTTCATTTACTGACCACCACCCAAACTAATTCTTTCCAGTAATTCTCAACGGTCAACTAATTATATCTACATTTAATAAATAACTATATAACCATAGAAATTAACCTAAACCAATTTTTTTTAATCCATGTTGAAGTTTGCATCTCCTTGATGAATTCTATGCAAAAACATGGATTGCTAAAGACTATAACTGCTTAAAAAAATACTTTAAATCCTATCTTACTCAGACAAAATTAAAAAAAAAAGAAGGTTTTTCTAAAAATATAATTTCTTCCCAGTCAATTTATTATAATTCGGACTGACTAAGAAGCCTTGATATGCTCCAGAAGAGACAAAAAGATTAGGTCTCCAGGTCTTGGTATCCTTTTAGCGGTTCCATTCATTACTTCTGTCATTAGTTCCACCAACGGAGAGTTTTAAACAAGAATTATATTATAATTTATAACCCATCCTTTCATTTCATTCATACAATGTTTTTTAGTTAGATTATACTGTACATATCCTAAGGATACAACATATAAAAAAAAAATCTACTAATTAAAATTTAAAAAAAATTATATTTTTTTTTATTTTTAATACACTTAAGTTGCAATTAATTAATTGACGAAGTTATAATTGTCGTTGATCAGCGATTAAGTAAAATCATTTGGCTTAGAACTTTTTTAAATATTTATTTTAACTTTAATATGAAAAATTCTTATAAAGTTCAAAGAAAATACAACTCCATTTGTTCTGTTTTTTTCGCTGATATAATTCTGCCAATAATTAGGCAGTTTAAGCAACTGAGGGATATTTGTCCATTCCACACCTACTGTGATGTTGATTTCTAAATGGTACTATCCATTCTAGGGAATTTTAAAAGGAACAAGTATATAGCATTGCTATATTATTAAACTAATTTCTTTAATTCCTTTCGGATTAAAATGTTTTTTGGTTTTTTTTTACTATATTAATAACACTATATTACAGTTATGGAATGAAATGATTTAATTTTATTTGGAACGAAATTAGATGAGTAATTAGAACCCTTAGAAAATAATTACATTTCTGAAACGCGTTTTAAAGGCCTTGAGGGTTTATTAGATAAAATCAAGTAGAAATTTTAGATAAAACTAAATGATGAGAATTCAAATAAGTAAAAAAATCTATTTCGTCAAAAATATCCTGGAAATCAACGTCCCAATTTTTGCTGTTTATTATCAAGATTTTCTAGATCAGCCTGTTCAATTGATCGGAGATTTGAATCGTCAAATTTCTAAACTCCAAAATAGGAGTATGGTTTTTTCAGCACTTTCCTTTCCCAGGGTGGGTGTCCTTCTTCTACGTTTTTTTCTGAGGATTCCTAATTTCAGCCCAGTTAATCCCCAAAGTAATCACGACCTGTGAATTAGGGTTAATTCATGATAGTTTTTTTGTTTAACTCTTGGTACACTAATTCACTCAGGGGATATCAAGACAAATGGGGACCTAACTCAGCTGTTCACCGCTTAATCCTCATCTTAAAACTCGAATATCGAATAATAATAGGAAATGCAAAAATGAGATAAAGAGAGATTTTATCTAAATCTTCGAATTTCCTTACTGTTCATCCTTTTCCTCCCTACACCTCTACTTTTGCTCGATAGGTTTCGCTAATGATTATCTTTGATTCCATCCGCAAAAGGTGTTAAAACCATCTTCGTTGATTTTCTTTTGAAGTATATCGTTGGCTGGTTGTACATAGAGAGGTTTAACCTAATATTAAGAACTCAAGCCAAAGCTGAAGATTTGGCTGTAGAGATTCAAACATTAAAGAAAAGCTCTTACAGTTTATATAGATATATTGATTGTAAATAAGTTTGTAGTCCGATCTTTAAATATTGATTATTACTAACAGCAGTATTCATGTTTATCATAATTCATGTGCAAGTAAGCTTAAACAACTTCAATTTCAGCTGGTGTTGGGTAGATACAGTTGAATCTTATTCATAGTAATTAGTCGTTATATATATATATTTTTTTTATCTAGTATGCCATATTAATTATAAATATCCTTTGTTTTGTCGATTTTCACCGAGATTTGGCCAGGTAAAAGACTTCTTACAATGTGGAAAAGTCAGGGAACCTCTTTGGGCTGATTTGCTAGAAACCATGTTTAATTATTATAAATTAAATATTTTTTATCAATTATCAGTTTGGTTTTTATTATTTCAATATGCCTTCACAAGTTTTATTAAAGATAGCAAAAAAATTAAAATAAAGTTAAACAAAATTTTATAAATTCTACAATACTGTGTTCATAATGTCGTAAGAAAACATGATGATTTAAGTAATTCTATTCTCATTTTTTAACCATTTAAAATTAAAAATATTTTATACCGAAATTAAAACTGTTCAATTTTTAAGAATAACTTTTTGAATTGTTTCTTCATTAATTTAACATAACTTTTTTGGCTGTTTTGGCTAATTTAAGTTTAATTAGGATGAGGATCTTTAACGAGCACCTAATATCGCACAGGATAGGGACGACCTATAAAACCATAGGACCATCTGATGGGTTTGAACCCGCTACTTCAGTTATAACGGTTCCAATAATATCACCTTTAAAGTTATTTATCCGCAAACGCAATAGTATTTGGTTAGAACCACTGAATTACTTCATTTCTGTATTTTTTTCTCGATCTGGTCTGCGGTTTAGAACTATTATAAACCAGCCAGAAGAAAGTTGTGCCCGTGCAATAATGTTTATCTAGGACAAACCTCAGAGTAAGTCGTAGGTATATAAGTTTTCTTTCTTCGAAAGTTATAAGTTTTCACCGTTTATGTGATAGAAATCAATAAAAAAAAAATAAATATAAATAAAAAATATACCCATTATTTATATTATGACAGTGTTATTAGCGGTTAAATACCCATGTATGAGCCACCCATGAAGTACAAAAACATTGGACGGAGAGGGCTTTACGACATCATAAAATCTGCTACAGACTCGAGGCCCACAACATGGAGTAAAACCTCCGCCTGGGACTTCAGATTCGATTATAGAATATTCATGCGTAGGAGTTTTAAAATTGACAGTGTCCATTTAAAAAAAAAAAAAAAAAAAGGAAAAAAAAGAGGAATTAAATTTACATATTTTAAAATGCATTATTAAAAAAAATAAATCAGCAATCAACGATAACAATCATTCTGATGTCCAAAATATTTTATGAATCTCCTTGACAAATTTTATTACCAACTATCAGACCAAAATAATATATCTAAAATTAAAAAAATAAAGATTTGCGCGCGCAACGATTTCTCTTGCCTCGTTTCTTAAAATCAATTTTAAAACTAATAAATAAAGTTAGAGTCAAAAAGATTTTGAAGAATTATATTAGGCTTCGTTGGAAACATATATTTTTGATTAAATATTATAATAATATAAAATTGTTATGTACAATAGTCAGTACTAAGTCTATGCCCTATCCGTCACTTTACAGCACCTTTCTCGACTTTGTATATAAATAACATTCATCTGCATCTTTTGTTAAAAAATCAGTTAAAGAACTAATAAATAAAGTTAGAATAGAAAAAGTATGAAGAATTATATTAGGTTTCGTCGGAAACATATATTTTTGATTAAATAACATAACAATATAAAATTGTTATGTACAATAATCAGTACTAGACTATGCCCTTAGTTAGCTATTGAATTGGTTCAAACTATATATATTCACCTGCTTATTACCAATTCTATCAAGTTAATATGATTACTTTTTGTTGGGAGGGAAGGGAGATATTAAATATCGGAAATTAAGCACCTTCAGACTATTTAAATCATAACGAAACTTACATGATATTAAATTCCTTTTAATTTTACAAAGATGTAGCAAGTTTAATCAAAACCGTTAGAACCGTTTTTGAGAAAAATGTAAAAAGGTGCAAACAGCGTGGTTTAAAGTGGCTCTTCATGTTCGTCGATATTGGTGAAAAAGTTGCTGTAACATCTTGGGCATATACGCTCCTAAAATATAAAATTTCAGTTTTATAAAACTAATCGCTTTTGAGCTACACTTATCACACTTTTTGCGGGACTTGGTCATGTAGTCACAACCACAGGATCCTAAAACGTGTAATTCCGGTGAAAACTCAAATTTAAAAATTTTCACGGTCGCTAAACGTATTCCCTTATTTCATATATAGGTAAGTGAAAGTAATGAACTAGGCTTTATATGCATTGCTTATATTGTTTTGAAATACTCCAAGACAAAATTATAAATTATTTACTCATTGATATAATAATTAATTGCAAAAAAAAAAAAAAAAAAAAAAAAAAATTGAATAAGAAAAAAACTAAAGGCAAATTATGCGGTTTTGAAAGGTAATGAAAAGGTTGAACAGACGATTCAGCCGCTGGCATTCCTTCAGTCGCAATGAACGGTCCAGACACGCTCTGTTACACTTCCCTATTGTCTATGATAATACTATGATACCTATAACTATAATAATCTATAATACTACATATATTTTTATTGGTGTCCCACGTAAATTTAAATTATATAGCTTTTAATTATTTAAGAACCCACAGTTCATACATTTTAAATCCATTTCGACCTCTTTGCTTGAGGAGACAAATACTTCTATTTTATTGTCAAAGGTTCAAATCGATATATATTTAAAACAGTAAACCAAAAAATGCCTTTTAAAGAATTCTGGAAAACTTTATTATTAACATTAAATATTTGTAATTTAGTAAAGTATAATTTTTAAAAATGCGCTATTTGAGATTAGTACATTTTCGTGAACTGATGTTTTTTTTTTTTTTTAATATGTACTTAATTCTTTTACGACATATCCCGTGCTCAGATTTCAAAATGTTACAAATCACTTTTTCTAGAAATGAGAGTTACACGTTATGTTTAGAAGGTGGAAAAATTCATTGTTTCTCTTTCAGTTTATGAGTAAAAAAACTTCTACCTTTTAAAAATAAACGACCCAATTTCAAAAGATAAACCATTAGGGCAGTCCAGATTGCGAAGACTCATTTCTAGAAGAAGTGAAAAATAAAATTTTGATCAGATATGTTCATAAGTTTATGGGCTCATAATTTTCTATATTGACATATAATATACAGTTGGCGAGCCCAAGATTTAAAAAAAAAAAATAACATACAACAAAAGAAGTCTTACATGTACGAAAGTACTTCTTTTGTTGCATAACAATACTACTACTCTAAATTAGAAAAAAAAAAAAAAATTGTATGCGTATAAACAGAAAAAAAATTGTTTTAATGTATTTTACTACAATAACAAACCTTCAGGAAACAATACATTAAAGCATAGTGAAAATCGTATCAAAATCCGTCGAGTGGTTTAAAAGGTGTTAGGGAACCCAAGGATCACAACACAATTTATATATATATATATTGGGTTGATGCAAAATTAATGCAGGTTTTTAGTAGGTATTGTAAATACGCCATATCTTTACTTTAACCATATATATTTAATCAAAATAATTTCCATCTGAATCAATGCACTTTTGCCAACGTTCAACAAGCTTTCTTATTCCACCAGAAAAAAAATCCGAATCCCTGGACTCAATGAAATCACGAAAAGAATTTTCAATGTCGTCCTGGTTTTGAAAATTTTTCTCCCTCAAAAAGTTGTCCAGATGCCTGAAAAAGTGGAAGTCTGTAGGAGAGAGGTCAGGTGAATAAGGCGGATGTTGGAGAACTTCGTAGCCCAACTCGTGCAGTCGTCGAAGCGTTGGTTGTGCAACGTGTGGTCTGGCGTTATCGTGGAGCAGGATCGGCCCCTTCCGATTCATCAATGCTGGGCAAAGACGTTGCAATTTTTGAGTTCCGAGTTCCGCCGCCATTTCTCGTGTGGTTTTGGTTGGGTCTTCTTCCACTTTTGACCTCAGCTGGTCGTTGTCCAGAGCAAGATGACGGCCCCGACCTTCCTTGTCTTCGAGGTCGAAATCTCCTCTGCGAAACTTCTGGAACCAACGCTGCACCGTGCACTCATTAATAGCCCCCTGACCCCACACTTCATTAATATTACGAGCCGTTTGCGCAGCCCTGCGCCCTAATTTAAATTCGTAAAAATAAATTTGACGAAAATCGCACTTTGACATTTTCGATTCAAGACCTTTGAACACACTGAACAAAACGATTTTACTAAACAAATTCATGGTGAAAGAGAGGGTATTAGATAAGGTTTGTTTTGGTATAATAATGATCAATGTTAGGATTAGCTTTGTTTACACAATTGGAATTAAGATATTGCAATAGAGGAAACCTGCATTAATTTTGCATCAACCCAATATATATATATAGAGAGAGAGAGAGAGAAGAGATATAGTGGAAAAACGTAATAAGAACGTATTTAAAATTCAATAAGTGTATTTGGTACATGGTTAGAATCGCTTAACGTATGCCTGATTATTCCAGAAACCAGTAATAAACTAAGGTCTTAATAATAACCAGTTTCTTCAAGCTGTTTGCAGACTTGTAAGTAGATCCACGTAGCCACCCAATCGCCGTTACCAGACAATTTTCATAATATTTACTCTTCTCGATCCTTCGTAACGGTTATAGAACGAAATATTCCCGGCTGTCCGTTCGTGAAAGTCATCTTTGGAGGCGTCACGAAGGAAACGTTAATGCGAAACGTAGGCCCCGACGTGGCGGGCTGCGTGGACGGATCGTTCTTTCACTCGCACGATTATTATAATTAGCATGACGTTATCGTTATCGTCGGATCATATCTCCCTGCGGGACAGCTCAACAGGCAGTTATGTCTTCTTGTATTCGTCTTGTCATAGATTAGAAGAATTTAAGCCTTGCTGGCTAGGAAATAGGGTATTTTCGCAAGACTTGTATTGTGTATTTATTTTAGACTAATTATTTTTGAGATACAATTTGTTTCATTATGAACAATATTAAAAATGTTATAACACCACATTCATATAATAATTAAATACAATTTAGAAAAATTATAAAGTTGTAAATTTAATGGACATAAAGAAATACTCTCATTCATATAGGGCCGTTTCACAAAAGAGGTTTATTGATAAATATTTTTTTTTTTTTTTTTTTAAATAATTTTTACACCTTACAACGTTTCGACCTCTTGGGCCGTTTTCAAGTATCTGTAACAACCAAATATATATCTTAAAAATATTGAACCAAAAGAAAACTCAGGACAATGATGAGAGTATGTATTCTCATATACAATAGGCTAGAGGAGCCCCGGGCTAGGCTTGTCCCTCCACTAATAGGGAGAAAAGCAGTGGCCAAGAGATCCCAGCACCTCTCTCACAACCCCGTCACTGCAATGAGCCAGAGGAGCTCAGCGAGGGGCAGAACCAGAACTTCAGTATAAATATTTACAAAACGTCTAGAGACCGTTTTATTCTACGAGGAGGGTTGTATGGGTGCGTGGAGCTGGATAGGGAATGTGCTAGGAAAATGAATAAGCTTATGATGTAATTTATGAATTTTTTATTTATTTAACATCTCTTCATGATGCTGTGGTAAACCGAAAAAATCTACAGTGCCAAAAATTTTGTCTCTTTCAGATTTAATTAGAATAGAGATCTAAACATCTCACATGCTAGGAACAACAATTTTACGTCCTTTTCGAAACATTGCATATCCAAAGATTTTTACTCCCTTCCTGGAGCCATTTGCCTGGTTTGAACCATGGGCATAGAGGGTGCTATGCTTGCCACTATACCGAAGTAGACTTATAGGATACTTGAAATAGAACTAAAGATTTAAAACCCACACCACTTAATTTCATTTTTTTAAATATGAAAATACGATTTAATAATTCATACTCCAAGGAAAATCTACAGCTATGATGGTTCTTGTGCTCAATTCACTCTAAAACAATGAATTAATATGCCTAACAACCAGGTTTTCATTCCACCTACTGCAGGTTCACGTCCCTACTTCCCTACACCAGATTCACGCCTGATGAAACAGCGAATAAATTAATTCTTGTATTCGTGATACGAACCTTGGGACCGAGTGTTAATGTCCAGTGAAAGTACATTTACTCAATTTTCTTTATATAATAAAGATTTCGTTTCTAATTTTATTTTAATTAGTCGGAAAAATATGTTTAACATTCATCTTGTTGAATACTTACCATCAGAGAACAAAAAGACATTCCGTTCCTCAGGATCCCTTTCGCTTTTTCATTCAGGAATTATATATATATTTTTTTATCTTCTTCAACCATTCATTCTTACTTTCTCCTTTCAAAGCCCGCCGCGTCATTTCCATAAGTAAATGATGATTGGTTCCATGTGGAGTCTTTTCTCTCGAGGCTTTGGTGGAACTGTAGAAGAGAGTTGGGACGTGGTGAATGGTGTTATCCATTTGGCATTCCAAAGACCGGTGTTAGGTGGAATGTCTTTTCTACCGTTAAGTTCGAAATACAGGTTAAAACTAGGACAGTTCATTAGTTCCTGAAATCTCATCTAATGAAAACGTTTATAAGAAAACTAGCTAAAACCCCTGAGTTCGCTTCCGAATATTTAATTTTGTGTTAATTTATGTACGCTTATAAATTTTTATGTACGATTATTATAAGATAAAGCGTTATTTAATGCCAGATTTTCAGTTAATTCAGTAAAATTTACAATTTCTCATCAGTCGAAACAGGCAAATCTACAAGTACCCAATACGTTTTAGCTTTCAAACATAATCTTTGTATATCCTCATAATACCTTTGCAATATAAATGAGTATTTTCTCCACTCGTGAGTGAACTCTATCATCTTAATGAACAGCGTTTTTATTTGAGATTCAGATTTAAGTTCAATAATTTTGTTGAAATAAAACGTTTCTAGAAATCTTTTCTAAAAAATCATTAACAACTGAACGTACTTGAGTGGGTACATGCACACGAAATATGTATATGAATCTCAATACGCTATATATTTGTTATAAATTAAGACGATTTTGCTCTCACGTTTTTAAAAAGTTTAATATCTCTTAAATGGGTAATTATACATTTTCAGGATATGAATATTTTTTTGAGTTATTCCAAAAGCGAATTCATTAAAAAGTTTTATAAATATTTCTTTTTTAACCACTTAAAGGAAGAATTTTCCCAAACCTTGCACATGATCCGATATTGTACATCGAGGAAGTGAGAGGGACATCCAAAAAAAACTTCAGCTCCATAGGTTCTATTATTTTTTTTATTTATTTTCAAAAACTCGATTGAAATTAATTAATTAAAAATTTATAGAATTTAAAAACAAGATTTTTAAAAATTTTATTTTTAATATAATATAAAATTAATATATTTTAGTTTTGGGGAACCCATGGCTGAGTGGCGTAGTCTCTCACTATAAAGGTTGTGAGTTCGAATCCGAGTGCCGCCGCGGGATTTTATCGAGCATTTAATTAATAGGGATTCACTCACAGCCTCTCCACTGGATATGTGAGACCCGTCAGACAAATGGTGGCCACTCACAAAAGCAGATGTAGAGAGTGATGACCCTACACTGTAAAATACATCGAGAAACGCGATTGTAATTTCCAGGAGACTACACCGCGAGGCCAAGGGCCTTACGGCCTGTCGCGCCACTGATAAAAAAATATATATTTAAGTTTACTCCCTTGTTAACATACTAGTCTGTCCCAGCTAGGACTTCAAGTAGACATTATGATCTTGATAGATATTTTTTGCTAAGTGTATTACTACGCCAGAAGCAACAAATGCATAAAATGAAAAAAAAAAAAAAAAAAGAACTGGAGAGCGATTTTAGCGCTCCGAAGACAGAACTTTACGACCCTGAGAGTTGTATAACCGACTAGAGCCTCCAGGGAGAGCGGGGTCAGCGCCGATATTTATGGTCTACTCACTCCAGGGCCCTGCCTTTTTCTTCGCCCTTGGAGTCGGAATTCCTCTGTCTGTATTTTTGCAAACGTAACGGTTTAAGGAAAACTTTTCTTCAGCTTTGAAAAGTACTACTGTATTATTTGTTGTTATTTTATACATATGAATATGTATATATATACTTATTCACTAGTATTACATTCTATCCCATAAGGGACAATGACAATAGTGACAAAAGAACCTCATTCACACAATATTTACAAAAAGAAATAAATAAAATGGGGGAAAAAATTAAAAGAATAACTTAAATACACGGATAGCCATGCAAAGTATTTGCAATAAGTCAAGGCTTTATTAGTTAAAAAGTAGAACAAATAAATACTCTGATTACATATTTTAATAAATGACTTTATATCCTGAGATAATTTATTTTTTGTTTTTTATGCATATAGGCTTTCTAACTCAAAGGCAATCGGCACACTCAGTTATATAATAATCCATAATATATACTTAATAATTATTTTTTTATGATAAAAAATGAGTAAGAAAAAGTTATAATATAAAAACAATTTTATAATAAAGTTTTGTAACAGCCCTCTATACCCAAGTTTGAGGATACGAACAAGACAGACGGCCCTATGTTTTTGTTTTTTTAAAGTAAGGCAACATGTATAAAGAATAAAATAAAGTTGAGTAAAAAACAAAGAAAAAATCCTTAGTGTCAGTCAAAATAATTGAAAATTCACTAACATTTAAAAATATTTCGGAGTGGTAATAAATACCTGAAATATGAAAATCGTTGTTAAAAATAATATAATGTTTTTAAGGGAGTAAAACATCCTTGGTTGTGCCGTCCTTCAGAGAGAACGTAAAATGGTGATTCCGAATCTTGCGATGTCAGGTACTCGTTTAAGATCCCTATCCTAATTAAACCTGGATAGGCAAACTACCGCTGTAGCATCGCCCAAGGAATAACAAACAAACAATTATTTATAACATCTTACGTATATCAAAATACTAAACAACTGACCAGGAGAATAGTTCGTTCTGTATTCGGACGTCTCTCATGGGTTTTAATGAACTTAGTTGAGTCCGATGAATACAGTAAAAAATAAAATAAACATTTGGGAATATTGCACATGCATAACATATAATGTTAAATATTAATTCTGATAAATGAAAAAAATAAAGTATAAAAAATATAAGTTCATTAAACATTAGGGGGCTGTAATAAACGCCTAAGCTATAATAATCGTCGAGAAAATAATGACAAAAAATTGACGAATCTTAAGTCAAACCACGAAACAAAACAATTAATAAAGCATAATTTTATTCCGAAATAGGTAATATTTGTTTTTGTTTTTTTACAATGAAGTATTAAGTTAAAACTAATAAGTTATTGAAGAATATTTACAATTTAGCACATTGACTTATTGTTACTGACTGTTTAACAACAATTTAGTTATAAATTTCATATGATATGCTTTTGGTATAAATCATCACCTTTATCATTGAAGTATCGATAAGAAGACATTAACATTATTTATGCATAATAAAACTTACAGTCGACCTAGATCGTAAAGGTTTCCAGCCAACCTCGACATGGGACCCCGGGACCTTGTAGCACTTTCAGTGTATGCTATTTTAGAATTTAACATATAAAATATATAGTGTAACATAGTAATAAATACATAGTATAGCTAGTGTATATCTGTATATATGCCTAAATGCAGAGAATTGGTTCGTTTTTTCGTTCGTAACAAAATCAATGAAATGAGTCACAGAGTCAAATCAATTACATCAACAGACACATGAACATGAATGATTGCGTAGGTATTAAAAAAATAAAATATAAATATTCGAGGATATTACTAACATCTTAATTTAAATAAAAGTGAATAACTAGTTAGTAAAAAAAAAAAAAAAAAAATCATTTAAGAAAATCTGTTCGATAATTTTAATTATTTAGCACATTAATGTTCCACTTTACGATAAAACAGTTCCAATATTTCAAGTTGAAAAATTCTTACTATTTCAATTCAATTTAAAAAACCGAAAAAAAGTTAAGATTTTAGAAAAATGTCTTTTAAAAAGTTAATTTCTAAAAATAAGAAACCCTTTAATTAAAATAGAAATTAAATAATTAGATCACAATACCCTTTTTTTGAACTGACTCCTATATGGCCACGGGTTCAAATCCGGTTGATGGCACTAAGACTTTTTAATGGAGCCAAAATTCTTGATTATGCCGTCCTTCGGAGGACACGTAAAATGGCGAACACAAGAATGTTCGAAGTCAGGTACTCGTCAAAGATCTCTATTCTAATTAAATCTGGATAGACTAAATTTAGGATTTATCCTGTAGCATTGTCTTATAAACTACGTTAAAATGAAGTGATGTGAAATTAAACAAACAATAAACAGGTGGAGAGATAGCACTTGAAAAATAAATACGGATAAGATAAAATATATTATAAATAGTGAAAATGATGGCCTCAGTGGTATTGATATATCAGGGTAAACGTTTAAAAATGAGGATTAATTTAAGCATTTAAGATTTTTAATTCCTAAAAATTACGAACTTAGAGAGGAAATTTGTCCAATGTTAAGGGCGGGAAATGCGTAGTATTACAATGTACTGAACGTACTTGGTTAAACGTATAAACTAGCAAACAATTAACACCTATATTTACTGATTAAATTAGTTTATTATTAATTATAAATTATATTACATTAAAGTTTTTTTTTTAAATTATTGTATGAAAAATAATTCGTGCCGTGATGTTTCCAAAAAAAGAAAACAGCTTAGACTCTTACCACTTCCAATAATTTTTATAATACTCACTGAATAGCTGAACAATTATCAGAAATAATTTACAAATATATACATAAATATTGATGGTAATTATCAAACAGCTTGAAAGTCACTTTCTAAAATCTGTTTCTTTTTTCAATTAATGGAATTGGCCATTGTTCTAAGCACATGTTCAAAAAAGATATTGTTAACCATTTCCTTCTTGAAAGCTGTCCCTGAGATTGCAAAACCCATCTGTTTCTTAGGGTGTAAGAAACTTACCGAAACAAACAACTTCCGAGAAGATTATAGCAAAAAAAAAAAAAAATTAAAGTATGGTAAATGAGTAATTAAAAATAAATTTTACAATAACGCTACTTTTGACAAAAAAAAAAATGCCAGATATAATTTTTACATGTTTATAAATCTTATTTTAAGAGGACAGTCCCTGAATAGTAGTATTATTTATTAATATAACAATTTAATTATTCACATACATTTTGGATTACATCCATAAAATATTATAATTACAACAGAAACAGTGTATAATAATCATAATGTTTTAATAAAAATCATTAGCATTAAAGGATAAATTAACTTTTTTTTTTTTTTTTTTTTCTATACTATAATTAAATTTCTAAATTAATAAAATTACTTATTGTGATTTTCTTTTTGTTTCAGGTAATTGTTTTTATTTCTAAATACAGAGCAGTACATTTATCATAGTCAACTACGTTTGTGAGTAAATTTTATACTGTCATTATTATATTTTCTCAATAATTTATACTTAATTGTAGAAGGTAACTAATGGTATTTATTATTTACAATATATGCTACTATATTTAGTGCGCTGTCATCATTATGACGAATTAGATATCAGCCCGTCTCATTAAAAATGATATGGTACTCAAGTTCCTAAAACTGGGTTAGATCTGAAAGATAACAATGATTAATGAAGTAGTTGTCAACTTGGATATCTAGGTTTTATTGAGAAGGTCAGGGTCTCTGCATAATTAGTTAGAGTAAACGGGACTGGAATATTGAATATTATAGATGCTAATTTACGTGATCACTTTTAAAAAAATCTGGTGCGCGCAACTCTCGTCACCTTCACTTGCCTCCTAAGTTAAAGTCAATAAAAGAACTTTTAACTAAAATTTGGCTTGAAAAAAGTTTAAAGAATTATCTGAGTTTCATTAGTTCATGAGTTCAATTTATTTTAGATTAAATAATATAATAATAGAGGTTAATATCTATAACAATCACTTGTGGTATAGTGGCTAGCCTTCTATGCCCAAGGTTGCGAGTTTAAATCTTATAAATAAATGACTAAGGGAAAGTATTGCGATCGTGAAAATTTTATGATTCCAGTTTTCACCGGAAATACACGTTATTGGTTCCCCAAAGTCCGAATGAAGTCCCGCAAAAGGTCTGTTCCTGTATCCGAGTGTGTAGTACAGCGTGAAAATTAAAGTGCTATGAAACTGATATTTTATATTTAAGACAACTATGCGCCCGAGATGTTACAGCAAATTTTTCATTGAAATCAGCCAACCAGAAGAGCCACTCTATACCATGCATTTTGCACCAGTTTACGTTTTTCTCAAATCGGCTCTAACGATTTCGATTAAACTCGGTATATAGCTGAAAAACTGGGCGGGCTTTAATAACATGTAGCTTTTATTCTGTTTGAAGTAGTCTGACAGAGCTTAAATGCCAATATTTTAAAACTTCTTCCTCTTAATTTAACTTTAACTTATGTGAATTTAATAAAATTGCCCATATAAACTGATTAGCATTTAAAAAAAAAAAACAGGTAAATATATATTTGAATGAATTCGATAACTAACTAAAGGAGAAAACTGCAAAAATATTTTTTTAATGAAATTTTTATTTTTTGAACTTAAGAAAAGCAATATACGATGATTTTAGAAAAAATATTATCTTATACATACTATTGTAAAAGTTAACGGACAGTGATGAAAAGCCGGTAAAACAAACTAATTGTCGTAGATAATAATATAATAGATTATTAAATAAAACACATGTTTCTTTTAAAATTCATTGTAAATTATTCTTTAACAATTTATTTTCGTTTCTAAATTTGTTTGGAAGTTCTCAAATTGATAAAAATAACGAAGGTAAGTATAAGTCGTGTGTTGCGCGCACCAGATTTTTATCATTTCATTTTATACGTTATCGTACACGTTAGCTGTTTAGCAAGCCGTGGAACTGGAAATTAAATCTAAAGCGATTTATCTGTAGAGAAAAAATAAATAAAAAACCTTCCTGGCTATCTAAATAATCATTCAAAAGTAGGAAAACAAACACTTCCCACTCGCTGTACTATCCCATTCATGGCGTAACATTTTAATGCACCGTTACGTTATAAGAAAGAAACTATCAATGAAAGGAAGCTAGCCGGGCCTGGGGTGAAAAAATTGGGCCGTATCTGATGAGGCGGTGCACCGGTTGCAACCTGCAGCGGCGCTTTCTAAGGCCCCTCTTCTCAATTAGCTCTTGGTCAATTAATTGACGGGAATTTACTTTTTAACCAATTTTCTCGAAATGGGTGTGTAAAAAGGGTGAGTCGTGCTAGGTAGAAAGTGATTTATCACCTTGACATTCTAGCATGTCCATATAAGTAGGTAATAGAAACTTTTTTTTTGTGTATTAACATCCTTAAATACTTTATATTGGAGATGAAAGTATTATTATATCGCTCTCCCTTCATCCAAAAAAAAAAAAAAAAAAAAAAACTCATCTAATTAAAAATACTTAATTCTTGTAAGAAGACTCATCGGCAATACTAAAAAACTATTTTAAACGAGAAGATTTCAGGGTCTTCTTCTTTTCATTTTCTTCGAAGGATTATCAAGAATTGAAGGAATTCCTTTCAAACGGAAGAAATGATAGAAACTGGTGGGTCAGATTGGGAATCGAGTTTTTCATGGAAGGGGTGATAGCTTGAATTCAATCCTCCGAGATCTGATTTAGAATATTATTTTTAGTGCTGCGGATAGAGGAAGTTTCTCTACAAGTGTATTATGCCATTGTATATTTACTTTCTTCAAATTTACTTCATGTATTATATAATATTAAATGACAAGAAATATAATAAAATACAACAGTTGTTTCACTAAAATCGAACAACGTGGATTGCAACGGAATGGTAAATTATGCAACTTTTCACGATTTTTCCCGAAAACGGCCCAAATGATTTTTATCAAGTGTAAAAATATATGATTTTTAAATTTCATACAGACTTTATTCAAATTAAAATAGTGTGACAGAAACAAGATTTTAAACTGGTAAAGGAAATTATTTATTGTATTTTTTCTCGACATTTCCTTTATTTTTTTAATTTGAAATAATCAACAATATCTACTAGTTGGAAAAAAAAAGATGTTTATTATTATAAAATAATTTTATCACCAACTAAAGAAGAAACACCAGATTAATAAAAATAGTTATATATACCCATATACAGAAACCATACAACTAAATACAAGTGTGTTAATAAAAACCGGTAAAGAAATAGGACTCGAATTAAATACCGATAAGACGAAATATATGATTAGTAGCAGAAACGGTGGCGATCTTGGTGATATTGATGTATCAGGGCATACTTTTGAACACGTGGAGAAATTCAAGTATTTAGGTTCAATTAAAACTAGAAAAAATGAAATCCAGGAAGAAATAAAGTCCCGGATAAAGGTGGGAAATGCGTGTTATTATTCAGTTGCTAAGTTACTTAGTTCGCGGCTTCTATCTAAAAACTTAAAAGTTAGAATTTATAAAACCATTATTCTCCCAACGGTTCTTTACGGATGTGAAACGTGACCGCTTACTTTGAAGGATGAACAACGGCTTAAGGTTTTCGAAAATAAGGTAATGCGTAAAATATTTGGTCCGAAGAGAGATGAGTCCACTGGGGAGTTTAGAAGGTTGCACAACGCGGAATTGCGGAACTTGTATCCTGTGAATATAATTGAGCTCATTGCATCGCGGAGACTCAAATGGGCAAGTAAAGTAGTTGGGCTCGATGACGAGTGGATTCCGAGAAGGTTGATATTTGCTGATCCGACTGGTAGGCGTCCAAAAGGTAGGCCGAAGCGTAGATGGGAGGATTGCGTTAAGGCTGATCTCGGGAGCTTGGGCTTGAATGGTGAACATTGGACGAGTCTGTGTAGACGGAATTTGGTGGTATCGGCATCGAACCTTCGGGTTCGCTGAGCCTATTATTATTATTATTATATATACCCAAACATGAATAAAATATACTGTTAGATTTTTTTTTTTTTTTCATACCCTCTGGTTTTGTTCACACAAAATACAAATACAAATATGATATTAACAAATGTCTCAGTTTGTCCTTCTATTACCCGAAGGTATTCTAAGGAGGATTTCTATATGCGCTGCATGCACTATTAACCTTTCAAGTGCTGCTATACCTTTATTTATCAATTACAAAATGGGAGGGACCATTCTTCAGCTCACGGCTCTGCGAGTACTACTGTATATTACACACATTAGCGAATAAAAAAATATTTCTGCCAGAAAGAACAATATGGAAAACATGAGGTGCTGTAAATATTACATATTTACTATATTCTATTCAATTGTACTTTCTCACACATATGTTGTAATAAACGTATTGTTTTCCCTTTTTTAGCCCAGATGACCCACAATGTGGGTGGAATCGTAAAAAAACAAAACAATAATAGCTAAAACGTTTTAATTGTTTTTCTTTCACTGACCGCTACTCGAACCACTTTCCTCATGTATTTTTGTAAAAGTTCATTTTAAATTTTATTACCAGTTACATATATAGCTTTCAAATTTAATCCTTAAAAAACATACATTGTAGAGTTCGGAATTGACTAAAGACTGATTCAATATAGTAAGTCAAATATAAAAATATTTAAATATATCTAACATAAATTTATATACCGAACATGATACCTAGTACATCTTCAGTTTCATAATTATTAAACATGTTTATTAAACCTTATTATAATTCTAACATAGTCAGAGAGCACCCTTATATTCAGTTATTTTTTAACTGAGATACAGATGCCTTTGCCTAGTATAGAATTTTCAAACATGGCTCTTATTTTTTGAATATCTTCTAAGAAAAGATCGAACCGCTTTACGCCCGAAAAACTCGTCAACAGTTACTCGCATCTTTATGTTTCCTACCTCAACAAAAAATCTGTTCCCCACTGACGAGGGATGTACTTCTTACCAAGAAGTCTTTCCCGTTTAAGAGATTTTTTCTATAGGGGTTCCATTCATTCAAGTCTTGTGTGCTATTCAGAAAAAAAAAATATCAACAAAACATTTGTAGCCGTACAAGGGAACACGGTCACTTCTCACCCTTATGCTGTAAGCCTGAGACCCACCTACAACCCAAGCAAACACACACAAAAAAAAAGAAAATTATGTTATGAAGCTTATTTAGGTGCTTTTAGGGGTCTAAAACAAACTGAGAATGACAGAAACAATTAGTAAGTTCAGAAGTGAAAAAAAATTGGGAAAAAGTTTAGACACATTTTTAACAGTCCAATACATAGGAATAGGACTTCCATTGTATTTATTTTAACTATATTGATGGAGGTGAAAAACGTATGAGCTTGCTGAACATTTTATTAAAACCCATCTGCACTTGGGTTATAGAAAATAAAAAAATAATCATATCATATTTCAGCTAATGGAAAACAATGGATATTCCTACGTATAAAATATGGTATCTATTGAGGTTGAGATGACATACATGATATCCAAGACCGTTGTGGCGTAGGAAGTTGTTAGTTATCTATTAGACCAAAATTGTCACCTAACATAGATCTTAATCACAATCATACCCTAAATGACTCAAATGGTCAAAATTGAAAAAATAGTACTTATAATAGTTCGTAGATCTAAAGACCTAAGTTTAATTTGTAACGAATAAAGTAATTGTAAACATAACATTTGTTAAAATCTTTAACTTATCAATGGTAAACTGTACGTAAATATTATGATTCTTATTTATCTGTCTTTTTTTTCAGGTTATCAAATGTATCCATATTTCATATTTTTTTTTTTTTTTTTTTTTTTTTTTAATCTTTTATCAAAACTAAAAAGTAGAAATGCTTAACCATTTCTAATCAACAAAAATGTTCAATAATAGAGGTAAAAAATAAAAATTTCGCTTTAAGACCCTGTCACACATTTCCATTCAGAATTAAGGCTTCACAAAATCAATGTCCGTGTAATTTTACATTTAAATAGTACGCTTAATTGAAATCATTAAAGTCTTCAACCCCAAAATCGTAAAACATTGTTTAACATTAGGGGCCGCTTTCGATTACTTCAACACTTACTAGACAGACGCTCAAACCTTCCACTTAACTACAAAAGGCTCATCTACATGACCATCATAAGGCCTATATGGACATACGGAGTTGAGCTTTGGGGCTCTACTAAACCATCGAATTCTTCCCGTATCCAATCCTTACAATCCAAAATCCTTCGTAAAATCCTCAACGCTCCTTACTTTGTCACAAATAAAATCATCCATAAAGACCTAAATGTTCCATATGTTGCTGATTTGGCCCGAACTAGATATCAATCCTTCTATGACAAACTCCATTCCCACTCCAACCCACTAGTTTCAACCCTTGCTTCCTCTTCGATTCCTGATAATCCTCCGAGGCGTCTGAAAAGAAGATGGCCTCGAGACCTTCTTGTTTAAAATAGTTACTGGAGTGCTTCCATTGGGTTGCTCCTCAACAAGTCTGTCTCATGTGATTTTTCTTTTAGCATATTTACTTGTTGTAATATAAATTACAGTTGTAAATTTCAATAAATAAATATAAAAAAAAAAAAAAAAAAAAACATTAGGGGTACTCACTACGTTTGCTATAGCACATTGTTTGAGCTATTTTGCTAAACCGCAGCGCAGGCTAATGTTGAAACTCTGCGGGTTTAGCAGAAAAGCACAAAAAATGTGCTATAGCAAACATAGTGAGTGCCCCTATCATATGGATATGATTGTGTTAAATGTTTTATTTTATTTATTGAAATTTAATATTGATATATGATATACTCGTAGAGAAAGAAAGTACCTATCGGCAGTACTCTAGATCAGATCTCGCAACCATCTTCTTTTAAGATGCCTTGGAGGAATATCAGGAATTGAAGAGGAATCAACGATAGAAACTAATGGGTTAGAGTGAGAATGGAGTTTTGAATGAAAATAATGGTACCTGGTTCGAGCCAAATCAGTAATATACGGAACATTCAGGTCATTATGGATGGATTTATTCGTGATAAAGGATTTTGGATCGTAAAGTTGTAAGATTGAAGAGAGAGAGGAATTCAATGGTTTAGTTGAGCCCCAAAGCTCAAATCGGTAAGTCCATTGAGATGAGCATTCGAAAATAGCGGTATTATAGGTTAAATTTCAGTTCTGTACTACTTTACGTTTTTGAACCAGACATTTACTAAATACACATTGACACAAAAAACACTTCTATTTTTTTGGCGGGAGTTGGTCATTCGTACTCAAGGCGCCCTAAAACGTGAATATCCTTTACACGTATTTAAAAAAAAATCAAGATCACAATGCTTCTCTTGCTATATATTTCATACAGAGGTAAGTGAAACTTGTGCATTACACTTAATGCATCCTTACCTAGTGGTTACAAAACATTATTATTACAGGGAAGATGTTCCCTTCTCTTATACAATTTCTCCAGGCTTAAACTAAATGGAGTATTCCAGGATTCCTTCCATTGGCGAGAACACTGTTTGGAAAAACAAGAAGCTAAGAGCGGTAATACCAGGGTCACTTTCACATTCCTTCAAGCACTAACAAAGAATGCTTAAGAAGGTGGAAGCTGCATGAGATGCAGGAGTGTGCGCCTTACCTAAGTCATGAGGATCCTGGGGAAGAACCACTTTCACTGTGTCTTCTCTTACAGCTATAATTACCTCCTTTATCGGAGGCTACAATTACTTTTAATGGTGTATATCGTTAGTCTTGGAACGGTAATTATATTTGATTAATTCCAATACGGCATATGTGTTGAGGAGTCAACAGAAAAAGTAAGAAATATGTCCTTAAGTATCCACACCCATATGGTCGTTGGATCATGTGGTCGCTATGAGATACGGCTAATTAACTACAACTGTTTTATTTTTATATATTTTTCCTAAGTTAATATTCGGCGCATCTGGAATATGATATTCGAAGAACTGTTGTTCTGATGACGCTCTCAATAAATTACAAAATGTAATAAATACTCAAATACTCGTGTACATGGAGGTTTTATATCTCATATAGCAGCCCGATATTTGATCATACTAAATTAAATTCTCAACAAAACCAAAAAATAATCATTGAAATCTGAAAACTGAAGGTTGAGAATTTCTCATGAATATAAATTGACAGTGAAGCTGGTTCTGCATTTTTTAGCTCTTAGATTACTTTAATACTATACATGCAATTACTATACAAGCTATATAAAATGACAAAGAAATAACTAACCATTGTGTAATTATTTCTTGATAGCAAAGATTTTTACTTTCGATAATGTAGTAAATAATAAATATAAGTAATGCAATTTACAATTTAAAATTATATTATTTAATGCAATTTACAATTTAAAATTATATTATTTAACAGCAATTTACAAGCTCTATGAAACAAAAAAAAGTCTCGCAAAGTTGCATGATGTCAAACTTGGATCAGCTACTATAGGTGTGGATTTGAATCTAGCCTAACGGTTAAATTTATCTTTCGGGCGACTCTCGAAATTAATTTTAAGATTACCAATCTAGTTAGAGTAGGCTGATAAAATGTAGTTTAACCCGCCCTATTTACCTCGAACGGAGTAGCAAAGTACCTTTAAAATCGGAAAAAAATGGCCTTCCTTCAATTAGTCATTCAAATTCAAATCTTAAATGACAAATTTTCAAATATTTTCTCTTAAAGTAAATGATTGACTAGCTCTGATTGTTGCTTGTAAAAATAAAATAAAAATATATAAACCATTAAATAATTTTATAGTTAGCTAAAGAGAAAAAATAAGGTAGTGTAAAAAACGATGAAATGTCAATAAATTAAAAAAAAATTACAAGAAGAAGAACATATCTAAAAATATCTTTAGAATCATTGAAGGTTTGAATATTTGAAATAAAAACGCGAGCTGCACATTAATTTTTTTCAGACAATATTTATAAAAGTCTATGTAATAATATTGTCATGTTATTTTAATTCGTAATTCTTATATTGTAAATTAATTATAATATAATCAATTGTAATTACTTTAAACTTCGATAAGACATAGTAAAATATTTACTGAAATTTATCCTGACACAGAAAATCAGCTGATTTCATAAAAAGGAAAAATTAACCACAATAAAACTGATAAATATTACAGAATGGTAAAAATACATAAGAAGAGACAGAAAGTTTCTTTAATATTGAACAACTACAATCCAAAATCTTTCGGAAAATCCTCAATGCTCCTTCTTTTTGTCACTAACACACTCATTCATAAAGACCTTAATATTCCATATGTTGCTGACTTAGCCCGAACCAGGTACCATTCCTTCTATGAAAAACTCCATTCTCACTACAATCCATTAGTTTCAATCCTGGCTTCCTCTTCAATCCCTGATAATCCTCCGAGACGTCTGAAAAGAATATGGCCACGGGACCTTTTAGTTTAGAATATTTTTAGTGTGCTGCCACTGGGTAGTGTCTCTACATGTATTTCATGACAGTTTTATACATTACCATACATTTACTAGATGTATTTTTATTTAATACAGTTGTAAATATCAATAAATATGTTTAAAAAAAAATATTGAACAACAATCTTAAGTACACTTTATATAGCTTTGTAAATAGGGTAAAAAATCACTTATCGAAAGGTTTATGCCATTATGCAAAATATCGAACCATGTGACAAGTCCCGCATTGTGATACATATCAGCTATGGAATCTGTATTATATCATTGTAATATTACCAATGAGGTGATTCCATAAGATATGTTATATATCTTCTATTACGTGTAATTCAAATCTCAGAACATATTTTATAAAAAAAACTTCATTAAATATGTTTGAATGCATATAATTTTAAATTTACGTCTTACTTGTGACAAAAGTAATATCAATATTCAAGGCTATAACATTATTACATTATGTATTGCAAAAATGATTTTGAAAGAATTTCGTTTCACCTACACTCAGCCTTTATTTTTTCAAACCATAAAAAATTGATTATTGCACGCTTTAACACACTTTTACTGGAGATTCTTAAAAAAATGGAAAGAAATTCATTGAGAAATATTTCGGAAAAACCTGTATATGTGGGATTTTATGGTTCTTGTATATCTACAATCTAGAGTTTCATAACCAAATCACTTTTAATTAATTTCAACATCGACTGTAGCTTTACAAAAGAGGTTGAAATGGGTGGTCCATACCTTTTGTGTGGGACAAAAGAGGCCTTAATAGTATTATACAAACAAAAAAATTATAGATTCGTATTTTAGCTTATTATTTTCAACAATGAAACTTTGAAATCTTTTGATCAAGACAAAAACTTCTTTTTCTTTTTTTTTCCAGATTAGGAAAAAATATATTATCATTACAATTTTCATATAATCCAAATTAAAATAAAATTACTAAATAGATATATAATAAATTTAATTCGATAGCACAGATATTTAAAATATTTTTACTCGCCCTTTTTAGCTACTTCAACACTTACTAGACAAAGCTCAAACTTTATTTTTAAGTACTAAAGGCTCATCTGCACGACTATCAGATTGGTCTTAATCTGGACTTACGGAGTAGAGAGTAGGGGTAGGTATAACCGAATGACGATTATCAGATCATTCGGTTATTTCAATCATTCGAATAAATAGATTATGGTCTGGAGAATCGAATAATCATTCTATCTCAATTTGTTAAGGATATATATTCAAAGATGCATACAAATATTAGGGCTAGGGCTAATTTAATCATAGAGGGGGAATTAACTGTACCACATTGTCTTTCAGAATACATAATACATGAATCATTCGATCATTCAATTATGGAATCATTCGTTAATTAAAATCATCGAAGTCCGATCATTCGATTATGTCCACCCCAAGTCGATAACTTTGGGGCTCTACTAAACCATCGAAGTCTTCCTGTATCCAATCCTCAGAATCCACAATCCTTCATGAAATTCTCAAAGCTCCATAACTTGACATGAATAAACATCAACAATTAACTTAATGTTTCTTATGTTGCTGATTTGCACCAAACCAAATACTTTCTTTCCATTCCCACTAGGATCCAACACTGCTTCCTCTTCAATTCATGACAATCCTCTGAGGCATCTAAAAAGAAGATGGCCTCTAGACCTTCTGATTAAGAATATTTTTTGTATATAAGAATATAATAAGCAGTTTCTCTACATGTAGATCAGGTCATAGTTTACTTCAATCCCACATCTGCTGAATGTATTTATTTTGCACTGGGTTTTATTTTTTTGGTGAATTTTGTTCAATAAATAATATATTTTTTAAGTGTTTTTATTGAACTCTTCAATAAAACTATTCAGCATTGCCTAGTTACTTGCCATTTTTCTTGCTCATTTAAATATATAGAATGTATTTTGTATTTTTTTTTTTTTCACGACAGTTACGCAAACTAACATTTTAACAAGTACGAGGTGAAGTGATTTCAATGGCTCATTTAACTGTATCCGGTAAAATTTCTGGGGCGTTTTGATGTAATGTGTTATTATAATCAAGCTACGGAAATAATTAGCAAACAAAAAAATAAATAAAAGAATAAAAGGAAATTGTTTTATTAAATAACTTACTTCAAGTACTTAAACTAATAAAACAGTTTTTATGTATGTAAAACATCTGGTTATTAATAATCAATGATGTAATAATGGTTAATTGTATGTAGATATTAAGGGAGAGGTTAATTGAAGAGCCCACAATGATCATCTCGATCAATCCACTATCCTCTGGAATTACCAACATGCAAATATCTGCCATGTACATTGTTCCAACACCTTCTGTCTTCCTTTCTTTTTTTTTTTTTATCAATAAAGTAAATCTATTATCTAGATACATATATATATATATATATATATATATATATATATATATATATATATATATATATATATATATATATGTGTATGTTGGGAAAATAAATTAAGTTTTACTTAACTATAGGGTTCTGATGACTGCACCCCTAATTAACTTCTCCTCATTATTAATAATTGAGTAAGATGAATCGGTAAGTTCAATGGAGATAAACTGTTGTAACGACTGTCTCCATAATTCTTCCGTATGATTTCTTGCAAAATCTAAATAAAAAAATATCTAATAAAACAAAATCCTCCCATCTACACCTCGGTCTACAACTCGAGGAAGTTAAAGTAGGTAGATAAGTAAAAGATTTTTTCAGTAATCATTTCAACACCTTGTTCATCTATTCTCCTAATACTATGGTTAGTTTAATTGTACTAATATCTCATCACATAGTTTTGTGTTGTAAGATCTTTAAAAAAATGTATTATTAGCTTATCATTTGTCTCGCCAAGCATTCGAAGTAATTCTCAAATTTAGGAAAGACCTTACATAAGCAGCCTATTTACATACTGTTAAAAAACAATTGGTACATGTATTCTAGACTAACAGGTTTTTCGATAAAAGAGCAGAGAAAATTTGCGTCTAAAAGACAATTTTCTGCTTTTAACTTGTCATTATTTTCTGTTTTAGAAGATATTTATTTATTTCTCTAATTATTCCAATACATTTCCGTGTAATCCGTCTTTATTCTATTAAATTTATCATTTTCAACCTACTCATTGGTGTATCTTATTAAGACCCATTGTTTGCTGATATCACCCCACCACCCAAGCCTGGGAAATGGCAAGGATCACTACCTCTCATTGACGTTGTCGCCGAGGGGCTATGCTGAACTCAATTTATAACCAAAACCTTAAGAATGGTCCTCCCATTTTGTAATTGTATACATAAAGACATAAAACACTTGAAATGTTAAAAGTCCATGCAGCGCACCTAGGAATATTTCTTAGAACACCTTCGGGTAATAGGACAAATATTCTGTGAAATATGTACATATCGTATTTTGTATATTGTGTAAAATAATAAAACCAGAGGATCAAAAAAAATAAAAATAAATAAAAAAAATAAAAAACGGGGAAAAAAATGTCGTGTCAAACTATTGTTTGGAAATTGGCACATTTAAACATCATAGTGGATCGTCAAAAGGACTGTGTAGATTTCTCTATCCAGAAAGGAAGAAAGTCTGACTACCAAAAGCTTTTTGAGTTGGCGGCACAGTCCAGCGACCCTCCCACTCCATCGTATATCTCGGCATTAGATGGATCGGCATATCAGCTCTCTGCCCATGTTCATAAAAACCAAATAATACCGACTTCATCACCTCCTAACGTCTCCAGCTCTCCTCACTAAGACTAAAACTCTTAGTCTATAAAGCCATATTACGTCCTGCACTGATGTATGGTGCGCCACTATTCACTTACCTAAAGTAAGGCACACAAAAACACCTTCGGAGATTTCAAAACACGATGCTCATAAGGATGACCCGTTGAACCACATTTAATAAAGGTAAAACGAACAGCTTCCGAATGTGAAATTCAACAATCTAGACTACATTAAGCAAGCCCTATGAATTTTGATTTGTTAAAATCATAACGATCCTTATTCAATATGATAATTCAGCACCACTCAGTACGATGCTAACATACATAATTTTATTAGACATAGTTAAATAATCAGATATTAAGTAATTGTATAAGCTTCATTAAACGAAATGGGGGCCCATCAGCTGTATTGTTAAATCGATAAATTATTATTTTGTAAAACACTGATAAATTCATTATCAATCTTAAAATGTTATGCAGTTCATTTCAAGAGTTATACATAAATTATACATACAATTATATGTATGAATCGGGATATGGAAAAAAACACATCAAGAGAATAAAATATCAGCATTTAAATGAACTATCGATAAGTGAGAAAATGTTACTCACATAATTTTCTAGCTCATATGTGTATATATAAACATATATTTGCTTTTAAAAATTATTTCGCAAACGTGTCATGTGAACATAATTTTATCAGACAGCACTACGTAACAAAAACAACAACAAGATAACAACCTATTCTCACACTCGCAACATCACCGTGTACTAACCAATTAAGGTGTAATGATCTTTAATAGCCATCGAGTGAGTCCTTAGAGATTGATCGGTTATTTTCCTTAATTCCCTTTTTATTCCTTTTCTTTTTGTCCTGTGAGCAGTTGTCGGATCACGTGCTAGGCTCGAGCTGACGATTGCCTTGTGTGGGCGCCATTTTAAAAGACATCTCGCTCGCCTTGAATGCCGCAGACTTTTACCGCAGATTGCATTTTATGCGTAAAGTAATTCACTATCATTCAGAGAAAAAAAAAAAAAAATAATAACATATAGAAAACATTCTTGAAGCAATAATGTTTTATTTATTCATTGAATTTTCTTAATAACCAAGTAGTCTAACAGGATGTATTAGTTGAAGGTAAGTCAGGTGCAAAGGGAAAATAAAAATTTTTTAACTTCAATATTATATTTAAAAAAATAAAAGTATTCAAAAATGTTTTAATTAGTAACTTTATTATAATTTGGACAACTTACAGTCACGGGACTTAGGTTCGAAAGCAAGGGATCCGTCCCAGTAGATACTGGATCATTTTTGGAGAGGTATGGACTGGAAAGAAAACTGTTGCAAAACATAGCGGAGACCATAATTCTGGACCCACTGGTAATCCTGCAACACCACACATATTGAGGCTAGGCTCGATTTATATATGCCCATGAGCAATTTCGAAATGGGTAATGACTATGTATTTCTATTTGGCGGTATATCTCCCTCTGTGTTTTCTTTGAAAATTGTCTTCAGGATTGATGTGGTATGCTGTTTACTCATAGCAACTCAGTGAAGTTGTGCAGCACCAGTGGGCATTTCTTCTTCGTTCCCTAAATAGCTACAAGAATTTCACAAATAAATCATTGTTTTTGGATTTATTGTTTAAAATAATAAACCTTCGTAAACGAACAACATAAAATGAAAATAAATCGAATAAAAAAATCGTTCTGTCCGATATCTGAATTAAGAAATACCAGAACCATTGAAAAAAGGTTAAGAAATAGAGGAGAAAGGTTTCGAATTTAGCAGTGGTGATTAGCCATTTTCCTTGAAAATAAATAAACAGTGTTTGTTGATCCGGTAGCGCTAGTCTACTGTGCTCCGGGTCCTGGGTTCGAATCCCGTCTGAGGCAGAATATTATTTATTCTGTTAACTCAGTCGGGGGGCGACCCTAGGGTATGGAGACCCTTCTGGGGCAGACCCAGCCTCTATAAAATGGGTATTCAAAATAATTGGGGAAAAACCTGGCGGCTGAGCGTGATTAAGGCCTAATCACCTCATTGCACTGCCGTTGGCCTAGAAACAGTACGAATCTCTATATGTACTGAGCCCAAGACCCTTCATGGGTTGTAGTGGTACAGGTTTTTTTTTTTTTTTTTTTTTTTGTTCATCCGGTTCGTCTTTCTATAGATTTTTGATTAATTTATTGATAAATATTTAAGTTGATTGCCTACACAGCTAAATAAATCGTAATCCCTTGATATAATTAGAAAAAAAAAAAAAAACTGTACCGCTACATCTTATGAAGGGTCTTGGGTTCAGTACATGTAGATATTTGAACTTTTTCAAGGCCAACGGCTGTACAATGAGGTGATTAGGTCTTGATCACGATCAGCCGCCAGGTATTCCTCAATTTTGGGTACCTACTTGATAGAGGGTGGGTCAGCCCAGAGGGGTCACTATACCCCATAATGAAATCATAGAATAAATAATTCTGCTTCAGCCGAGGTTCGAACCAGAGACCCGGAGAACAGTAGACTGGTGCTGTATTAAATAGACCACCACCCCTGCTCACCAATATAATTATTAGTAAATAAATAATTGTTGAATGATTTACAGCGGTTTTGAAGATTAAAAATCCATCACTGAAAGATTATTTTTTCGTTGCGTACAATGAAAAAATTTAACGAAGGTAAAGGAATCTCCGTGACACCAACGAAATCTAAATTTTACAAAACAAAACCTTTTAGGAGTCAAAATATTTTTGTCCGGTGGGTATTTTCATTGGTAATTTTTTTTTTCTTTTTCCTGTATTTACTTCGTTTTTTTTTTTTTTTTGTTTATTAAAGCAGTATTTTTTTATTATATTAAAATGCGAAAAAACATTTATTCCAACAGTAAAACTGTAAACATGTTTTTCCATTCTGAAGAATGGAAAAATACACCTTTTCCACTTAGTCTTCTATTTATACATTATTATTTACATTTGTGTAATTGCGAATGCATTTTTTAAAGTCAGAAACTATCATTCCAATACAAATAATAATTATTTAATAAATACGCTATTAACAAAGTATTCCGTTAGGTTATATAACATCACGACATGAAAACTAAAAATCTGGTGCGGGCAACACACAACTTTCACTTACCTCCGTTTTTAAAATCAATTAAAGAATTTTCAAGTACAGTAAGAGATAAAAATGAGTGAAACCATTAAATAATTAATTAAATGGAATTTATCTAGAAACACGTGTTTTATTAAAAAATCTATTATATTATTATCTAAAATAATCAGTAACATTTATCACTCGCTATTAACTTTTAAAAGCTTGTGTATAAAATAATATTTTTTCTAAAATCTTTAGCTTTCAAACGGTATATCATACATGTATATTACTGTTCTAATGTTCAAAAACAAAAAAATTGTATTAAAAACATATTTTTTCAATTTTCTCCTTTAGTTGTTTTTCAAATTCGCACAACTTACATATTTAGCTGTTATTTATCTATATTAACAAGATAATATGGTTATTTTTATAGAATCTAAAAAATTGAAGGTACTTTAGAGGACGAAAATTTAAAATATCGGCCTTTAAGCCCTGTCATACTATTTCGGTTTCATAGGACTTTTCATTTCCGCCCGGGAGTTACCACACACGGACACACAGACTTTTTTGCGGGACTTGGTTATTTGGACTCATGGGACCCTAAAACGTGTATTTCCGTTGAAAAATGTAATTAGAAAATTTTCACGATCGCAATAGTTTCCTTAACTATATATAGTAAGTGAAACTAAAAATAAATTGCTAAGATAATAAGTGTAAAGCTTGCCAATGTTTCGTTACGAAAACTTTTACCAGGTTGTAATAAGTGTGAAATTGTGTGATAAAGTTCTTTTATAAATAAAATGAGATGATAAGGAACAATAAAAAATGTTAAAATCTGAAGCTTGTTTAAGTAATAATTAAGTAAAACTAAATATAGTCCTTTGTAAAAATTGTTATCGTTTTAATTTTGTTCCTTAATTTTTTTAAAAACTGTATTACATAATTCTTAATATAATTTTATAGCCTATTTTGTATCTCAAATCTATTATTTTGTATATCTAAATATAAAACGTGTGAAATTGCTGGTTTATAGCTTGTTAATGAAACATAAAAAATTAAGAAAACGATCACAAAATAAATAAAATACGAGTAACTAACTACATTATTAAGAATTTTAAATAATTTAAAAAAATAATGATAACAAGTCTTAAATGTTTTACTATTTTGATTGAGCAAATTTCGATTACAAGATCGGTTGTAATTAACGAACCAAAAAAAATGCCCACGTAAGCACAATTGAATAATCAGATTTAGTCGGAATGACCTTTTACTAATTTTGATCGATGGGCTAGAACGAAAACTTAATTATGTAATAACAAATCTTGCTTAATTCATTTAAAAAGGTTTTAAATAATAATAATATTGCAGAAGATAATAGTTTCAATATATATAGATAAGAAACATGGTTCTTTTTTGTTTGTTCGTTCATTTAACCTAAATTAATGCTACTGTGGCTAATCGGACGAAGCCATATTTTCCCTGTCTAGGTTTAATTAAGATAAGGATCTTTAACGAGTATCTGACATCGCACACGCTCGAAACCACCTTTTTACGTCCCCACCAAAGGACGGCATAACTAAGGATTTTTTTTCTATGATTAAAAAATACTTAAGCCACCGGCATGTTAGAACCCGCGACCTTGGGATCTTGTAATTTCTAGGTTTCATATAAATAAGCAAAATCAACCATGCATTTCAGGGCAAATTATTTTTATTGTATTTTTCGTAAGTTTTTTATTTATTCAGATCTTATTAGTATCAATTTTCGAAGTTTGTAAAAAAAAAAAAAAATGTTTATTATTAATCAAGAATAAAATGAATAAAGAAACTTTTCATTTCTATTAATTAAGGGTATACTTTATTAACCACAGCTATTTTTAAATAAACATTGAATTTATTATAGACAAGGACTTATTATGGTGTTTACAACAATTCGTTTTTTTTTTTTTTTTTTTAAAAAGGTCCTAATAATTTTAATCAATAGTTCATATTTTAGCTAAGATTTTGCAATGCATTTCAAGCTCAGCCCGTGTCCTTAACAACGCTAAAAATAGTTTTTTCGAAACAAACTTAAAAAAGGCAAAGAGGATTGGTACTACACCTCCATGAAAAAAAATAAGAGGACTGAAAAATGAGTCAATCATCCGAATGCAGGACTGCATAATATTGAAAATTAGTCACAATTAGGGTGTTATTCACTGCTTCCTTAATACTAGTATAATTTGTGTTTGTTTTTTTTAGTAGAGGGATATTTGACAATGTCTTCATTACAATATAATTTCAGCCGTGTGCGTAAAAGGTTTTGTCCTTGAATAATGACAAATTCCACTCAAGGTCTTAGTTCATTAGGGTAGAAACGGACATGCTAATAATTTAGGCGATCGAATAAGGAAAAATTGGATGTAATAAAGGAATAAAGGATACTATATTTCTTAGTCGTAAATATATTATCGACAACATTCTGATATGAAATTAAGAGAGGAATTCGCAAAATGGTATTTACAATAATAGTGAAAGAAATTTCCTCGACACCGATTAAGGAAGGTAGGATGGAAAATCCAAGAGTTTACCTGGAATCAGACAACTTGTTAAATGATGATAGTTCTGTCATGATAGTAAAAGGAAAAAGTGCGATTATTTAAGGTCTCCATCATAATTACAACTTTGAATATTAGTTTTTAAGAAAATCTTATAATGTCCTTAAATATTATTTATCTTAAAAGTTAAAAAAATAAACGATAAACTTACATTTAAAAAAGGTTTGTTATAACTGGAATCATAATTATCAAAAATTAAATACTCTCTCTCATAAACAATAAGGTATGAGTACCCGTGTGATATTTTATTTTATTGTACATTTAAAATGGAATAATATAATTGATTAGTAAAAAAATAAAAATAAATTTTTTTTTGAGAAAACGGGTGTTGGTACCCCATTCCTAGAATGTTTAATAAAAGTTCAAAAAAATATAATTTAATATTGTTAGAATAGAATTATTATACACCGTGTCCCATTAGCGAAAGCTAGAGTGGTTAGCGCGCTAGCCTGCCATGCTGATGTTGTGAGTTCGAATCCCAGTCCCAGGAAGACTTTTTTCAAGCATACAAATAAATGGAGATTCACTCACAATCTCCCCGGGTATGTGGGACCCGTCAGCTAATTGATAGCCATCCAAATAGGCGTAGGGAGTGATGACCCTACCCTATAAAATATCATCGAGTATCGCGGTGTGTGGACTATAAACCATACCGCGCGGCCAAGGGCCTCCAAGGCCTGTCGCGCCAACCGAAGAAAAGAAGAAGTATCCCATTTTTTACATTCACACCTGTAATGTAGGTGACAATCGATGTGATAGTGATTTATATTTCGCATTTTTATGAGGAGGTCCCTCATCCAACTTATTTTCTGAGTGTTGTGTGGCATGTTGGTAGTGACTATATTTTATATTAATGTGCTGCTCCTTGCAAGTTGTGATAACGTTTGTATTGTGTCCTAATATGAAGGTCTGTATGCAGAGTATTGTTGATAACGTGTCAGGAAGAGTGCTCAATTTCTGTTAAAGTTTCAAAAATGTTAAACTTACTAAACAAAATTTCAATTACCGTACCAACAGTTTTTAAAAATCTAAAAAGTTGAGAAAACTCCAAATGTGGTAAAAATATGCGACATTATGAAAAATTTCTAAAGAGGGCATCCCTTAGACAGTATTTGATGCCGTAATTTAGTAGTTAGTCCAAGCCCTGCGAATATAATTAAAATTTGAAACACCTAATCATCATTTTGGTTTAAGATTGTTTATTTTATCCATTACATAGAAATATTATTTTGAAGATCGGCTCCAAATATGTTATTGAACGTAGACTTTTTTTAGATCCGTGCTATAATTTTACTTTATCCTCACTGAAAATTTGTATATCGTAGCTATATTTTTTAATCCATTTTCATTTTAATTTTAGACAAGAATTTACTCTATAACCTTGACTGGAATATACGACCGCGTACAAAGGTGTATGTTATTATACTGTTATATTATATTACATATAATATACTTCCGATTACAAATAGAGAAAACATTTTTCAACTAGATTTTCGCTCGAAACCAGTCATGCTTGTGGCACGAAGGGTTACTTTCTAAGCTCGAAATTTGACTTGGCCCGACCTATTATTTAATATTACTTTTCAACTTGACTGACAGCCACTTTTCTGTAAAAGTAGGTTCCGAATTAGCTGACAAGAAATGATTAGAAGGAGTGCTTGAAGGGCCCATTACTGCTCCACTACTCATTGCTGAGTTTTCCACACCATTATAAAAGTTCACTAACATTCACTTTAAAAAGAGTAAAATAAATAACTTCTGATAGATTTATGTGTTGAACAAAACTAAACATTGAAACTGATTCATAATAATTGATTTATTAACTAAGTAAAATATGAACAATAAATAAAAATTTTCTTTTAGAATTGTTATTTGATTTGATCATATTCAAAAGCCAACTGGACATAAAGTACAAAGCACTAGCTTTCAACAGTTGTATCGTCCCAGTGCTTACATATGGATGCCAGACATGGTCGCTGACAAAGAATATAGAACGGAAAATGAACGTCTGTAAACGAAGAATGGAGCGGATTATGCTTGGAATCTTCCTGCGGGACAAAATTAACTCTAATAGAATAAGAAAAATAACAAATATCTCAGACGCTATTGCTCATGCTAGAAAAATGAAGTGGACATGGGCAGGACATCTCATGCGGAAAACAGAAGATAGTTGGGCAAAGCGAGCTGCCGAATGGATCCCTATTGATAAGAAAAGACGCAGAGGCCGACAACGCAAACGCTGGGCCGACGAATTGAGGAAAAACGATGGTTCTCTATGGATGAGATATGCATAAGATAGGAAGTTGTGGAAAACTAAGTGCCAGCAGCAACTCAAATTTTAAGTTTTAGGTTCGGCTAGTCTCCGCCCAAAAGACTCTAATCTCCCATTGGGAAGGTCTATATGTAAATATATCTCATGTAAATATTATGTTTTGATTTTGTATACATAACGGAGAGAAATTAACTTTATATTTTCATATAAATAAAGACTTTTATTATTATTATTATTATTATTATTTGATTTGAAATATCAGTCTTATTGTGCTTCTGTTTGGGATTACAGTAAGCAATGGAACAGCTATGTAAGTTCGCTTTATGTATAAAATCTTTCATACGCCATTGTAACTAACAGTTAAATTGTTTATTCAATAATAAGACCTTCGTCACTGTTTGCAAAAGCCTTTAGAGATATCCGACATGCACCTAATTCAGAAGGAACATTTTTCGCATTATCAACTTATCATATAAATTAACCTTATTAATTACTAAGATATCATTATGTTAGTTGATGAGGACTGAGATATATAGAGAGCAAGATGCTTAGCTAAGGGAAAGTTGAACTTAATATAAGCAAGTGAGCGGTGGCAAATACCAGTCTCTTTCGAAAGCGCCTGTCAGGTGGGTCCGTGCCTCGGCGCGTGCTTGTCTCGACACTAACTGCTTTTTTTCTTTCCTAGTTCGATCCATCCACTTAATACAGTCAATAACTTTTCCTCTCAAACCAACTGGTTTCAAATGCTTATCGATTCCAGTTCGCAATTCCAATAATTGGGCTACTCACATTGGTTACGAAACTGTGCGTAACAAACAAACATATATCATTTGAATTTTATTTTGAATAAAACACTCAGCACTTACATTAGCTATAATAATAAAATAAAAACAATCGTTTGATTTAAGAGTTACTTGGAGATGACACCATTAAAATAGGGAAAACAATCGATATCCTAAAAAAGATCGATATTTTTAAGAAGCTGTAGCAGAAAAAGAAATATGTTAAAGGACACTGAAGACCTCAGCAGTTGAGTGTCCATAAAAATTGTGTGTCTACCTAACCTAACCTATAGAACTAAACTAAACATAAGGCGAATATAGGAGTTTATATTTATTCCCGAGGCGGATTTTTTTATTTTATATTTTTAAATTCAATAATTGAATTTTACGTACTTTGAAAAAAAATAAAAATATTTTTCAAAGGGATTTTATTTTTTTTCTTATAAGGAGAGAATCCCAAACGTGTCCCACCGATTTTGATAAATTAGGTCAAACAAGACATTAAACCATTAGTCTTTGCAAAATATTAGGGGCCATCACTCCCCAGGAGTCGCCAAATAAAATAGAAAGGTTTTCACACGAAAAAAATATTTTATTTAATATCTTTAGCTCTAGTGAAGGTAAAAAAAATAAGTTGTAAAAAAAAAAAAATCCATTAAATAATTTAAGCTTTATGTTTGGCAATAACCATAAAAACATGAATAATCTCGTCAAAAAAGCACTTTTAATAAGGTTTCTAAACCTGTGCTCAGATTAACATTCCTTTTTAGGAGTGACATATTTTTAAGAAACATTATTTAAAATATGGTTCGTTTTTTGTAGGCGACTGGGAGATCATTGGCTCCTAATATTTTTGTTAGAGTCTAATGGTTTAATATCTAGTTTTACCTAAAAAAAAGTCATCAAAATTAGTGAGACACATTTGGGATCCTCTCCTTGTTAGTGGATTAGACAAATTCATTATTGAAAATAATAAACCGAAAAATACAAAAAAAAAAAAAAAAAAACAGAAAACAGAAGTCTTATATAAATCCGTGGGAAGTTTATCCCGAGTCTCAGATTGATGAAATAGGTCAATTCAAAAATGAATTGATCAACAACCAGTACATCCATTTCAATCACATGGAAGATGGCCTAAAATTTATGGAAGATGGCCATTGAAACACAGCAAATTAGCAAATCATGACATGGTTTAGGCGTTTGGGAAACAGAACCCATTCAAGCATTCTCCTTATATTTAACAGAATTACGTTCCCAGGTCAGAAGGCCCCTTATCCAACTCCTTTTCAGCCTACGCCGGGTTGTTTCTGGTATGCCAGTATGTCAGCCACCTTTTGAACTAGTTTGTTTATGTGCCCATGCAGTTTTTCATAAAATGGTCTGAAGGGTGTAAATTCGGTGTGAAGGGTGTAGTTTCAAACAAATGCCTGTAAGTTCATTGCCAGTCTTAAAACTTGAGATTGGAAGGTTTGTATTTTTCGAATGTTTGTCTTTTTACGCAACTACACTGCCCGTCAAAAGTTTTAGAACACCTAGAATAGTTTATATCAATCAATCATGAATAACCATTAAGAATACCTAAATAAAATATAGGTATCTTATTCTTGTTTGTATTTATAAACAACTTTGCTAATTAGGTGTAAGAAAGGTTTGTGACTACCGTAAATAACAAGAATTAATTAGATCAAATCTAATTATAACTGGGAATTCCAACGTGATGAAAATAAATGTGCATAAACAATGTGATTTTTGTGTCTGGAGCATTATTTAACAATATATTAATCTCCTATGGGAAATTTGGAACATTTTATTCTTACTGAAAGGAATTAGTCCGGGTGGCAGTCATTAAATGAAACAACTGAATAGTTTCAACTATTTTATTGTTTGCCGACGTTTCGACCCCCATTGTGGGTCATCATCAGGGCTAAAAAGATACAAAAAGGATACATTTAAAATAAGATTAAAAATACTATTTAAAAAAAAAAACTATTGCGCTAGAGAATGTCAATATTATAACATAAAAGGAACTAGATGTGTAAAGAAATCAATTAATTAAATTACAATGATAAAGGTATACTAATGAGAGCTATACAGACCAGATAATGATTAAAGATAAACGTTGGTAGGGAGGTAGTCAGTTTTACTACATATAGTTTATACATTATTATTCTTACTATTGTATTATATTGTTTTTACTTCAACGATCTTGTTAAAACATCTTCTAATACCGTTATGATGTTATTACTATTGTAGGTTTAATCTAAATACTTCCTTTTATGTTAATATTACAATTTTTCTCATTGTTGTCAGATCCCGTCTAGAAATGTGGTACGTATTTTCCATTTTACCCAACCTTTTGTACGTACTCTCCTATCTACCTGCCTATATTCCTTATTACCAAATTGTACCTAGTTTCCACTCGCCTACCAGATGGTACGTATCTCTACTGTACTCCATTTTTTTAATGTTTTTTATTTCATGTAATTTTTTCTTATATATTTGTACATTATCTTTAATCATTATCTGGTCTGTATAGCTCTCATTAGTATACCTTTATCATTGTAATTTAATTAATTGATTTCTTTACACATCTAGTTCCTTTTATGTTATAATATTGACATTCTCTAGCGCAATAGTTTTTTTTTTTTTAAATAGTATTTTTAATCTTATTTTAAATGTATCCTTTTTGTATCTTTTTAGCCCTGATGATGACCCACAATGTGGGTCGAAACGTTGGCAAACAATAAAATAGTTGAAACTATTCAGTTGTTTCATTTAATGACCGCCACCCGGACTAACTCCTTTCAGTAATTCTCAACAGTCAACTAATTATATCCACACATTTTATTCTTAGTTTGATTAATCGACTTCTCGACTGCAAAAGTTGTAAGAAGTTTACTGCAAAGGTAATTTACGTTGTTTTTTTTATTAAGGAATGTTTAAAAAGAGTGAATTTTCCATTTTATTGTGTAGTGCAACCAACAAAGAGAAAAAATCCGAGCGCCTATGTGCCGCACATTAAAAATTTCAAACAGATCAATAGATGAAACCCGTAGGTGGACTCAAACTTTTGTCTGGCAATGTAGGTAAATTTGAAAAGAGTAAGTCCAAATAAGTATTAAGAAGTAAATGAATAAATTACGTTTCTGTCATGGATAATTTAGAACGCTTATGTAGTGTCGGTTAGTCACAGACGAAAGTTTTGCGTTATACGTTTTGCCTGTACGTGCGGGCTTAGTTGTCCCGACTTGAATGCTATATTTTGTACCATTAGCGTAATACCCAGAAGTTCTCTCTGTAATTATTTGAGTAATTTTATACAAACAAACCATCAGAAGTCCGTATTTATACAGTCCACAAAACTACACTCCCAGCCTAATATTACCAACAATAAGAGAGGAGCCGACAATTAGAAGAGGATTACAGCCTTCAGAGAGGAGAGGTATATGATAGAGGAGGTGAAAGGAAACAAGAAGGCACTACTTGAGATAAGCCCTTGTGGTATCTCATTGTGCTCGAAACAAAGCCATGGCGATGAGAGAATGTTTGGGTGTTCCGATGGGACTCTGAAGCACCATATGTCGGCCTAGAGCAGGTGTTTGTTCGGATGGCTGCTTCACGTGCAACTAACCCTTCCGTTCAACCTGTTTCGAGGAGAAACCGTCACTATTTACATGTTTTCTTCGTCAGGTGGATCTCAAGGAGTGTAAACACCTTTGCCAAAACAAATGTGCAGGATTTTTTCCTTATATAGAAGAACTTTGTAAATAAAAACGCTGCAAAATATTATAGAATGGGTTTTTTTAGGATGTATAGTTGGTCGATTATAGAAACTATTATAGGTGGAATAACCAGGGGTCAGTCTTTTTCTAAATATTTTTGATTTTGCCGACTTTTCGTTTTATGCTTGCCAGTTATGCTTGGACATGGCTCAGTAATGCCCAGATGATGGCTCACAAGCTTGAGCCGGAACGTCGCCAAAATAAAAAATATTTAGAAAAAGACTGACTCCTGATTATTCCACCTATGAATGGTTTATTGTATACAAATATTATTGTATTACAATTTATATAGCTGTTTTGACAATTAAGTAATATGTATAGTAATGAATTAATCAAAGAACTTGTAGAAGAGGAACCAGTTACACTGCAAATTTATATTTAAGGAAAATAGCCAATCCAGGGTGTCTTAGCTACAGGGTAAATCGGGAAAACAGGTAAAAGTCAGGGATTTTAAAAACAAGTGAAAAAGTCAGGAAATTTGTACTTTGGTCAGGGAAAATAGTCCCTAGATAACATCGTTTCTTCTGCACTCAGACAAAGGTTTCAATATGCCCACTTGTGATGTTGCAAATATCATATAGCGAGTTTTAAAATAAATTTGAAGTCAGATTCGTAAACATTGATTATAACTCACAACAGTGTCCAAGTTCATCATAATTAATTAGTAAGTCAAAATGAACAACTACAATTTCAGCTGGTGTCCGGTAGATATGAGGAAGGGTTTTACTTATCTAGAAGCATAAGATCCCAAATTTTGATGTGTTATTTTGTTTTTATTTTTTTGGTCGATAAAAAAGGTTCATTATTGAAAATGATAAACCAATACAATCACAATCTCCTGTGAACCTAAAACAACGTATCAAAAGAAAAAAAATCATTCAAATAAGGCTGTAGTGATATTTTTTCACTTATTGAATGTTGACATATGGCAGCGTTCACTACTGCGCGCGTAGCCCTTTTGTACAAGTAAAAATGTTCCATTTTCAAATCAATGTATTTGTGTACAAATCTGAAAAAAAAAAAAAAAAATTCTAGCTTCGGGTTTGTAGGAAGGAGGGTGAGAAGTATAGAAAACAGATATTGTAAAGGTTTTCCCTAAATATCTCGATAACAATTTAGTTTATCGCAAACATAGTTTACAGCATAGCAAAAGAACTTTAAAAATCTGGTGCGGGCAACACACGACTTTCACTTACCTCCATTTTTAAAATCAATGAAAGAATTTTCAAATACAGTTAGAGATAAAAATACGTGAAATTATTAAGGAATTAATCAAATTGAATTTATATAGAAACATGTGTTTTATTAAAAAATCTATTATATTATTATCTTGAATAATCAGTTAGTTTTATCTTCTATTCACCACTCTCCATTAACTTCTAAAAGCTTGTGTATGAGATGATATTTTTTCTAAAATCTTTAGCTTTACAACGGTATATCATACATGTATATTACTGCCCTTATGTTCAAAAACGAAAAATTGCATTAAAAAAATATTTTTTCTGTTTTCTCCTTTAGTTGGGTATCGAATTTATTCAATTTATATATTTACGAGTTTTTCATCAGCGTTCACAAGATAATCTAGTTATCTTTATTGAATCTATAAAATTAAAGGTACTTTAGAAGAAGAAAATTTAACATAACGGCATTTAAGCCCTGTCAGACCATTTTTATCCAAATAAAACCTACATGGTATTAAAGCCCATTAAATTTTACATCGATATAGCGAGTTTAACAAAATCGTCGGAACCGTTTTCGAGAAAATCGAAAAAAGGTGCAAAATGCATGGTATAAAGTGCCTCTTCTGGTAAGCTCATTTTGATGAAAAAAGTTTTGTCACGTCTCGGGCGTTTAGTTGTCTTAAATTAGAAATTTTAGTTTCATAGGACTTACCGTTTCCTCTCGGGAGTTACCACACACACACACACACACACAGACCTTTTTGCGGGACTTAGTTATTTGGACTCAGGGGACTTTAAAACGTGTATTTCCGTTGAAAACTGGAATTCGAAAATTTTCACGATCGCAATACTTCCCCTTACTATATATAGTAAGTGAAAGTAAAAATTATTCTCTATATTTTTTCGGTCAAATAAATGGTTACTGAGACACTTGAAATGTCAGCAAAAAAGTTCAGCTAAAATGATGATAAAATATAGGTGCTATAGATCAACTTTGAAATTGATGGCTTAACATTTACTAACATATTTGTGGTGGACAACAAGAAAACACACCAATAAGACAACCTCATTTTATAATAAATAATAAAATAAAATTGTCTTAATGGTGTGTTATCGAGGTGCCCGCACCCCCAACCAACATTCATCATATAATCTCAGCGATCAACTAGAACTCCATTGTTATCTATCGACATTTATATTTATATTCTAAACCTCATCATACTAAGAACTAATTATAAGTCTATTCATAGCGATCAATCAGTTATTCGAGTTAATAATGAATTAACTGCATTGATTATCTACCAGCCTCTGTTTTAAAAGTAGTGATGCATAAAATTAGTTTTATTATAATAGTTATCCAAGTATTAAAATAATGTTTTTTACATGTATTACTATTTTATCTTGTATACTTCTATAATTTTATTAAAAACACTAATAAATATTTTGTATGTTTTAGGTAAGCAAGTGTTCATTTAAAAGTATCAGTCTGGAAGGAGGAGCTTAAGTGGTTGCCAGGTAGTTTTTAAATAATTATTCAACACCGTTACAACCTTCTGTATAATAATTTGGTATAATAATGTTAATTTTTTATCGAGAACAAGCATCCTTAGGACCACTGTAAAACATCGCGTTGCTTCCCTCTTCTTTTTCCAAAACTCCATCCTTTCTGATTGCTGAAGTTTTTTTCTTTTTATTATCCTCTTGATCCATGAAGTCCACTTCTAAAATATTGAATTTCTTTATTTCCCTCTTCGTATGCCGATATATTCACCTTGACTCTTATAATTTCATATTTTCCTAAAAATAAGTTAATATAAAGTTTTTGTAGGCCCGTAAACTTATATGTTATTCGTAAACTGGGAGGATATAGTAGTTAAATATACAGGATTGTGCAAGTTGTATTCTTCCATTTAGAACGCTTAGGAGCCGTTATTTTTTCAATAGATTTTCAAAACTTAAATTCCAATCAAGTTTTTTTCTAAAGAAAAATTAAATTGTCTTGTAACCATTGTCCACTTTATTTTTTTTTTTTGACACTTTATTGGTATTTACAACTGTATTAAAAAAAAAATACATCAAGTAAATGTAATGTGTTATATAATACAATGAAAAAATATACATGTAGAGAAGCTTCCCATTGGAAGCACTCTAAAAATATTCTAAACTAGAAGGTCCCGGGGCCATTTCCTTTTCAGGCGCATCGGAGGATTATCCGGAATTGAAGAGGAATAAAGGATTGAAACTAGTGGGTTAGAGTGAGAATGGAGTTTGTCATGAAAGGATTGATACCTGGTCCGGGCCAAATTAGTAACATAGGGAACATTAAGGTCTTTATGGATAACTTTACTCGTCAAAAAGTAATGAGCGTTGAGGATTTTACAAAGGATTTTGGATTGTAAGGATTAGATGCGGGAAGAATTTGATAGTTTGGTAGAGCCCCAAAGCTCTACTCCGTAAGTCCAGACTGCTCTCATTATAGTCATGTAGATAAGCCTTTTGCAGTTCAGAGGAAGGTTTGATCGTTTGTCTAGTAAGTGTTGAAGTAGCCTAAAGCTGTAAGCAGTTTCTTGCCGTTTTAGTCGTGTATGTGGATTCCAAGTTAGGCGTTAGTCAAGAAGAAGTCCTAGGTCTCGGATCTCTTCAACAGGAACTAGTTGAGTGTTATTAAAGGAAACTGTAGGGCAGGAAGTCAAAGGTTTATGGAGAACGGTAAAGGTTATTTGATGGGATTTGTTGAAATTTATTTTTATTCTCCAGTTCTGACATTATACTTGTAGGTCTTTGATGTGGGCTTGCAGGGTATGTGAGGCAACAAATGGATCTTTATGAACTGATAACACGCAGGTGTCATCAGCATAGGTAATGTTAGGATGGGTTGGGATATCAGCTGTATATACTGTGTATAGAATGGGTCCTAGGATATTGCCTTGAGGAACACCAGCAGTCTGTGTAAAAAGGGATGAATAGGAACTATTGTGATTTATTTTGAAGGATCTATCAGAGAGGTAGGATTGAAGAATTAGGTAATATGTGGGAGGAAGGAATTTACGGAGTTAGTAGAACAGTCCTGGGTGCCAGTCTCTATCAAAGATTTTAAAATAATAAACAAATAAACTGATATTGTTTTAATTTATGTTTTTCATATCTGTCGATAGTTAAATATATTAATGATTAGATGTTATGAAATGAACGATATTTTCTTACTAATCGCACTTTTCGTTATGATCAACTAAAACTCCCAAAGCGATAAACTCTAAATCTGTCATACAGAGCTTTCTTAAACATAAATGACATCTCATTCAAATTGCACCCGTGCGAAGCAGGGGCTGTTCTACTAGTTTATACGTTCAATATATGTTAAAGTAAATGAAAATTCACTATTACGAATGTTCATCTACTATCTCAATCTATACCCTCCCTGCATTTTTCTTGTATCGTAAATTCTTTTCGAATTTCTCTTCTCCATCTTGAGTAACTTCTCTATTCAAGCTATTTTTATGATATTCATGCTATACAAGATAGATGTTTCATTTATGAAATAACTGAATGAATAAACTATAATAACAACCTTACCTCTATAATTAACTTAGTACAATTCGCTTAGTTTTAAACGCTTCACGGTAAGAATCTGTATAATAGACACTGGCATAACAAAATATCAGAAGGAAACGATTAAAGAATCAAAACCATTAGCTAAGAATACGTTATTAACGCTATAAATACCGTGGCAAAATAAGGTTTAAATCACTTGATCATATCACCTTGTAGGATAATGGTTCACTGTCAATGACGCACGCTGTCCAACTTGAAGGTTAGAAGCAAATGAGTCATTTGTCAATGATTAATTTATAAATATTAAAATCTTATGAGGAAAAAATATTTGTTTAAGACTTATTTCCTTGGCTTTTTAGACAATTAGACTCCGTATCCACGTTTTGTATGCACACTACCTTGGACACACTTTCTATTGATGTTTTAAGCGACCATGAAACATTTCTTTTTTCAAAATTTCAAGAGAGTTGTAACTCATTTAACATCACATTATGCTCCAATAGTTAATCGGACGATGCTACGGTAAGATATCTAAATACTACCTATCCAGATTTAATTGGGATAGGGATCTTCAACGAGCACTTGATACAGCATTGGTTCAGGACCTCATTTTACGTCTCCCCGAAGGACAGTGTAACCAAATTTTATTTATTCCCGTAAAAAAAAATCCAGAGCCATTTGTCGGGTTTGAAACTGCGGCGAAGGCATAAAAAGCTGTCATCCAAGCAACACTACACGTTTCTCACTCATGCAATTTTTTAATTACGAAGTTAAGGGAGTTACATTAAAGTCTATAGTCACATTTTAGAAATGATCAAATTAAAAAAATACCCAATTTTTCATAAAAATGTTATATATATTTTTAAAGCAAACCCTCTTATAATCTCACGGTGGATCATTTATGACATAGTTTTTCAACTTCTAAAGAAAAAGCATTTAATTTTAAATAAATGAAGATTTATAAATATATATATACTATATATATAAATATATATAAATATATATATATATATATATATATATATATATATATATATACGTATAAATCTATAACTCCCTATATAAATAAATCTATAAATATATATCGATGTAAAATTTGATGGGCTGAAATATCATGTAGGTTTCATTCTGAATGAAATAGTCTGACAGGGCTTAAATGCCGATATTTTATACTTTCTTCCTCTAAGCTACCTTTAATTTTCCACATTCCAAAAGATTAACTATATCATCTTAGCGACATTGATGAAGGACTGCTATATATACAATTTGGACGAATTTGATGACCAACTGAAGAATATAAAAACAAAACTATTTTTTATGTAATTTTTTTTTTTAATTATTAATAACAGTAATATAGACGTATAATATACCGTTGTAAAGAGAAATTAGAAAAAAAAATATTATGTGATACACAAAGTTGGAAAAGGTAATATTAAGTGACGAAAAGGGAATAAACTTATTACTGATTAACAATTTAATATAGTTAGATAATTTAATCTAAATCATATATTTCCAACGAAAACTAATATTTGTTTTATTAAAATCGACTTAAAATATTTTTCAATTGAAGTATATTTTATAGTTTTAAAATTGATTTTAACAGTGAATGTCGTGAGTTGCCCGCACCAGATTTTTTTTTTTTTTAATGACGACTTTTTATAGCTAGATACAAGATCATAATTATTTATATTAAAAGTGTCATTTAATGTTTGTTTTCCATTGGGTGTCAACTAAAACCTGTATTTTCTGAATGGTGAATATCTATTCTCTTTAGAAAGTTAGAAAATTATAACCCCCTATTATATATTGTTTTTAACCTAAAAATGGCCAAAATAAATCTAATTCTGGAAAATGCCGACGTTACATCCCGCTCTGTAATTGAGCCGTAATTATACTCGTTAAGAAGGAAAGTGATGAGGTAATTTTTGAAAATGAGATAACCCCGAGATGGGAGAAGCGATTTGTTGCACCCACTTTTCTCCGCCTATTCGCTACTTTTTGTTCAATTAGCCGTCATGTATAATTTCCTTGCTAATTACCTGGTTGTTAATTATAGAATGCTTTCGTTTCCCGAACACTACTGGCCGATTAGAAATTCATTCATTGGTTTATTCATTGAATAATTCAGATTATTCGTGAATAAGCCTAATGGGTAACAGTGATTCTTGAATTCCATTAACTCTTATGAGAAACGGATTTTCATAAAGTTTAATATGCAAAAGAAATTACTTTCCTTTCACTTTTTTTTTTTAATTTACTTTCTATTTCTGGTAGTTTTTTTTTTGTTTTTTTTTTTAATTTAAAAACTAAAAATACGATAGCAAAATATACTTCTGTGTCATTGGAAGGAAATAACTGGGCATTTAACACATTAAATGATGAGGATACCTATTTCAGAATAACCAGCGAAACAGCGTAAATGCTATCTAATTTTGCTATATAGATTATTTAGTGAGATATGACGGTAGAATTTTATATTATTTAAACATTCTCGTGTTAATAAAACCTTTTTCTTGTCTATTGGTAGTCAATTCATTGATGACTCTCTATATTCTTTTCAATTTTTGGCGTATTTTTTTTTTTTTTTTCAACATCTTTGGGCATCCCAAACTGACGCAAAACAAATATGAATTCGCAACTAACTTATCCAATTTCAATGTAAGTTATAATTATCTGTTTTGCCCTAATCCAAGCATTGTGAAATAATTAGTTTGCTTTAAATTTCCTCAATCCTACTACTTTTTAAAAGATTTATTTTATTTAATATTATAATCGATATTTTATCGTACGTATGGTATATATGAATATTTATTTTTTGATAATTTTAAATGAAAATTATTTTATTGCTTTCTCGACCATACTAAAATGTACTATAGAACATTCTGTTGGATCAACTAACTCCTCAAGCCAAGTATATTTTTATGTTTTAAACAAATGCAACTGATTTGAGTTTTATTGAACAAAACCACGTACTTTAATCCCCACCTCTAATTTGATTGTTTGTTTTTTTTGTATTTTTCCAAAAACTCGACGAAAGCGTTTTATCACAGTTATTTGAAAAAGAAATACGAATAAGTTGATTGATGATTAATTTTTATTATATATGTATTTATTTTAATGGATAAATTTATCTCAAGTTCTTTTAAAATAAAACAAGTGGTCCATATTTTTCACTCTTTTATTTTCTCCAACGTTTTAGCATTCTGCCATTTTCAAGGATCCTTTAATCTATCTATTGCAAACATAAAAATATATATACATAGTTAGAAATAAAAAGATTGTTAAGTGAAAAATATGGATCACATGTTTTATTTAAAAAGAACCTAAAAGTTGATTGATGGTGATAAATCAAAAATACCCAAGTATTAATTACGTTTATTTTTTTCTTTATTTTCTAAATTAAAAAAATTATCGAAATATTCCAGATATTGAATGATTTAAAAGTCAAATTAATTTTTCAAAAAGCTAAAGAAAAAAACTCTTATCAAAACGAACCAATATTAGGAAATATATTGCAAACGATTTTTACAAACTTTCACCCTCAGCCAATAGGAAACTCGAGTGAGTGGGTACCCTAAATATGTTTTGAAACATTTATACTATTTGGAAATGACAAACCATTGTGTAATAAGCCATAACTTTTAAATTTCGTATATTTACAGAGAGAGGCGTGGTCTTGTGTTTTGAGCTCTACGGGTCTTCAGATCCTAGGTTCAAACTCCAGCTGCGGCAGAATTATTTATTCTGTTATTTCAGCCATGTAGCGATCCTGGGGTATGGAGACCCTCTTGGGGCACACCCAGCCTTTATAAAGTTGGTATCCAAAAAGTGTGGAGAAGAAACTGTCGCCTGATCTCGGCCTAATCACTTCCTTGCAAGGCCGTTGTTCGTGAAACAGTATTAATCTCTCTAATTACTGAATACAAGACCCTTCATGGTTTTTAAAGAGTTCTGTGATTAAAGGATGGATAATCCTCTGACATCAGAAAAAAACTTTAAATATTAACATAATTACATTAACAACAACAATCAAAAATTGTACGTTGCATAACCGTTTACGTTTTCATAAATATTATATATTGTCTATCTCAATTAACAGTTATTAGGTCAGCGATTGTCCTTAAAACGATTGTAACGTGTAACAATGTAACTCGTTGAAATTAACGGTCCATGAAATAGAAATAATGACTCTTCGAACGAAAGTAGAACTTGTTGGATTTCGTAATATGAACTAAATAGGAGTTGATGTTTTTCGTAATTTTCGCTAATAATCTGTAACGATATTTAATTATGTTTTGATACAGCAAAGCTGGAAAATCCTTCTGAAAGCGATTTTCCGCTGACAATTTTCTCAAGATATTAACTATTGGAATCATATGGCTATTAAAGTATTTTTTTTTTGTTCGATTGTATCTGTTATAGAATCTAATAAATGCAATGAAAACAATACTTTGTAAACTAAACTTCGTTTTCTGAAATATTTTTAAAAAAATTCTAGATGATAAGATAAATGTAGAAAAAAAATATATATTAGAGATTTTATAGATGTACACTAAATAACCCAAACTGATTTATGTTTATTTTTTAGAATTATAATACAATGATAATTAGGGTCACCCATAGCGTAGTGGTTATTATAACAGCTTTCTATGCCAAGGGTCGCGGGTTCAAACCTGCGGTTGGCCCTAGGATATTTTAATGGAGTAAAAAATCCTTAATTATGCCGTCCTTCGGACGGAAAGTTAAAAGGTGGTCCCGAACCTGTGCGATGTCAGGTACTCGTTAAAGATCTCTATCCTAATTAAACCTGGATAGGCAAAATTTAGGACCCCCACTGTAGCATCGTCCGATTAGGCATATCAGGCATAATTATAAGTAACGTCGTATAAATGTTATATATATAATATATATATATATTTAACGATTTTGATTAAACTTGCTATATTGAAGTAAAATTTAAGGGGCTTTAATATCATGTAGGGTTCATTCTGATTGAAATAGTCTCACAGGGCTTAAATTCCAGTATTCTGAATTTTCTTCGTCTGAAGTATATTTTTTTATTAGTACAAACAGCTAAATATAAAAGTTGAACGAATTAAATGGCAAACTAAAGGAGAAAAGAGCAAACATATTTTTCAAGTTGTTTTTTTTCCCGAACATAAAAATAATAATATAAATTGATGTATGATATACCGTTGGAAATCTGAAGTGGTTTTTCTTTTTGAAAAGGGCTATTTTTTGCTTGTTCCTCTCAAAAACTAGGTTATTTGAAACCCTTCCTTTTTCTGCATGTATGTATTTAAAGGATGCCTGTTAATATAATAATCTCTATAATATATATTATCTTACATTATATATTATAGAATGAGGTGATGGAACTTATCTTTCTAATGATTTAAAAAAAAAACTGTTAGCTTATATACAAAACTGTAAACAGCGCGCATTTACATAAAGATAAAACGGGCATAAACTTAAGTATATATTATAGATAATAAATTTTATTGGTATATATATTCTTTGATGTAAAACATATCTTACCAAAAAAACTTAATATAATTCTTTAATTTTTGTTTTTTAATTTATTAATTCTTAAATTGATTTCACTAACATTACTGTAAGTGAAAGTAGTGCGTTCCCCGCACCAGATTTTAATTTTTACTATCTGAAATCATGATATATCACAGAAATTATAAAGGCACCCTTGACATGTTACATCAGATCCATCTTTAGCTTCGGTCCGTAGTGCATGAAAAGGAACAATAGATATGTCGTGCGTAACTTCCAACGTCGGATTTGTCTCGCAACTCAGGATTCGCGATCTTAGACGTCGAAAGAGGATATCAATTAATTAAATGTAACCTAGTTACTAATTAAATTAACCTTATTTTATTGATAAAAATTATTTAAGTAGCTATTATTGAGTTGTCTGAAAAATAATGCAGAATTTTGATTTAAAAAGAAAGATTTGGTCCTGGTTAGGCCTATATCACGCTCCGGGGTTTTCCCCTATTTTGTGTACCCGTTTTATACAGGCTGGGTGTGCCCCAGGAGGTTCTCTAAACCAAAGGGTCGCTCCACGGCTGAAATAACAATAAATAATTCTGCCTCAACCGGGATTCGGACCCAGTACCCGGAGAACAGTAGCCTAGTGTTCTATCCACGCCCCTCTTACTATGTCATACCCTTACTTTTTCCTGTACAAAACTTTGCATTGCGTTGTGATGCAAAATTAATATCAAAATGGTCCGACGCTGATAAATGATTAGCGTATTATTTTTAATATAGGTCGTACAAACATACTAAAATCGTGATTTAAAATGTGAGTTTCAGGGAAAGTTGGTGGAAATTTGGGGTTATAGGTATATTATTATATGACAAATACCAAAAGGGACACCTGACTTTAGCAATATGAAATATTCTTGACAACCTATTCTCATACCTACTAAATATACATTAAAACAATTATGAAAATCGGTCGAACAGTTTCGGAGGAGTGCGACCACAAACACCGTGTGGTAATATATATATTATTTGATTAGTTCTCGGCTGTTGATAATTTAATTTTTCTGCTGGAGTTAAGTTTTAGTCAATAAATAAACAATTTTATTCATGCAATTTGAGATAAAATAGTGTCTTACATAGACATATGTGTATACTATAAACTTTGCAAGAACACTGTTTCTAAGTTTATAGAAACAGAACAGCGTTCTTCCGTTCTTTCGAAACTCCAGTAGAAAACTTTATATATAATTGTACTGAGTTCTTTTGAAGATTTTAAAATTCACATAGCTCTACGTAGAAGGGTACATGCCTTGGACATAATTAATTTACACAATGAGGTATAATATTGTAATATTGATTTATCTAAGACCGAAATAATATTTATACAATACCCGCTGCAGGCCCGGGTCGCATTCCCACGAGAGAGGAAGGGTCGAACGTTTTCCCAGTGCACGTTATGTTGCAAGGATTGTTTGCGGGATGAAATGTTATATCAGCAGGAATCCCCGTTACTGTTTCTCTTTTCTGTCCATTAGCCCCTCGCTAAATATTGTTATCACCTTGAGAAATTCATTCAATTAAAAACAAACATGATTTATATTTTTTTGTTTCCTTCCTCAATATCTTCGGAGGGATAGGAAATACCCAATTTCCAAAAAGAACAAAGCCTACATTTCTCACTACACTGCAACCACAAGCATCATATCATCATTAAAAAGTATAATACGAGCATTAAAAAATATAAGATTAACTAATAGAAATAGAAATTTTTAATTTAACATATACCGACAGTTGTCGTTCGGCAATTTAGAAGGAAGATGGCCCAACATAAATACAATAAAATAGTCTTAACTATTTATAGCTGTTCCGACGTATCAGGCAAATCCAGGCCACCTGCGGTGTAGTAGCTAGCATAACAGATACTATGCCCAAGGTCCATAGCTTTAAACCTAGGAGGTGGCCCTAGGATTTTTGTAATGGGAGTAAAAAATTCTTAGTTATGCCGTCCTTCGGAGGAGATGGAAAAAAGTGGTCCCGAGCCTGTGCGATGTTAGGGATCCCTATTAATTAAATCTGAATAGGAACAATTTAAGACTTTCATTGTAGTATCGTCCGATCAGCCACAGCAGTGTAAAATGACGTTTAATAAATAAACACGAGTCATCTAGTAGGTCTTCATCAGAACTAAAAAGAAAGGTATTAATATAATTATAAAAATATGGTAAGGATATACAAAAATTTAATTAATGAGTAATAATGAAGATTTAAGCTTAAAAAAATCAGAAATTATAAGTTAATGCTAATATGATTATCTAATTGAATATATTATAGAATACATTGTTAGATTGATCTTTGTATTTTTATCATTTCTTACTAACAACAATTGTAAATCAGTTGTTATTATTATTATTATTATTAATACGAAATTGTTACATTAATAAGGAACTGTTATTAAAAAACGGGACAATGTTTATTTGTTTAATTATTTACGTCACTTTATGCTATTGTGGTTAATTAGACAATGCTACAGTGGAAGTTTAGCCCAAAAGGTTTAGCTTATCTAGTTTTATTTAGGATAGGGATCTTTATCGAGCATCTGACATAGCACAGGCTAAGGACCACCATTTTACGTATCCTACGAAGGACCAGTATAACAAGTGAATCGTATACACAGTCGTGTTAAATGAATCTGAACATCCTGGTCCACAGATAATGTTGACAATTTCCTGGGCAATATACGAATACTAAGTATGCCGCTGTAATAACATAGATGACATAAATAAAAATAAATACAATGTAAAAAAATATAAAATTAAATATTAACGGTAAAATAAAGCAAAAACATAAAATATTTCTAAAAAGTTACCGTTTAAACTAATTTGTAGCTGATTTATGTTTATATTAGAACAATATAAAGATATGTGAACATTAAAATATTATTGTTATATATGTAATTTTTAACAAAATGTTGAAACTTAACATTATCCGTGCAGCAGGCGGTTTTAACGGTTTCATGCAAGACTGAGCGAGATAAAGATCGCAACCTGTGAAACTAGGTCGCCTTGCAACTACAGAATAATTGCAGAGAACATCAATAGGGTTCGGTTCACACTCTCATCGGCCTTTGTCGTAAACTTAATCAGTATTTTTTCATATTAATAAAAAATAATGAATATTACTTTTTACGTAATATCTAAAGGATTGAACTGCCGAGTAACGCGATAGATAAGTGATAAGAAGAGAAACAGAAAACTCGAATCTGAGCCATTCATATGATTGATTTTTTAAGAGAAATATTTGATAAAATTGTATGTTTATTTTTCATTAATATAATCATACAACAGTATATAATATATTTTATATAATAACTCATGTTTATGTGCATTCCTTCTCTCCAATGCTATAATTGCTATAATATAATAAATGCTATAATAATTGTAGATATACCCCCATCGACTTCCATAAGTCAGATAATATTTTATGAAACTCTCCTTTTTTTATTCTTCATATCTGTGTATTCTGGATACGTTTTAAGGAATTAAGTCGATGATCCTAAACTCTTTCTCAGGAAATTTGTTTTCAGTTTAAGACAATATTCCTATCTTTATCCCGTTAAGGTATTAACTATTAAAAAACAAAAATTGAAGGTACTTTAAAGTTAAGGGGAGTGGGTGTGTGAGTGGCTAGCGCGCCAGTCTCCCACGCCAGAGATGTGAGTTCGAGTCCCAGTTCTAGCGGGACTTTTATAAGAATATAATTAAATGAGGATTCACTCACAGCCTCTCCCCGGATAGTGAGACCCGTCAGCCTACTGGTGGTAACTCGCAAACATAAGCGTAAGGAATGATGACCCGACCCTACCCTAAACATTTCATCAAGAAACATGAGTATATTCTCCTAGGAGTCTATACCACGCGGCCAAGGGCCTACACGGCCTGTCGCGCCAGAAAAAAAAAATTTTAAGTTAGAAATATAGTGAATTCGACATTAAAGCTTAAACTCTGTGAAATAATAACAAAAAGAATGAATATCAACCTGATATAATGAGTTTAATCAAAATCTTTAAAGCCATTTTCGAAAAATAATTGTAGTAATGATGAGTAAAAATTCATGGTATTAAGTAAAAACGTTTCTGAAACGTCTAAGGCATATCACATATCAAACAAAAACACTATCATAAAAAAAAAATAATTTTTTAATAAATATAATTATAAAATACACTATAGTCATGGATTTAACTTGTTTAATATTTATCTTTTTGAATTGTTTATTTAAGAAAATAATAGCATATGTCACAGTCAAGTGAATGACAGTATTAATTTAATGCGATTTTATACCAAACACATATAAAATGTAAATTAAAAAAAAAAAAAAAAATTAAAAAAAAACTGTACATCTACAACCCATGAAGGATCTTGGGCTCAGTAAATATAGAGATTCGTACTGTTTCAAGGCTAACGGCCGTGCAATGAGCTGATTAGGCCTTGATCACATTCGGCAGCCAGGTTTTTTTCCCAATTAGAGTACCCACTTAAAGTCTGCCCCAGGAGGGTCTCCATACCCTAGGGTCGCCCCTAGACTTAATTAACAGAATAAATAATATTCTGTCACAGCAGGGGTTGTAACCCAGGACCCAGAAAACAGTAGATTAATGTTGTGAACGCGGCTCCGAAATCACACTTAAGAGTAGATAAAATAGAAAGTAAAAATATTGTCTAATGTTACTCATTATCTATTTAATTGACTCGATTAATATTATTTGAAAGGGGTTATACTAATAGCTATTTTTTATTATTTAATTGCATAACCCATTATAACATTTCATAATATAAATATGTTTATATAATGTTAATGAACATTGTAATAAATAACTTTCAAAATTATGTAAATCTTGCCCGCAGCCATATCTCGATAATTTTATGAGGAGGATAAAATATGTTTTAAAAGCGTGCTTAAATCAAGTACTCCTTAGGAAAAAGTCTGATTTATTTTTAATGGGCTCATTTTTATTGTACAATTGTGAATTTCACTAAATAAATTGAGTAAAAAACAGTCACTTGTAGCCTATTCTTAGTCGAATAATGACTTGTGTTCTGTTATCACTTCACCAAGAATATACTTTGTTTTTAATACGTTTTATCTTATTTGGTCCTTCGGTATTTTCACAAATCTGAGCCCATGTGAGTGTTGCTCGATTTTTTTAGCTAGGTACAGAAATTAGAATTTGTGAATATTTGGCTAATTTATGTAGAGGATAGTGCTTCCTCTTTGAACCTTTGGTCTACCCTTCTATTCCTTATTCCCCTGTGCGATGGTTTCCTAACAAGAACTACGATTTTACTTATGTTTTTTTATATCGACGCACAGGGCTTTCCTGATCACCTAATAGCTTTTGGATATTTATTGCGAAACGCCATTAATGAAAGATAGTGATTCTGTAAATATTACGAATATTGTTCAGTGCTCCATTAATTGCATAACATTCTGCATAGAACTTGCTAGTTGTATGTGGATTTACCTTTAACCTATAAATTTAAAAATCTGGAACTTACATTCAATATCCTTCGTAATATTGAAAATAGTCCTTTTCGTCCGTAACCCAAGTTTCCTATCTGATTCAATCTATTTAGTACCAATTCTTGCCTCAGGAAGAGAGTTACGATATTAAAAAGTGTCTTTTTAGTGTGGTAATCCTAGTTACTACTGAAATATTTGGAATCGTATCCTAGTTACAAGACATGTCAATTGTTAAGAATCATTTTAATGAGAATGGCGATATTAACTTAGAATTGGGATCACTTGTAGCTGGGTGGCTAGCGTAACAGCCTCTCATGCTAAAGGTCACGGGTTCAAACCCGCAGGTGGTCCTAGGATTTTTTAATGGGAGTAAAAAATCCTTGGTTACGCCGTCCTTCGGAGGGGACGTTAAAAGGTGGTCCCCAAGCCTGTGCGATGTCAGGTACTCGTTAAAGATCCCTATCCTAATAAAACCTGGATAGGCAAAATTTAGGACTCCCACTGTAGCATCGTCCGATTAGCCATAGCAGCATAAAAGTGACATTAAACGAATAAACAAACAACAACTTAGAATAAAAAAAAAACAGTCCTTAAAATGCAGCATATACTTCGAAACAGTAAACATAGTCCAGTCCTTTCCGTGCTTGTGGACCTTTCATACTTCTTCTGGGGTCACCTTTGGTGCAGCAACTAGCATAACAGCCTTCTATGCTCAAGATCGCGGGTTCGAACCTGGTAGGTGGCCCAAAGATGTTTTAATTGAATTAAAAAATCTTTGGTTATTGCCTCTATTGAAGATGACGTAAAATTGTGTTCTAGGGCCTGTGCAATGTCATGTATTTGTTAAGGATCCTAATTAAACCTGCAAAATTTAGGAGTCGCATCGCCCGATTAGCAACAGCAACATAGAGTGACGTTTATTAAAAAGGCAAACATTCAACGTTAATCATTTGTTTAAGAGCCATCTTTCTATGCAAAAAAAAATTTATGTTCTCAGCTATTTCTCGCAAACATTACATTAGCGCAGAATGATTTCATTGGTTTTTGTTCTGAAAAGTATTGATTATGAATTATATAGTTCAACCAAACCATAATTTAAAAAAAAAAAAGTCTAAGGTTATCTCTGATTTAGAGATATCCTGGTTGGCGACCTCCACCCAAGACTGAGGCGCTAAACCTCTTCCCCTAAATGACCATTCTTCTTAATTAGGCAGCAAGGCATGGGATAATTGCACAGAGGAAGGTATGTGACCGGAATGGGGCGTCTTTTCTCCTCTTCCTGCGCACTCTCGAAACTTTCTCAGAAGGAAAGAAAGGATCCTTTCTAGGAGTCTAAGGACCTTCTTGGTGATTGGCCAATCTTTAGCGAGCGATGGTCCCTTTGTAGTCCCGTCGATAGTCAACCGCCGGCGATTGTTATCAAATCGACGTGATTATTGTACTGATTGTTTTCTCGATTATTCATGTCTTACTGTTGCGTTTCATTTGTTTGTTTGATCGTTTATTGGGTTTAATGCCCTTTATGCACCTCGACAAAAAGATGGTCTATCTACGAGGTACAGGAGTACTTCACATTATATAAGGAGCTCCATAGGCTACTATAAGGTAGAGATACTCAATACTCAAATTAAATGTCCAGAGTATTTTATTTAAAAGATTAAACCAGAAGAAATAAAACAGTATCTCATTTATTCCAGATAGTGACAGTGAAGTGAGAAAAGTATCTAAATTAGCGATCCGGAATTTAGTATCGTTATGAGCTAATATAAGACTGTAAGTACTTCTATTGAGCGGCGTGGTGTAGTGGAAAGGGCCATTGTCTACTGTTCTCCGGGTACTGGGTTCGATTCCCGGCTAAGGCAGAATATCTTTATTTTATTTATTTATTTTTTATTTTTTTTAAAGTACCTCTATCATACTTACTATAAAAATGCTTTAAGCTTGAACTACCCAATATTAGTACCTAACATTAAATATTAGAGAGAGGGTCATTTTTGGTGCAGTTGATTGCATAACAATCTTTTATAACCAAGGTAATGAGTTCAAGCCCGCAAGACGGTCATAGGATTTTATAAATGGGATAAAAAATCCTTCGTTGTACCGCCTTTCGAGGGAACGGTATAATGGTAGTCAAGTGCGATTTCAGCTACCCGTTAAATATCCTTATCCTAATTCAACCTGCATAGCCAAATGTATCGCCATATTAGACCTACTTGCATAAAATGAACGTTGAATTAATAAAATAAAATATCAGAGAGTTTCAATTCAAAATTTTATTTATTTATAAAAGCAAAATATAAACCGCCTTAAGATAATTATGAAGACAATTAACCATTAGATTACATTTTGTAAACTTAGATTCGAAAAACTTTTGCAGCCTTCCTCTGATCCAAGGTTAGCTCAAAGATATTCAGGAGGATTCCCATAGGTTCCCTTCCCTCCCTATAGTCCTGTCTTGTTTGTTTTGTGGGTTCCGGGACATACCTGTGTTCCATCAGCGGATGTTCCTCATCCAACAAAAATGACCAAGGACAATCGCCGTGGATAATATTAAACAATGCCCTCCACCAAACAGTCACACGAAACTTAAACGAAACTTTCAATCACTTATATATTGTGAAATTCCAAAAAGAAATAATCAGAATAATAAGTTGACAACACTGCTGATAAACATTAAATTGCAACATTGAAACATTAAATATGGAATTTTCATGCATAATGGGAACTTGAAAATGCCCCAAATAAATTTTTTTAAATAATGATAAGATATTTTTTCAATTTATCTCGTAAACACTCGTTAGAAATTCACATAAGTCTAAAAATATTATTTTTTTCAATATGAAGAAAACCTGAAGAATGTTTTTTCAGAGCATATAATTTTTTAAAAAAAGCACCTAATATTATGTCAGATTTGTGTATATATCGATTTGAAAATTAAGCAATTTTTATGATTTATGGAAGTAAAAACTGTTTTCAAGTACTTCTTAGTTTTAATTTTGTATCTGTTTTTTTTTCTTAACATTAGGCCACTTTTTGTATATAAATTTGAAAGCTAATACGTTATTTTTACTCTTGAATATAAAAATAGTTTCCAAGCACTAATTGTATCCTTATACTATATCGAAATATTTTACCTGGCCTTTTTTATTTTTTTAGTTTCAATCATTTTTACATGAATGCACCTAATATGGAGTCAGATTTTTGTTTAATATTCTATTATCTATATTATTACGACATTTAATTTTTAAACACAAATTATGTGGTCGTTTTTATTTCTATAACATCTCGCCTTACAATTCAGGTTTGAGAATTTTTTTATTTAAGCCTTGAGCGGTATCTTATCGAAAATTTATATATTTTACTTCCAGATTTATTGAGTTAATTGATTTTATATATTTAAGAGATAGTGAACGACAGTCCAGAAATAGTTGGAAGAATACTAAAGCTTTGTTTTAAAAAAAATAAAAACAGCATAGGGAAAAACAAAATAAACATGAGTTTATCCACAATTATGCATCGGAATGGAGTATAAAAGATTCCATAAACCAAAAAGGACTTCTTTTTTTTTTTTTTCCTTGAAAATTAAAGCTTTATATATATTTTACTATCAGCTTAAGTTCTTTATTTTTAAATTTGTAATAATTAATTCATTAAATCACCCATCATCTAATGATGATGATGATTAATCATCACCAGTTCTACAACACAGTTCGGGTCTTTTCCTCAAGTCGTCACCTCCATTCTAAATCACCTATACTTATATAAATATCATTTTTTTTAGATACTTAAAGATTTATAATGACCGGATAAATTTATGAACTTTAAAACTTAGATGTTTTATTTATAAATTCAAAAAATATCTATTGCTATTAAGAGAGTGCGGGAATCCTTCATTGATTATAATAAGCGTCTTTTATCACCTTTTTTTTAAATATGCAATTAAGAATATTTTAATTTATTTCTGAGGGAAAAAACATTTTCCCGTAACCGGAATCACAACTTTCTTTATACAATATTAAAACGGTTTGCACATTATACCAAGGACAAGAACTTATTTAAAAACACTACTTTCACTTATAAAAATAAAAATATGTGTGCAAATACAGAAATTTCCCACAGGAAGTTAATGTTTCCTTTTCTTTAAAAATCGAAAGTTAAACTCTCACGATTATTGCATATAAATATAGAAACTAAACAAAGTTGGAGCAAACTATCTATATAATGATAAAATTTTAAAAATGATCTATGTGGGTGATAATTATGCTCTATTAAGTCTTCTTTATATAGTTCAAGAGGATTTCTTCTTCAATTGAGAATTACTCACTCTTTCTTTTGTATGATCTTTATAAAACAACAAAAATCTGGTGTGCTCAACACACGAGTTTCACTTACCCCCAACTTAAAATTAAATTTAAAAGTAAAAGAATAATTTACCCTTAAAAAATATTTCTAACGGATTTTACCTCAGTTGGTTACCGGATACTAACATATTTCATTTACGCCCATGTTTTATGAATGCTAACATCAACAAATGGTTAATTAATAAGAGAAAACAAAATTAAAGTTACTACTGTAGAAGAAATTTTTGGAAATCTGAATTTAAGCCCATTTACGAAATTCCAATGAGAACTAAACAAACATAAAATTAAAGACCATTTAATTTGCAAGGCTATCAAGAGTTTAATAAAAATTATTAGAACCGTCTTTGAGAAAATTGTAAAAAGGTACAAAATGAATTAAAATTGGTACTTTTCAGTCAATTTAAGTGAACAATTTACAGCAACATCTAAGAAACTTTCAAATTTCAGTTTCGAATTTGGTTTATTAACTTTTTTCGGGATTGGATCTCGGTTAAACTCAGTGGACCCAAAAACGTTTAGTTTCGATGAAAACTGGAATTCGAAAATTTTCACGATCGCAATACTTTTCCTTACTATATATTTCATGGATAAATAAGTGAAAGTAAAATAAAAACACTGAACTACTGAGGTTGATTAAATTATTAATTAAAAAAAAACTAAAATAGGTGGAATTTTTTTAGGATTCTGTAATAAGTTCTATTATGTTCTTAAAATGAACCTTTTTTTTCCCTATCGAATAAACAATCGAATATGTTTTGTAGGAACCTACACACGAAACATGGATACGATACGCAATATGCTTAAATATATTTGTTATAAATATTTTAATATCATTTCTAATACTGGTCAGTTTAAGACGAAATTTCATCGTGATTCAATTAAGCGCTTATAGTTTTTGAGAAAATGTGTCATTTTTTAGTTATTCTAAATCCAATTACGTAATAAGTTTTAGAAAAAAAATTTTAACCACTTGGAGGACGAAGTTTTCCATTTCCAGCCCAAGTGAGTAAAATCGTGTTATCTTTAATAAATATAGATAAAAATAAAAAAATTTAAAATCACTAAATAACTGAATTGATTAAATTATTAAAAAATAAAAAAAAAAAAAACACTAAAATACATAGAAAAAAAATCTGGTTGACATTGTAATTTATACACACCAATTTAAAATTAAGTGTGAACTAGATACAAAAAATAAATACAAATCTCTGTTGTTTTTTTTCCATTAAACTTAATTTTAACAACTTTATTAGCATTTGTATTTGTTTAAATATATTTTTTTATTTTCAATCCTCGATACCTCTGACTTTTCTGCGTACGCACACGATATACAGTGATTCATAAGAAAGGATTCCCACCAATACTGAAACCCCAGTTTTTTAAAAGAATTTTTTACTTTGACTTGTTAAGAATCTGAAGCATATATTAGAAAGCTGACTAGTTTACATCTGTCCCGAAAGTAAAAGTGACCGGTCTGAGGTCGCTGGGCGGGAAGGTAACCTTATAGGCCTGTCGTATCGGATGGAAATACCGAGTCTCTTATGCCACTGCTACCTTGTCCAAGGGAGACTTTCACGGCAATACTTTATCTTATATAGGAAAGGCGATAGAATTAACATACCGTAAATTATATTTTATGCGCATCAATCTTTAGCTCGAAGTAGAGAAAGGCATCCACAGTCTTGCAACTATCCGCTGCATGCTACAAGAACATAATCCTTCACCTAAGCATAAAAGAGTTAAAATTCAAAGCATCTCGTGATAGTGCGATAGCCCGTGAAGATCTTTTTCTGTGCGATGTTTAATAGGATTTCACTTCTTATTCCCTATGCCTATTTTTATGAGTACCTCCTGTTGATTAACGGGCGTCCTATACCCGTTAGAGATGCTGTGGATTAATCCCCACAAGGTGTCTAGCAACAGGGAAAATCGGTAAAACCAGGAAAAGTCAGGGATTTTAAAACATGTGAATTAATTAAGTCAGGAAATTTGTACTTTGGTCAGGGAAAATGGTCCCTAGATAACATCGTTTCTTCTTCGCTCTGACAAAAGTTCCAATATGCCTACTTGTTGACTCAAACATTAAAGAAAAGCTCTTAAAGTTTATATAGATATATTGATTGTAAATAAATTTGTTGACAGATTTGTAAATATTGATTATTACTAACAGCAGTATCCAAGTTTATCATAATTCATTGGCAAGTCAACTTAAACAACTACAATATCAGCTAGTGTCGGGTATATATAGATAAATATTATCGAAAAGTAATTAGTCATTATATATATATATATATATATATATATATATATATATATATATATATATTTATTTTAATTTTTTTTAATCTAGTATAGCATATTAATTATAATTATTCTTTGTTTTTTCGATTTTTACCGAGATTTGGCCAGATAAAATACTACTTTCAATACGCAAAAGTCAGGGAATCTCTTTAAGCTGATTTGCTAGACACCTTGTCCCCACCCCATTTGATTATACTCTTGAAAAAGTCCACTATAGACTGGGATTTGAACTTTATATCAAGGTAAACTGTTAATCAGAGTTGACAAATGACAGTTGAAAAGTGAATTTGAGATTAGGTTTAGATATTGTGGCGTGTTTAGATGTCCAGCGGCAACTCCTGGCGTGCTTCCTATTACGCATTTAGGTCAGGAGATCCCTCATCCAACTACTTTTCAGCCTTCTGCGAATTTATACGGCATGTTGATAGTGGCCATGTTTTTTATTAATGTGTTGGTATGTGTGTGTAAATTGTAGAGGGTCCGAATCTGTTGGTTGACTGTTGGCTTGTGAAGGTCGGTATGTAGATTAATGTTGCTAACGCGATATGGTGAATTTGTTATAATTCTGAATGTTTTGGATTGAAAATTTTGAAATTTTACAAATTTTTCAATTCAAAATATTCTATAATTCTACACTATAACTATACTTTTAAATTTTAAAATAAATGTTATTTATGTTAATAACTTGTTTTAATGTTCTACTTCTACTTCTATTGCCCTGAAAATAAGCTTAACGAGAGCCAGTTCATATTTTTATTGCATTATCAGACCATAACAACCCACGGTAAAAGCAGAAATTTCTGCTTCGTTCTACTTCAACTTAAATGTCAAATACAACGGAATTATACTTGCATTATAGAAAATACGACTAAAACAATCAATCCTTTCCCTCGACAGAACGTCTAACGATTGAAATTATCGAAAGGTAGTGAAGTCCACGTAGTGTCGAAATGCCGAGAATGGAGTGGCGATCTCCTTTATGCTGGAGTTTGGCCAATGGGTCCAGTTGTGACAGAGCATTATGTCACCCAGAGGCAGGGACAGTTGGCAGCCCTGGAAGAAGGATGGCGTGCACTAGGTTGCATGTGAAGAGCACACGCTATCGGTAGGCTGGGTGTGCAGGCACGTAGGGGCAGCCATAACAATCCTTCCATAACTTGTTTCTCTTCAACGCAGGGCGAATAGTTTCCATTGTCGATTATTATACCTCATGATTGGTCCATACCCATTCTATTATCAGGCTCAATGTAAATTCTTGTCAGCCTCGTAGCGTTTTGAGATCGATCGAACACAATAAGTGTTGCAATGCGCGTTTATAAAAGTTCATACTTGAACTGGTTTCCTTTCCCTTTAAACGTTCTACTTTGCATTCATTATTATACCTATATAACTTTGAAACGGCACTGCCCATTTCAATATCTATTCGATCCATTGTATACCTAGCACGTCACATTGATTAGGCGAATCCTAGTTTAAACGCATACATATGAGATATTAAGTTCGCACACAATGGTATATTTAAAGAATGAAAACTCAAAACCCTAATCTCAAACGTTAATACACATAATACAATAGGTAATCCATGCCTTATTCAACTGTTATGTGATAAAAATACTGAGATAAGGGTCGTAAGCGACCAAGTGCAAATTTTGTTTTGCATTTCTAAATACCATGGTGCTACGTTTACGTCAGAATGTGAGATAACTTTTTTTTCCGGTTAGAAAATTTGGAGATCACAATTGTAGATTATTTTGAAGCCCATTTCAATTTCATACTTCTTCTTCTTTCTTAAGAAGCCTTCATCTGTTCAGATCTGTTCCAACCACTTTGTTCACGTTCTTACGTGCTTTTTTTCGACTTGGAAACAACCCTTCCTGACTTTTTTTCCAAATATTTCTCTCTTCGGTATATCTTCAATTTTGATTTCAGCTCGTTCAAGATCTTCTTTTACTTACTTAATCCAGGTTGCTGTTTTCATTTCAAACAGTTTGTGGGCTAATTTCTTAACCATCCTGTTTCCTTCCATCCTCTGAAAGAGTCCGAAATATTTTAATATTCTCTTTATGATAGTTTGATCTGTTGGCTCTTTTTTAAGGTTAATTTCTTTGTTACTTCTCAATCTCTATTCTTCTTCACTGTATTTTTTGGTCCCATAATTTTTCCTCAAGATTTTTCCCTCATCTCTCGTTTGTCTCCAAGTTCCCCTTCCCGAAAGTTGTATTTTTGTTGCGTATAACGCTTCCGCTTATACTACCTAAATTTACTCTTCCAAGATAAAAAAAAAAAAAAAAAAAAAAAAAATTATAAAAATAATTGTTTTTTTAAGATGATTGTGATTGTCATACATTTGAAGAAGAATTGCTTACAAAGCTTAGTGATATTTTCTTTTATAAGAGGTACTTCGAATTCTGAATGCAAAATTTTATTTTCAGTGATATTTTATGGTTAATTTCCAATGATTTTATTTTATTTTAATCAATAGTTGACTGCGGAAGGTTCAGGAAAAAATAGTCAAAACTTTTTATTGTTTCGCCCCACAAGTAGGGCAGGGCATCATCTGTTTCTTAAGTTCATCAAGTTTTCTTAAGCATCAAAGTTGATACAATACAATAGTCTTTACACTGTAGCATTACGATTGACAAAATAAAATACTATCAGTTTTGTCATAATGGACCGGTAATAGAGTTTTTTTTTGTATAGCGTATTATTAGAGAAACTTAAAGAATATCGCAAACAACATAAAAAATATAGTGTGTATCTCTAATAACTAAAATCGAGCTCGATGAGCTAATCTTTCGATTGTCTAGAGATTAAACGAAAAAAACTGGAAAATATAATTGGATCATTCAAATCGAATCAGAATTATTATTATGTTCTTCATAATATATTGACGTTGATAGAATTTCTAACTTCGGTTTAGATAATGATCATCAAAATTCGTTCAAATCACTTTTTGTTTCTTTCTTCAGAGGTCGAAGTTCAGCCAATCAACAGCTATCTCTCACCAAGTTAGCTAATGTTGACAACGAGATTTCTATCAACGGTTGCCAAACGGGATCACCTAAGGTCATCGAGATGAAAAGATGCGATAAGCCTCGAACTCTGATTGGTCAGACGAGCAGTGGGCGGGGCGTGCGTTGGCTGAGTAGAAAAAACCAACCGCAGATTAGGGAGCGAGTGGTAGCCAAGGACAGCTCCTTCGCCCACCGCGGCACCTGGGCCTTCCAGCAAGAGTGCTTCCTTGTTCCAGCCGCTGTCCTTTAGGAGACTTCAACGGGTGGTCAAGTACGAAGGCGTCTGTCATTAGCCATCTGACCTACTACGGTATATGTCTTAGGCCGTATTAGAAATATAAATTGTGTAAGAAACCAAAATTCAAAAACAATATCTTTGTTATATTTACCAACAAAAATTATATATTGAGTATTATAACAATCTGTCCTAATTCGGACATTAATAATAGTGATGAAATACAATATCTACGCAGAAATAAAATTATGAAATAATAATAAAATACACACACACACACACACACACATATATATATATATATATATATATATATATATATATATATATATATATATATATATATATCTATATATACACACACACACACACAATACGGAATCAATAAAATTTATACAAAGTCTAGAAATATAATCTTTCTTTAATATATAGACATAAAATGTTACAGAAACATAATATAATGAAGATGTTAAGTGTAAAATCCTAAAGCTCATCTGAAGGAATCCACTTACTTACATGTCCACATAATGGCTATAATCCTATGCCCGAAACTTTGGTGTATAAGCAAATATTATTTATGGCTGAATTATGACTATTGTTCTTATGTTCTTGAAGTTGTTTGCTCTATATTTCTTTTGAAAGTAATTTTATAACTTCAGAAATGGAAAAGTATTCAGAAAAGTTTCCACACCAGCATTAAAAAATCCAATCAATATTCGTATTATATCACACTAATTTTAATTAAAATTATTAAAACCAAATGATAATTATATTTTCTTTATAGTTAGTTTGATTTTGGTTCTCATTAATATATTTATTTAAATTGATTGATTTGAATATCTGTTGATAGATTAGGAGCTGATATTGTAATGTTCCGATTTGTTAAATTTAGAATTTACTATTAGATTTTAATGTTGTTTTTTGTTTTTTTATTACACTAATTAATTTAACCCATCCAATCTTGATGAATGATAATTTAGAGAGAACAAAATACATGAGAGTAATTAAAGGCTTTAAAATGGTCGCTGAATATTGTTATATTATTAAAGTATTGTATGAATGAATTGATATTGTATGAATTTTATTTATATATATATATATATATATATATATATATATATATATATATATATATAAATTGTTTGTGAATGGTTGAATAAATATTTTTTTTTTTTATCTAGAATAAACCAATTATATCTAATTTTTTCTTTGTTTGTTGCAGGTAAGCGAGTACACTTCAGTCTAATGTTACACCAAATAGACAACTTAAGTAATTAGAAGGTATAATTAAGATAAGATTTCGAAAACAACCATTCTTTTTTAGTGATGGCAAAATTGTTTTTTTTTTTTATTTATTTTTTTTTTTTTACAAAGTGCCGTAATAAATCGTTAACATAAAGTTCACTTCTTTGCTTATATAATCTTACATAAATTTTCTAATACTAAAAAAGTGTTATAATTTATTTGATAAGTCTTGTTTCAATGATGAATTATGTAGTTAAGCGATCGAAATCCCTTTGTTTTCTAAATTAATATAATTAAATAAAAAACCTAAACAATAATGAAACAAACAAAAGTATACCTTTACACCAAAAAATCGTATTCAATTAAAAAACAAATATTCTCTACCAATTCTGAAAACTCTTATAAAAACAAGAAAAAATACTATTGACCAAAATATATTCGAAAGTTTATCGGGAAATAGTGATGGGAGATAGAGAAAGTATAAAACTATTCAATGACAAGTACAAAACAGGAAAAGAACTCCATCGGACCGGCGTGAGATCTGGAAAGACCAAACGCTGATGTTATAAAAAATATTGCAAAGGAAAATAAGTGCAGTCGGAGAATTCTCAAGGTCCGCTGAATGCAAAAAAAAAAAAAATCAGGTGTGGTGCATGCATCGCTCTAATTTCACTTGTCACTGTGGTTTTGAAAAAATCGTAAGGGTATTTGGTGAGATAATTGTGAAATAGTATACGAGCAACTATAAAAACGCTGCAAATTATTACAGATTGTTTTACTATTTCCAAATAATTATATTAGGGTATGACATATAGCTGTTTATATAGCTGTTTACAGGCAATTAAATAAGATTAAAACCAATAAATTGATCGAAGGAATATAACCTATCACCACTGTTAATTTCAAATCTCTATATTTCTGCTATTTCTTAACCGATTTCAATGAATCTTGGTTTTAGATTCTTTAAGGAGAAGGTCAAATTCTATGAATACAATTGGAGGCTGATATATAACTTCACTGCTCTTTTATTAAATATTAATGCAGAACGTTTCGACTAAAATGCCATCTTCAGGTGCAAAAGAACACTCTTATCTAAGGTGAGTGGATACTTACACCCAGAAGCCTCATGTCTGAATAGGATCTCTTCAATGCCTGATCTTATTCAGGCATGAGGCTTTTGGGTGTAAGTACTACGGGTGGGCATAATCGTTTGTCAGATCATCCGATTATTTCAATCATTCGAATTAATCGAATATCGGATTAATCGGTTTGGATCATTCGAACTGAATTTTTTAACAATAATCGAGGGATTATAAGAGGTTGGGATAATCGAATGACCTTTTTGCCTTTCAGAATGCATATTAATCATTCGATTATTTAAATCATCAAAGTCCGATCGTTCGATTATGACGATCATTCGATTATGAACCCCCCCCCCCGGAGTAAGTGCCCACTCACCTTAGATAAAATTGTTCTATTGCACCTGAAGATGGCATTTTAGCAGAAACGTAGTGCATCAATATTTAATAAAATATTCGTGAAGTTAAATATTAGCCTCCAATTTTATTAAACGAATCCTTTTTGTTTTGTACAAAATTTAATTCTCTAATATTATAAATTTTTGGGGTTTCTTAATTCGCACAGAAGAAAGTTGGATTTTTTATTCGTTTTCGGATTATACGTTTATTGAAACGTAAGCCCTCAAATATTGAGATGTTTTTTTTATCATTTTTTTTTCTCGATTACAAAGGTTCATTATTGAAAATAATAAACTAATAATACTTGTGATAGATTTATTCACAATAATAAATTATTTATATCAATATGTTCTAAACACGGAAGATCTCATTTAATTATTAAGGTTGATTTAGGGCTGAATAATTCTTCCATTAATACTGATCATTTATTTCATGACGTTTCGGGATATTCTCCCATCTTCAGAAGTCTACAAAAAAAATTTTTAAGCAATTTACCATCACATTAAAAATCACTATAATGAAGTGAATGGTTTAAACAATTTTTAAATTAGGAGTCAATTGATAACAAACATTTTAAAACTATTAATTAACAAATTTTAAAATCATATGGAGGCAATAAAAGCAAAAATTTAACAATGTTGCACAGTACTTAGTTAAATAAATAAATAAATATTATAAAGTTACCTCGTTATATATTCTGTAATCCAACATTTTACTAGTCACACCTTCAGCCAGGTAAAAAAATAAAAATGAAGTCAAATTCTAAACACTTCAGATCTGAGCAAGAGTATTGCTCAGATCTTTGTCCTCAACTGGATTAAGGATTAGACCAATTTTTAACTTGTATATATTTATTATTATTTCATATTGTGAAATTCTTTAAAAATTTATTATTAATTAATTATATTATATTTTTAATTTATTAATTAAATCGGAATAGTGGTAACTTAAATGTCTTGAGTCAGTTTTAAAATTCACGGTTTTATCTATATTTTTATTGATATATATAGCCTCTATGGTTTTTCTATTTTGTTTATTTTTGACTATTTCCAAAATTTGTGGTCTATTGAGATCAAACTTATGTTTCAAATGTATCATTGTGTATATATATATATATATATATATATATATATATATATATATATATATATATATATATATATATATATATATATACACAATAATAGATTTATTCACGTTCAATAAGTAGTTTGAAAGCGATAACGAGAAGTGCTGTAAATGATTTATTTTGAAGAGGTTATCATTAAAAAAAAATGTCCTATTGGCATCGTGGTAATAAACCATTTTACTAACGATTTCAAAAGGCAATATATCTGTTGTTTCTTAATCAATTTCAGTAATTCTTTTATTTATTATTTTTATTTTTGTATGGTATTTATTTCTATATCGAGTAGCATAAGAGGGGATGGACATAAGACCTCAAATTTTAAGGGAGGAGGAGTAACTCTTTTTGGTCGATTAAGATGACGGCCATGTCTCATTTTTTTTTATTAATTTTTTTTTTTATGGATGAATGAATTGGGATTTATTAATTCGCTCAGAAGATAGATAAATTTTTTATTTGTTTTCGGATTAAATGTATCTTAAAACGTAAGACCTCAAATTTTGAGAGGGATACTTTTTTTTTTTTTTTTTAATCTATCACAAAGGTTCGTTATTGAAAATAATAAACAAATAATACTTGTGGTAGATTTATTCACGTTCAATAAGTAGTTAAAACGCAGTAACGAAAAGTACTCTAAATAATTTAATTTGAATATATTATGATTAAGAACGATAGTAAATTATGTCAATAATGGTTTAAAAAAGCAAGATATCTGCCATTTCTTAATCAATTATGATTAATTTTTTTTTTAACGGAATTTAATTATCCATAGAGTAGCATAGTAGGTTTTTTTTTTGTAGACTGTGATGATAGCCATGTCTAAAAAATATTAATTACTGATTTCATTATACAGCTGTATTCCCAAGGTCACGGGTTCAAACCCGCAGGTGGTCCTAGGATTTTTTAATGGGAGTAAAAAATCCTTAGTTATGCTGTCCTTCGGAGGGGACGTTAAAAGGAGGTCCCAAGCCTGAGTGATGTCAGGTACTCGTTAAAGATCCTTAACCTAATAAAACCTGAATAGGCAAAATTCAGGACTCCCACTGTAGCACCGTCCGTTTAGCCATAGTAGCATAAAGTGACGTTAAATAAAATAATAATACAGCTGTATTTTTTCTGGAGAGTTGCTACGTTACGGTCATGACTCATTGTGTCAAGTTACGCGTTCGTTCTCAAGAGCCTCAGAAGCTGGATGACATTGGACTTCTCCGACTGTAAGGAGTTGCAGTTCCTTCCCTCAACGGTACAATCCGAGCAGAGGAAGTAAGTCCTTCAAGACCCTCTCGGCTCCTTCACAGTCGAAGAACAGCCTCTTCATCTCCTTCCTCGACGGAAGAACTTGGGTCAGAGATCCCGGTGCATACAGCTTGTGGAGCACACGGCCTCGTCATTGAGTGCGGCTGCAGTTGTGGTAAAGGCAAGAAAGCGAGCGACCTTGCAGACGAATGTACTTTCGATTTCGATCCGTTAGCCCAAGCGTTGGAGTCGCCAAAGGAGGGTGGCGACATCTCTCGGCCTACTCATGCAAATGCTATGCTAATCGTAACCCGGCTAGTATGCCCTTGCATATTCCAAATTGGTACTCGATGGTATGCGGAGTTCCACCTATATTAGTAATAGCTATTAATTTTCTTCAATTGAGATTATGGGTTCTTCATTATTTGCCAATTAAAATACCAATGCTATCCAAAAAAAAAACATCTGGTGCGCGCAACACACTACTTTCATGCACCTCCGAAGTTAACATCAATCAAAAAATTTTAAACAAAGTTAAGAGTTATAAAAAGGTTAAAGAGTTACATTTAGTTTCGTTGGAGACATACTCGTATGTTTCAGATTAAATTATAAATAAGTATGTTCAAATCCGCAGGTGGTCCTAGGATTTTTTAATGGGAGTAAAAAATCCTTAGTTACGCCGTCCTTCGGAGGGGACGTTAAAAGGTGGTCCCGAGACTGTGCGATGTCAGGTACTCGTTAAAGATCCCTATCCTAATAAAACCTGGATAGGCAAAATTTAGGACTCCCACTGTAGCATCGTCCGATTAGCCATAGTAGCATAAAGTGACGTTAAATAAATAAATAATAAATAAATAAATAAGTATGAATGTTTTATGTATAATGATCACTTAAGTTTATGCCCTACTTGTCACTTTACATTAACTTCCACAACTTTGCAAATAAGGTATAATTTTTTTCAAAAATCATTAGCTTTCCAACAGTATATTATACATCTATATTATTATTCCTGTGTACGAAAAAATAAAATAACATAAACAAATATTTTTGCTCTTTTCTCCTTTTTTATCAAATTCGTTTAACTTGTACATTTAGGGGTTACCTGAATCATGGTGGTTAGCATAACAGCCTCCTATGCCTTAGGTCCCGGGTTCAAACCCGTAGGTGGCCCTAGGATTTTTTAATGGGAGTAAAAAACCCTTAGTTATACCGCACTTCGGATGGGACGTTAAAAGGTGGTCCCGGGACTGTGCGATGACAGAGGTACTCGTTAAAGATCCCTGTCCTAACTAAACCTGGGTAGGCAAAATTTAGGATTCCCACTGTAGCATCGCCCGATTAGCGACAGAAGCATAAAGGGACGTTAAATAAATAAACAAGCAGACAAACTTGTACATTTAGCCGTTTTTTATCAGTGTTAATAAGATGATATGTTTAACGTTTACAAATATACAGAATACTTAAGTAATCAATAATTATTAGGTACTTTAGAAGAAGAAAATTTAAAATAGCGTAACCTAAGCCTTTTCAGAATATTTTAATCAGGATAAAACCTACATGATATTAAAGCCCATTAAGTTTTACATCGATCTAGCGAGTTCAATCAAAACCAAAACCGTTGTTCAGGATAGCGCAAAAATCAGCATGGTATCAAGAGGCTCTTCTGGTTTGCCAATTTTGTTTAAAAAGCTAAAACATCAGATAAACTATGAAGAACTAAAGAAAAATGCTAAGAAAATCCTCAACATACAATATAGAATAAAATGTAAGAAATCATTTTATTTAAGATGAAAAATTTGAGAGATACTTATTATGTTTCTTAAAAAAATTAGTTATCATATATGAACCTGAAACTTTGTTATGTCATAGTTGGGCTGTCCCAAACAAAAACAAAAAATCATAAGTTGCAGGTTGTATTTTACTTCTAATAATATAAAAAAGTATTCAGAAAAGAGGCAAATAAAGAAAATTACCTACCTATCTTAATTAACGGAATCCTATATCACACAATCTGCATGTTTTGAATAGTTTTTCCCTTACAAAGAGCAGTTCGTTGACCTGTGACAAAACAAAGCGTACACACATACCTAGTTTTCACAGATGCGTAGAAACAATACTGAACCAAATGCCTGACAAAAACTTCAAGTATTTATCTTCAGGTGAGCCAATTTCATAATATGGATAGTCTTTTCATTCAAGATGAAAATCCAAGTAATTTCAGTAATATTAACAAAATTAATCTCATACAAACTAAATATTTTAATTATTTTTAAAGAGATATCAATATATTAATTGTTACACACATTTAACGCCAGTTTTGATCTTTAACACGATAAAAATATATATATATATATATATATATATATATATATATATATATATACAATTTTATCTATGCGACGTTTCGAGAATTTATTGTTCTCATAATCATGCCTTAACAGTGGAAAAAAAAACAGAACATTAATATTATTATACAATAATTAATATATGATGTTATTGTTAGAGATATAAAAAAGAGTACATTGAACAATGAATAATCATACAGTAGGTACATAGATATTTTAAATTAGGATTTACATTGAAGATATTATTATAAAATTACTTACAATTAATATAAATATAACAAAATGTTAATGTAAATCCTAATTTAAAATATCTATGTACCTACTGTATGATTATTCATTGTTCAATGTACTCTTTTTTATATCTCTAACAATAACATCATATATTAATTATTGTATAATAATATTAATGTTCTGTTTTTTTTTCCACTGTTAAGGCATGATTATGAGAACAATAAATTCTCGAAACGTCGCATAGATAAAAATTGTTTATTCATTGACTGAAACCTAAGAACAACACAAACTTAAATTATCAACAGTCGAGAACTGATCAAACAATATATATATATATATATATATATATATTATATATTTTTTTTTTTTTTTTTATATATGATTGCACTACCCAAAAAGTTCATTTACTATCAAAGATTTTTTAGATCGAATCTGTCAACAGAACTCAATGATATTAACATTTTTATTAAGTTTATTCATACGCATTAATTATCTCATACAAATAAAAAGAAAGAAAGAACAAAAGTTGACAACTGAAATAATTAATGGAGAAGTCATAAGTAGCACTTGTATCTACAATAGCAATGTTCAAACATGACTACCAAGTCCTTGTATTTTTGTATTAAAATAAAATTGTCTCCAATTGTTTTAGTATTACCACACATTGAATACCCAAATATTCCAAAACATAAAAGTATTGATCGACTCCTATTTGAAAGGTGAAAGTAAAGAACCAGATTACTTTTTTGAAACCGACAAAATAAAATGGTGCACTATCTAATTCGTTATAATGCCGTTAGAAGCATGCTTAGAATTGTATTGTGAAGATGAAATTTCACGGTTTTTTTTTTTGTTTTTGTTTTTTTCAATATTTCTTGGTTCTATGTTTTTCCTTGTTTTGTTTTTTTCCACAGTATGACATATTTTTTCAGCTATATGTGAAAGTGATTATAAACATATTTTTCCTCGGTACTCAGAAAAGATCTCATTCATATGGTGAGTTAAAGTGGCTTCTTCCCACTTTAACCAAACCATACTTTTACCAAACCATTAACTCCCAGCTCCCTCCCAACATCAACAATCTTCCGCATTTTAAACCGTCAGACATCGCTATTAAAACAACATTCTTACCCATAAAACAGAAACTTTTGATCATTCCTTTCTTGTCTCCTCTACTACCCTCTGGTATTCCTTTTCAACACATATCCACCAAGCTTCTTCTATATCATCAATTAAGGCCCAACTATTCCAATACTTTATGTCTTCTCAAACTGACGCACAACAATGCTAATATTTTAAATCAATTATCAGACTTTGATAAAGAAAGTTATTATTATTTATTTATTGTTCATTATATTATGAAAATTATTCATTGTTCATAATTAACTTGGAATTAATTTTGGCTTTAATTTTGTTCAACACTTTATTTTCAAAATTTATTTACAATATTAATTTTCTCCATTGGTTTATTGGGGGGAACCTGAACTAGAAAATAAATTATTTTATAATCTAATCTATCCTTTGTTTTAAATAAATATTTAAGAGAAGTGCGGTCACATTGATAAACTATTGGTACGGTCTGATTAACTAACTAACTAACTATTCCAATAGTTCCTCCAGAACAAAGGGGAAACAGTCGACTTCCTGGAGATTGGCAGAGGAGGTTCTCCAGGCTGGAAGAGCCGGCAACAGCGCCCCAGGGTTCAAGGCCACCGCTACTCCAGACTGGAGAAAGCTATTTACCAGCTACATTCCTCCTTCCGATGCACCCCGACCTGCCACTTTCACCTTCGGCAGCAGGTGACACGGATTAATCAGGATACCCTCGGCTCCTTTTCAAGTCCTGGAGGAAGCGGCCTCCGGGCTGAAGAAAGCGAAACCTTACCGTCAGGAGACGCCCGCCGCCACTATTGGCAGGACCTGTGGCGTTCATTACCCGGCAGGAGATTGCACAATACTGGCGATGGGCTATTGAAACTTGATGCAACGCTATGACTGTGCTCACGGCGGGTTACGGGAAGGGATCCTCAATTGACTCTATCGGAGTCTTCAAGCAATAACTTCCTTATTAGATACAGGATTTGGTAGTATACGAAAGAGTATTCATGGTGTAGAACTTTAACTTCATTAGAAAATATTTATTGTTAAAGATCTTAATCATCCGGCAATTTTTTTCAATAGTGGCAGCAAGCATAAAATATAGAATTGACGATGTTTTATAAAGTAAGAGGAAATATAGTGTAACATTAAGAAACAATGCTCATTATCTTAAAAATGGGTGGTCCGAAGGGGAGCGCGGTTACCCCTTAAAACTGTTATAACAATTCAAAGATAAGAAATTAAATCAATTATCAGAATAAAAAGTTTGATTATAGACTGTTTTTAAGTCCAATAACGTTCTTAGTATTGTTTGTTAGTTTATTCGTTTAACGTCAATTTTATGCTACTATGGCTAATCGGACAATGCTACGGTGGGGGTCCTTGATGTTTCCTATCCAGGTTTTATTAGGATAGGGATCTTTAACGAGTACCTGACATCACACAGACTCGGGACCACCTTTTAACGTCCCCTCTGAAGGACGGCATAACTAAGCATTTTTAACTACCAATAAAATCCTAGGGCCACCCGCAGGTTTGAACCCGCGACCTTTGGCACAGAAATCTGTTAAGCTAGTCACTATGCTATGGATGACCCCTTATGTACTTTGTATTATTTCCAAAATAAAACCTAGTAATAGTCCAAAAAATTACCTCCTTGAAAATTTGAGGTCTCACGTTTTATGACAGGTAGAACTCAAATAAACAACAACAAAAATCTGACTGTCCGCTACACGAATTTAGGAATACCAAGGTTTTTGGGCCTTTTGTTAGGATTGAGAAATAAATTCCTACACAACAAAAACAGTCAATGAAATTGGTTAGATATAGCGTTTTGTACTTCGTCGTGATTGGCCATTCTGCTTGATTATAAATTGAGTCAAACAGGTTCTTCTTTTTAAGCTCTTTGATTAACTCATTTAAATACCTATAAGTTAATTGCCTCCACAACTACATATATATTAATACATAATATAATTAATTAAATATAATAAACCAACGTTTAACAAATACCAGTCCTTTTATATTTTTAGGTATATAGACAGTGTTTGAAAAAAAATAACCCAAATTTCCCCTTCTCTTAACAATTTTCAACATTCTTTGTCCCTCCTAACGAAAATGCTGCGTACGCCTTGACAATGCTACTCAATCGTTTTCACGAAAACCTTGATCCGAATCAACATAACATCCGTAATGGAATGACTTAAAAAATTATTTTTCGTGAGTACGTAAATATAGTTGAGATGTAGGCAATTGGTACGAATGTTTTTTAAGACTCAGTCATTTATACTCAGTTGTTCAGGAACCTTTTAAAACAAAGCTGTAAAACAAATCTTAGAGCGCTTTCTCACTTTTACCAGTCGCTGACAAATTAAAATTGTAGATGAGGTACTTCGTTTAGTCGGCATGCGAATGGGGTACCTTTAGGTCAAATCCGATTCTTGCTGAAAGATTAAATTGTTAATTTAAAGTAAACTACAATCACGATTAACCCAATATACTTTCATTTCATATTTTCAATTGTTTACATTTTAAAAAGTAAATTGTTTACTCGAAAGTAATAGAATTTCGTCTTAGACGCCTGATTTGGAAATGACCCAAGTTTTGATGAGGCGTACCTTTAACTTCCACTATAGAAGTTCCTTTACTATTCACCTTTACTAAGTCTTTTCGGTCACAAGGAGTCTAAAGTTATATTAAGCAATATGTTTTAAAGATTATCTAATGTTAAGTAACTTTGAATAAGTTGCTTTAATTGAGGAGATGTTTAGAATATTTTTTTTTTTATATTTCCTATTCACATCAACAATTAACAGTTTCAAATAATTTCCCCTATTAATTATAAAAGACGTATATATTGTACATAATGATGTCTTGTCTTTACAACCCGAAACGACCATCTTTACATACTTGAAATTATCGCAACTTGCATACCAGTACAAGTAACTTACATATTGGAAAGTTACCGTACGACTTTTATGGATTAAGTGGATGAGCAAAGACTTTTAGTATCTTGCGAAACGGGTTGTTGAGGGGCATAAATAGCAGGTATGTTGCAAAAGAGGTTGCGATTATGAAGAAACATGCATTTATAGATAGATGAGGACTGCCATGATTGGAAATTATTTTGTAACTTTTACCATAAAGTTTTAATAACCGAGGAGTGAAGTTGCATATTTGCTATCAGCATGGATGAATACATCCCTCATACCTCGGTAGATGCAAAATATGCGTGAATACTCGTTTCAATTCTGTATCGTTAGTTAATATTTTGGTCCCTCGATTTTTTTTAGGACATTTAAAATTATATCTGATCCAAAAGGTTTTTAAAAAATAAACAAAATAAAACCTGTACCGCTACAACACATGAAGGGTCTTGGGCTCAGTACATATAGAGATTTCTTGGCCAACGGTCGTATAATGAGGTGATTAGGCCTTCGTCACGCTCAGCCGCCAGGTTTTTCCCCAATTTTGGGTATCAACTTTAAAGAGGCTGGGTATACCCTAGGAGGGTCTCCATAACATAGGGTCGCCCCTCGGCTGAATTAACAGAATAAATAATATTCTACCAGAGCAGAGATTCGAAACCCAGGACCCGGAGAACAGTAGACTAGTGCTCTATCCACTAGACCACAACGCTCCCTTTTTTAAAACAATAGTCTTTCGTAAAACATTATTTTTCCGAGGAGTTTAGCTTAAATTCCTCTACTTTGCTTATTAGCTCTGAAGTCTAATATGAGAAGCAATTATTTGGTTTTATGAGAGATCATGTATTTTAACTATTTAGTAATAATTTGATCATTTACATTTATTTAAAATGAAAACAATCAGAAGAAGAAAAGGCTGCTTAAAATTACTTATTATTCATTTTTATATTGTAGTGGTATAGTGGATAATGAACTCGTTTACTGTACTACCGGGTCCTGGGTTCGAACCCCGTCTATGGCATAATTATTAATTCTATTATTTCAGGCGTGGGGAGACCCTGTCGGGGGAAGACCCTCGTGAGGGCACACATAGCCTTTATAAAGTGAGTATCTAAAAACTGAGCAGAGAGGACTGGTGGCTGAGCTTGATCTCGCCCTAATCAGTTCATTGCACGGCCATTTACTTAGAAAACCAGGGCCCTTCGTTATTTGTAGAGGTATAGGTTTTTTCTTATTAATTGTTAAACGGTTTAGAGTGTCCTAGAACGCCTTGTATGAAAATGTGATTATTGACTACATAAATAGATAGTGATCAATGAATTCGGTACTAATATTCAATTAACATATTCAATTTTAATGTGTACATAATGTAAATGAAAGGACTTAGGACACTTCCTTGCGGAACCCCATGTGTTAATTGTCGACTGATTTTATATTTCCTGGTATCGGAGAGGTTGAATCAATATTTTGAAACTCTTTAATAATAATAATAATAAAATAAATAAATAAAACTATTGCTGTAAGTAAAACAGGCTAAAAACCTTTAATTTCGTTGCAAATCTATACGTGCCAAATATAGTTGAAGAGAAACCATAGAGACTCTATATCTTTTGCATGTATACTGTCGAAATATTCTTTGTTTCGCAATTTACCAAAAACGAACTAGCATATTGGAACTTAATCCTCCAAGGTGAACTGGTTTACATTTACTACTCTATATTACACTAACTGTTCTGGTGACTCCTTTCACTTGCTTTAAGAAAAAGAAAAAAAAAAACCTTATTAGTCAGGTTCGCCTTTCTAGCAACAGCTGTGCGAAGAATATTATATTACCGTTTCCACAAGTGAGGCAAGAAAATTATTCAATAAATAATAAATATACTTAACAACAATCGAACACTATCTATATATTATAATACCACGATAGTTCTCACTATCATTTAGGGCGCTCTTTCTGAAAGATTTAAAAGTAAAATATATTGCAATTATTTTTACTTTCACTTACTATATATAGAAGGGAAAGTATTGCGATCATGAAAATTTTGAATTCCAGTTTTCAACGGAAATACACATTTTAGGGTCCCTGAGTCTAAATAACCAAGTCCCACAAAACGGTCTGTGTGTGTGTGGTACTCCCGGGCGGAAACTGTAAGTCCTATGAAACTGAAATTTCATATTTAAGACAACTATACGCCCGAGACGTTACAAAACCTTTTAAATCAAAAAGAGCTTACCAGAAAAGTCACTTTATACTATGCATTTTGCACCTTTTTTCGATTTTCTCGAAAACGGTTTCGACGATTTTGATTAAACTCGCTATATGGATGTAAAATTTAATGGCTTTAATATCATTTAGGTTTTATTCGGATTAAAATGGTCTGACAAGGCTTAAATGCCGGTATTTTAAATTTTCTTTCTCTAAAGTACCTTTAATTTTGTTTATTCTATAAAAATAACTATATTATCTTGTTACCACTGATGAAAAACAGGTACATATATAAATTGAATGAATTCGATACCGACTAAAGGAGAAAACAGAAAAAATATTTTTTTAATGAAATTTTTTGTTCTTGAACATAAGAGCAGTAATATACATGTATGATATACCGTTGAAAGCTAAAGATTTTAGAAAAAATATTATCTTGTATTCAAGCTTTTGAAAGTTAATAGAGAGTGATGAAAAGAAGATAAAACTAACTGATTATTTTAGATAATAATATAATAGATTTTTTAGTAAAACACATGTTTCTATATAAATTAAATTATTTAATTCTTTAGTAGTTTCACGTATTTATCTCTAAATGTATTTGAAAATTCTTTCATTGATTTTAAAAATGGAGGTAAGTGAAAGTCGTGTGTTGCCCGCACCAGATTTGATTTTCTGTAATTAAGTAATCAAAAAAATATTCCTGAACTATGAGTAGTATACCGTTGGAAAGCACAAGATTTTGGAAAAGTTAATATACAATAAAGCAAGTCGTACAAGCTCATAGTAAGTTTTTTATAAACACATAAACATATGATGATATGTTATTTCTAATGAGGGATGTTATAGTAGATTGTTATAAATTAACATTGTTATTAATTATTTCAACTTTTAAATTGAATTGAGTATATGTTTCATTGTGATTTAAATAGTCATGCCCGGCAGCAGAGGCGAGTCTACCAGTAGTAACATAATTATTCAAGATATTCCGGATAATAGTATGTCTACAAATTATAAATATAGGTTTCAATTAAAATTTTGTCGGTTGAATCCGTTCCTAATTCGCTATCAGAACAGCCAATTACGAAGAAAAGAATTCTCTCATTATGTTTGCGAAAACGCTAATTAATTGTTTATACAGGCGGACTTCTTCCCACGCAAGTATACTTCGTGATTAAGGTACAATTAGGCAACAAAAAAAAAAATCATTTCCAGGCTTTCCAATGAAAAAATTGTTTTGGTATACTTTTATTTTTTTAATCCTTTTATTTTCTTTAAAAAAAAACAAAAAAACTTTCTGTTGTATATAATCAAGTTAAAATCATCTCAAGAAACAAAGAAAAACAAAAAAATCGTTACGTAAGTGGTACTCTTGATATCTATAAAATAGGCATTGAAATTATATATATATATATATATATTATAAAAAACTACTATTTTAAAGACTGAAGTTTAATTTATTTATTTAAGGTCTGAAGCCTTAAGAATCATTGCGCTATTTAATCCCTTTATTATCTTAAAAAAAAAAAAAAATTTTTTGCGTATAATTAATTAAGATCAACTATTGAAACAATAGAAGAAAAAAATCGTCAGATAAGTGATTTTCTGGAGATATAGAAAATGTCATCAAATTTCATTCATGTACATTAACCACTGTTTTAAAGGCTGAAGTTAATATTTTTATTATTAAAATGTATTTTATTAGCCTGTATAGTCGTTATGCTGATAGTCATTTTACTTTTTCAAATAAATTGATTCTCTTTAAGTTATTTATGAATTTCGATTTAATTACTAGTGAAAACATTTATGCAATATCTATTTTTTAAGGATCTACTTAATTATATTATCAAATAAGAAATATAATTCTTTATAATATTCTTTTCGGTTAAATATAATAGTAATTTACACACTATTGTCCAAATATTGTGCAAAAAATAATTGTTCATTAGATTTTCCAAACGAAAATGTAAAAGGACTAATTAGCAAAACGAATATATAGCAAATTATATCTAAATATCATTTTCATGTTACGTATGATATATTTCTGTAATAGAATATTTAAATATTCGATATTTAAAAAATTGAAAGAAAATAGTAACAGCAAGCAAAAAAAAATAAATAAATAAATATAGTTTAACTTTTCAAAGCACTTTATATCGTTGAGATAAAATTTGAAAAAAACTCTGTAAGATAAGGTATTTCTAAAGTAAAGGACGAAAGATATTTCTTATCTTAAATAACTGTTCCCTCTATACAAACTTTGAATAAACATATATATATATATATATATATATATATATATATTCAATTCAATTCTTTTTAATTGCTGTACTATTTTTAATTTTTGATATTGAAATTGCAATTCTATTACCAATTATTATAACTATAAAATTAAGAATATCAAAAACATTAATTTTTACAATAACAAGATTTATCTTAGTATTAATTATAGGATTATATCATGAATGAAATAATGGAGTACTAGAATGAGCAAAATGGGGTTATAGTTTATATTAAAACATTTAATTTGCAATTAAAAAAATACTAAATAAAATATAGTTATCCTCATCAGATATTGAAGTAAAAATTTTTACATTTAGTTTCGACCTATAAAATTAGGATAATTATATATTTATATATAATATATATATAAGGATAATTATATAATTATTATATAATTATATATATATAAGATGTTCGAGAATTTATACAACTCAGAAATTTAAAAAATATCTCAAAATGGATATTGTTTTCCTCTTCCGAGAAACATTTCACTGAAGTAGCTTCCAGGTGAGGATGATAGACAAAGTAGCTTTGAAACGTCCTTACTTTCCTGAATGATATACGTTTTTTCTCCTTTTCTGTGGAATGTCAGAACGGTTTACACGGCTGATATTAATATGAAAAAAAATCTTTAACGATTCCGCTATTATTTTAATAATGGTTAATTACTATTTTTATTTGGAGGAGGAATATTTCCAGAAATGAGGCCAATATCGTGTTCGAGTATAAGGATCTTCTGACCTACGACTATGAACAGTCTTTACTTGAGTATTAACTAAGAAACGGACTGCTTCTTGGTCAACAGTTATGCAAGGCAGTGATAATCAGAGATCAGGCTTAACCACAAGGTTTTGCTCTAATATAGAGTAAACACTACATCGAGGCTGGGTGACCCATAGAAAGGTCTGCCGACCCTAACATCGAACGAAGGCTTACACTAGATACACAATAAATACTTATCTTTTTTTATTTTTTTTTCGGTTGGCACGACAGGCCTTGGAGGCCCTTGGCCGCGCGGTATGGTTTATAGTTTCCACACCGCGATACTCGATGGCATTTTATAGGGTAGGGTCATCACTCCCTACGCCTATTTTTGTGATTAGCCATTAATTGGCTGACGGGTCCCACATACCCGGGGGAGATTGTGAGTGAATCCCCATTTATTTGTATGCTTGAAAAAGTCCTCCTAGGACTGGGATTGGAAATCATAATTCTAGAGTGGCAGGCTAGCGCGCGAGCCACTATGCCACGGGCCTCCCAAAAAATAATAATATAATTATTAAGATATTATCTTATCAATACAAATACTAAATAAAAAGAAATATGACTTACACTTACCTATGTTGTTAAAATCAGTTAGAGTTTAAAAAAGTTTGAAGAATGTTTTTTAGTTTCGTTGGAAATGTATGTTTAAATTAAAGAATATACCAATATAAAATTGTTAGGTACAATAATTGCTTAAATCAATGTCAGAATCCAACCTTCCAAAACATCGAACATATGATAATACATTTTCTACAATCTTTGGCTTTCCAACGGAATATTACACAGTTGTATTACTGGTCATAATAAAAAAAAATAAAAATACATAACATCTGCTTTCTCTATTGTCTTTTATTTGGTTATCAAATTCGTTCAACTCATATATTTATCCGTTTTTTATTAATGATAATAAGATGATATGGATTATTTTTTTCGAATCTACAAAATGAAATGTACTTTAGATAAAATTTTATATACCGCCATTACAGACAATTTCAATCAGAATTAAACCTATACCATATTAAGGTCCATTAAATTTTACATTGATATAGCGAGATTAATGGAAATCGTTAGAGCCGTTTTGAGAAAATCGTTCAAAGCTGCAATACGCATGGTCTAAAATGGCTCTTGTTGAAAAAGTTGATGTAACATATCAGGCATATGCTCCTTATATGTAATTCCGATAAAAAATAGAATTCGAAAATTTTCAAGATCGTAATATTTTGCCTTAATATATATTTGATATATAGGTACGTTAAGTAATATTAATACAACATTATTACCCAATATATCCGAAATATGAATGGATAAAGGCAACAGAAGTCCTGTTGACTCAGAGGGAACAGCAACCTGAGACAACGAACGTAAAGACTGCTGAGTCAGTCGTCTCTAGTTAGTTTTACGATCTGCTGTCTCACGTAAGTCACGGAAAATATTTAAAGAGGTGATAGACTTCAAGACATAGGCTTACGCAGGATATTCTCTATGGAGGGGCAAGAAGATTGAAAATCGAATTGAAAAATTGGTGCGAAGCCGAGTTGGTCTCAAATATGTTATTTACACTGTCTATAAGCATATTATAGGTGGAATAATCAGGAATCAGTCATTTTTTTGTTTGTTTTTTTAATTTTGCCAACGTTTCGGCTCAAGCTTGTGAGCCATCATCAGGAAAGCCATCATCACTAGCTTGAGCCGAAACATTGACAAAATAAAAAATTAATTTAAAAAAAAATTACTGTTTCCTGATTATTCCACCTATAATAGTTTCTACAATCGACTATACATCCTCAATATAAGCATATCAATTTTATAATGATGGAGTTTTGTTGACCGTAGAGAAATTAGATGAGGAAGATGGTTGGGGTTGCGGTCATAAACTGAGAAACATCACTTCTGTAGGCAAAGCTGTCACGTTGTCACGTAAGTGTTTCTTTCTTATTGATAAGGGTCTTTTTTCATCGCCCATTTCTTTCTCCCCCTTTCCATACTCATATCTTTCTCCGTTACCTATCCTGACATATAATTATTAGCTTAATATTACATTATTTTAAAATTTAAATTATTTTTTATTCATACTGTTTCTCTTTTGTAATGACTATATTTTTTATATATTACCTATACTCTTAACTATGTTTTTAATATATTACCGTCATATATCAACTCAAAATTGTTAATATTTAAAATTTTAATTGTTCACATATTTTTCCTTTATCATTTTTTTCATTTACTTAGTCTCTATTTGTATATTCTCATTACAATATTATCATCTCAATTATGTTTACTTCCATACTTTATAACTATCATCTTAATTTTGTTTATTTCCATACTTTATAACTGTCACCTTATTTCCATACTTTATAATTGTCATCTTATTATCATTTCACATTTAATATTATTTATGTTCCCATAATTTATTACTGTCATATTATTATTATATACCTAACGCATTATTAAGTCTATAATTACATTGGTTGTTATCTTGTTTCTTTTAGCCCTGATGAAGGCCCACATTGTAGGCCGAAACGTCGGCACATAATTAAAATAACGCTTATTTTTAATTGTGTGTTTTAATTTATGACCGCAACCCCAACCATCTTCCTCATCATATCAATTTTAGAGTTAAGTAAGTGCTTGGAAGTATCGGAGTAAAACATTCTCTAACCATACCTTTCAGCATAATATATTATTTGATTTTTTTATCTTTATAATGTTTATTTGTACCAATAGTCTTTTTTTGAGTGGAATCTAAACCTTGCGGAGAGGGTGCAGTACTCCCTATCTTCGCCTATTTTTCAAGAACCACAATGTATCCGTATTTCCTTAAATTTATTATTAAATTGGAAGCCATCACTCCAAAAATATTTACAGGATTTAAGTTCAAATCGCATAATTAAAAAAATAAAAATCTGGTACGCGCAACACACGGCTTTCACTTACCTTCGTTGTTAAAATCAATTTAAGAATTTTTAGATAAAGTTAGACTTGAAAAAACGTTTAAGAATTAAATTGAGTTTGGATGTAAAAATATGTATCAAATTAAATAATACAACATAAATTATTATCGACAATATTCACTTAGGCTTATGCCCTTTTCTTCTTTATGACTTACGTTTTACAGCTTTGTAAATAAGAATTGTTCTAAAAGCTTTAGCTTTCCCACGGTATATTATTCATCTATATTACTATTTCAGTATACGAAAAAAAATTACCTTAAAAAAAAGGTTTGCTCTTTCATCCTTCAGATGGTTACCTAATTCGTTCAACTTGTATATTTAGCGTTTTTTTTATCAATGTTAGTAAGATATATGTTTCATTTTTTCCAATCTACAAAATTAAATGTAGTCAAGAGGCAAAATATTTAAAATAGCAGCATTAACGACTTGTCAGACTATTCCAATCAGAAAGAAACCCATCATTATTTTAAATCCTATTAAATTTTTCATCCATTTGGTAAGTTTAATTAAAATCGGTTCAGAGTTAATCTTAAAAAAGTAAAAAATGCATTTTATAAAGTTACAAGTAAAAAAAGCCAGTTTTAGTTTATTGTTTAAATGAATAATATTTCTCGTATCTCCAGTTTTTTGTACAAATGTAAATCCGTAGATGAAAGAAAATATTTGTCTTACCCTTTAATTTTTATTCCTCCCACTATTCATATATTGAAGAAAGAATCCTATTCATACTGTTAATATTGACATAAACATTTAAAAAAAAATAAAATTTAATAATACAAAATAAAATAAAATCCTAATCGGTACATAGTCAGGATGTCTAGCAATTGGGAAAATAGAGAAAAGTTAGGGATTTTAAAAACATATTAAAAAGTCAGGAAATTTGTACTTTGGTCAGGGAAAATGGTCCCTAGATAACATCGTTTCTTCTTCCCTCAAACAAATGTTCCAATATACCTGCTTGTTGATTCAAACATAAAAAAAAAAGCTCTTAAAGTTTATATAGATATGTTGATTGTAAATAATTTGCAAATATTGATTATTACTAACAGCAGTATTCAAGTTCATAATTCATTGTTAAGTCAACTTAAACAACTACAATTAACAATTACTTATCGTAAAGTAATTAGTCATTACATATATTTTTAATCTAGTATACAACATTAATTATAATTATTCTTTGTTTTGTCTATTTTCATCGATATTCGGCCAGGTAAAAGACTTCTTACAATATGGAAAAGTCAGGGAACCTCTTTGAGCTGATTTGCTAGACACCTTGCTAGTCGAACTATGGCGCTTTGAGAATCTGGCGAATGACATATCCAGTGAGCATGTCAGAAAACGAAACGTAACAGCTTAAGCCATTCATTGGAATGCCATGTTTTTACATTGCTACGTGGGCTTTGTCGACGCCAAGAGTGTGTCCTTATTAACGTGTTATGTCGTCGAGTTTCATTACAAAGTGTGGGCAGTTATCGAGTTGAGTAATAAGAACGATGTGGTGCAATGTGTTTTTGCTTTGGATCCCTTCTCTAAATTTGCATTTTCGATAAATGTACATATGGATGTAGTACTAAAGTTTAAAAAAAAAAATTATAAATGTAAGTTTAGTGAAAGAAAAAATTCATCATTTGAAAGCGCGAAAAACATTCTGGTGACGCAGCACGACTTTCACTTACCTCAGTTATTATTAGGTACTAAAATAAGTTCGCAGTGTTTTTTTTTTTTTTGTTTTTTTTTTTTTCAATATTTCAATTTAATACTCTCTGAATACTAAATAGGATTAGTAAAGATGCTTTTGTGCATCAGTTGCGACATCCCTTATCTTTAAGTGGTATTTTGCTTGCTCAAAATAGAAGAGAGAAAAATTCATTTTCGTGAATGACTTTTTATTCCCTAAAAGGAAAATCCGCTGCACAGACGGTTAACAAAATTTACAGTGTGTATGGCCAAGATGCCTTAGAAAAAAACATCCGTAAGTGGTTTGCTGTTCAGAACCAGAAATTATGAGTTAGTAAAAGATTTTTAAAAAAATAATAACTATATTCAGTTTCATTGGAAATCGCTAAGGGGTGGTGTGGTCTAGTGGATAGAGCGCTAGTCTACTGTTCTCCGGATTCTAGGTCCTGGGTTCGAATCCCAGCTTTGACAGAACATTATTTATTCTTAGATAAATATTAGGCCGTTCTAAAAAAGAAGTCTTGTATATATATATATATATATTTTTTTTTAATTTATTCAATTTCCAGACATTGCAACGTTTCAGTCTCTAGGACCATTTTCAAGCTTCTGTACTCAATTAAAGTTTTATTGCATTTATACATTTTTAACATATAATATCAACACATAATAAATTATTTTTAATAAATACGTTACCGGTAGGTAACATGGTAATGCATATCCATGTTACATATCAATTCATTTCACCGCTTATCAGCAGCGTCGTCATAAATATCATTTTTCAAAAATTCCTGTTCTCAAAAATATCATATTATATTTCATCATCAATTCAAAAAAGGGAATCTATTTATTCAAAAAGAAAAGAAACATTTTTATTAACTTACTCAATGTAACTGTAACATGCAACTGAGTATGATATGTAACATGGATAGGCATGGTAGGTAACGTATTTATTAAAAATAATTTATTATGTGTTGATATTACATGTTAAAAATGTATAAATGCAATAAAACTTTAATTGATTACAGAAGCTTGAAAATTTCCCTAGAGGCTAAAATGTAGCAATGTCTGGAAATTAAACAATTTTAAAAAAAAATGTATCCAAGACTTCTTTTGAAGAACGGCCTAATATTTATCGAACAAATATTCAACCAAAAGAACACTTACGAAAATGATGAGAAAATTATTTATTCTGTTAATTCAACCAGGGGGCGATCGTAGGGTATGGAGACCCTCCTGGGGCTGACCTAGTCTTTCTAAAGAGGGTACCCAAATTGGAGAAAAACCTGGTGGCCAAATCACGTCATTGCACGGCCGTTGGCCTAGAAACAGTACGAATCTATATATGTACAGAGCCCAAGACCTTTCATGGGTTGTAGAGGTGCAGTTTAGTTATTTTGCTTTTTTCATTGGAAATATATGTTTTACATTAAATAATATAAATTTTCACATTACATTAACAATTTTGAATCTTGATTCGACACTGAAATAAACTCTGTAAATAAGATAAATCAGTGTTTACACGTTTGTAATCTTTAAATATTGTCAAATAGCGTTTTAATGGATGTTGTGATATCTTTAGCAACCAGCTCTGGGTAACTTACCGTGTACAGATTTATTTAAGACAGCTTCAAAACTTTTATTGTAAAATAAAACTGTTGAGATCTTTGCCTCTATAAAAATAACTTTTACTTGACGAATCGTAAAACTAGGTATGATGTGTTGAAAATTTAAGATTTGTTCGAAATTTTAACGCCGTTCACCAAAATTAATCAATAATTATACTTACACAAGTAAAACATCAATACAAACTAAAAATGATTTAAAGTTGTTTCTTAATTCGAACGCGTTCATTTATATTTACCACACACTCGCCACATGTGAAAGGTATTGGTTGAAATCAGAGGATTTGAAACGTATTTCCGTCGAAAACTCGGAATTGGAAATTTCTCACGATTGCAATACTTTCCCTTACTATTTAATTCATAAATAGGTTAGTGAAAGTTATAAATATGTCCGTAAAAATACTGAATACAGTATCTTTAGTATTAAACACCTACATAGTTCTTTACCTCATTTTCTTACTAGGAGCGGCGTGGTCTAGTGTATAGAGAGCTGGTCTATTGTTCTCCGGGACCCGGGTACGAATCCCAGCTATTATTATTTATTATACGGCTACGAGTATTATTTATTCTTTTTCTCATCATTGTCGTAATTGTTCTTTTGTTTGAATATTTGTTCGATAAATATTAGGCCGTTTTACAAAAGAAATTCTTGGATATATATTTTATTTTTATTTTTAAACAATTTATTTAATCCAGTCATCGCGACGTAGACAACTTAAACACCTTTTATGCAAGTGCTATCGACAGAGTAAATATATAAATCCTTTGGCATCCCCACCCCAAGTTCAGTCGCGCACGAGAACACCTAAAAGGCGGCCGAAAACTGTTAAGTAAGTTGGAAAAAATGTTTCTTTTCTTTTTTGAATAAATAGATCCCTTTTTCAATTTATGATGAAAAATAATATGATATTTTTGAATACAGGTTTTTTTGAAAAAAGGTATTTTAAAAAAAATTATGACGACGCTGCTGAAAAGCGGTGAAATGAAAAGATAATTAAGATGGATATGCATGGTAGGTGACATAATTATTAAAAATAATTTATTATGTGTTGTAATTGAATTGTTGAAAATGTATAAATGCAATGAAACTTTCATTGATTACAGAACTTGATAATGGCCCTAGAGGCTGAAACGTCGCGATGACTGGAATAAATAAATTGTTTAAAAAAAAAAAAAATATATCCAAGAATTTCTTTTGTAAAACGGCCTAATATTTATGGAACAATTATTTATTCTGTTAATTTGGCCGGGAGTCTCCTTAAAGTGGGTACCCAAATCAGGGAAAAAACCTGGTACGAAACTCCATATGTACTAGGGATGGGCATAATCGAATGACGATTAACAGATCATTCGATTAATTCAATCATTCGAATTAATCGATTATCGGATTAATCGGTTCGGTGAAATGAATGATCATTCGAACTAAATTTTATAACGATAATCGGGAATCGGGATTACAAGGAAATATAAACGTATGATATTTTTTTTTCTTTTTTTTTTATGCTCATCACATAAATATTAGCCAGCCTCAGCAATCGTAGAGAGAGGAATTGTGCCATATTATCCTTCAGAATGCATATTAATCATTCGGTCATTCGATTATGGAATAATTCGATTATTTAAATAATCGAAGTCCGACCATTCGATTATGAAAATCATTCGATTAAGCCCACCCCTAATATGTACGGAGCTCAAGACCCATAATGGGTAGTAGAGTTGCATTTTTTTTTTTTTTTTTTTTTTTTTTTTTTTTTTTCATGTTCTTACAGTTATAGAATGAGACTTAACTTATAAATAATATATAGTAATTATTAATAACTTCCTTTTCTATACCTGAGGGTGTCACCCATAAACCTAGAAAGGACAGACCAAGTACCGACAAAGAACACATACCTGTACTTAGGACACAGAACCCAACATCTGGAAGCACTTCCTTTATGGTGCCGCCTTCCTCATCCCCTCTACAAAACCTTGCTATATATACCTTTTGATCCTCAAAACTCGTCACAAACCTATCACTTCGCCTGAAAATATTAATTTACAAAGCCGTTCTCAGACCAGCCCTCCTCTACGGAGCACCGTTGCTAAACAACATAACAGCACCGACGGCAAAGAGACTTCAGCAGTTTCAAAACGGAGTATTACGACGAATGGTAAGGCATACCTCACTACAGAGGACAAAGACAGACCAGTTATATGACACCCTAGACCTCCCGACAGTGACGGAGTTCATCTCCCGCAGGCATATCAAATTCTTTGATAGCCTCCGGTACTGCACGAACCCACTGTTTAATACACTGACTCCAACAGGACGGCCACAGCGCTGGCAGGACTACGTACAAACTCTCAGACTAGACTGAGAAAACATAACTTCCTTTCACTGACTCAAAAAGACTAGTGAGCCCCATCACTAGAACTGACTCATAAACTGCTTCCCGACCCCGAAAATCTCCCTATCCTCAGACCCCTCTTAGAATGCATCTGATGCAGTAAAAGAGGACCCTTGATTCCTTCCCTTATCCTTCCTTGACTTCAACCCCAAATCCCATGGGGCTTAGAAAAAAAAAAAAAAAAAAAAAAAAAAAAAAAAAAAAAAAAAAAAAAAAAAAAAAAAAAAAAAAAAAAAAAAAAAAAAAAAAAAAACTCGTCACTCTAGTTGTAACATTTACTTGTGTCACACTCATAGAAGGAGACCTCGGAATGTACACTTGTAGTCACCCTAACTCCTCAGCACAGTTTATTGTATTCTGAATATATATTTTGTTCTGATAATAAAAGCATTATTATTAATATCTTCACTGTGTGTGATTCATTAACTGGCGCCCGAGACAAGCACTGCAAGCATCAAATTAGATTTTGAATGCCTTCGCAGTTTCCGAGAGGACGAAGATACTTCTGAAGAAGGATCTACAAGAAGATAGACACCAAGTAAGATCATCTCGCACCCTCCTTCAGTCAAGACAATACTCACCCGAGATGTCCTGCTGAACCTCACTGGACTTCACTGCTCAACAGGTATCCAGGAGGAATGTTAAGAACTAACGCAGTAAGATTTTAAAATTATTTATTTTATATGTTTGTTTATGTGCTGTTTAATTGTGATAACATTTAAAATGTATGACATTTTGTTAATACTAATATAAGCTGTATAAAAATCACATCAATTTTTTTTATAATCAGATAATGATTGTTACTGAGCACAATTTAAGTTAAATTTAAATTATAGTAGACATAAGTAAGATTTTAATATAAAAAAAAAAAAAAAAAAAAAAAAAAAAAAAAAAATGGAATCGTTACTTTTTCGAAACTCAGACTTTGAGCATATGTCTATGCCGTACTTTGATGGTAAACCGCATACTTTGTTTAATTTCATAAATAACGTAAAAGAAATTAAAGACACTTTTTGTGCAGAAAATAATCCATTTAGAATCGTTAATGAATTCAGGATATGTAAGATGGCCAAATGTCACCTTCCTAAAACAGTCGCGGATGAAATTAAGTTTTATGATTTAAACAATATTGACAATTTGTTAAATATTCTAATACGTAAATTTAAAGATCATAACCCAACCGAGACAAATTTTAATAAACCTTTTCCACTAGAACATTTGTTGTCCAATGACGCTGACGAACAGCCAAAAATTAAATCCAGAATTCCAAATAATAAATTTGAACAATTACCTAAAATTAATATTCAAGAAAAGAAAATAGCCTCTGAAACATTACCGCTAAAACCAGATTTAAACTTATTAAAACCGGCTGATGTAAATAAAAAATTATTTGTGGTCGAATCCAGTAGTTTAAAACAGTTTATAATGAAAAATACGGAGTCCATGAAATCTTATCAAGAAAATAGTTCAATAACCACAATTGAAACTCATTTAGTTCCAAATACAGACTTAATAAATATTTCCCAATCTGAAGAAAAACTTAATTATAAAACAGAATCTATTTTAAATGATAAATCACTTGAAAGCCCGAATTTCAAACGAAATTCATCTAATGTTAGTAAACTCCAAACACAAAAACTAAAGATAAAGAAATTTACAAAACCTGAGGAACCCGGGAGTATTAGTGAGATTAATGTTAGAGAAATTAGGCCATTAAATAATAATAAAATCAAAGATGTATCATTTATTATAGTAAATCAAAAAAAGAACTATTTTAAAGTTAATCCGGAGCAGTTGTTAAAATATTCTTTGTTTAGGGAAAAAACTAAACTAACAGAAAAGAAAGTTACCTTTGGTGATATTGACAAAATTTTAAAAAGTAGAGTTAAAGATGAAATTCAAAATATTTCTAGATGGCCCAAGGGCAAGGATGAAATTTGCCTCTGGATGCTTAAACCTGATGAAAATTCTACTACCTATCTGGCGGGTCGAGGTGTGAAAAAAAAAAAAAAAAAAAAAAAAAAAAAAAAAAAAAAAAAAAAAAAAAAAAAAGAACAAGAGGAAAAAAAAAAAAGGAATTCGAAAAAATATATTAAAAAAGTAAATCAATTTGGTGCTAAATCGAAAGTTAAATTAAACAAATTGTCAAATCAAAACTTAAAACATAACAAACAATTTATGTATGATGACAGGACAAGCCAGTCTAAGGAGCCTCCGGCTATCCATAAAGATGAATTAGAATTTAAAAATAATAAATCTCTCGATTATAATAACAAAATATCAACTTATTCTGCGAGTTTACATAAACAGAATGTTATAATTAAAACGAAAGAGGTAATGAAATCCCCTCAATTAAATAAGAATTCCAGAAAAAAGGTTTCCTCAGGAAATATTCCCAAAATGGTAAAACCCATTAGAAAAGATTTAATATATCTCTGGACTTTAAAGCCAGATGAAAATCTCAACAGTGATAGCGGTCCGAGATGTATGTAGTTTTAAAATTATTAAAAAAAAAAAAAAAAAAAAAAAAAAAAAAAAAGAAAAGGGATAAATAATAGTAACAATAATCAGGTACTGTTAATAAATTAAATAAAATATTTATAATAGTGTATTGTTTATTATATTGATGGTTGCACTTAATGTTAATATTCATTGTCAATTGTTCACACTAATTTGAAATGTTATTTTTAGAACTATATATAGGTAATAATAACTTTATAAGATAAATAGAAAAAAAGAAAAAAAATGTTTATATAAAAATTGAGAAAACGTTTTATAGATTGTAATAAAAAACAACATAGTTCATGCTTTTGTTTAATTTAGTGTTATGGTTATGTTTTTAATTATTTATAGATAATAATGAGAAATTTTAGTTTTATATAATTGTACCTATAAGTTTCAAGACTATTAACAATGTATACATTTCTACAGGAATAATGTAATGACGATTGGTAAAACTAATTAATTATTGTATATAATCTCAATTATTGTAATTAAGTTTCTTTTTAAAGTTTTGATTGTATACATTTATATTCTTAAGAATTATTGTAAACTTTGGAAAAATGTAACTGTTCCCATTCCTGTAGTATCCTTTCCTAGAATACACTTTCCTATCCAGAATCTCCATCTGAAGGACTACTATATCATAACAATATAAACTGACAAACTTAAACATTGCACTCAAGGGGCTTCGTGCTTAAGGGGGAGAGTAGTTATAGAATGAGACTTAACTTATAAATAATATATAGTAATTATTAATAACTTCCTTTTCTATACCTGAGGGTGTCACCCATAAACCTAGAAAGGACAGACCAAGTACCGACAAAGAACACATACCTGTACTTAGGACACAGAACCCAACATCTGGAAGCACTTCCTTTATGGTGCCGCCTTCCTCATCCCCTCTACAAAACCTTGCTATATATACCTTTTGATCCTCAAAACTCGTCACTAGCTGACTCAAAAAGACTAGTGAGCCCCATTACTAGAACTGACTTAAAACTGCTTCCCGACTCCGAAAACCTTCCTATCCTCAGACCCCTCTTAGAATGCATCTGATGCAGTACAAGAGATCCTTGATTCCTTCCCCTATCCTTCCTTGATTTCAACCCCAAATCCCATGGGGCTTAGAAAAAAAAAAAAAAAAAAAAAAAAAAAAAAAAAAAAAAAAAAAAAAAAAAAAAAAAAAAAAAAAAAAAAAAAAACTCGTCACTCTAGTTGTAACATTTACTTGTGTCACACTCATAGAAGGAGACCTCGGAATGTACACTTGTAGTCACCATAACTCCTCAGCACAGTTTATTGTATTCTGAATATATATTTTGTTCTGATAATAAAAGCATTATTATTAATATCTTCACTGTGTGTGATTCATTAACTTTACGAATACGAGTTGGATTATCACGCGGATTACTAGTTTTAGGGCGTAGAAATTAAACTGCACATGCTCTGACTATAACATTGAAAGAAGCCCTAAGGTTAGTGTTGCAAATAAGTTAACAATGGATTGTAATCAACGGGTGGTTTCCTCTCTCGAGTTGTATTCATTAGTTGATCTTAAGTGGAGAAAGACCTTCTTGCCTACCCCTCTAAAAAATAACGATTTAGGAAAATAATTATGACTATTTTAATACTAATACGTGTACTTGATTATTTAATTCTTCTATTTGTATTACAAGAGTAACATTTTGATTAATTATTATTTTTAAGGCGTCACCTTTGTAATATCGAGTTAAATTGTTCCGGTTTGAATCCGACATGAGCCCATCCTGAGGTTACCCATTTCAATCAATTGACACAGTAAGATGATAGAGATTCGGTCCAGAATTATTATATGGATTGCGATCGTATTATTTTCAATAATTAACCTTTGTAAAAAAACAAAAAAAAAAAAAAATCCCTCTTCTCAAAATTTGAGGGCATACGTTTCAAGACACGTAGAACCCGAACAACGAATATAAAAAATATTCTCCGAAACTACTGGACCATTTTTTTAATTTATCCAAAAAAATACTAATACATGCACTGATGATCCTAACAACTAGACGTTGATATCATCTGGTTATTTTTAAAATGGCAAACTATTAAAAGTGATTTAATTCAATAACTGAGTTATTTTTGAAGATAGAGAAAAAATGTATTAGTGTTTTTTAGCCAAAAAAACCGCGAGTAATTACAAAAAATCGAAATTTTACACACAACTAAGCCCATAACTCAGGTATTTGTGAAGAAGGAGAAAAAATGTATTTGTGTTTTTTAATTAAAAAAAAACACAAAATTAATAAGAGGAAAAAAAAGTAAAAAATTGAAATTTTACCCATAAATACGCCCATAATTCAGTTATGTTTAAAGATAGAGAAAATATGTAGAGTTTTAGAATCACTAAAGCACGATAAACAAAAAATAAAGTCGATCTATATATTCCTACAAAATTAAAAAAAGAATCATACCATTGTTTAGATGTAGCAGATATATAGCGTTTTGAAATTAGCAGCGCTGATATGCCATTTTCCTTTAAATTATTGATTGTTTTTCTTATTAGTTAGTCAATTGGCTATAAACACAATCATTTTTCTCAAAATGCCAACTGACAGACGATACCCTTATATAAAACAAATTGGTAATTATACTACGTTATCAACCTCTAAATATGAACATAAGAGAACTAAACATATACTGTTATAAAATTCTAAATTACAAAATCCTATCTTATGGTTTTAATATCGGTAATTTTGTTTATTTATTTATTTTAATTTTTATATCTATCTGTTTTGTTCATTTAATTTATTTTAATTAGTTCATTTAAACCCTCCGGTATGGAGACCCTCCTGGGGCCTCCATACCTCCAGACCCAGGCTCTATAAAGTGGGTACCCAAATTAATTGGGGAAAAACCTGGCGGCTGAGAGTGATTAAGGCCTAATCACCTCATTGGTCAGTCGTTGGGCTAGAAAGAGTACGAACCTCTATATGTACTGAGCCCAAGACCCTTCATGGGTTGTAGTGGTACAGGTTTTTTTTTTTTTTTTTTTTTTTCTGTTCTTAGTTGATTTTTTTTTTTTACCAACAATAAAAGCAATTGATGTACAAAATAAATTTTAGCAAAGGATTTCCAATAAATATTTTAAAACTGTGCAGATGTATTCTAAAAACATAAAGATTGATGTTGTAAAAAACAACAAAAAAAGCAATAACAAAAAAAAAACAGTAATACCCTATTATAGTTATTCTGAAACAATAAACTATTGTGTAATAATATGCAGCGTTTTTGTCATGCACGCCGTTTTATTCATTTTCCGAATATATATTTACTCCTTTCCTATTCAATTCTATCTAATTTTCTCCCAAATGCTGCACCCACTCTTTCCTACTAGGAGTGAAAATCGATATGGCAGTGACAAGGTTAATGACACGGACAACTATGGAGTGCACGAAGCCACTCTTCCTCGAGCATGTTCTTGGCCGATATAACGGTAAGAGGGAATCCTCGACTGAGGAGCAGACAGAAGAATGGACCGGAAAGGGAAGCAGGAGACAGTTGCTACGTGCCGAGCTCCCGGAATGAGCCCCTCAGCCACACACCGCCGATTAGATCTACGCTCTAGGGGAATGTTGTCTTTACACTATGGGGGGAGGAGGAATCTCCATTTTGTACTTTTTTACTTTTTATCCGAAGCCTAGAGAGAGCTCATCAAAGACGACAATCGAGCGGGCGGGATCTAATTAAGAAGGGTACATCGACCTCGCTATTCAACCAGGTCTCCTTTGTGCCCAGCCTTCGCCTCTCTAATTAATTCACACTTCCTCCGGCCTCCGGAGGCATCTTTGTCTGTCCAAGTCCTCCGAGGTGGAAGCCTATGCCGAGGAGACCGTTAACTACGGCAGGCTTGTTCGGGAACAGCTGGCGTCCTTGCGAGTCGGAATTGCTAAATGTCCTTGGGTTGACTTTCCTGTTCCGAGTGGACCAAGTACCTATCCACTTTCGAATGGGATCAATATACGAGGCTGGATGATTTAGCAGTTGTTACATAACAAACCTACTTTGGATCTTACATATTACATCTTTTGTTTTTTATTAATATAAAGTAATACAACAAGTAAATCATCAACTCTAGAATTATGGGCATGGAAAAGTCTCGGGAAGAAACCACCCGGTGGTATCACTTCAATTTTAGGAGTTAGGAGATCCGATGATCATCTTCTTTTCAGGAGACTCGGCAATAGATGGGGATGAGAGAGAAAAAACTAGCGGTTTTGGAAGTATGGAATTGAAGGAGGTATATCTATTCCGGGCCAAGTTTGCAAATAATAAAATATTAGGTCTTAATGGATGGGTTTACTTATGGCTAAGTTAATGAACATTTAGGATTGCAATGATGCGGTAGGAATTCGATGGTTATGTGAAACCACATATGTCCATTTAAGTCTAATAATGGTAACATAAATTAGTTTTTGTAGTAAAAGGGAAGTATTGAGGATTAGTCAACGATCAATAACACTTATATTCTAACAAACCTGATTTTTCAACAAAATAGGGAAACCAGAAAACACTTTATAGCATTTTGCACATTTATACGATTTTCTCAAATACGGATCTAAGGATATTGTTTAAACTTGGCATATCAATGTAACATTTGATAGACTATAATACGATGTAGGCTTTATTCTGATAAAAACATTTTGACAGGGTTTAAACGTTGATATTATAAACTTCCTCTAAAGTAACTTATTTTTGTAGATTGGAGAAATTAACCAATTAATCTATTCTATAATTTTATTACTAACAGTGCATGTAGCTTTGTTAGGTGTTTTAGTTGACTTTGTTTTCTGTTTGTAAAATTTATTAGAATATAGTTATATTCTATGATAGCTATTAGCAAACAAAATAGCTATTATTAGAAAATATTAGTATCACAACATCGAGTTACTGAAATAAAATTAAGTAGTTTCAGCAAACTACAGTCAGCGACATGATGACGAACTACATGATAAATTTTAAAGGACTTATTTATTTTTTTTTTTTATAGAATACTTAAACATTATTTTTTAGAGTTTAGATAAAAATCACAAAATGCTGGAATTGAAATAAGTATAAGATGCAGTGTACGATAAGAATTAGTCACTTTGAAAATTAGGCAGTACCAGAAAAAGGACAACTAATGAAAATGAAAGTAATATATATATATATATATATATATATATATATATATATATATATATATATATATATATATATATATAATATTATGGAATTATTGAAGTCACATAGTCTTGGTCTGTTCGTTTTATCACACTACCTTGGACCACGCCTCGGCCAGACACATCAAGGACAGCGTCTACTTTCATAATAAAAATTAATTAAGTAGTAGAAGATTATTATAGAGCCTATAGAACTTAGTTGAAAGTAATTTCAGGCTAGTGAATATAATCAAAATAAAATAATAAATTATATCATTGAAACTAATAAGTGTGCATTAAGCATAGCGATAACATATTTTTTCACTAACCTATTCCTGAAAGATATAGTAAGGGAAAGTATTGCGATAGTGAAAATTTTCCAATTCAATTTTTCATTAGAGAACCGTAATAAAGTCTGTGTGTATGTAGTTATCATATTTTAGAAGCGAATAAGCCTCAGATGTTACTGCAACTTTTTCAACAAACCCGCTACTAACAGAAGTGCTATTTTTATACCGTGCATTTTGCATCTTTTTAAGATTTTCTCGAAAACGACTCTTAATGATTTAGATTAAACTCGGCATATCGATGTAAAAATTTAATGGGCTTTTATATCATGTAGGTTTTATTCTGATTGAAATAGTCTGGTTGTGCATAAATGCCATATTTTCAATTTTCGTTCTCTAAAGTACAGTTAATTTGGTCGATTCCAAAAAATTAATCATACGATCTTATCTGCATTGTTAAAAAAACAGTAAATATACAAGTTAACGGATTAGATAACTAGGAGAGAAAACATAAAAAATATTTGTTTAGGTAATTCTTTTCCGAACATAAGAATAGTAATATGGATGTATAATATACCATTGGAAAGCTAAAGATTTTAGGAAAAACTGTTACCTTAAAAAAAAAAAAGTTTTGGAAGGTAATGTGAAGTACCGAATAGGGCATAAATTAAGTATTTATTGTTTATGTAGTGTATAGACTTAAATGCGGACATTTTAAAATTTCTTCTTTAATCATTAATTTTGTTGATTCGAAAATATTAACCGTTTCATCTTGTTATTTGAATGGATAATAAAAACTGGTAAACATACAAGCAGAACGAATGTAATAATCAACCAAAGGATAAAAGAGAAAACATATATATTTTTTTTTTTAAACATACTAAGGCAATAGTAATATAGATTTGTAATATACCATTGGAAAGCTAGCTAAAGATTTTAGAAAAAATGTTATATTTGAAAAAAAAAAAAGTTTTGGAAGGTAATGTGAAGTAACTAATAGGGCAATAACATAAGTAATTATTGTTTATGTAGGGTATAAACTTAAATATTGACATTTTGAAATTTCTTTCTTTATGGTATCATTAATTTTGTTGATTCGAAAATATTAACTGATTCATCTTGTTGATTAATTGATAATAAAAATTGTTAAAAATAATAGTAGAATTAATTTGATAAATAACCAAGGAGAAAAGAGAAAAAATATTTTTCTGATTTTTTAAAATATAATAAGGCAATAGTAATATAGATTTGTAATATACCATTGGAAAGCTAGCTAAAGATATTAGAAAAAATGTTATATTTAAAAAAAAAAAGTTTTGGAAGGTAATGTGAAGTAAGGAATAGGGCAATAACATAAGTAATTATTATTTACGTTGGGCATACAATTAAATGCGGATATTTAAAATTCTTCCCTGAAGGTATCATTAATTTTGTTGATTCGAAAATATTAACCGTTTCATTTTGTTGGTAAATTGATAATAAAAACTGGTAAAAATACAAGCAGAACGAATGTAATAACTAACCAAAGGATAAAAGAGAAGAAATATTTTTTAAAGAGTTTTTTAAACATAATAAGGCAGTAGTAATATATATGTGTAATATACCGTTTAAAAACTAAATATTGTAGAAATAAAGTTGCATAAAGTAATGGATAGTGATAAAAAGCTGATAAAGTAAAGTGATAATTTCTGTTGTTAGACTATTTAATTTGAAACACCTATTTCCATCGAGACTCGATATAATTCTTTAAGTTTTCTCCACTTTTATTTGTATTTTAGCCATTAATTTTTAACAAATTATGACTCCCCTTGACTGATGTTATAGATTTTTGATTACCCTCATCCATATAATAGCTACCTAAGTAGATATTGTACAATCAGCGTGGCTAACTGGCTACTTATCTCTTTAATCCGTTGCTAGCGAAGACAATCGGAAGTTTCCAATGCTTGGCCCAGCAATGAAGCAAGTGTTCCGATTTCTAGATCCGTCGCAATGAATGGGTCGTTCACTGACTGCAAAATACCTTATATGGAACGATCATTGAATCCTGAAATCTCCTTGTTTTTATCTTTAGTTGTTTTTCTTTTGTTCCCATTACGAATCGAATTTGCCTTATAGAGCTGTTTACGATCGCTGCCATGATAAGATTAGAGTGAAAAAACGATAGATGTATTTATTAATTCTGTTCAATACGCTCTTGTGGGATCACCTGTGGTTTAGTGCCTAGCATAACAGCCTTCTATAACAAACCCTACAAGTGACTATAGGATTTTTTTTATTTTTAAGGTGAGTAATAGATTCTTAGTTATGCCGTCCTTTGGAGGATACGTAAAATGGGCGATGTCAGATACTCGTTATAGATCCCTGATCTAATTCAACCCGAATAGGCAATGTTTATGACTCCCTGTAGCATCTTCCGATTAGCGACATATAAGTGACGTTAAATGAACAAATAGTACACTCTTCTTAAATTATTCAACTACATTTTTATTATTTTTTCCTGCACCGGTCTTTCCAGGAGCTGCCTCATTTTCAAATTGACAAAATCTTATTATAAATTACATCTTATACCTATTTTATTTTCAAAATTTTCATTTTATATAAATTCTTCTTAAAAAGAATTTTTAAATATTCCATCTACAGCCTCCCATGATAAAGGTCACGGGTTCAAACCCGCAGATGGTCCTAGGATTTTTTAGTGGGAGTAAAAATCCTTAGTTACGCCGCCCTTCGGAGGAGACGTTAAAAGGCGGTCCCGAGCCTGTGCGATTTCAGGTGCTCGTTAAAGATCCCTATCCTAATAAAACCTGGATAGGCAAAATTTAGGACTCCCACTGTAGTATTGTCCGATTAGCTATAGTAGCATAAAGTGACGTTAAAAAATAAATAAATATTCCATCTAAAAACACTACAAATTATAACACAATGATTATTATTTCCGATTAATTATATTATGGTTTTACAATTTATATAGCTGATTAGGCAATAGCCTCATTTGTAAATCAATAAATTAATCAAAAAGCTTAATACTTGCGAACCAGCAACACAGTCAATTTATATTAAAGTAAAATGACCAATAACGGCTGCTAAGTTCATAAAGCTGTATCTCCGTTATTTCTTAAATTATTTCAATGAACCTTTTTTTGTTTTGTAGGGAATTTAATTCACCATTGATTACTAATAGAAACGGTAGTTATAAATTCGTACAGCGGACAGACAATTTTTTTAAATTTGTTATTTGGGTTCTACATATCTTGAAGTGCATTACAAAAGGTTCATTATTGAAAATAATAAACCAAAAGTATTTGTAATGAAATTTTTTACTTTTCCCTTTCATTTTAATATCCAAAACAAATAAAAAATAAAGGTCTACCTACATTAAAAAGACCCATAATAAATCAGGTAGGTGGAGCTACTTTATTTTATTGTAATAACCACACTATGATATTCTTGTTTCTATTGGTAGTTAATTTTCATTAAACGTATATTTATAGTTGATATTAATAAAATCGACGTAAAAGAACACCGAAAGACTTTGATGTGGGTAATTTTTTTTTTCCCGAAATTAAGTATAATAATAATAGAAAAAAAAATTGTGTGAATGTATCTCCGATCATTATTACTAATTTCCTTTGATCGACAATGTAGTATTATTATATAAATATGAATTTTCTAATTATCATTAATAATAATAAAGATGTATGATATATCGTTGAAAAGTTAAATATTTTAGGAAGATTAATATTTAGCATATACAATTTTAGAAGATGATTAAATTTAACTGAAAATTCATGAACATAAGAAATATGGTACGGTATAAATAAAAACGCCATAATTAATTATTCTAAATACATATGCTGTACCATCTATAATTTTAACTTTCTCCTAGCTATATATGAATGCATAATGTAGTGAAGTTTGGTCATCGTGAATAATGAGGAAACTGCAGCTTTGAAGAGAGGATGTGGTTTTTAGTTGTTGATTATCTTTATATTTTTAGTTTACCTATTGTTCGTAAAGTCGCTAAAACTACCTGAGTAGAAATTAATTTACCTACATGTTAAAGTTAAAGGAGAGTGTATGTATGCACCTGAGATTTTATAACTCAAAAATTGATTAATGACTAAATGATCCATAAATAACTCTTCCGAATGATTATATGTTTAAATATAATTAATATTGCATTAACACCTATATAAACCATAACATTGCCTGACTTGCCTGTACTAATTAAAGTACTTGTAATTACTACAACCCATGAAGGGTCTTGGACTCAGTACATATAGAGATTCGTACTGTTTCTAGACCAACTGCCATGCTATAAAGTGATTAGGACATCACGTTTAGCCGCAAGAGTTCTCCTCTACACTTTGGATACCCACTTTGTTAAGGTTCGATAAGCCCTGAGAGAGTCTAGTAACAGTAGTTTAGTGCTCTATTCACTCCACACATCCTTTCTGTAACTTTTTCCCCAATCTATTAATATTTCATAGTAATAATATTATTTCCAATAATGCTTATTACGAAATGAATTATAGTAAATTATGAAAGAAGTAAGTTAAGGGTGCAGTCAAATGAACACACAATAAAGTACTTACTTTCACTTTTATTGGCGTTCCAACATGGGTTGGCTTTTACATTAGGGCAGTGCTCCAGAGGTCGCGGTCCAGCCAATCTCCATCCTGAAGACCTCGGCCTGCCATTTCTTCCTCAACTCCACCAATCCATCTACCTCTGGGTCGTCCTCGTCTCCGTCTTCCTGGCGGTTGCCATTCCAAAACTCGATTCGGCCATCGCTCTGTAGACTGCCTCACATGGCCATACCACCTTAGTCTTCGCGTCTTCGCTGTCCAATTCTGTTGTTGACAGACTGGCGAACATCCATTCTCTCCCGTACAACATCATTCCGAAGTCTGTCCCTTCTTGTAACACGTATACATCTTCGCCAAAAGTCCATTTCTACTGCTTGAAGCTTGGAATATAGCATGGATGACATGGTCCATGTTTCGGCTGCATACGTTAAGATGGGCTCGACGATGGTGTGGAAGATTCTTCGTTTATTTTCCTTTAAAATCGTCCTATTCCACAGAACCGGATGCAGCATGCGTGTGGCTTTTCGAGCTTGCTCTGCTTTTTTCCGAAAGTCAGTTTCTGAGAACCCCGAGGAGTCTAGGTACGATCCCAGATATTTAAAGACATTCACCTTTGCACATGTCTCCAAGTCAACATTAAGATCAACGTCATTTCCAGCGCCTAAAGTGTAAATATAATTTAATGGTGCTGACCAACCAAAAAGATAACAATCAGTAGTTTTTTTATAGCCCTGAAGAAGGCCTATAATTTAGGCCAAAACGTCGGCTCCATTAAATTAAGTTTATACTTAATTGTGTGCATACATATGACTGCACCCTCAACTAACTTCTCCCATATATACACACCGTCAACCATTCTCATTTCACTAATGTAATATTACTTCTAAATACGCTATTTCGGTTTTAATCATACTTTAGATTTAGATTTCCTTAAGTTATTTTAATTAGGTTGCTGCTCATATCCAGAGCAAACACTGTCTTCAACGTATATTCCTAGCCGATATCAATCTTTCGCGATGAATTAATGGTGAGAGAAAACGGTAGGAAACATTATCGTAGATCTACGAAACAGTTCCTCGAGGAAGCCCATTTCCGAAACGGTTACGAAATTTTCATCATTGACAGTCGTAATTGCCTACCATTTTCCGGTCAACTTTCATAACTAGGGCAGGATATGTTTTAATAATTATTCGTCCTACATTTTTATGTTTAGCGGTTTTAATCAATGTATTCAGAAAATTACCAATGATCTGCTATGATAAAAGGTATCTTATGATCATTTAAACTACTATTTCTTTATGATATTGAATTATTTTTCCATATATCAATCTATAATTAGTAAATCAGTAAACACAATAATTTGTGATAAAATTAAGTAATATGTGAAATACATTTCATTTTCATGACTGATTCCTGATTATTCCACCTATAATAGTTTCTACAGTCGACTATACATCCTCAATGAAATATATTTTCTTATCTTGATGGATAAACCCAATTTGATAATTTAAGCACGATGCATCGAATAATGGGGGAAATTGTTTATCTACATTACTAGCCGAAGCTAATGAGGGAGTCTAAATTTTGCTTATACACGTTTAGTTAGGATAGACATATTTAACGAGCATCTAATAAACTTAATATTATTAGTGCCTACGTTTCGGCCTAAATTTCAGGCTTTTTTCAGGGCGATTGAAGAAGGGAGATCACTACAAAGACCAAATTAAGTAATTGATCTCTCTTACTCAAGTAAGTTTACCGAGTTTACGAAAATTACTTTGACTTAGTAAGTAATCTCTCAATTACTTAATTTGGTCATTGTTGTGATCTCACTCCTTCGATGGCCCTGACGAAGGCCTGATGAAATTTAGACCGAAACGTTGGCACAAATAAATTAAGTTTCCACTTAATTGAGTGTTCATTTTACTGTACCCGGAACTAACTTCTCCCCTATATAAAGTTTACACCGATATAACCATTGTCACTTCACGATGTAAACTTTAATTGGCTTTCTTATCATATAGGTTTTATTTTGATTGGAATAGTCTGATAGGGCTTTTAAAGGATAAATATATGAGTTAAACGAATTCAATATCCAACTAACGAAGAGAAGTGCTTAATAATATTTTATAGATGTATAATATATCGTTCAAAGCTAAACATTTTAGAAAAGAATATAATCTTATATACAAATTTATAAAAGGTAATGTAAAGTTACGAATAGGGCATTAACTTATCACTAATCAATATTCGTAACAATTTTTTATAGTTAAATTATTTAATCTAAATCATATGTTTTTAACAAAACTTAATAAATTAATTCAAATTAACTTTAAACTTTTTTCAACTTAAACATTATTTGATTTGGACCGAACCAGGTATCATTCCTCTCATGACAAACTCCAATCCCACTCTAATCTAGTTCAATCCTATCTTCCACTTCAATTCCTGATAATCCTCCGAAGAGTCTGAAAAGAAGATAGCCTGGAGACCTTCTAGTTTAGAATATTTTTAGAGTGCTGCCGCTGGGTAGCTTCTCTACATGTCTTGTTCATGCCTATTTTCTTTTTGCCTATTTACTAGATGTGTTGTACAATAAAAAAAACTTTATTTAATAGTTCTTAAATTAATTTGAAAAAACTAGCTAAGTGAAAGGCGTATATTACACGCACCTGATTTTCTTAATTTCATAATATATTTTAAACATAACATTTCCTTGCCAAAAGTATTATTTTATGCAATTTTGTGCGTTTTCGAACATAAAAACAGTAATATACCGTATAAAAACAGTAATATAAAGCTAAAGAATTTTTAAAAAAATATAACTTATCAACAAAATTGTAAATGTTAATGAGGAGTACTGAAAATCTCAAAAGACTAACTGATTGTCGTAGATGATAATATAATAGACTATTTTAAAAAAACACATGTAACTATCGAAACTCAATGTAATTAATTCTTTAACAATTTATAGTCATCCCTAACTGTAATTAGAAATTCTTAAACTGATTTTAACAACGGAGGTAAATGAAAGTCGTTTGTTGCGGGCACCAGATTTTTTCCCTCAAAATTTGAACTCACATCTGTAAGGTTAACCATCAATTTAAAATATTTTATTACCGTGCATTAATCCCAGGTAATATCCACCATAATTATCCTTCTTTTATTTTATTGCTGTACATTCTTTCTCTAAGCTTTAACGAAGGTAAAAACATCGCCACACACTAAAAAAATTTTATTATCCTCAACTATTAGTTTTTCTCCTGCCCACACCCATCACAATTTTCTCCTTAATTACACATATGGTCTAGGATGCATCCGGCATAATACTATAAAGTGGAATCTCAGAGGTTTCGTTAACAACTTGGACGCAGTTAACCGTGTGTGTTTTTACGCCTTACGACGCATATTCTTACCTTACGGCTGAAAGGAAGGGAACGTTTACAGGAGATTTTCAGGGGAGATACAAGCTCCATTCTGTATGTTCACAGGCCGTAAACTATCGTTACGCGATACCTTAGGAGTCGGTTCTGATTGTCGAAATAATCTTGCATAAAAATAACCAAACGGATGAGGAGTAGTGATAGATTTCCGTTATATCACTATATCGATTTTCTAATTCATTCAATTTCCATTCTGGTCGATTCGAGGTGTGATCGCGCAAAATAGGCTTGTGCAATCTCATCATTATTTTAAAAAACGAATGATTGTAGTTATTCTGGTTTATTATTTTAAATAATAAACCTTTGTAATCGAAAAATAAGAAAATAAATATATAACTAACCATACAAATTTAATTTGTTGTTTGTTTATTTATTTAACGTCACTTTATGCTGCTATAGCTAATCCGACGATGCTACACAGTGGGATTCCTAAATTTTGCCTATTTAGGTTTTATTAGGAAAGGGTTCTTTAACGAGTATCTGACATCGCACAGGCTCGGCACCACCTTTTAACGTCCCCTCCGAAGGACGGCATAATTAAGGATTTTTTACTCCCATTAAAAAATCCTAGGACCACCTGCGGGCATAACAGGCTGTTATGCTAACCACCCAGCTACAAGTGATCCCACACAATTTGTCTTTTAGAAAAATTTAAGTTCTCAAGTTTCAAGATTGTAGAATTGAAATATCAACTAAATAAGAATTTTTGGAATTTTTCAAAAAACAAACAAACAACAAAACAGAGCTTCCGATGATTTCCCTAACAACGTTGACATCAGCCGATTAGTTTTAAAATGATGGACTATATTCAAACGTCAATAAAAAACCGACAAAGATCATTGAAAAAAACTTAAGCATTCGTGATTACAAATTTTCTTTGAATGTAAATTGACAGTGTAGCTAGCTGGTTCCTCTTTCCTTAGCTATTCCATTACATGAAAACTAATATTAAGTCAACTGTTTAAACAGCTGTAACATATTTATTAGGAAATAATAAAACCATGAGTAATAACTTACAGTGGTTTTTATAATGCAGAGATAGATTTAAGTAAATCGTCATTTTTTATATCAAATCATGTTTTATTAATAACCCGTGCCCCTCAAGGTTATATACTAAGACCCATTTTCTTCAAGGTTTATATAGTTGATATTTCAACACATAACAGAACTTTTCTAACTACATACATTGAGAACATTTATGTTATCTAGAATAATGACACAACTGTTGCATCTAAAACTCAGTCATACACTTTAGATAAAGGGAGTTAAAATCTTTACGGTCCGGACTTCCGGGGTGCCCGATAAGGGCTGACTAAAAAATGTATACATTCAGAAAGTTTTTTGAACGAATAAAACTATTATTTCAATGAATAATAAATGAAAATTATCAAGTTATTTTATCATATTCAGACAGCAAACTAACCCCTAAACAGGGATGGGTATTACATTTATTTAAAAATGCGTAAGAACTACGAAATATGACTTAACCGTTCCTAATTAAAGTTACCTAGAAAGACCTAAATATTCCATTTGTTACAGATTTGACTAGTAAATATATTTATGTTAAATCCATTCTCCCATACTCTTCTAGCCAACAACAAAAACCTAGAAGTATGGCTTCAGAACTATAGAATTTTTTATTTATTTATTTATTTGACAACAAGTAATATACAAATGTCTTTAGGCATATATTGTAACACTGATGACCATAACGAAAAACCTCCTTCAGGATTCTTATGAATTCGTGAGTGAAGAAACCTCCCAGTGAAGGCACTCCTTGGCGTGGAAGATCAGCTAAAGAAGTAGGTCTCTGCTCCAGAGGCGTTTCAGTCTCCTTGGTGGGTTTTGTGGTAGTGTATCAGTCAGTAATGTTTGTACCAGAAGGTTTGGATGTCCAGCGAGTGAGTCGTGAAAATGTTTGTAATATTTTTTAATTATATCCGTTACGATTGGTATGTTGAGGTCTTTGTGTAATGATTTGTTGGTTACGAAAAAGGGACAGTGAGTGATGAAGCGGAGGAATTTAGATTGAAAGATTTGAATTGTCTGCAAGTGTGATTTTTTGCATGAGCCCCACACCTGAGTACCGTACGTCCATATAGGTTTAAGTAGCATGTTGTATATAATGATTTTGTTGCTTAGTGATAATTTATTTTTATGGTGAAGAAGTCGTCTAAGTATTGATAGTCGATGATTCAGTCTTTTATTTAAGATAGTTACGTGTGATTTCCATGTCAGGCGTCTATCCATTGTGAGTCCTAAGTATTTTGTTTGTGTTTGTTTGGGAGAACTATAGAATAAAAATAAATTTTAAAAAATCCCATCAAATAACACCTGCTCGTCGCTTACCAATGACTTCCTGCCCCACAGTATCCTTTAGTAATACTCCGCTTGTCCTGGTAAAACATATCCGCTATCTAGCACTCCTACTTAACAAGCGTCGAACGTGGAACCCGCACACAAAACTGAAACGACAAGAAACTGCGCAATGTCTTCGGTTACTTTAACACTTACTAGACAAACGTGCTAACCTTCCACTTAACTACGAAAGGCTCATCTACGTTACCATCATATCTACCAAGACCTATTTGGAATTACGTAATTGAGCTATGAGACTCTACTAAGCCGTAGAATTTTTCCCGTATATCATCCTTACAATCCAAAATTCTTCGTAAATTCTTTAACACTCCTTACTTTGTCATGAATAAACTCATCCATACAGACCCTAATGTTCCAGATGTTGCTGATTTGGTAGGGTATCAATCCTTCCTTAAAAAACTCCATCCCCACTCTAACCAATTAGTTCCAATCCTTGCTTGCTCTTCTATTCCTTACAGTAATAAAAATCCTTAAAATCCTCCCAGTAGTCTAAAGGAAGACGGCCTCGAGACCTTCTAGTTTAGACTACTTACTGAAGTGCTGTCAATGAGCAGTTTATCTACATGTTTTTTTATGTATTTTATCTTACAGCTTATTTACTAGATGTATTAGCCAATACAACTGTAAATTTCAATAAATAATAGATAAAAATATAGTTTTTACCCAATATGATAATAATTTAATTATTAATACAAGCATTTATACTGAGCTATTGCGTTCCCTGTTGCAGCAAAAGACGGGGTAAGGGACAGGAGAAGCCAATGAACTCTTGCACCGGCCAAGATGACTGAGCCCGCAGCTGCCAACGATCATGAGCAACACACCACCACAATAGGTGAGTACTACTTCAAGTAATCATAACGTACGTGTGGTAGTTTAAAATTGTTATACGCCCCCTCCGAAAGACGGAATAACCAAGGATATTTTATTCCCTTTATAAAATCCTAGAGACATCGGCCGGGTTGAACTGAGGCCTTGGGTTGTGGCCACTACCACATCAAGTGACTCAATATGTTTGTTCGTTTATTCATTAAAATAAAAGAACCAGTTGTTGAAAAATACAGCAGTATTAATCTATATGTAAAAATCTGGTGCGAGCAACACACGACTTTCACTTACCTCCATTTTTGAAATCAATGAAAGAATTTTCAAATACAGTTAGAGATAAAACTACGTGAAATTATTAAGGAATTAATCAAATTGAATTTATATAGAAACATGTGTTTTATTAAAAAATCAATTATATTATTATCTAAAATAATCAGTTAGTTTTATGTTCATTTCATCACTCTCTATTAACTTTTAAAAGTTTGTGTATGAGATGATAATTTTTCTAAAATCTTTAGCTTTCCAACGGTATATCATACATGTATATTACTGCTCTTATGTTCAAAAACGAAAAATTGCATTAAAAAAATATTTTTTCTGTTTTCTCCTTTAGTTGGGTATCGAATTTATTCAATTTATATACTTAGCAGTTTTTCATCAGCGTTAACAAGATAATCTAGTTATTATTATTGAATATACAAAATTAAAGGTACTGTAGGGGAAGAAAATTTAAAATATCGGCATTTAAGCCCTGTCAGACCATTTTTATCTAAATAAAATCTACATGATATTAAAGCCCATTAAATTTTACATCGATATAGCGAGTTTAATCAAAATAGTCGGAACCGTTTTTGAGAAAATCGAAAAAAGGTGCAAAATGCATGGTATAAAGTGCCTCTTCTGGTAGGCTCATTTTGATGAAAAAAGTTTTGTCACGTCTCGGGCGTATAGTTGTTTTAAATATGAAATTTCAGTTTCATAGGACTTACCGTTTCCGCCCGGGAGTTACCACACACACACCACACAGACCTTTTTGCGGGACTTGGTTATTTGGACTCAGGAGACCCTAAAACGTGTATTTCCGTTGAAAACTGGAATCCGAAAATTTTCACGATCGCAATACTTCCCCTTACTATATATAGTAAGTGAAAGTAAAAATGAAAGTAACATTTCAATCACTTTTCTGATCATCGTAGTACTCAAAAATGACTATGGTCGCAAAGCTGAAATCTTTCCTGAAGGTTACCGTCTAGATGTGCAATAAGTGAATTCGTTCTTTGAGTATTTGAAAAAAAATTATTTCTGAAACCTATTAATTAAAAATTGGTTTCCGAAAAACTATACATTTCCTGCAAATTTTGATAATTAGATTTTCTTCAAACCCGAAACAAAACCATACTAATCTGAAAATTTGTGGCAAAGATACTCTAAATATGTACAAACATATTTCAGTAAATTAGACTCCGTATCAGGTTTTATGTGTAGGTTCCATTGGAAACAAGTTAAAATTTAGTTGGTATAGATTTTAAAAGTAATTTTTAGAAACCTTCCGCTATTAGAATACAGAAGAACTTATAGCCTAAACCTAAGGAACACGTGTTTTATCTGGGTGGTGGAAAATGCCACCCAAGATTGGTATTAATGCACATTTATATTGCAAACGAGTAGTGACTATGTAAAAGATTGATTAATTCAATTAAAAAAGCTAAAACTTATTGAATAGTTATGGTCATGCCTACTTATTCCAGTATGTTGAAAATGTTACAAATTGAAATTAAGATCTAGCACCAAGTAATAACGTTATTCGTTAAGTAGGGGGAGAGTAACTGAAATACTCGTTGCCGAGGTTATATGTAACATTACTACTCGTATTATATACGTGTATAACTAAACAACTTATAAATTAAGAAATAAATGAATAATTAAAATATTAGCTGGCAAAGCCGCGGGTTATAGCTAGTACAATATAAAAATCTGGTGCGCGCAACACAGGACTTTCACTTACCTCCGTTGTTAAAAGCAATTTTAGAATTTGTAAATACATTTAAAGATACAAATAAATAGTTAAAGAATTAATTATTTTGAATTTCAAAAGAAACATGCGTTTTATTAAATAATCTATTATCTTTTTACCTGCAACCGTCTATCAGTTTTTCATCACTCTCCATTAACCTTAAAAATTCTGTATATTAGATAATATTTTTTCAAAATTTTTAGCTATCCAACAGTATATTATACATCTATATTACTGTTCTTATCTTCAAAAACAAAAAATTCTATTAAAAAAATATTATTTCAGTTTTTTCCTTTAGTTGGGCATCGAATTCATTGAAATTATATATTTACCTGTTTTTCATCAGTGATAACATTATAATATAGTTACTTTTATAGAATCAACGAAATTAAAGGTACTTTAGAAGAAGAAAATTTAAAATATCGGCTTTTAAGCCCTGTCAAACTATTTTAATCAGAATAAAACCTAGATGATATTAAAGCCTATTAAATTTTACATCGATATAGGGAGTTTAATCGAAATCGACGGAACCGTTTTTGAGAAAATCGTAAAAAGGTGCAAAATGCATGGTATAAAGTAGATCTTCCGGTCAGCCGATTTTGATGAAAAAGATTCTGTAACATCTCGGGCGTATGCTCATGAGTTTATGCTTGGATATGGCTCAGTAATGCCCTGATGATGGCTCACAAGCTTGAGCCGAAACGTTGGCAAAATTAAAAACTTTTAAAAAATGACTGATTACTGACTATTCCACCTATAATAGTTTCTACAGTCGACTATACATCCTCAATGAAAAAAACAAAAAAAAAAACAGAAATAACAACGGTTCCCAACGATATCATTCTATTAATTATTATTTTATTATTCACATGAACTATTTAAAATACATATAAAAAGTTGTATTTAGCTTCCATGATATAATCTTTAAAGAAGTATAAATAACTAATACCAATTACCACTTACGGATTTATATGAATTTTCCATTTATTTTAACAACTTACGATTAGGTACATCACATTGTTTCTAAAATCTTGCGTACAATATGGAAGAATATAACTTTTACGATACTGTACGGTGGCAACACTGAATCCCATAACCTCCTTCATAATAAACATTACAAATAACATATATTCATAAGTTTATGGGCTTATAACGAAATTCGTTAACTTGAAAGAACTTATTTTATTACATACTAGCTGTTGGCCGCGACTTCGTCAGCGTCAATTTCTGTTACGATCGCGATTAAGAAGTTTTAAAAAATAATATATTTTAAAGTATTTCTACGTAAATGATATTTTTATTTTCTTGTAGCAGAAGAACATTTTCTTGATTTCTCTGGAACCCGATCTTGACACCGTGACATATAGTTGGCCGTGTGTCTTGACGTAAATCGATTCCTACGTGTTTAAATGTCCAAAATTTTAAGACTGATAACGACAGCTCCTTGGTACGTAAACAACAGAACCCTACATACGGACTTACAGCAACCAACAGTTGACCAACATATGCGAACACTCTATTCTCGTTTTCACTGTAAACTTAACGGAGACGACAATAGACTGATTAACGACATGTCAGTTGCTGAAATGCCGGTCAGAAGAAGGCTAAAACGAAACTGGATGAGGGACCTCCTCAGCTAGATTAAAGCCTTGGAAGGGGTGCTGCTGGGCACTTTACTTCCCCATGCCTATCATGTCTGATCTTTTGTCCAGCACATTTGCTGATTGTCAGACATCTTCTGACAGGTGTAAATAAAGATATAAAGAAAAAAAAAAAAAAATGTTTGCCCCTGTGATTTATTAATTGTTACGGCAAAAGATAAATTCACGGGAAATTGAATTATTTTAAAATTAAAAGTTAAATCATTTGGAATCATTGGGAATTTCTGCCGTTTTTCTACATTTTCCACTGATTTTTCGCTCCTATTGGTCGCAGCGTGATGCTATATAGCCTAAAGCTTTCCTCGATAAATGGACTATCCAAAAAAAAAAAAAAAAAAAAAAAAAAAATCAATTCGAATCAGTAGTTTCTGAGCGTTCAAACAAACAAACTCTCCAGCTTTATAATATTAATATAGATTAACTTTTCTAAAATCTTGCGCTTTCCAACGATACATTATACCTCTATATTACTACTCATATTCCAAAAAGATTTTTTTAATGCTTTTATTACGGAAATTTTAATTTTCCCACCACAAGAATGCGAAAAACTTTCATTTCTATAAAAAATTGACTTCTACCATTATGCCATATTAGCACAGATTTTATATATATAGAGAGAGAAGAGAAGTTGTAAACATAAATTTTATAGGAATCAAAAATCGCTATATATTGAAGAGAAAGCATCACCTTTAATAACCGTTTCAGAAAGTCGGGATGAACACAGGAAGATTTCTACCATAAAGCATACCTGTCCTCAGGTATCAATAAATGAAAAAAAAAAAAAAGTGGTGAATCAGAAGGAAGAGAAATGAAGTATAGGAGTGACTCTACATCACTTTCTCAAAACACACCTTACCTAAACAAACAAAAAAATACATAAATAAATTACAAAATTGAAGATTAAATACATTTATAAACAATAAAAACAAAATGAAAGGCAATATTCAAATGCAAATATGCTACAAAAAAAAAAAAATCTAGTAGGCGCAACACACGACTTTCACTTACCTATGTTATTACAATAAATTCGGGGAGCCCGTGGTTGTAGTGACTAGCGCGCTAGTCTATCATGCTAGAGGTTGTGAGTTCGAATCTCAGTCCCGGCGGGGCTTTTATAAGGATGTGAATAAATAGGGATTCACTCACAGTCTCTCCCCCGGGTATGTGAGAACCGTCAGCCAAATGGTGGCCACTCAAAAAATTAGGCGTAGGGAGTGATGACCCCGCACTACGAAATACATAACGAAACGTGAGTTTCATCTCACAGGAGATTACGCCGCGAGGCCCAAGGCCTTCACGGCCTGTCGCGCCACTGGAAGATGTTAAAATCAATTAAATAACTTTTAAATGAAGTTAGAAATAAAAAAAAAATTAAAATGATATTGTGTTTCGATGAAAACATATGTTTATACTTGGACATGCATGGCTCAGTAATACCCTGATGATGGCTCACAAGCTTGAGCAGAAACATCGTCAAAATTAAAAATATTTAAAAAAAGACTGACTCCTAATTATTCCATCTATAATAGTTTCTACAGTCGAAAATACATCCTCCCTATACATCTAAATTACTACTATTATTGTTCAAATAAAACAAAAAAAAAAAAAAAGGCCTGCAGATTTCTCCTTGAGTTGGTTATCAAATTCGTTCACCTTGCGCGTTTTTTAATCGGTGCTAACAAGATAAAATTGTTACTTATTTTTAATCAACAAAATTACTAGTACTTCAGTATGACAGTATAAAATATCGGCACTTAAGTCCAATCGGATTATATCGATCAGAATTAAACCTACATGATATTAAAGCACATTAAATTTTACGTGGACATAGCGAGTTAAAACAAAATGGTTAGAACCATTTTTGAAAAAAATTGCTAAGTGCTATAATTTGACTATACTGGTGAATTTTCAGTTTTATAAAACTTATCGTTTTCGATTAACCACATACTCACACACAGACCATTTTACGCGAGTTGGTCATCAGGACTCAAGGGACACTATAACATATATTTCCGGAGAAAAATCGAATTTGAAAATTTTCAAGATCGCAATACTTAACCAATATATAGCTATATAATTCATATATAGGTAAGTGAAAGTAAAAATTATTGGTAGTTAATTTCAAAATAACTGGTTATATTTCACGCAATCGCTCATTAATGTGATAAAATTAACCTATTAATCAGCAAATGGCTTTTAAAAGCTTGTTAGTATGCTAATCTGTTAAGAGCAAAACAAAAAGAACCGGTAAATGCTGTTTTTTTTTGTTTTTTTTTTTTTATAAGACAACAACCAAAAAACGATCTTTTATTGGAATCAAAGTTAAATTTTAATTTTTTAAAAAGTGTTTTATATGTTTTCGTGCTGATTGATTAATTGGCCGGATCTGGGACAGCTTTTTTAATTTAACCTCCTTTTTTTTTTTTTTTTTTTTTTTTTTTTCTGGAAGGGTCCAACTTGTCATGAAGGAAATTTTGGGGGAGATAAGGGGAAATGTTTAATTTACTTGCAAACTTGAATTAAGCATAGCAAACTTATTATACTATAATGAATCACGAGTATTTACTAATAAGTATATAATATGTGTTGTAATACTATAAAAAAAGCCACTAATGTTTTTTTTTTTCTGGGTAATCATTTTGGGAGCAAAATTTTCCTCTTTTTACCCTTCTCCCATGGATCTGCCACTTGACTTATTTTATTAACATAATGAATTACCACAGAAAGCTTAATATTATTATTAGCCTAAAACTATTTTACCTATTTACTAAATAAAATACCCAATTATCTCGAACAGTTTAAAAAAAATTTAACAGGTTATTTGGCCTGTCATAAAACACACCTTAATGCCTTATATGCTCATTTTAAACATGGATATTTGTCATTTTCATGTTAGCCATGGGAAAAAAATATTTTCTTCAACATTTAAATATTTAAGATATTCTTTGAGAAAACATTCAGACTTTACCCACATATTTTCTCTTCTATTTGATCGAAATTGTTTATTTGGATTATGGTTTATAAATAAAATTAAGGCTTATCTGAACTTTTAATTAAATAAATCATTGAATATTAAAAATAATTACTTTTATAAGATACTTAAATACCACTGTGAGTGCATTAAGCTCACTGAAGCATTGTTTTTGACTTATTAACTTTTGACTCATTAAAAAAGTCCACGAGTAGGTTTCAAATGTTATTAAAAACTTATATATATTTTAAAATGCTTCTCTCGTCTATAATTTTTAGAAATTCGAACAACCGCATATTCTCTGTGGCTACTTAATAACTTTACCAGTTGATTCAGAAGGAAAATCGTTCTGCTGTAAGTCAAGATATAACAGTGAAATAATTTTATCTAGTTTTTGCTAACCTTTCGAATTACATTCTGATTTTTCATCACTCTGAAGTACAACACCTAAGGTGCACTGATGAAATCCTTCAATGAGGGTTGTAACGTTGGAAATAAATAGTTAGGACTATAATTCATTATTATTATAATTTTTTTTTTTACTGTCACCCGGACTAGAAGGGGAAGAAAAGTTCTTTTTACTTATCAAGCCAACCGGACTATTTTCCTGAATTTCCTAAATGGTCACTATTGGTTTTGATTCTTTTAAGAGTTTCTTTTTTTTTTTTTTTTTTTTTTTTTTTTTTTTTAGAAAGGAAATTAACTTTATTTACATATTTAAAACTGACAAAATATTTACAAATGGTTTCAGATGAGACATCCTTATAATTGACATATTGTTTTTTTTTTTGTAATTACAATTACATTAGCCTAAATGACTTATATGTGATATTTAAATTATAGTACAGTTTCAGAAAAAATATAAAAAAACCTACATGTAAAAACGGATACAATAATAGAGAATATAAAATTTAAAAAATTAAATTAATTTACTTAATTTAAGAAAACATGTTTTATTCTTTTATAATTGGGTTTTACTGAAGTAAGAAGCAGTTTGAAAATAGACAAATTGTTTAACTGTAGGAAGCTGCAAGTGTAGCTTAATGGATATTTTAATATAGAGGTGGTAATTATTAATTATCCGCATTAAAGTCTTTTTAGACTTAATTATTAACATTAAAGACGTCTAGAACCTATTACTTGAAAATATTCCGAAACTCTTTAATTTTTTATCTATTATGATCACTATTTAAGATATAATTTAAATATTTCATGAAAAACTATTTTTTTTTTTTCAGAAATTACTGGAAATGGGCAAATCAATGCAGCCTTCGAGAACACTGAGGGTCCAGAGGGGGATCCAAGCCCCCAGACTCCTCCACCACCACCGAACCACATTCAGAGACCCATGACGCCACCTCCGCAAATACCGAGGCCTAATACTCCACCACCGCAGATTCCAACAACGCCTCAGCATGAAACACCACATATGAATGGTGAAACGCCGCATATGAATGGTGAAGCAAAAACTAACGGTGTCGAAGTCCGTACCCCTGGCTCGGAAGATACTAAAGAAGTCAATGAAGCAGTCAATTTAGAGCTAGTTAACATGCAACCTTATAGCAATAGTATACCAATTAAAAAAGAATCAACTGAATTAGATATTGGAGATCCCTATGATGAGTACTTTGTTCCTGTCAACCAGCACAAGAAGTATATGAGGTAATTATTCCTTCTTCATAAATATAAATTAAATATAATTCAGAAGAAACACAATCCAGGTAGTGGTCAAGAAAAAAACAATGAAATAGTCCTAATCACTTATTGCTTTGCTAACGTTTCCATCCACATCGAAGGTTTTAATGAAGGCAGTTATGACAAACTGATTTAACCAGAGATGTCTTCACAATGACCTACAATGTGTGTCAAAACATTGACATAGCAATAAATAGTTAAAACTTTTTCTTTGCTTTATTCTCGACCACCGCCTGAACCAACTTCCTTCTGAATTTCCGGACTGTCAACTGTTGAAATTAATTTTATATATATATTGTTTAAGTTAAGAATACTTAATAAATAGTTACTAGAAGACTGTGATGATTTATAACACCAAAATCATCAAATGTTTATATATTAATTTCAGTAATTTTAACAATAATACAAGCATATAAAATTAAATATGCTGGGGAAAATTAGACGAGGTCAGTTTTTGCAGACAATTAACAATTTATTGTCATACAGTTTTTTACTACAGTCGTGGTCATATAAATTGCATCACTCAATGTAAAAAAAAATGTTTCCAAAATTAAACGTATCCACATGTTTTTAAAAAATGCTGATTACACAAAAAAAAAAAATTAATATATATTGAAAATTAAAGAAAAGCACATAAAAATGAATGAAAAAAATATAGAAGTTCTCTCGTAAAATGAATTATAATATTAATTTTCAAAAGTATGACTACTATTGATTTGTGTCACCACTGATTTCCATGAAAATTGTTCCACTTCGTGTAATCTCGTAATTTTGAATTGTTTATGATAGCAAAACGTTTAAAATTTGACATAATTAAAATTTTTATTCTGGTACCAGTTAAAAATACTAAGCAAGAACTAAGAAAAGTTTTTTTTTTTTTTTAATTTATATATTTAATTAAGTGTATGATATAAATAATGTATGATATAGACAAAAACAAAAATGTTCAATCGGATCAGATTCATTACCATAAAAAATTAAAGCTTAGGTGATGCTATTTATATTACCACAACTGTATTTATTGTCTGCAAACATTTCAACCCACGTTGTGAGTCATCGTAAGAAGATTGTTAGGCGCGAGATCAAAACAATCAAAATTGAAAAAAAAATAGATAAAACAATTTAAAATTATTTAATTTTTTCTGTATCACTGACTACAACCCGGACTAATTTCTTCCTGAATCTTTCAACGGTCAACTATTAAAATTTAATAAGATATAACAGTAAAATAATATAATAATGACCAATCAGATCTGATATAGAATAAAGGAGTATATCATGGTAACTGTTTTGTTTAATAAATATTTTTATAAATAATTATTGGTCATGAGAATAATTTAAAAAAATAAAATATATATAAACTAGCCAAGTATTACTCAGCAATACGTTATATTTTCTAATGAATAAAGAAAATCAATACTTAAGGTAATTTAAATGATAACCCTACCCTACAAAATATCATCGATAATCACAGTGTGGAATACCTTAGGAAACCACACCTCATGGCAAAGAGACTTATCTACCTGTTGCGCCAACAAAAAAAAAAAAATCTCTATACTTGTTGGTACTTAAAAATAAATTAATATTCATATTTATTAAATTAAATGATTAATGATGAATAATATATTTTGTGAAAAAACAGACCCATCTGCTTTTTATCTCATAAGCTCAACATTTTTTTTTTTTTTTTTTTTTTTTTTTTGTAACATCTTAAAAAACTGGTAAATAGGCCATCTACCAGAGCCAGTCTGTAAACTAAACAGTTAAAATGGCACAACAGAATAAATTCAAGATTATAAAATTAAGTAGAAAACTTAATAATAACATATTTCGACTTCCATATGTATGAAATGCACATTCAGGTCTTCTTGTATAGAACAGTCCATAAAACATAGAATTTTCCAGTAAAACGTTGTCGAATGGATATTATATTGAAAATAATTGAATTAATTATGTTTTTTTAAGAAAGGGAATTTAAATATTTAGTCAGAAGTAATGATTACCATTAAGTAGCTGAAGTAGTTTTTAAACTTCCAGACAAATGCCAATTTATTTCTTTATTATTTGTACTATATTCTTTGTATTGATATAATGTTGAGCAAGAACTGTTAAAAAAAATTATCAGTTCCACACTTCCAATATTTATAATGAGTAGCTGTTAAAAAATCATTATTTTGAAAATCCTATATTTGTTGCCAAATTATTTAAACAAAAAGTAATTTTCTTGAAGACATCTAAACATTTTAGACATAAAATAGTATTAATAAAATTATTTTTAAACTTAAATGTTAAAATACTACTTCTTAATGATAAAAAGTGATCATTTAAACTGATTGTACAATTTATGAAAAGAAAGGTCTTTGGAAATAAGCAATAAGTACTCAGGAAAATATTCTAATAAATATTTTAAATCAATGAATTAAACAAATAATAAAAAATTGTATTTTCCTAACAGGGGAGAAAAGCTTTACGTCACTCAAGATAAAAGGAGAAGTCTCGGAGGCAGCAAAAAAAAGTGTTGTTGGGGAGTTCTTACAGTTATCGTTCTAGGTGGAATCGTGGCCATATTGATAGGTAAAGTATTAATTTATTTATTTTTGTAAAATATTATCTTATTATTATTAATACCACCTGCTTCTTTTTTTATTCTTTTATTAACAGCTTGTATTTATAATGACATACAATTTGAAATGTTAAAAATAAAAAGATTTAAGAAAATTTTCCAATAGATTAAGATGTCAAAACCTCAAAATAAAAAAGTAACTGTCGCACAACTTCATGCAGAAAATTAAATTTTTATTTTTATATGAATTTACAGACATTTCTTCTTAGGTTTTAGATCTCAGAAAAACTTCTTCATTTAATTAGCTATAAAATGGTGCAAAACAAACCTACCTTTATTGTACAATCAAGGTCGCAAGAAAGCAAATATTAAATAAATGTTTAAAAAAAGGACAAAAAATGTTTGTGTTTGATATGTCTCATAAATGTTTAGCCATATTGTGGGAGTCACTTCAAGAGAAACAAAAATGTCCATACGACCCATAGTCGGATTGTCGGTAGTTAGGGAGAAAAATCAAATTTTAAGATTTTTGGTTGATCCATGGTTTTTATTGAACTACAAACATCTCAAAATTTTATTTTCCTCCCTAACTGTTGAAAAATTGGACTATGTGTTGTATGAATTATTTTGTTCCACTAAAGGTCTATTATCTGCTCTCACAATATCACGAGACATTTACGAGACACCCTGTATATTATTAAATTAATTTTATTAAGAGTTCGCTAATTGAAGACAAGAGTTCACTTATTTTAATCGTTTATAAGGCTGCAACTCCAACCAACTTCTCCTTTATTTATACCTACATTCAACCAGTTTACCATTGAAGATGCTGCCACTTTAAAAGATGCTTAATTTGGAAGATATTTGATTATTAAGCCATATTAACATTATCTTTATTTTTAAAGGAGTAATTTTGTCATCTCAAGACAGCGTACCAGTAGAGGAAAGTAGAAATTTCAATGGAATGAAAGCAAGCATAGGAGGAGGCATCATCCCAACGCCCTCACCATCGTCAACTCCTGCTCCCACTCGGCCTACAACGGACATGTCTGAAATATACTGTGAGTTTTTCATTAAGGCTAATGTATGTATATACATATACAAGAAAGCATAGTACATAACTAACTAGATAAACTTTTTATTTTATTTTAGTGAATAATGTATTACAAGGCGAACTGACAATTGATAACTTGGAATTCACCCCTGGATTAGCGGATAAAAATTCTTCGGAATTCAGAAACTTAGCTGCATCGTTGGAAGAAGAGGTGATTATTCTTTGTTTTAATTTATACTCCCATTTTTCTCCTCATGTTCAGTTCTGAACATAAAAGATACTTTGAATTAAATTCTTACATATTCCAAATCACAACTAAAATGGAAGTAAAAAATATATTTACTAACAGTATTATTTTTGTTTTACCAGTTGAAATCTGCTCTATTCGACCATCAAACCTTACATTATGGATCAGCTGATATTACTGTGAAAGTTCTAGAGTTCAGGTGAGAAATTATTAATATTTGATCAGATATTACTCTTACTTAAAACTAATTTACATTTATGTTTATTTGACCAGACAATCTACATCAAAAATTAGTCCAACACTAATTTATATTTTGTTGATTACACTCAACCATACAGATACAAACTACAATTCAGTGCCATTAGATAATAAATTATATGACACTGGGATGTAGCTAAAGCATTCGAAACAGTTTGGCATAATGGACTGCTTTAATTTTTTTTTTTTTCCTTCGATATGTCAGGTTTTTTACCGAAAGGCAATGATCTCAAATCACTTTTCATTTGCCCAACTTGGGCTAGAGTGTTATCAGAGGTTTATTGCAGCATCTTTGTTTTATTTTAAACTTACATGAATACCAGTTTACAAAGCATCATAACAATAACTTATTATATCAGACAAACTTCACCAACCCTCAAACAATATTTTCTACAACAGGATTATTTGAAACAATAAAATTGTCTTCCAGTCTATATTATATAATTTGTTATGAGTTTATAAAATTAGCCTATTAAACAGAAAATACAGTTCATAACTTAGAACTTACTTGGGACTGAAAAATTATCTGAAACCCACATAAAAGCAACTAAAAACCTGTACCTCTACAACCCATGATGGGTCTCACGTTCAGTACTTATAGAGTTTCATATATTTCATTGCCAACAGTCGTGTAAATTGATTAGGCCTTAATCACGGTCAGCCGCCTGGTTTTCCACCCAATTTTCAGTACCCACTTTGTGAGGCTGGGTGTGCCTCTAGGAGAGTCTCCACAGCTGAAATAACAGAATAAAGAATTCTGCCTCAGACAGGGTTCGATCCTCAGACCCAAAGAACAGTAGCCTAATGCTCTATTCCCTATGCCTTGCCGCTCCAACATGAAAGCAACTTTTGTTCTCAATTCTTGATAAATGAACCAAACTGAAATTTAAAACGCTAGATAATTATGCATACTTCTGCCAACCTTCACTGACCTACATACCACAAATTTTGAGATAGGAAAAAAGGCTAAATTGAAAAATAATGACATTTGAACAAAAAACAACACACTTTTTCTGGTAAGTCAGAAAAGTTAACTTTCATTCACAACTACTGTCCTAAAACTGTATTCATTGTTTACAATATTTCCTCCGAAAATTCCTTTACCAAACCATCAACTCCTAGCACCCTCTCCCATATATACGATCTTCTGCAGTTCAAAAGATCAATCCATTTACAAGAAACTAGATTCCGACATTCTGACCTTTATATCCCTTCCCACAGAACTAAAACATATGAACGTTCCTTTCTAGCCCGCTCCACCATTTTTTGGAATTCTCTCCCAACAAACATCCGTCGAGCAACCTCTCTCTCCACTTTCAAATACCTTTTGTTCCAGTATCTTCTCACTTCCCATTGATGACGCTAGTTGACAATAATAATTGTACTGTTAAGTGTAATGTAATGTTAGATGATATTCAATACTTTTTTACAAGTGTTTAAGTAAGTTAAAATAACTTTACCTTTGTAGTTCTTTTTTGTATGGTTTTTTGTGCATTTTCTTTTAGTTTTATCAAAAGCGTTAAATATTAGTTAATTATATTGTCACCAAATGTATTTATTTCTCATTATTTTTATTTATTTTTACTTATGTTAAATCCATTTTCTTTTTTATGCTGGTTTTTCCCTATTAATTTTGTATCTTGGCTAGATGTATTTTATTATGTTATTCTTAGGAGACTTAGTCCCAGAATAAAGTTTTTTTTTTCTTCTTTTTTAAAATATTTATAGAAAAACTGTACCAAATATAGAGACACTGAACATGCACGATCTTACCTGAGGAGGTTAAAAAAGAACTAACTAAGAGATCTAGAGTGAAACTTTTCTTTATGAACTTTTTATATTTAATATTTCTATCTATATTTTTTTTATTTTACCAATATCATTTTAACTGTTTTGTAATTATAGGTCTGGTAGTGTGATAGTTGTATATCGTGTTTGGATGGGAATTTAAAGATGGCATTAAAAATCCACCCGACCCAATTGACAAAGATGGCCTAAAAACCAAACTCCAAGAACATTTAAGATCACATGATGGCTTCCTATATAATTACAGGCTCACTCTTCATAATCTAAAATCTGAACGTAAGTACTCATTTCCGGAACTAATACAAAGAGTTAAACTATAGTGAGGGTGCTAACTAACTAGATTACAATTAATTGTGTAATTTGATATGTTAATTTTGTTCTGAGTGCCTAAATTATCAGAATGATTCACCAAAGATTATTTTACATTTAGAGCTATGATAAATATAAATACTTATTTTAAATATGTTTAAAAACTATTTAGTATTTAAATTGAAATGAATTAGAATTCCTAACACATTTAATCTTAAATAAATAATAATGTTTAAGATCTAAAACATAATAATTATGTTAAGGATAAACTTACTTTAATAAAATGAAACTATTTCCTCGTGAAGTGAGAACGGTTGACTGCATGAATATATGGGAGAAGTTAGTTCAGAATGCATTTAAAAGAACACACAATTAAGTATGAACTTAATTTAGTGATGCTGGCGTTTCGGCCTAAATTATAGGCCTTCTTCAGGGTGGTTGGTGAAACGTCAGCACCAATAAATTAAGTTCATACTTAGCTGTGTGTTCTTTTGACTGCACCCTGAACTAACTTCTCCCAGAAACTATTTCCTATTGAGCATTGGCTTAATTTTTTTTTATATTATTTGCTACTATATAAAAGATTTTTTATAAGGGTTCAACTTTTAATATTTTCTTTTGCTCTGGGTAAGGGAACCTCATAAATAAATTTACTTTTTTAGGTGTAACTAATACATGCAAGATAGAAAATGGAGGATGCAGTCAAAACTGCATGTTTGATAAAAGTACTTTGCAGATTACTTGTACTTGTGAAGATAATTATGTTCTAAATAGTGATGGGAAAACATGTGTCAATCCAGGTTAGTTAACAGTGAAAATATAAAGGTCATAATCATTTAATAGAAAATAGCATATGACTAATGGAATCTGTTTTCATTTCTTACAGATAAAAATGAACCTTCATCTGAAGATACTTCAACAAGTACTTCTGAACAAACTCATATTATGTCTGAACATGAACACGGAGAGGGACATATGCATGGAGAGGAACATGAACATGGAAAGGGACATATGCATGGAGAGGAACATGAACATGGGGAGGAACATATGCATGGAGAGGAACATATGCATGGAGAAGAACATATCGATGGAGAAGAACATATGGATGGAGAAGAACATATCGATGGAGAACAACATATGCATGGAGAAGAACATGAGCATGGAGAAGGACATATGGATGGAGAAGAACATATGCATGGAGAACATATGGATGGAGATGAACATATGCATGGAGGAGAACATGAACATGGTGAAGATCATGAACATATAGAGCACAATGAAAGTTCATCAGAAGTTTATAGGCCAACTGAAGACCAAACCAATGACAACAGAGGTACAGGTGAAGATGAGATGCCTACTGTGACTGAACATATATCAGAACATGATTATCACGTCAAAACTGAAATTCCGCCTGAGCATGAAAACAAGGGAATGAAAGGTACATTGGTTGAAAATTATGTAACTCCTATTCCAGAACATGCACATGATAATAACGCAGGTCATACTTCTGAGCCCTTATTAGAACAAAATACTCAACACATGTTTGAAAATAGTAATGGTCAACAAGCAACGGATGACTCTCAATACAAAATGACTTCAGAATCCGATGAGAATCATGAATCAATTGTAGAAACTCATGATTCTGCAGCAACATTTCCAAGAGATAGTAATGGTTACGAGCAAACTACTGTAACTGTACCACAAATGAAATCAACAGATGAATCAATGGATTTCCTACATCCCTCTTCAGAACCGAAATTTCTATCTGAACAACCAACTTACCAGAATCCAATGAACTTTAGTGACCAATCAATGGAATCAGTTTATTCTACCCCACTGCATCCATACGAAGAAATGAATCGTGAAACTGAAATGCTGATACCTGAAACCACACCGATGCCATCTTTTAATTTAAATTCAGAAGATAATGCTGATTCACATCACCATTCAATGGAATCCACTGAAGTTCCTGTAGAAAATACAAATTCTAATGAGTTCTCATCAACTTCTCAAGCAACTTCTTCAGAAAGACTGGCAAAATACAATCAGTTTCCCATCGGAGGATCAGAAGATACCTATGCACAAACCACTGAAAAAATTTTAATGCCAGAAACAACTACAATGCCTAAAGAATCAGAAGGAAATACAGTATCTGAATTAAATGTTAAACAATCCTCAGAAAACTCTCACTTTTTCCATTCTTCTTCTGAACCTCCTATGGGTTACACAGAGTTGCATGAAGAGACTCCAACAGGAACGATTTACTCAGATAATAATGAAATGATGCCATCAGGATTTTTCACTGGTCAAAACAATGAAAATACAATGACCACAGCCTCCTTCTCTAATAAAGATCCAAAGGAAGATGAAAATTCTGCAGAGGTTAATCCAACAACTAAAAAACCAGCCAACGTATGGGAAACAGAATACCAAACAGGTAAAATTTCCAGTGATGGAGACCAAACGAGTTTCACTGATGATATAGAGGAAATAAATACCAATCAAAAAATTACTACAATGATGCCTTTGCCTCAAAGTGAAGAAGTTAGTGAAAAGAGCACAGTGATGATGACGGATTCTATGTCTGTTTTGAATAGTTCAAATTCTTCTGAAGTATTATCACCAGAAAGCAAAACTGAAATCCCAGCCAATGAACAGACCACTCAAACCATACAAAGTATTAACAATTTGGGATCCTCACAAAACACATTGAATACAGAAGAGGGAATGGTGCCAACAGAACGTACAAATAATGATTTTGGTAACAATTCAGAATCCAAATCGACCACTGCAAAGCCTAACTCATCAATGGACTTAATGACCTTAGACTATATAACCATGACAACACCAAGCCCAGTTGAATCAGTGACTATGACATCTGGTACTTCGTCAGAAAAATCAATAGATATGAATCCACAATTTATGAACCTGAATTCAACCAAAACTATAACTAATACTGAATCTGCTAAAGAATTAAACCAGGGTACAACAGAAATGCCAATGGGAACTGATACATTAATTATTAATGGAATGAATGAAACTGCAAATAACATGAATTCAGACACTGAAAATAATCAGCCCACCTCATTACCTGTTGAGCAATCTGACAGTGCTCGTGTACTCAAAGAAACTAAAATGCCTTCCTCAGACATTCTGATTCAACGGTTCCTACATTTTTAGTTGGAGGTGAGAATATGGCACCAATAGCATTAACACCTAATCCAGATCTTTCAGGACCTTACTCAGTCGATTCCACAATCCAGCCTATTCCAGAGGAAGAAGAGGTAGAAGATATAAAACAAGCAAATGCTTTTAATTCAGAAGGAAATTCGGACACTGAAGGACTGCAGCAATGGTATGAATCGAAAAATGGCCTAATAACTTAGATGATGATTACAACGAAGAAGAAAAGTATGCTAGTTACAAACTGACAAAAGGTAAACCAGAACACATCACAAAAGGATACAAAGTATCAAAGTAGAAGAAAAAAGCAGGGTTCCAGAAGACAGTGATGCTGTAGAACAAACTCACAGCCATCAAACTGAGCAAATTCCAATTTCTGCAAGAGAAAATAATAACCCAGCTAATTTTCTGACCACGGAGACAAATGAAAACTTGACAACTATCCCACCATCTGAAGGCTCACCATCTAAAATCAAAGAGGAAGAAAAATTATTGATTAAAGAAGTTTACACTGAAGCAACAAGTGCTACTATTGGACCAAACAATGAATCAGAAAGGTCAACTGAACCACCAGTAAGGCAAGATATCAATGAGATGGGATCTGATGGAGCTCATCAAATGCCAAGCGATCCTAGAAAACTGATTGAAATCACAGCATGGACACAATGGATGATGCATTGCTCAAAGAGATGAACAACACCTCACATCTTGATACAGACAAAATGAATAATAACTATGCTGTTACAGAGAATGTAGAAGAGGCTGAAGTTAACACAGCTACTTCAGGAAATCTACACCCACAAGGTGGATAATGGTAGAAGATAATGTTCCGGGAACGACAGTCAAATATGAATCTGAAAGTCAAGCAAACAATAAAACAGAATGTGATTCAGGTAAGAATTTATAATTTATTTCATCAGGAAACTTTAATTCAATAAATCAAATCAATATAATTAATTAACTTTGCACATTAAATTTTAGAACACTTTGCTTGTCGGGATGGAAGCAAATGCCTGATGAAACTTCAACAGTGTGATAGCATGCAGGACTGTTCTGACGGATCTGATGAAGAAGAATGTGAAAAATTGAATTGTGTTGAAAACTTCAAGGTATTATTTCTAACAAAATAATTTTTATAATAATCCTTCCTCAAAAATTATTTCTTAAACATTGTAAAAAAATTGTAAGATGTTCTAAGAGTATTTTATTTTTATTTTTAGTGTAATGGCGGCACTTGTCTCAGCAAACATTTAGTATGTAATGGAATACAGAATTGCCCAGATGGAAATGATGAAGAAAATTGCAGTATGTATTAATTAATATTTGTTTATGTTGATGAATTCATTATCTAAATAAATGGAGATCTGTAAAATCATGAACGATTGCAATTGTTTGACTAATCAGTGAATCATTATTTATTTTTATGAAATTGTTTTGTATTATTATAGAATAGAATTAATAGAGAACTTTATTCTGGGACCAATGCAGAATAAAAAATAAAAGAGTCAAAAAGAATAATTTTTTTTAAATTTTATTTTCTGGCATTGGAGTTCTCTATACAGCCAATATTATTAAATAGTTAATGGTTAGTAAATAGTAGTGCTATTTTATTGTTAGATATATTTTTTTATTGCATTAAAAAACCACGTTCCACTTACGATTTCATCGGGATTTTTTGACGTCAATAAACTTGTACATAAACTTGTAGGTATAAAAAAAATCTAGGAAAATAGGATGTTTTACTCAAGCCAATAATCAACATTATGGTACTTTTTCTACCAATAATATAATTATATATTTTTTTTTTTTTGAAAAATGAAAGAAAAACATAATTATAATTAAATTAATATGAAAAACTTAAGTTGGGATTAGTTTTTTAGAATATAAGTTATTGTTTGATAAGTATAAGAATAATTTTATGAGAGTTACTAACCCATTATTATAATGAAATTCCGAAATAGAATGAAAAAATTTAAAAATACGAATTCTTTATATGTGTACTAATTAAAAACATTACAGATTATTATTGATAATTTAATTTATCTTAGCATTTGTATTTATCAAATGTTTTTTTCTTGTATTATAGATTCTGAAAAAGAGACTGAAAAGAAGCTATATATTACGCAACAACCCAATGAAACTGAACCAAAAGGCACTGAATCTCCTGCTGGGAAAATGGAATTAGGATCAACTGAATCAATGGGACGTTTATCCAGTGGCAACACAGATATTCCTGTAAGTTTGATAGAAGCAGCAAATAGTGGAACAGAAGCAAATGTCATGAGAGAAGAAAGCCCTGAGCCAGAAGTAGCCTCCCTAAAGCCATCTGTTAGTGGCACAGAACCTCCCCTTAATTCTGTTGAAACAGCGATGAATGACAAGCAACCAGATTCAAGGGCCGTACAGTTTACTGAAGGAGAAACTGCAACACCAGGAGCTCCCATGGAGACAATGGTGATTAGTAAAGAGCCAGCACAAACAGAATCCCCGCTAATTCCTACAGAGGCTACCATGGGAAAAGAAGCACCTTTGAGTCCAATGGTATCAGTGGGTGAAAGTACAGAACCACCACAAAAGTCGACTGATCCAAACATGAAAACCAATGAAACACCTGCTTCTTACGTCGAGTCTGCAGCCAGCGAGGAACCACGTCTAAGCTCCATGGAACCAGCAAACAGTGGCACAGAACTCCCAACAATGTCCATGAAACCCAGCGAATCACCTGTCATTCCAAAGGAACCAGAGATTGCTAACACGGAAAAACCTGTAAGCTCTATGGATCCAGTTGTAGGAGACAAAGAAGCTTCTCTAAGCTCAATGGAATCAGAAAATAAAGGAACAGAAGCAGCTGTCAATTCTAAGGAGACTATTATGAATGACAATGAAATGCCCATGACCACTATGCTTCCAAAAGTAAGCAATACTGAAGTACCATCTGAAGGGGTTAATAGCGGTATGGTATTGACTTCTATTCCTGCTTCAGGAGAGATGTCACAAAGCTCTAATGAAATGACTTCCAACAATATGACAGGTGGTTCAATGAGTAGTACAACAGAACTTGTATCAAATTATCAGATAGCAATCCAGATGAGTCTGCCACGGCACATACTACAGTACCTCCAGCAAATAATTTAACTGAAAGTCAAGCAAATGGTTCCCCAGAAATTACATCTAGCCAAATTGCAATTTCTAACACTGAACCTTCTCCAATAATGGAATCATCAACTAGTCATACAGAAAAATCTTCTAACACAACTGAATCTGCGCCCATGTCAGCTAATAATATGTCGACTGTGAATGAGACTGACTCCAACTCCACTGAGCTTCCGCCTGACCTAATGGAACAGATTCCAATTCAAACAGCTCTAAGCTAAGTTCATCGGCTATTATTTAAAGAAATGAAATAAAATAAAAAGCAGTCATCCTACACCTACGTCATACAACATTTAAAGAAAGACTGCATTAATTAATTGTGAATAATTGTGTATTTAATTTTGATATTAGTTGTTACCTTAAGTTTGTTTTCTGTACCATAATTAATCTTTTTGTTGTATTGTATTTTTCAGTGCCTGACTATTATAAATATAAATTTGTATATATGTACGAATGTGACGTGTGTTACCTTAAGTCAGGAGTTTGTTCCTATGTGAAACATTTTGCCTGCAAAAACTGTTCAGTTCTTAAATGTTAAATAATAGTGATGAAAGAATGAGTAAATATTTGTAAATATGTGTGTTTGTTATGAGAAAGACTCATGATTTTTTGTGATAGACTACGATAGTGTATATTACAATTAATTGTATTTATATAAATAATATAGATTCAAAATTATTTATCATCACATAAAATTTTAAAATGTTAATATTTTGTTGTTTATTATTATATTATTTTTTCTTTGTTAATTTTTCATAGTTGAAACAAAAATCATATTTCATAAAGCAGACATGGTTATCTTTTGTTAGATATTATTAATTTAGTAGAAATGATTTTTGACAAATATATAAGCAATATGTATAAATAGATATATTTGTCAAAACATTTTTAATTATATTAAGAAATGACTTAGTTTCATATACTGAATCAGTCATTGATTTTGTCATTCAGATTACAATGTATTTGAGGCTGTCGTTGGATGCTCAACTTACTGCTTAATGTTAATTAAATTTATTTTTTCATTACAGATAAATGTAAATTATATTCAACAAATACTATTTTTATAAAAATGTTTTGTAAAATTAAAAATTCCATATTTAGATTTTCAATATACTGTTTTAGAAATTGAGAGATTTCATTTTTACATCCATAAATATTTTACTCTATTTCCAGTTCATTCCATAAGATTTCAATTTTATCTTATTTCCGATTTCTGCAGTATAAAAAATTGTTTGATTTTAATCAAATACCCTAACAAAATGATAAAATGCTAATTATACTACGCTAATCTTGAGATGTTCCAAAGAAAACATTTTCAAAGCAGTTAATTGGAAAAATAGAGTGCTTGTGAGCATTAGTTTATCAAGCCTAAAGTTGTAGGTTTAAATCCCAGTCCCATCCATATTTTTCAAGTATATAATTTAAAGGAGGTTAATAGATAGAAATAATCATAAATCAGTCCCATGAAAAATATTTTAATTTTGCAGAGTCGTGCCAAGTATAAACTCTGTTCCTTTAACATTTGGCTGTTGCATTAAACATGGTTCACTGATGCCCTGATGATGTTTGAGCCAAAACATCAGAAAAATTAAAATATTTTTCACACACCTGACTCCCGATTATTTCTACTTATGATAATTTTAACAGCTGACTATCCATCCTCATTCATTTAAGTGGATTCACTCATAGCCACCCACTAAGTATGTGTGAGGCTCTTCAGCCAACTGGTGACATCTCGGCAAAATAGGCCTAATTAAACTAGGCCTCTCATACCCGGAGGAAGAATATGGGGAGCTGCGATTGAAACTTCATTTTAATTAATAATGAAGGAGTTTAGTTGACTGTTAGAATATTAGATGAGGAAGATGGTTGGGGATGCGGTCCTCAGAAAACACACATTAAAAAGTAGTGCTTATTTTAATTGTGTGCCGACGTTTCAGCCTACATTGTGGGCCTTCATCAGGCTAAGAGAAACAAGATAACAACTAATGTATACATTTACGTTTAGTATACAATAATAATATGGTGGCAGTAATATAATATGAAAACAAACATAAAATTAAATGTAAAGATAATAAGATGACAACAGTTATAAAGTATGGAAGTAAACCAAATTAAGATGATAATATTTCAATAAGAATATTTTAAGAGAAACTTAGCAAACGATTAAATGTTAAAAGAACAATATGTGAACAATCAAAATTTTTAAAATTTGAACATAAGAACAATAAGATACATGTATAATATATCGTTGGAAAGCTAAAGATTTTAGAAAAAATATTATCTTATACATACTATTGTTAAAGTTAACAGAGTGATGAAAAGCCAATAAAACAAACTGATTGTGGTAGATAATATATAATAGATTATTTAATAAAACACGTGTTTCTGTTTTAAATAATTTTCCAATTTAAATAATTCTTTAACAATTTATTTTCGTTGATAATTTCTTTAAAAATTCTTGAATTGATATAAATAATGGAGATAAGTGAAAGTCGTGTGTTGCACGCACCAGATTTTTTTTTTATTATTTAATAAATGTATGCTAAATTCTTCACATATTCAATATAAACTTTAACCAATAGGATCCTAGATGCATGGTCCAGATAGGAAATTGATTTCCCGGGTTGATCAGAGGCTCTAAACAAAATAAGCAATCGCACAGAAATCTGCTCTCAGTATTATAGCCTCAATCTCAATAATATAGTCAAAAGTGGATCCGTACGATATCTGTTGTCAGGGAAACATACTTCACATTGTAAACCAGACCACTATATGGCTCTAGAACCAGAGCTACTACAGTAACTAACCGACTTGAAACGCTAGAGAAGCAAAGCTAATGTAGTAGTCCACAGAGGCAAAAGGGTTTAGAAGAAAATGGCCAAAAGATCTTATATATTCATCTCCAAGTTTTCTAAATCAATTTCGCACAGAATCATCAAGATCATAACAAAATTACCAAATCAAATCCCCTAGATGCTGAAACACAGCTGTGAATACAATGAAGAACAATGAATAAATAACAAAACCTTGAAAGTATTACAAAAATATATAGATAGTCATGGATGACAAAGAAACAAACAATAAAAATACAAAAAGCAATATTTATATCACTAGGCAAACACATATGAGGGATCATCTGAATTTGTAGTGGTCACCATAACAGCCTTCTATGACCAAGATTGCAGGTCCAAACCTGGCAGGTGACCCTAGGATTTATTAATGGGAGTAAAAAGCCCTTAGTTATGCCATCCTTCATAGAGGACTTAAAAAGGTTGTCTCAAGCCAGTTCGAATGTCGGGTAATGTTAAAGATCCCTATCCTTATTAAACCTAGATAGGCAAAATTTAGGACTCCCACTGCAGCATCGTCCCATCAGCCACAAAAGCATAAAGTGATATTAAATGAATGAACAAACAAACAAATACATATGACTTCAAAAGATCGCTTATAGTAACATTAATAATAATTTTTTTTCACTTTTTGATTAACTTTTTCCAATTCAAAGATATACTGTTTAAAATATTTCAGAATCAACGATTAGATAGTTTTCACATTAAATATAAACAATTAATAAAGCTACTGCTGGAAGAAAGCCAATCAACCAGACTTCTGTGTATAATTGTATGCACTTATTACAACTAAAATAAATACAAGTTTTGCTATTACCAATACAAGGAACAAACTAAACAGACATTGCCTTCTTTCACAAAACTATTTGACAGTGACATCAGAAAGTGGACTGTTAATGTTTTAGAAGTTTGAAATATATAGTAAAAACAGTGGCAAATATGTATTTATTCAATTCATATGTCTTTTATATAAATGCAAATAAAATGAACTAATCATAATGACGATAAAGTAAAACAAATATAATTAATTCATAGTATACAAACAAAAATTTAGACAAATAAAAATATAACTACAAACCTGATTAGGAAGGACGAGCAAAGAATTGTTGTCCAATGGCTTGAGACAGCAATAGACTTTTTAAGGTTTAACATCTATCAAGTTATGCCTGTAACAATAGGATTATTAGATTTTAGTGAGGATTGAATACTAACTAATAAAGGATTTTTTTTTTTTTTAGCAGAAAACATTATTGTACAATTAAACAAAAGTAAGCTGTTTTCAGAACTAAAAATATAAAGAAAAGGGTAAACTTGAAAACACGCCAGAAAATAGCAACATGTAACTGTGATCAATAAATGTAAAATTTAAAGAGTAGAAAAATAAAAAATATTGTTTTTAAATATATAATAAATGGTAAAATAATATCTTACTTATAATTTAGCAATTTTAAGTTATTCAGTTTAGACATTAAAATGAAACAGTAATAATTTTAAAATAATCTGATTTTTTTCCGCAGTGTGATTAATTCATAATTTTTTACTTTCTTAAACAATTAAAAACTTTTCGTTTAAAAAAGAAATAACCATTTAAGAGCGAAAAATTAAACACAGATACTATTTTCGTTGAGATAACATAAAATAGAAATTTCAAAAAAAAAAAATTGCGTTATTGTTTAATTGAATATTTCTAGGCATCCTTTTGACAGCACCGGGGAGCTCTAAAATAATCAATTGATTAATTTTTGAGCTATAATGAATACCCCAACAAATTGGATTTTTTTTTTCTTGAAAATTTACAATAGTCTGTTGTTTTGATACAATATGATCTATCATAGTTCCTAAATTCAAATTTTAATGTGGTTAATTATTTAAATGATTTAAATATTGTTATTAAATTGTTCTGTGAGTATCAGAATATCTAAGAGACACTTATTATTGAAAATATTAAAGAAATAGAGAAATAATCAATCATCATAAAAATCCTGAGTTCTTTTTTAATTAAATCATTTATAATTGAACCATGTTTTATCAATGCCATTATAAAATACTGTTATCTCTTCATAACATCAAACTAATAATAATAGTGAACAAATAACCAATTAAATGTAATTCATCATAAAAAATTCGGGACTAACAGGGCAGTCATCACAATATTATTTTTAATCAACTAATTTTATGATAAATATATAAATAAATTTTCTAGTCTATCATAAAATAGTCATATACAAAAACGAAAATTCGATTTTTGTCAGTGTTTCAAATAATGTGTTTGGAACGTACTGTTTTTACAATGAGCTGATAGGATTTACTTCTGATGTTATTCATCTAGTTATTTAGCACCAACATTTTTAAATATATAACATATATTTGCCATTTATTTTGAACTGTAATGAGATCCGTAGACTAATGTATTTTAGTTACCAAATTAAATCAATAATGCAATTAAAATTTCTGTTCAGAGCCAAAGAAACATTGGTGTGAAAGAGACAACTAGTTCTAGGAACCAAGAAGTTTTTTATTTCTGAGTAAAGCTCTTTAAAAAAATTATAGTTAAATAATAAAAATAGAAAAAAAGAAGAACTTGAAAATTTTAAAACAGATATACTATTACGTGTGGAAATGTCTTGAAAGTAAAGTAATGTAAGTTTGAGATCCATAAATGAAAAATTATAATGTTAACATCTACATGAATTACAAACATATATTTTCCATTGTAATTTATACATATCTTGGGATTTCTAATTATATTAACCTTACAGGACAAATAATCATTTTAACTGCTGTAGATATACATTTAATCTTTTAAATGTTGGTTTATCGTATATTTTTCCTTATGATTGTGTTACATTTACTAAGTAAATAATGAAGTTGCAAATTTGGAGAAATGCAAAAATGTTGTTCAGTGCAATAAGACACAATATATCAATGGTAAATTCAAGATTTTGTGGATTTTAGTACTTCTGCAACCAGAGGTTTCTTTCTTTTAGGGGAAGGGAGATTTTTTTTGTAGGAAGGTGAACATGAAAAAGTTTAGACTTACTTACCACCTTTAATTAACCTGAAAAGGCTTTTTATACTGCTCTAACTCATGATTATTGTTACAACTTGGTATTTAGCAGTTGAAACTCACTTTTATCAATTAATACTTTCTCTGGTCATCTTGTAGCAGAACCTTCCGCCATTTCCCTCCTTTCTTTGGACCGCTACTGCCTACTAAACTATAATTACTATAATAGACTATTCTGAAACGAACAAAAAAGTTTTAAAAGTCGAGAAAGAGAAGAACACTTTAAATCATTAAAAGTTATAATTATCTTCATTGATGTAAGATTTACTGAAAAATGGCTCGGAAAAAATTGGAGAACTTTGCTTACTAGATCAATTTATTTATGTGAACCTATTTTTTACTTCTTTTTTTAAAATTTTTATAAGCATTATTTTAAGCAAAATATATTTTGGTTTTTAGGATTGTTTTATGTGCTTCATTTGTTTAAAGTACTGTTTATTTATATTATGTATGTGATGTATTCACTAATATCCTTGAAAATTTCATAATTAAATTATAAATAACGTATAATATAAATCAATTTCCATATTAAATCTTGGCAAAACTTTCTGTACTTTGTTTAAACTTCCAATTACAATAAAAAGTATGTTGTACTTTCAATCCACTTGCCCCCCCCCTCCTCCTCTTCCTTCTCCTCATTTAAGGATATTCAAACTGTTTGTTTATTCATTAAACGGCACATTGTGCTACTGTGGCTAATCAGACGGTGCTTCAGTGGGAGTGCTAAATTGTGCCTCTCCAGATTTAATTAGGATAGGGATCTTTGTTTATTTATTTAACGTCACTTTATGCTACTGTGGCTAATCGGACGATGCTACAGTGGGAGTCCTAAATTTTGCCTATCCAGGTTTTATTAGGATAGGGATCTTTAACGAGTACCTGACATCGCACAGGCTCGGGACCACCTTTTAACGTGGAAGGACGGCGTAACTAAGGATTTTTTACTCCCATTAAAAAATCCTAGGACCACCTGCGGGTTTGAACCCGTGACCTTTAGCATGGGAGGCTGTTACGCTAGCCACCCAGCTACAAGTGATCCCGATAGGGATCTTTAAGGAGTACCTGACATCGGACCTCCATTTTATAACCCCTACGTAGAACGGCATAACCAAGGATGTTTTAGTACATATAAAAAATTCCTAGGGCCTTCCACCGGATTTTAACATGCCAAACTTGGGGATATCAGGCTTTATACTAGCCACTAAACCACATAGGACCCCAGGATATTCAAACTACTTGGTCTCTTTCTAACATAAATCGAAGGTTCAATGTCGATAACAACAATGTTTGCCCAGACAATTCAATCCAATGACTACGGTCCAAGCCCAAATCCCCATCATCAGACAGTCCCACCTACCAGTCCGTTCAACGTGTATTAACTATTTAGTAATAAGGTTATTTGCTAATTCTAATAACTGAGTATGTCAATTTGAGGTACAGAGATGCTACTACTTCATTTATACTAGATGGACACAAGTTCTGTAATTGCGTGGCGCCACATATAGCTTAGTAGCTAGCATAACATCTTTCTATGCCAAAGGTCACGGGTTCAAACCTGCAGGTGGTACTAGGATTTTTTAATGGGAGTAAAAAATCCTTAGTTATGCCGTCCTTCGGAGAGGACGTAACTAGGTGGTCAGTTACGATATCAGGTACTCGTTGAAGATCCCTATTCTAATAAAGCCTTGATAGGCAAAATTTAGGACTCCCTCGGTAGCATCGTCCGATTAGCCATAGTAGCATAAAGTGACGTTAAATGGCTAAACAAACAATCTGTAATCGCGCGTTGTGTAACCTTTTAAATTCATACCTCATACCTGAATTTCCTTTCTGGAAGGAACCAGAAATTTTACTTATAATTTTATTCTCGAAAACTTCGAGGCTTTGTTCATCCTTTTAAGTAAGCGACCAGGTTTCACATCCATACAGAACTGTTGGAAGAATAAGAAGTTTGTATATTAATCGATTAATATGTAAATTACATCACAACCAAACAGACAGTCGTGATATATAAATAGCTTTTTGGAATGTCCTATTTTTAACCGTTTTTCGCAACCGGTTAAAGAGATGGTTGGAGAGAACACGTCCTTGCCTGTGAGGACAGCGACCCCTCCCTCCTACACGGACCGGTTCACGAGTCCCCAGCTGTTTACTCCTACTTTCCAACAAGTTTACCGTAAATAGATTTTCGTAATTATCTAATAGCAGGATCAGGTCGAACGAAGGGAGGTTCAGGACAGATATAAGTTATTGGAACTAACAGAAATAAAAGATTAAAAATTATAGTGTAAGCAATACACGAATTTCACTTACCTCCGTTGTTAAAAGGAATTCAAAAGCGTTTAGTTGAAAAAAGTTTAAAGAATTACATTGAGTTCCCATGGAAACATTTATTTTAGTTAATGACTAGTGAGTCGCCCCTGCTTCGCTTGGGTGGAATTAGAATGTGGTCTCATTTATGTTTAAAAATGCACTGTTTGACCCTTTTAGAGTTTATAGAAGAAACCAAGAACCAGGAGATGATTTTATTTTTATATATAGCTGAGAAAAAGATATTTAAGAGCAGAAATATTCAATAAAAACTTTCATGGTGTAACCTAACATTTGAAAGAAGTCAAGTATAACAAATAAAAGATGCCTTCTAACACTAGCCAGGTTATGCTGCAGTAAAAAAACAAAACATAAATAACAATAGTTACCATTTTATTCAGTTTTATTTTAATTTTATTTTCAAGTGAACTATTTACATACTTATAAAAAGTTTAATTTATTTCCCATAAAATTCCCATTTAATTTAAAATGGAACATCTGTTTTCGTGAAATAATCTTTGAAGTAGATAAAATTAATAACAACGTCAGTTTATGGATGTATAACAACTTTTTATTTATTTCAGCAACATATTTACGATTTGGTACGTAAAATTGTTTCTAATATCTTGCTTACTGTATGGAAGAATACAACTTGCAAGATAGTGTACTGTGGCAACACTGAATCCCATAACCTCCGTTATTACATCTTTAGAAATAACATATGTTCATAAGTTAGTGGGCTTATAACGACATTCTGTTAACTTGTACAACTTAGTTTATTGAATACTAACTTTTCTAAAATGCAGGGATTTCCAATGGCAAAATATACTTGATCACTACTCATAATTCAGGAGTAATTTTTTTATGATTTGTTTACAGAATATATATATTTCCTTCAAAGAAAAAACTTAATTTCATTGTATTTTACTTATAAACCTTCAAGAAAGAATGTCCTAAATTACAGTTAAAATCATATCAAAATCCGTCGAGTGGTTTATAAGGAGTTTGTGGAAACCAAGAATCTTGTTATAATTTTTTATATAGAAGAGAAGAGAGAAATAAAACACTATAAAGAAGGGTACAAAATGTTATGTAATAAATAACTGTAACTATGACTGTAATATAATATAATAACTGTAAATGTTAACATGTATATATATATATTTTTTTATTTTATTTTATTTTGACATTGTAATAATGTAGAAGTCGCAACAAGTTCTTAGTTACTTGTTCCAGAAAAATAAAGGTCGGGAAGAAATGCTCCCTTAAACCCAAAATAGATCACATGTAAATAATCGATGAGCAATTTTATCCAAGATACTATAATTAGCTGAAAAACAAGTTCTCTGAGCTATCGCGTTTTTCAAACTAAACTTCATTTCAACCACCAAAGGGATTATTATAGAATCTTTAGTCATTAATACCATAAATATGTTATAACTTCATTGAAAATTGAAGAATGTCATTTAAGTTCATGGTCACATAAAGTTTTTATTAGCATAAAAAAGCTATAAAAGTTAATCTTCCCCAAAATAAAGAGATGCAAGAGGCACAAGGACAAAGTGATAGATGGCGAACATTGATGAACACCAATAAGATAAACATACTTTATAAAAGTAAAAAATAAATAAAATAAAACACAACAGTACCTCACTATAGAATAATGGAAAATTAATTTTTTTTTTTTAATATTTACAACTATATTATATACATCAAGTAATTATGATGGGCATAGTAAACTGACATGAACCACATGTAAAGACATTACCCATTGGCAGCACTCTAAAAATATTGTAAACTAGAAGGTCTCGAAGTCATCTTATTTTCAGACACCTCGGAGGATTATCAGGAATCGAAGAGGATGATAGGATTGAAACTAGTGGGTTAGAGTGGGAATGGAGTTCTTTATGGAATGATTGATACCTGGTTCGGGCTTATTTAGTAATATATGGTACATTGAGGTCTTTATGGATGAGTAAAGGAAAAGTGAGGAGCGATTATGTTTTTGGATTGTAAAGATTGAATTCGATGGTTTAGTAAAGTCCCATAGCTCTACTCCTTAAATCCATATCGGTCGTTTGATAGAAAAATGTTTGTTTTGTTTTTTATATGACATTTATCGCTAGCCACTTAGAATATATATTGATTTCAATGAAAAAATTCTTGTACTTAAAAGTTCTGGTACTTAGCAATAGTTGGCGATAGTATAAAATAGTGGTTGTACAGTTGAACAGCGATAATAGTTCTCTCAGTTGTTTGTTTGTTTATTCATTTAACGTCACTTTGTGCTGCTAAGGCTTATCAGGCAATGCTAGAGTAAGAGTCCTAAATTTTGCCTATCCAGTTTTATTAGAATAGGGATCTTTAACGAGTACCTGACATCGCACAGGCTCGGGACCACATTTTTACGTCCCCGCCGAAGGATTTTTACTCCCATTAAAAAACCTTAGGGCCACCTGCAGGTTCGAATCCCCTACCTTTGGCATAGAAATCTGTTATGCTAGCTACTAAGCAATAGGTGACCCCATTTTTTCAGTTGATTCACTAATTTAGGTTTCAGATCACCATATAAATGATCTCATGCAGGGGGGAATACGAAAGCCATCATTTTAAAAATCATTCCTCTCTTTTTTTGTCTTCAATTATATTTCTGAATTTGAATATATAGTGAGATTATCTATTATGATTGAAATTATTTTAACGGCATATTCGTATTCAAGAAACGTTTTCAAATTCCCAATCGAATAAAAGTTAGCAATTCCCCGAGTTCAGTTTCAGTGAAGTCTATAAATGATTCACTTCTTCTGACTGCACATAATTGTAAACTTCAAGAAATAAGCATGTAATTATACTAAATTTATATTAATATTTTTTGTATTATAACAAGGAACACAATTATTATGTGGGTACGGCTTTGAGAGAGCAAATTTATCTTTTTTACCTCTTCCTTTAATGCTGTGAACGTTTGTCATGACTACAAATATCTTGATACATGCAATTGATGTACATAATAGCTGTCACTTTTTCTTATAAAGCTTAGAAAAATAACAAAAGAAATCCTAAGATAAGAATAACACAGAGTGTATAAGATTGAAAAATTGATTAGAATGAACGATGTTCCATGTTATGACCGACGGAAAAATCTTTAAATAGTCCGTAGTCGTAATGAGAAACCTTTCAACATATATAAAAATACTTGTTAATTTTTTGTATGGTCGTATTTTATTTTTGAAAAAAATGGAAGAAACTTAAAAAAGAATATTATGCATTATTTAGTTTTCCTTGATTTAATGAAAATTGTTCTTAACGATTGTCGGGTTGTTTGAAGTAGTTTAGCTCCAACAGTCACAAAGCTATTATTCACAAGGTCAAATTTGTGTTCTCACACACGGAAAATTATTGAGGAAAGAAAACAGAGTTATACGTTCTTACACGCAGAGAAAATTGTGGAGGAATGAAAACTATATATTCACATCTGTTTTATCACTACTGAAGGAGATTTTGCTGAATGCACCGCACTAGATTTTATTTGTTGGGTTATGATTATGATGGGGATAATGATTATAAAACAATCGAGAGATCTTAATATGGAGTTTGAAGTGTTTTTTATACGTTTATGGCTAATTACATAAACATAGATTTTAAGATGGATTCTGATTTGTGTAGAAACAATCCACAGTGTTTCGGATTCTTACATAAGCAAGAAAATTAAATAGATCCTGTAAGTTGTTGGATAAGAAAAATAATGAATACTTATAGGTCTGGAAGATGCTAGATTTCATTAATTAACAAGAAAGAATAATTCTTTATTATGAAAGAGTTGCTACATAATTCTATTGGGCTGCTATTCATACATACATACAGTAATCTTGACATCCATAAAATAATTTAACATTTAATTCATAAACCCTAACAAATTCCATCAAACAACATTTACCTTTTCTCGTAACCCTATGACTTCTTGGACTCAATCTTGAGAAACGTCATACCTGGAATCCTCATACATGCTTATAACGGCAAGAAACTGATTGACGTTTTCGGCTACTTCAACACTTCCTAGGCAACCTTCTAATCTTCCAATAAACTACAAACAGCTTATTTATATGACTATCGTAAGACCAATCTGGACATATGTAGTTGAGCTTCGGAGACCTAATAAACCATCGAATTCTTCCCGTATCCAATTCTTACTATCCAAAATCCTTCGTATGATTCTCAATGCTCCATACATTGTCACGATTAAACTCATCGATAAATACCTTAATCCGTATGTTGCTACGTGGCCCGAACCAGGTACCATTCCTGCCATGACAAACTCTTATTACTATTAGAACTCTCATACAATACTAAAACGACAAATAACTGTTCTGACGTTTTCGGCAACTTCAACAGTTACTAGACAGACGATCTAACCTTCCACTTAACAAAAAACGGCCCATTTACTTGACTGTCCTATGTCCAATCTGGTCTTTTAGATTTGAGTTTCGGGCTGTACAAAAACCATCGAATTCTTCTTGTATAAAATTCTTACAATCCAAGATTCTTCGTAAAATCTTCAATGCATCTAACTTCGTAACGAGTAAACTAATTCACATTGATCTAAATGTTCCTTAAGTTGCTGATTTAGCCCGAACCAGATACCATTACTTCCATGACAAACTGCTCGCCGATTTCGGCTACTTCAACACTAACTAGACAGACGATCTAACCTTTGATTACACTAAAAACGGCCCATTTATATGACTGTCCTAAGTCAAATCGGGTTTCATGGAATTGAGTTTTGGGGCTCTACTGAACCATCGAATGATTCCCGTATAAAATTGTTGCTATCCAAGATTCTTCTTAAAATCCTCAATGCTTCTTACTTCGGCATGAATAAACTCATTCACAATGATATAAATGTTCCTCATGTTGTTATTTCGATGCTTCCTCTTCGATTTCTGAAAATCCTCCTAGACTTCTGAAAAGAAGATGGCTGAGAGACCTGGTTTAGATTACCTAGTGGAGTTTTTTCTAATGGGTAGCTTCTCAACACGTTTCCTTTATGTCTTTTGTTTATTTAATATATTTACTGGTAATATTATGTAATACAGTTATGAATTTCAATAAATAATTAAAAAAAAAAAAAAATTAATTCATTATATATGTGCATTTCCTAGCTTAGATATTCTGTTACATAATGTCAACTACCTTTAGTAGTTCTTTGACCGGAAAGCCCATTTTGAGTATTCAGATTGTGTAAGCACGTTCTACATTCTTTCCAGGGAGAAGCAGAAGTCTCCAGGGTACGGATTGTCAGCTAAACAGTCTAGCGTGCAGTCTCGATGTGGCTGGTTTTATTAATAGAACTGTTATCGATTTCGATTCAACATTATTTACCATTTCTTTCAAACTGATGTCATAAGATTGCATTCTTAGAACAAAACATAAATAAAACCTGTCAATAGTAATCATCTTTAAAGACAGGTCAGTTTAAATTGAAGAAAATAAAAGGCACTGCAACGTTAATAATTCGTACATAAAGTATAGTACGATAATATATATTTAATAAACACATAAACAAAAAGTAATACAGAAAAAAAGTCTCTGAAAATAACTTCTTTATTAGATATTTTTATTTTAAAACAATAAAAAAAAAAAAAAAAGTGAAAAGATACCCGTAGATGTTTGGCTTATGCATAAAAAAAAAACCTGTTAAGAATTCATTTTAATTACATAACGATGTGATGCGGTGTATTGTTATATTTTAAACTCACAAATGATTATTTTACTTTATTGAGGATGTATAGTCGACTGTAGAAACTATTATAGATGGAATAATCAGGAGTCAGTCTTTTTTAAAATATTTTAATTCTGTCTACGTTTCGGCTCAAGCTTGTGAGCCATCATCAGGGCATTACGGAGCCATGTCCAAGCATAAACTGGGGCTCAGTAATATTTTCTATTGTAAAAAAACAACCATTATTTATATATAAAAAAAAATGATAAGTATAATTTGAGATTCAGATGATAAATTGTTATTACTCTATGGTTTATTATTTCCAAATAACAATATTATGGTATAACTGTTTATATAGCTGTTGATAGGCAATGAAGTAATATGAAAAGCAATAAATAAATTAAAGTAAAATAGCACTGATAATTTCAAAACGCTATATCTCTGCTGGTTCTTAACCAATTTCAATTATCCTTTTTTCATTTTATAGAAAATTTAATTTTCTTTGAAATGGCACTAAAAGATTAATTCGTTATTTTCGTTCTACGCATCTTGAAACGTAAGTCTTCAGATTTTGAGGAGGATATATTTTTTTTTTTTTTTTGGCCTATACAAAGGTTTATTATTGAAAATAATAAAACAATAAATAACAGGTAAATTAAAAATGGTGTAAGAAAATTACGTTGAATATGTAATATGTACATGTTAAAAACAAAAAATGAAATTGTTTGCGTTAACCTATAATGACTAAAATTATATTCTTATTTATATTTAATCACATTTTCCGTATTGATCTCTTGAGTTGCATTATCTGTAAATAATCTTTATTGACTTTTAATCATGAGATTATAAATTGAAATGCACATTAAAATAAAGATATAATTGTTGAAAAACTTAAAAAGTTTTTATCGATTTTCTACATTTTTTTTTTTTTGTTAGTTCTAAATTTACAACAAAAATTAATAAGATGAAAACAACAATATATGATATACATGAGGAATATGATTCTTTTGTCTTCTTAGAACTCGGAAGTTCTTGCGTCCAGCTCATTTTCAATCTTTTACATGTCCCATTCATGATCATCTGATCAAATTTTTGATGTTCCTTGTTGAATCTTTTTTTATTATTAGGTACGTGAGTGTTCATTGAAGGTTGGTATGACAAGTCATATATAATGTCAGAAAGTAGCTCAAATTATTTAGTTGTAACATATCTATGAAATGTCCGATTTTTTTAAAACTTAATCTTTATAGAGGATTTTTTTTAATATTTATTTATTGATATTTACAACTGTATAAAGGAATACAACAAGTAAGTGTGAGTAAATATAAGAATCATGATACACTTGTAGAGAAGCTACCCATTGGAATCACTCTAAAAATATTCTAAACTAGAAGGTATCGGTGTCATATTCATTTCAGACGCCTCGGAGGATTACCAGGAATTGGAGAGGAAGAAAGGATAGAAACTAGAGGATTAGAGTAGAAATGGAGTTTTTCATGAAAGGAAAAACTCTGGAAAGAATCTGGTTTGGGCCAAGTCAACAACATATGGAACATTAAGGTCTTTATGAATGAGTTTATTCATTACAAAGTAATGAGGATTGAGGATTTTACGAAGGATTTTGGAATGTTGGGATTGGATACGGAAAGAATTCGATGGTTTATTAGAACCCCAAACCTCTATTCCGTAAGTCCATATCGGCCTTATGACAGTCGTGTAGATAAGTCTTTTGTAGTTCAGTGGAAGATTGGAGTTTTGTCCAGTAAGTGTTGAAGTATTCGAGAACGTCGAGCAGTTTCTTGTCGTTTGTCTTTCAGTAATTAATAATTCGGTTTCTGGTGAAGGCTGTGAATAATATTTTTATCCATGAATATGAATGATAAATTGTAAATGTATACATACTCATTTTTACAATATCCATATGTTTATAATATACAATATTACACTCCTGTTTTATATATATATATATATATATATATATATATATATATATATATTATTATATAGTATGTAAATAATATTTACGGAAGTAGAAACTTGTGTCAGACAAATTAAGAATATGAAGGATAATACATTAAAATAATGTTATTATTTTTTAATTACTGCAGAATTAATTTATTATTCTTTATACTTTGATCCTCAGTCCACTTGCTGGCAACAAGATCTCGCCACTTCGACCATTATATCCCGGCACACAGAACTAAAGCCTTTCATCGATCCTTTCTGACCCGTCCTACTGTATTCTGGAATTTCATTCCTTCCAATAGACATGGTGCTTCTTCCTTGTCCACATTTAAGCACCTCCTTTAAAACCAAACAGACGATGGTTCATTATAAATTTTAATTATATTTATGGTTGAAAGTACTCAATCGTAATAATCATCGAAATCTTGCTGTTGTTTGTCTCAATCTTGTATCTAGATATCGGACATGGGGAGTGTTATTAAAGGATACTGTTTAGCAGGATGCCATAGGTTTACGACAAAGGGTGAAGGTTATTTGGAGGGATTTATTGATTTTATTTTTTTTTTATTTTCTCCAATTCTGACACCACATTTCAAGGTACAATTCTGACACCATATTTCAAGGTCTCTGATTTGGGGATTGGAGAGTTTGGAAAGCAATAGTTGGATCGCTGTTGGCTCATAACACACAAGTGTCATCAGCATAGAAAGTAAAGTGTTAGGATGGGATGGGATATCAGCTGTATAAACTGTATATAGAATGGGTCCTAGGATAATGGCCTTGAGGGATACAAGCAAACTAATTAAAAAGGGATGAATAGCAATTATTATTATTTACTTGGAAGGATCTGTTAGTGAGGTAGGACTGGAGGGAAAGGAAGTATGTAGGGGAAGGGGAAGGGATTTGCGGAGTTAGTAAACCAACGCCAGTTGCCAGTTTCGGTCAAAGGTCTGTTATATAGAGGATTAAATCGTTGTCTGTTGATACCAAGCAAAATATTTAACAGTCCCCAGGCAGCAAGGAAAATTAATCATCCGTTTAGTGAAAGAAGTATTTACGAAATTTTCTTCAGAATACGACATTAGAAACATGAATGGAGAACGAAGATATTAATAATACCGACAACCATTTTTGTAAGGAATTTGGATAACTTTTTAACGAAATCATTTACCAATCATTTAAATATTAAGAATGCGTTTTCTGAATTTCTTTTAACATGTAACTCGCGTTTTTTTCAAATCTTGGATAGAAAACTTGGTTATCTGTTGGCAGAAGCGTATCGGAAATCATGGTAAACAATTTTTTTTTTTTTTTTTTTTCTGGTCCTAAAAGCGGTCATTTCATATGTTACATCCCAATTGGCTAAATACCGATAAGAATAATTTTAGAATAATTAATTAATAATTATAATTAATTAATTTTCTAACACACATAGAAGAGAATATGAATAGGAAATACAATAGCTCATTAATAAAAGCATCACAAGATTTATTTTTAAAAAAAACAAAAGATACTCAAATCACTATGCTTTTTTAATAAAGATTTTTTAAAAAATATTTTTATATCTTTTCTTATTTTGTAAAATGTCCGTCATCATTTTTACTCTAACTTTATTTTATAAATATTAGTATTTTTAAATAAATGCTCACATTTAAACAATTATACATGTATCAATATATTTTATTAATTTTTAGTTTGATCTATATAAGATTAAAAACAAACCGAGAATACTTGTTTCACATTTTTTTTTTTTTTTTACTACCTCCACTTGCCTAGCTTAAAATTACTGCCCTAGCCACTTAATTCATCAAATGACCTTCACCACTTAACTGAGTAATGTCCGTGAAGACATCAGTTTTCTCAATAAATGTCATTTATACATTTTACTTAAATATTATAGAGTTTTCAGACATTTTCTAAATTTTGACTACTTACTTCTGCGTAAATGATTAGATTTCATTCATAAATATTAATCATAACATTAATTATTACTCCTAGAATAGGGTTTTTTAATATAAGAATAATGATATTCTGCGACAATATTATACATTTCGTTCGATAGTGGACTGTTTTTTTTTTAATTAATTAATAATTCGGATTCTAGTGAAGGCTGTGAATAATATTTTTACACGTGAATATGGATGATAAATTGTAAATGTATACATACTCATTTTTACAATATCCATATGTTTATAAAATACAATATTACACTCCTGTTTATATATATATATATATATATATATATATATATATATATATATATATATATATTTTATTATATGTTTATATATAATAAATATTATTATGTAGTATGTAAATAATATTTACCGAAGTAGAAACTTGTGTCAGACAAATTAAGAATATAAAGGATAACACATTAAAATAATATTATTAATTTTTAAATACTGCAGAATTAATTTATTATTCTTTATACTTTAATCCACAGTCCGCTTGCTGGCAACAAGATCTCTCCACTTCGACCTTTATATCCCGGCACACAGAACTAAAGCCTTCCATCGATCCTTTCTGACCCGTTCTACTGTATTCTGGAATTCCATTCCTTCCAATAGATGTCGTGCTTCTTCCTTATCTACATTTAAATATCTTCTTTAAAAACAAAAAGACGATAGTTCATTATAAATTTTATTTAGATTTATGGTTGAAAGTACTCAATCGTAATAATCATCGAAATCTTGTTTTTGTTTTATTAAAAATTAGTTATTTCTTTACTTCACATTCTATTGTATTAATTTATTTTTATTTTTTATAAATTTCTTCCTCCACCCATGTAAATAATTATGTATTCTGGGACTTCATGGTAAATTTATTCGTGACATTTGTTATCCCTTAGGTACTAAGGCCCAGAATATAATAATTTTATATTCTACTATATATTTTCTAGATAGATTTCTCTGGATAAAATATATTGGTATTAGTTCGAAATTTTAACAGATAAAATATAACGAAATCATTGTTTACGATTATCATTAATTACTCGTTAATTGTATTCAAGTAATTGCTAATAATTTGGGAATATTTCCTGGCTATTTATTATACACTTGATATTTCCATCCTGTTTATCAACATCATATTATAAATATTCTAGCAATTATATTATATTTGTTATTAAAAAAATTAATTCGATATGATTTCTCTGGATAAAATATATTGGTATTGGTTCAAAATTTTAATAGATAAAATATTGGTTTCAATTATCGTAAACCAGTCGTTTGCTAATAATTTGGAAGTTATTTCCATCCTGTTTATCATCAACTCAACGTTTCAACAATCCTTTTATCATTTATCATAATGTTACAAATATTCTATTAAAGCAAAATTATATTTGTTGTCACAAAGCTGTATAACTCAAATAAAATATATTAATTTAAAAATGTATATAAGTCAAGGAAACAATGACTAGAACTACCTGGACCGGTCCATTGAAGATTTTTGCCTTTAACTTAACTTTAACATTACCTTTCTCAGACTGCAGTTTAAGAAATGAAAACATTACTAGTAAACATTGATCGTGAATACTTAAAAATATTCGGCAAGTGAAAACAAAACAATTGGCTCCGATCCAATGCAGATTTGGACAAGGCCGAAGTTGGGAGTAAATACGTATTTTTGAACTACCCCCATTACAAATAATAACAGAAGCGTCTAGCATGCTCCATATTGTGTCAACAACCTTTTAGCAGTTATGATAACAATTAAATTAGATTGTAATTAAAAGATAATAAAAATCCTGCAAATTATTACACAATGGTTTATAATTTCCAAATAACTATATTACGGTATAATATTCCTGTTTATAGACTTTTTTGTTTTTGTTTATCGTGCTTTAGTGACTCTGAAATTCTATCCATATATTTCTCTATCTTCAAAAATATTTGAGTCATAGCGTATTTATTGGTAAAACTTCAAATTTTGTATTTTCTTATTATTCATTATTCTAATTATTCGCGGTTTTTTTGTTAAAAACACTGACGAAATTTCCTCCATTTCGAAACTAATGTAGTTACAAGCGTGTGTATAGGCAAGATTTTAATTTCTTTCAATTTTCCTTTCTTTTTTTAATTTTTTTTTTTTTTTTTTGTTTATCGCGCTTTACTGATTCTAAAACTCGCATTCTAAATTATTCGCAGTTTTTTCGGTTAAAAAATAACTGAGTTATTTAATTAAATAAATTTTAATCGGACGCCATTTCAAAAATAACCAGCTGATATCAACGTCTAGGTGTAAGGATAATCGTTGCATGAACTAGTTTTTTTGTGGCGAATTTCAAGCAAATTGTTCTAGTAGTTTTGGAGAAATACTGCGGACGGTGGACATAAGGATTTTTTGTTATTCGTTATTCGGGTTCTATGTATCTTGGAATTTTGAGGGAGGGTAACTTTTTTTTTTTTTTTTTTTTTTGTTGGAAAGGTACAAAGGTTCATTATGGGAAATAATAAACCATAATGAAATCTTACAAAACGCGAAATAAAGAAAGATAACTATAAATAACAACTACAACAACAAATATATAATTTCCAGAAAAAGAACATTTGAAATTGTTATTTTTCCTTTTATGACGTTAATTGAGGAAGAATCTTGACAAACGTCTAGCATCCTAGTACTAAAGCCCAGTAAAATAGGTATCAAGGTAGTTACAAACGAACCAACCCAAAAACAGCAAATTTTTAATTATATATGATATAAATTTTTGCATTGCATCATTTAAAAAATTAATTTTCATATAAAATAAAGATTATTTCAAATATAAGTATAACTGTAGATAAGAACCCTTCAAATTCTGAGACATCAACCTATATCACTTTAATTTTAGATTTATTTGATAAAAATGATTGTATACAAACTTCCTGGTTGACATATATTATCTGAAATAATTCATAAATATTTTCCATTTCGATTTTCATCTTTCTGTTAATACATAGCTGATATTCTAGTAGGCAGAATAAAAAAAACTAATTTGTAATATATGATTGATTTCTATTGTAAAAAAAAAACAATGAAAAAACATTATGAACATACTATTTAATTCATAAATATAAGTTTTGATAATTTCCCTTATTGTTTTTTTTTTTTTCATATATAGATAAAAAAGTAAAAATTCATTTTTTTTTGTTATTATTTATGGATACTTACAACTGTATTAGTTAATACATCAAGTAAATTAGACATCAGATTGAATACGTGAAGATAAAATGCCCATTGGCAGAACTCCACTAGGTAATCTAAACCAGAAGGTCTCGAAACCATATTATTTTCAGACGCCTCAGAGGATTCTCAGGAATAGAAGTGGAAGCAAGGATTAAAACTAATGGGCTAGAGCGTCTGTCATTAAATAAAAAATCAGACTTATGTCGAGAAAGAAAGTATGAAAAATTAGTCCATTTTGAAGATAAAACATCAGGAAATGTGGTATTAGAAATAGTTAAAACTTTCGTTTGACCTGTTACTGACGAAGCAAGTTCACAGTTGTTGAATAATCAAACAAAATAAATTATTATCTACAACAATCATTCAATTTTATCTGCATTTCATCAAGTCCCTTTAGAATATACCGCTTTTTACATAAGATATAATATATATCTCCAACAGTATATTATACATCTATATTACTATCTTATGTTCGAGACAAAAAACAAAAAAATTACCTTAGCAAATGAAACGTAACAATGATAAAGCGAGTTTAATCAAAACTCTCAAAACCGTTTGAGAAACTCCTAAAAACATGCCAAACGCTTGATGTAATGTGTCTCTGGTTCGTGAAAACTCGAATTCAAAAATTTTCAAAATCGTGGTATACTTACGATCCCTTTATATATTTTATATATCATCATTAAAATATCGGCGCTTAAGCCCTGTGAGACAATGGCGATCAGAATAAAACCTACTTACATGATATCAAGACCTATTAAATATTAAACTGATATAGCGAGTTAAGTTAAAATCGATACAGCCGTTTTTTATAAAATCTTAAAAAGGTAAAAAATACAAGGTATAATATGGCAGCTCTTCTGGTTCGCCTATTTTGTTGAAAAAATTAATTTAACATAGACATGTACGCTCTTAAGATTTAAGTTCATTTTCATTTTTCTGTAATAATCTAAAAAATAGTACAATATTTCATAGTAAATAAAAATACACTTTAAATTTTTTTTTACGCCAAGGACATAGTGTTACCTACTAAATATTTCTTCAGTACACTTACGTCCCTACCTCTATCAGTTGTAAGCACAAAAAAATATTTCAGAGAGATATCTTATCTAAAGAAAGAATTATTAGGCATTCCTGATTATTTTTAAGTTATAGTAATTTTTTAGACCGGAGCAACTAGTTTCACTTCACCATGTTTTACCTATTAAATTAAGTAAGATTTCATAAAAATTTATTAATATATCAAGATAATAATTCCAGGGTAATTTTTTAAATATTTCTACATAATTTAAAAAAGGTAATCACTATTATGTTGAAAGAACCAACAATGTCATAGACTACCGTATTAAATATATTCTTCCTCGCGATTGTTATAATGATAACCTTTTTAAATTACGAAGAAAATTATGATATAGTAAAATTGTTTTACTATTTAATTATATTGTAGTTGAATATATCAGTTGAAATGCGCGGTATTATATGTGATTATTTTTCACACAACACATTCGAAGTATGTTTGCTTATTCATTTAACGTCTCTCTATGCTACTGTGGCTAATCGGACGATGCTCCAGTGGGAGTCCTAATTTTTGCCTATCCAGGTTTTATTAGGATAGGGATCTTTAACAAGTACCTGAACATCGCACAGGTTCGAGATCATTATTTTACGTCACCTCCGAAGGACGGCATTTTCAAGGATATATTTACTCCCTTTAAAAACTCCGTGAGCCGCCTGGCGTGAGCTCAGGCATAGAAGATTGTTATGCTAGCCACTACACCAAAGATGAGATCAAATTTATATCAACATTTCAAAACGTCCAAAATATTTTTAGTGGAATTTTTGCTAGAACACAACACAGAAGGTGCGGGCGGCGCGTTCCATTGAATAGATCACTATATTACTGTTATTCTGGTCCTGGGTTCGAAACCGACTGTGGCAGAATAATTATTTCTATTATTATTTCATCCATGTACTATGTTGTAGCCATTAACAGACAGCGGTTTAGGATTCCCTCCTAGGACCTCGTTCAGCCTCCATAAGTGGGTATAAAAAATTGAGTAATAAAACCTAGTAACGTGATATCGATCTAATAACCTCCTTGCACGAACGTTGGCTAGAAAACATACGAAGTTTAATAAGTACTAAACCCTTCATGGTTTGAGAAAAACATACTTAAAAAAAAAGTATCTTCAATATCTACAGGCTCTCAGAATTGAGCTAAAGAGTCGAAACTTTGCATGTAAATTTAAATTTCAATAAAATAAAAAATTTATTTAGTACATTTTTATTGAAATTTACAACTGTAAAAAAAATACAACAAGTAAATATGCTGAAATGAAAAAACACATGGAATAAACATGAAGAGAAACTGCCCATTGGCAGCACTCTTTAAAAATAAATTTAGCGCCAATATTTTCAACTTTGGATCAAGGGATAAATAATTACGGAGCACAACTACTGAAGGTTTACTAAATTTAAACATTCAAAGTGAATGGAATTTGGAACATATTTTTAAAAATCTGGTGGAGGCCACTCAAGACGTTCACTTACCTCGGACATTATAATCAAATAAAAAACCATAAAACTAAGCTAAACCCGAAAAAAGTTTAAAGAATTATATCCAGTTTCGTTAGAAACTTATATTTTAGATAAAATAATATAGCAATAAAAAATTATGTACAATAATCACTAAAGTTTAGGCCCTATTCGTCACTCCACATGGCCTTCCACAAATTTCTATATAAGGCTTTCCAAACGTATATTACACATACGTATTACTATTATTAGGTTCGGAAAAATAATAATTACCAAAATAAATATTTTAGGTGTTTTTTTTTTCATTTAGTTGGCTGTCAAATTCCTTCAAGTGGTATATTTAGCCGTTTTTGAACAATGCTAATAAGATGTGATTATTTTTTTGGAATCTACAAAATTAAATTACTTTAGATTAAGAAAATTTAAAAAATCGAGATTTAAGCCCTGTCCGATTATTTCAATCAGAATCAAACAAATATGGTTTTTAAGTACATTAAATTTTAAATCGATATAGCAAGTTCAATCAAAATCATTAGAACTGTTTTCGAGAAAATCGTAAAAAAGTGCAAAATGCATGGTATAAAGTGCCTCTTCTGGTTAGCCGATTTTAATGAAAAAGTTGCATTTCAGTTCAGGCATGTACGCTTCTGAAATATGAAATTTCAGTTTCATAGAACGTTTCGGTTTTGTGTTAGTCTCACAAGACACAGACCTTTTTGCGCTACTTTCTCTTACTTTGTACTTTATATATACAAATACGTGAAAGTAAAAATGTGTTTTAGCCCGAATATACAAATTTTTTAAATATATTAACATTGAAAGACGCTAAAATATGATAAATTTCAAAAATGCAGCGTTTCAAGTAGAATGCACTGGAACAAAATAAATAAACAAACTTTAAGTGCCTCCTTTTTAAAAACCAGTTTTGCAGGTAATCTCTGTGTTCTGTTACCTTGAGAAAGCGCCACGTGAAAGACGATAATTTTTTAGCATTGAACAATGCAAATGGCAATCGAATCTTAGCAGTCGTATTCACCTTGGGTTACGATACGGAGGAAAAGAAGCTTATTGATTACGCTTTTTGAAAATGTAATACAAATAAAATATGTGATATATAAGAAATTTTAGATATATCGACTTTTTAAGAATATTTTGCACTTGTAACGCCCCATTTTGTGTTTGGATATTTGTAAATCCATTTGAAATAATCCAATTTGTATGAATTTTACCTTTTAACATTTTTTTAATTTTCATGATTTTTTTAGCAATTATTCTCAATCTTTTCCTGAATATAAAACAGTAGATAAAATATTTTTCTATCCAATACTTTTAGAGTTGCAGCCGTTTTAAGTCAGCTTCGCGGCTGAAAACATATTTTGGGAAAATCTTTTTAATTCTTGGAAATTTGGTTAACATTAAATCAAAACAATAAGACAAGGATATACTTTATATTTTTTGCCCCCTTAACCCATTTGATAAATTGTGAAGGAAGTGGTTTAAAAATTCTAGAAAATTAATAAAAACGGGAATTTTAAGTGTATATTGAGGAAAAAAGACACCATTGATTATTTTCTTCTTTTATAGCTCAGTCATATTTATACTTTGTTTAAAAGTTTGAATCTTGAGAACTAGTTCATTTTTTGTATGAAAAAAACGTTTTTCTTAATGTTAACTCGGGAATATCTTAAAAAAGATATTCATCAGAGCGTTTTCAGTAGTGCTTAACATACTTTCAGGAAAATTTACGATCCCAGATCAAGACAGCCGGCCTTGCCTGTAGCAGATCCGATAGAGTTGCAGCACACAATAACCAGCTTCTATTTCGGGGTATCAACACGATAATACTGACCTTCATTGGCCTACTCTGTTTGATGGCTAACTATCTAACACTTATCATCTTGTTCAACTACTCAATGTCATTATCACAAGTTGTTCTCAATAAACTAAAAGATCAACAGGCGATTCATAATCAATCCAAATATAATAGACATTATTTCTTTCGTTTTTTATATAGACTTTCTATTCTTGTTATGTTGTCTTTGTGGTGCGAAGTGTGGCTCGGATGCATTGCATCTCGAAGTATGCTCCCGGTTGCAGACAATAAGAGCTGGAACTTCTTCAAGATCGGATTGCTACTGGGCTGTCAGATCCCTTATGGCAGACCAAGTCCAAGGTTTGTGTATATGTGTGTGTGTGTCTGAGGCAAGTATAGTTCGGAAACGATAAGTTGAATAAAACTTAAATTTTCATATTCTTGAAGCGTATATGAATGAGATGTTACAGCAACTTTTTCATCAAAAATTACCTACCAGAAGAGCCACTTCACCATTCATTTTGTACCTTTTTATAATTTTTTCAAAACTTCTTTAATTATTTTGATTAAACTCGCTTTATCGGTGTAAAATTTAATGAGCCTTGATATTAATAATAATAATAATTTCTTTATTTATTCTGGAACAAGTCCCTTCAAAATAATACATATGAAAGTAAATAAAGTCTTAGATGTCTTAGAGTAATAATGGAAGGAGAAAAAATATACAGTGATAAAGCAAAAAATAAATACAGAAAACAAAGATAACATAGAAAACCAAAATGATGGATATAATAAACCGACTTCTCATTGTAATTGCTCGTAAAACTAATTTAGATGATAGTTTTATATATATATATATATATATATATATATATATATATAGTTATCCTTCTGTTCCTATACAGAGCTTTGATCAAAAAATAATTATATACAATTCCTATCTAATTTAAAAAAATAAACGAGATAAAAAAAATAATAATAACTTCTATGTTAACACTTCTATGATTTAAAAAAAAAAAATATATTCGAACATTTTCATTTAAAATTAGTTTGTGTCGAGATTCCTAGGAAATTTAATGGATAGGAAGTAATTGAATAGACGGGATTTAAAGGTTGAAAGGGTATTAGAGTCACGTATATGAGATGGGATAGAGTTCCATACGGAAGAGGATCGGATAATGAATGATCTGTCGAAAGATGCGGTTCGATGGGGCGTAATATACAAATCAGAAGGCCCCGCACTATTATGTAGGTTATATTCTGATTGAAATAGCCTGACTTAGCTTAAATGCCGAGTTTTTATATTTTCTTTAATTTTGTTGATTCCAAAAAATTAACCATATCATCATATTAGCATTGATAAAGAACGGCTAAATATAGCAGTTGAAGGAACTTGATGACTAAAGCAAAACAGAGGAAATATTTTCTAATGTAATTTTTGGTTTTTCGAAAATAACAGTAATATAAACGTATAATATACCGTTTCAAAGCTAAAGATTTCAGGAAAAATATTATCCTATACAAAGTAGTAAAAGATAATGGGGAGAGAAGAAAATAGGATAAAACTAAGTGATTGTTTCAGACAATAATATAATAGTTTATTTAATGACATGTTTCTATTGAAACTCAATGTAATTACTTTTTTTCATCTCTAAAAATATTTAAAATTCTTTAACAACGGAGGTAAATGAAATTAAATTGTTGCGAGCACCAGATCTTTTATATCTTTTATTTTGATTACTTATATTTTTTCCTCTATGTCCTCTCCAGTCTATGCCCATTATCATGAATTGTTAAATAAGAATAACGTCCCACATCCAGCTCCTCTTCAACCTTCTACGGGCGGTTTCTGTCAGCTATGGCATAGTTGAAATGAATGCCATTAAGGATAGATAGATGAAATGACATGGCCACTACACCAAGGTGCAGGCAGCTATGTCATATATGAGTGTGTCCTTGTGGTTAGTCGTAGAATCATTTTTAGTGGATCTGTTTGTGTTCGTTAACATTTGGCATGTGAAGGTCAGTTTATTTTTTAGGTGATTTTTTTATTATTCTGAAATTTTTGTCTTGAAAGGTTTAAATTTTGTCATTGTAAAAATGATCTCATTAAAAACAAAAAATTATTACAAAATATTTTATTATTTTCAAAAAAAATATATTGGTGTATAACTATTTAAAGACAATTAACTAATATGAAAACCAATAAATAATTCAAATGAAAATAGTCTATCACCACTGCTATTGTAACTTCAAAACGCTATAACCCTGCTATTTCTGAACAGATTTCAGTGATTCTTTTTTTGGTTTTGTAGATAATTAATTCCTGAATCGAATAATAAACCAGAAGAATTCATATTAGATTTCCTTACTATTTCCTTCGATTTTCATAGTAAATAATTAAAATAAAATTTGTTGATTCCAGAACACTTTAACTTTTTCTCTTTCATCAATAATAACCGAGTTTTGGGGAATTACATCTCTTCTAATTTGAGATTTAAATATATATTGACTTAAATATTTTTATTTTTCATACTTTATCGCGCTTTAATGATTCTAAAACTATAGATTTTTTTTCTCTACCTTCAAAAATAACGGAGTTACAAGCGTATATATGGGCAAGATTTAATTTTTTTTTCTTCGCGGATTAGTGAATCTAAAACTTTATACAATTATTTCTCTATCTTCGAAAATAACTTAGTTATAGGCTTATTTATGGATATTTTTTTTCTCAAGATAAAGATGAAACAACAGAAAAATGTATAGATTTTTAAGATGAGTATGAAGGGGAGAAAAAAAATTGAAATCTAGCATATAAGTCAGTTATTTTCGAAGATGGGAAATAATTATAGAGAGTTTTAGAATTAGTAAACCGGGATTAAATATATGACAGAATAAAAAAAAAAAATGTTACCTATGTACACGCCTATACCTCAGTTAATTTTGAAGATAGAGAAAATATGTATAGGGTATTATAATCGGTAAAGAAATAAAAAGAATAATAAGAATAAAAAGAAAACAAATTAATCTTATAAGGTCAAGCCACAACTTATAAGAGATTTTATTCCCCTAAAATTTGGTTATTATTGATGATAGAGAAATCTTCGTAGTCGACCAAAAAAAAAAAAAAAACCCACATAAAAATTTGAGTGTTTATATTTTAAGATACAAAGCAAATAAACAGTTTATATAAATGCAGCTTTGTAAACTGTTATACCCTAATATAGTTATTTGGAAATAATAAACCATTGTGTAATAATTTGCAGCGTTTTTAATATAATTTTTTTCCACAGATATGTCTTATATAATAAATGACGACGAAGATAGTGAATACGACCATATTAAGTTATTTAAGACATTCAAGGGTAATTTTATTCAATTTAACAATATATGGCAGAGGACCTTGTGGCACAGTTAGTGAATGATTCTCAGTTTCTTCAGCGATAACCAACCTGCGTTCGACAATGAATGTCGCTAATTTATCACATATACACACATGTGTTTATATAAACATTATATTTACACGTATGTATAATCTATGTATAATCGCATATACATTGTATAATGTATAATTCTATAATGTATTATCTAATAATAATGTATAATCTATAATGTATAATTCTATAATGTATAATATTCTATGTATAATGGCATATAATAATTAACGTATGTATAATGGCAGTAAGTAAGTAAGTATAATCTAAATATCGAATAAAAAAAAAATAAAAGAATAGAAAACTGTCCATCCATTCATATTTATCCATTTTTGACACCATTCATATTTATACTCCACATAGAACTGCGTCCGTTTGCAAATTATTTTTCGCTCGCTCTTCATCCTTTTGGGATTCGCTACCTATCGCTATCCGAAAAAAAACAACTTCATTCAAACATCTATTCATTCATCTCCATCTTCTGATTTTTTTGTTGTCCTTGTTGAAAGCTATACAGGGGATTTCTCAGGCAAGAGGGTGAGCTCCGGAGATTATTGTCGTGTTAAAAGCTCCCCCGGCACCGAGACGCGTGCCCTAACCCACTCCACAAAATCTTCCGTCCCATTGTATCCAATCTGTGTGTATGAAGATGCATATAAAATTGTTCATACATTACATAAAAATGTAACCAGACCATAAGCAATTTTCCCTCATTTGCTTTTGTTCTGTGGTGACTTGGTCCCGGAATGAAGAAAATGTTTTCATTTCACTTCTGCCTATGGATAAGAAAATACCTACTTTGGTTCTAGTTATTTTTATCGCTACTCTCTACAAAATGAAAGTTATTGAATTAAATCACTAGAAAATCGGCCGCCATTTTAAAACTAAATAGCTGATATCAATGTCTAGGTGTTAAGATCATCATTTTTTATGGTATCATTTGGTCTAGTTTTTTTGTTTTTTTTGGCGAATTTCAAAAAAATTGGTCCGGTAGTTTCGGAGGAATGCCGCGGACGGCTGAAGAAACTTTTTTTTTTAATTCTTTATTCGGGCTCTACGCGTCTTGAAACGTAAGCCATCAAATTTGAAGGGGGGGGGGAGTAATTATTGAAAATAATAAACCAAAAGTTCAAACTAACATGATATATGGTGTAAATAACAACCTTATATATTTAATATAGATATAATCATTTGTAAATAATAATTCCTTCTGAAAAACAATTTATATCATTTCCAGCTGTGTCTAATAGTTTAATTTTATTAGGGTGATCCCAAAACCTACATACACCCATGTTGAATAACCACTGAATCTGCTTAGGTATTTAAATTAGATCCTCTCTTGAATTTGGTTGTCAAGCTTGCGCGAGTAGAAACATGAGACTCACGAAAACAATGTCATTTGTGTAAATATTTGCCACCCGTAATTAAATACCGGTTGCACTATTAATGGATCTAGTTAATGAAATAACCCATCCTTTTTAATCATGAAATTAAAACTGCATTAATTTTTATTTCACTCATATGACAAATCTATTGTAATTAATTTTACTAATCATAAGCTAAATTTGAAGTTTCGAAATTGATTTTGACTAGTAATACAAGTGAAAGCTACATGCAACATTTTTTTTTTCTTTTTAATGATATCAGTTTTCACTTTTCATCATCCGAGAAAGTATTTAAAATTATATTACATAAATATTATAATTAAATACCGCCTCAAATTGTTCAGTTTGCCACCCGGTATTGCTTCAATAACTCCGTACATTCCTCCCTCCTACACATTCTCTCATCATCCTATCTAGTAGGTAGTTCTTATTCATAGTTCATAGTTCCTATTCATCTCTTTTCAGCCAGCCCGCTGGTGTTCCTCAAGGCATTATCCCAGGACCCACACAAGGCATTATACAGTCCATACATCTGATGTCACAAGCAATCCTAACACTCTCCCAACTACCTATGCTGACACTTGTGTGTGATCAGCAAATAATGATCGTATTACTGCATCCCAAACTCTTAATTCCCTCATCAAAGACCTTGAGGTATAGTGTAAAAATTGGACCATCAAAATAAAACCCAATCAAATCCCAATTGTATTGGGCTGTTATTCAAAAGCAAACTTGACATTCATAAAAATAATTTAACTTCATAAACTAACAAATTCCATCAAGCAACCTTTATCCTTCGTCGTAAACCTATGACATTCTGCCCTACAGTATCCTTTAATATTGCTACGGTCAAGACAATGACAGGTAAACCACGCCTAGAGGGGTCCGGATTTGGCTAGAGACTTCTGGACCTGGACGGTCCTCGAAGTACCTAGAACGGCCCATCCGCCTCTCGGCGTTTACCTGCCCTCTCTTTGTCTAGAATCTTCTGTTGTGTTACAAATACCGGTCCACTACGCCTGGGTGAGTCTTAATCCGGCTCAACAAGTATCAGTGATGTATCAGTGACAGTGAACAATCCGTGACAGTGTAGTAAAATTGTGTGTGTCAGTCTTGTGATAACCGGTCGCTGGGAAATTAGAAGACTGTAGGTTATAAGTTATTGTTGTAAGTTATAGAATAAGTCTAGCAGATTGTATAAATTTACGTAAGTAGTTTATTTGTTAGGAATACCCGATCTTATATATAGACTGTTTAGTAGTTAAGCTAATAATTAAATTATTATAGTAACTATAGTGATTAATAATTCCTTTGTATTTGTGCATTCTGTATTTAATAAATATTTGTAATTTGTACACTGAAGTAGTTCATTTCTCACACCCCGTAGCCCGTAACAATATCATTCCGCATGACCCTATTGAACAGATGCGGTACCTAGGACTCTATCTTCACAAATGACTAAAAAAATACAACTTAAAACTCTCATAAAATACTGAAACGGCAAGAAACCGATTTTGGCTACTTCAACACTTACTAGATAGGCGCTCTAACTTTCCACTAAACTACCAACGGCCCATTTACATGACTGTCCTAAGCTAAATCTGGTCTTATGGAATTGAGTTTTGTGACTGTACCAAACCATCGAATTCTATCTTATAAAATCTTTAACATCCCAGATCCTTCGTAAAATCACCTACTTCGTCACAAATAATCTCATTCACAATGACCTTAATATTCCATATGTTGCTGATTTGGCACGAATCAAATATCATCCCTTCTATGACAAACTCAATTTTCATTCTAACTCACTAGTTTCAATCCTTAGTTCCTCTTCAAATCCTGATAATAATTCGAGGCGTGTGAAAAGAAGATTGCTTAGATCTTATGGTTTAGAATATTTACTGGCCATATACCATAATTTTAATCCACATTTTTCAGTCATCAATTTATTCTTTTTTAATTCCAAGGTTTCGGCCGTAGGCCATTTTCAAGAAACCATCAGGCTGAACCAGCCTTTTCAACCTCCTTTTACACAATAGATTCTCGATTTTAAGTCCAGTAGTGTAAAAGAAGATTGTCAAGGCTAGTTCAGCCTGAGATGTTTGATATGTTCAATACACACACACACACACACACACACACACACACACACACACACACACACATACATATATATATATATATATATATATATATATATATATGTGTGTGTGTGTGTGTGTGTGTGTGTGTAAATGAATATGATAGATTAATGGTTCTTTGAAAAGAACCCCAGCCTCCATATAGTGTGTACCCGAAATTAAGAAAAAACCTGACGGAAGGCCGTAATCACTTCATTACACGGTCGTTGGCTCAGAAACAGTAGTACTAATCTTTGTACTTAGCCCAAGACCCTTCAGCGGTTGTAGAGGTACATTTTTTTTTCTATTATGTATTACAGTTATAAATTGCAACAAATAATAACAATAAATATTCGTAACAATAATTGAACGTTAAAATATTAATTTTATTTGATAATTTATAAGAGAATTCTTGACTTTATTGTATTGATTCATTATTGTGTATATATTTTATTGTAATTTTATGCTGTGTAAATATTGTATGAATGTAGTATGTATGATATCTTTGAGCACTACTATTAATGTCCAAATTGGGACAGATTGTAATTTTACTCAATAAAGATTGTTGTTGAAAATAAAAAAAATTGATAATTTAAAGCACCAATTCTACTCATCAAATGGGATCAAGATTCACACACCCTTCTTTGCAGTGATTCCTTTTTGCTCTTTTATTTCCATATGGATGAATTCGATTTTAATTTTTTATCGCAATTCTCTTGAAGTTATTCATGCACGAACTATCCATTCACTACCATTACGTAAGTTAGCTTACTAAAATTATCGTTACCTTTATTGTCAAGGCTAATTTATGTGACGGCACGATAGAAGATTTAGTGAGTCATTTAAAAAGCATTTAGCATTGGAATATAATGCTTCATGAACTACGAATTTCGTTTGAATAGAAGCAAACCAAAAAAATCTGGTGCGCACGTCTTTTACTTAGCTCCGTTGTTAAAATCAATTTAAGAATTTTCAAATTAAGTTAGATTTTAAAAAAAAGTTTAAGATTTAAATTAATGTTTTAGGACTCAATTTCGACAGAAGGATGACATGGGGGCCTCACATTAAGCAGAAGCGGCTGACTCTCAACAATCGACTAAGACTTCTATATTCTCTACTGCACAAACACTCTTCTTTAAAAATCCGACAAAAACTAAATACTTATACCTACTTACTAAAACCCATATGGACATATGCCTCTCAAATTTATGGAATAGCGAAACCGACTCAGATTGCAAAAATCCAGACTTTTCAATCAAAAACTTTAAGACTTATTACTCGATCACCCTGGTATGTCAGTAACAAAACTTTACATACAGACTTACACATACCAACGATACAAGATCACATTCGGACTTCCTACATACAATTTTTTGACAAACTTCACGGACAAGGCTGAAAAGAAGCTGGCTAAGAGATCTCCTTCAGTAAACTCTTTTAAAATTCAAGTTAGGAGTAGATGCCAATGGGTATCGACCTCCCTCATGCCTGACATGCCCCTTTATATCAATTGTTATCAAATCCGCTTATTGTCACGGGCTGAGCGACAGGTGTGGATGTAAAAATAAATGATCAAAAAAAAAAAAATTAATGTTTGATGGAAACATGTGTTATTAATTAAATATTCAAACAATGGAAATTTTTATAACAGAGTTTTAGAGATCGGAACCAACGGCTGGGAGCTCGCCCACGCAGAAAGGCAAATGGGTTGAAGAGAAAGAAGAAGAAGAAAAGTTTTAGAATTAGTATACCGCTATAAATAATAAAACAGAAAACAAAGATTTTACCATTATAAACCTCCTTAACTTAGTGACATTTGAAGATAAATGAGAGAAATTCCGATTTGGATTTGCTGCTCAACTTCGCTGAGTTGCTATGCGTACACAGCATACCACATCAATCCCGAAGACAATTTTTAAGGTACAAATAAAGGGAGATTATGCCGAAAAGAAACACTTGGACATTTGTAATTTGTACACTGAAGTAGTTCATTTCTCACACCCCGTGGCCCGTAACAATATCATTCCGCATGACCCTACTGAACGGTTGCTGTACCTAGGACTATCTTCACAAATGACTAAGAAAATAAAATTTAGAACTCTCATAAAATACTGAAACGACAAAAAACCGATTTTGGCTACTTCAACACTTACTAGATAGGCGCTCTAACTTTCCAATAAACTAACAACGGCCTATTTACATGACTCTCCAAAGCTAAATCTGGTCTTATGGAATTGAGTTTTGTGGCTGTACCAAACCATAGAATTATCTCGTATAAAATCCTTAACATCCCAGATCCTCTCGATGGGCCTCTTGGACAAATCGAGCCTAGCCTCAAAATATATGTTGATGCAGGATTCCCAGTGAGTCCAGGATTATGGTCTCCACCACGTTTTGTAACTGTTTTCTTTCGAGTCCATACCTCTCCAAAAACGATCCAATATCTACTGGGATGGTCCCCCTGCTTCCGAACCAAAGTCCCGTGACTGAAAATTTTCTTTCGCCAAACTCCTCGCTAGATAAGGGATATATTTCGAGTAAATGCTTTCCTTCTCCCCTTGAATTCGTTCGCCTCGTTCCCTGCCATTAGTCTAGTGTCTGATAGTGGGATCCACTATCAGTGCTTTCTTTTCTGTGGTACTAAATGCCAAGATGTCCACAAATCTAGTTGATCCCTCGGTATCAAGGCAAAACACCTCTTGGAAACATTTGTATTTTTTTTTTTCCAACAGTTCTGCTATCTCCTTCTTTATGCGGTTGTGCCGGCGGGTAACCAGAACATGTTATGTGGACATTTACCCACAACGTTGTAACTAGTTGTTAGTTCTATTTGATAGAGAATTAAATTTTCTAATTAATTTTCTTCTACAAAACAAAAAAAAAAACTCATAAAAAACGGTTTAGAAATAGTACAGATAAATCGTTTTGCAATTAGCAGAGGTGTTAGACCATTTTCCTTTGAATTATTATTAGTTAAGTGCCTTCAACCAGCTATGTATGCATTTTAATCTAATATAGGTATTTGGAAATAATAAACCATTGTGTAATCATTTTCAACGTTTTTGATACGTTGAAGTACTAAGTTCGACTTTATAAATGAAAAGTTTATCATCAAATTATTTTTCAGAGTCATGTTCAAAGTTCGTTAGAGCGTTAAATCAATCTGCAATATAATATTAATTTGTTCTTAAGGTAGGTTTCAAAACTCACGCTGCTTCCAATGATCCAAAGCCTTTGTTTTCATGCATGAGATAATTTAAATATAATTTATCTAAAACTACTATTGACTATTGGAAAACCATTGTGAAATTTTCATACTAATCTTTTTAGTTTAAGGTCTGCGCTGCCTGGTTGAGGCAACCCTTGATGGAACGCCTATTTAATCTAAGTTTAAGTCAGCATGTATTTTACGAAGAGAAATATTTAAGAAGTAAATGCTATGGAAATCCACTAAACGATAGAATTCTTCTTGTACATCTCAATACTTGATCCATACAATTCAAAATCCCTCGTAAAATTCTCAATGCTTAGTCACAAATAAGGTATTAGAGGATAACATTTAATGTTCAGAGGTCACCTGTTTGTTTCTTTGTTTATTGATTAAACACCAATCTCATGCTACTGTGGTTAATCGGACGATGGTGAGAGTCCTAAACTTAGTCGATCCAAGTGTAATTAGGATCGGAAATTTGCTGACATCGCACAGGCTCGGGAACACTATTTTACGTCTCCTTTGAAGTACGACACAACCAAGGATTTTTAACTCCCAATAAAAAATCCCTGAGCCATCTGGCAGGTATGAACACGCGACCTTGGGCGTACAAGTCTGTTGTGCTAGCCACTACACCACCAACTTATACATATAAATATTACTCATGATTCCAGTCAGTAGTACCAAATTCAATAGAATGGACTTTATCTTACTTTGAAATTTTAAACTACTGAAATGCTAGAGGTTGTAATTGACAGATAAATCCTCCTCTCCTCTCATTCTTCCCTCCCAAAGGATCACCTGTGGTATAATGGCTAGCATAGTAGCCTTCTATGCCGAAGGTTACAGCTTCACACCCAGCAGAAGGCCTTGGATTTTTAAAGAGAATGTGAAATCCTTTGTTGTACCGTCTTTTGGAGGGGACGTAAAATGGTAGTACCGGCCTTGTGCGATGTCAGTTTCATGTTTAAGATCCCTTTCCTAATAAATCCTGAATAAGCAGAATTTAGGCCTACCTCTGTAGCATCGTTAGGGGGGAGACTGGGATGGATTGATGGAGTAGCAGCCAATGCCAGGTCCATCTTGAAGATTGGAGAGCGGTGGCAACTGACAGAGATGACTGTCGGACCAAACTGCAGGAGGTCTTGACTGTTCAGGAGTTGTAGCGCCATAGATGATGATGATGATGACTATAGCATAAAAGTTAAGTTGAATGAATAAACCAACATGACATTCCATATGCTGCTGATTGCTAATTAATAGCAAAATTTTACTTGTAACTTACCCTTTTTAAATTATATTGGGCTGATGCGAAATTAATGCAGGTTTCCTCTATTGCAATATCTTAATTCCAATTGTGTAAACAAAGCTAATCCTAACATTGATCATTATTATACCAAAACAAACCTTATCTAATACCCTCTCTTTCACCATGAATTTGTTTAGTAAAATCGTTTTGTTCAGTGTGTTCAAAGGTCTTGAATCGAAAATGTCAAAGTGCGATTTTCGTCAAATTTATTTTTACGAATTTAAATTAGGGCGCAGCGCTGCGCAAACGGCTCGTAATATTAATGAAGTGTGGGGTCAGGGGGCTATTAATGAGTGCACGGTGCAGCGTTGGTTCCAGAAGTTTCGCAGAGGAGATTTCGACCTCGAAGACAAGGAAGGTCGGGGCCGTCATCTTGCTCTGGACAACGACCAGCTGAGGTCAAAAGTGGAAGAAGACCCAACCAAAACCACACGAGAAATGGCGGCGGAACTCGGTGTGAACCAATCCACAGTTGTACGCCACTTGGAAGCAATTGGTAAGGTAAAAAAGTTGGCCAAGTGGGTGCCACACCAATTAAACGACCACCAAAAAAATCGCCGCTTTGAAATCTGCTCCATGCTTGTGACACGCAATAAAAATGATCCATTTCTCGATCGCATTGTGACGTGCGATGAAAAATGGATCTTATACGACAACAGAAGGCGTTCTAGCCAATGGCTGGGCAAAGATGAACAACCAAAACCAGGACGACATTGAAAATTCTTTTCGTGATTTCATTGAGTCCAGGGATTCGGATTTTTTTTCTGGTGGAATAAGAAAGCTTGTTGAACGTTGGCAAAAGTGCATTGATTCAGATGGAAATTATTTTGATTAAATATATATGGTTAAAGTAAAGATATGGCGTATTTACAATACCTACTAAAAACCTGCATTAATTTTGCATCAACCCAATATTTTTATTCTATTACTTTCACTTACAATATATAGTAAGGGAAAGTAATACCATCGTGAAAATTTTCGAATTCCATTTTTCAACGAAAATACACGTTTTAGGGTCCCCTGAGTCCAAATAACCAAGTCCCGCAAAAAGGTCTGTGTGTGTGGTAACTCCCGGGCGGAAACGGTAAGTCCTATGAAACTGAAATTTCATATTTAAGACAACTATACGCCCGAGACGTGACAAAACTTTTTTCATCGAAATGAGCTTACCAGAAGAGGCACTTTAAACCATGCATTTTGCACCTTTTTTTCGATTTTCTCGAAAACGGTTCCGACGATTTTGATTAAACTCGCTATATCGATGTCAAATTTAATGGGCTTTAATATCATGTAGATTTTATTTGGATAAAAATTGTCTAACAGGGCGATATTTCTAAAATTAAAAATATGTCTAAAATTCCGATACTTTAAATTTTCTTCCCCTAAAGTACCTTTAATTTTGTAGATTAAATAATAATAATTAGATTATTTTGTTAACGCTGATGAAAAACAGGTAAATATAGAAATTGAACAAATTCGATACCCAACTAAAGGAGAAAACAGAAAAAATATTTTTTTAATGCAATTTTTCGTTTTTGATCACAAGAGCAGGAATATACATATATGATATACCGTTGGAAAGCTAAAGATTTTAGAAAAAATATCATCTCATACACAAGCTTTTAGAAGTTAATAGAGAGTGATGAGAAGAAGATTAAACTAACTGATTATTTTAGATAATAAAATAAAAGATTTTTTAATAAAACACATGTTTCTATATAAATTCAATTTGATTAATTCCTTAATAGTTTCACGTATTTTTATCTCTAACTGTATTTGAAAATTCTTTCATTGATTTTAAAAATCGAGGTAAGTGAAAGTCGTGTGTTGCCCGCACCAGATTTTTTTTAGTATATTATTCTGATAAATCAATAAACTTAAATTATACCTAAACTACGATTTTTCAAATTCGTTGGCTATACGCGGCGATGACGATGCAGTCGAATTCATCTTATCTTCGTTAAGATGCCGCGAACATATCACAATTAAATATTTTCGTTGTTTCTTCACGAAGAAAGTAAACGTTCAAAACCTATTTCAAGGATGTTTTTAATGATTTTTTTTTAATGTGTTTTAGCATCATTTTTAACTAGTCATTCTCAAATTAATGACTTTTTTTCGAATTTCTTATTATTCAGTTCGTCTCAAAGCAAAACGTATTTATATTTAATTGTGCATAAATATATTTAATGTCTTAAACAGTTTTTGTGAATAAATTGCCTTCTGAAAAAGTCATTCGAGTTATTCTGTCCGAAGTGAATATTGAAAAAAAATAAACTATTAACTCATCAAAAATATATAATTTATAAAATTGTAGTCCATCACGCAAAAACAATTAATTCCGCTAGGTATGAGGCAGATCTCAAAATACATTTCTTATAAATTAAGGTTTTGTGCTATTATTTTTCAAAATTACAAATAATATTCTGTATGTATATTTCGATTTTTTTTTTTAAATATTCTTTTCCGTGTTCTAAACGAAATAACGTAAATAATCCAGAAACGGGGTCACCTATAGTGAAGTGGCTAGCATAACAGCCTCGAATACCCAAGGCCACCGGTTCAAACTGAGAGGTTGTCCTAGGATTTTTAATGGGAGTAAAAAAATTAGTTATGCCGTCCTTCGGATGGGACGTAAAAAAGGTGGTCCCAAGACTGTGTGATGTCTAAACTCGTTAAAAATTACTATCCTAATTAAACCTAGAGAGGTAAAATTTAGGAATCCCACTGTAGCAGCGTCTAATTAATGTCAGAAGCATTAAGCGACATTAAATGAATAAACAAATTCAATGACAATTGAACATTTTTCCATGATAACCTCTCATACGAAACCTCGATACGATGTCCTGTAAACAATATATGTGTTATATATTGTATCTATGTAGTATCTAATATTGCTCTGATTAAGACCATTTTTCTTTGATGTGGTTAGAAATTTTATAATTTTTCAAATGAGTTCTCATATTTTTTCTAGGATGTAGTATAGTTTAAAATTATTCGAAAACCAATTATTTAAAGGTTTTAGAGATGTTTTTTCAACCCCTAGGGACGAATTATCCTAAACCCATCCTCATAACACATCTAGGCAGCCAGAGGAACACAAGTAAGTGAATGGTGACTTTATTTTATAATATAAATTGTGCTGTATATTCAAGTGAATATATTTCCCGTTTTGCCACTTAAGCCAGGAAGTGGTCTAAATAAATATTCAATTTAAGTATAATTCTAATATATAAAATTCTCGTGTCACAGTTTTAGTTACCATACTCCTCCGAAACGGCTTGACCGATTTTCATGAAATTTTATATGCATATTCAATAGGTCTGAGAATTGGCTACTATCTATTTTTCATACCCCTTAGTGATAAGGGTTGTCCACTGCTAACATTTATCTAATTTTTTTGGACATATTATTTGTCTTTAATTTTTTTATAATGAGACATTAAAAAATACATACAAAGCTAATTTCACTCCTCTGTCACCAACCCCTATTTTTTAATAGTAATTTTGGTAATTTAATAATTTTTCATCTCGCTTATGACTTGGTAAGTTCAAAGAGTTAAGACCTACCGATGTCACTCCCCAGCCAGAAAACAGCACTCAGTAGGGATGGGACCGAAGCCGGTCTCTTTTCTCACACAACAAGCCTCTCTCACTCTCCCCACAGTTTTCGGGCGATTATTATTGTGTATGCATCAATAATATGTTTTTCACATGAACGATAATACGTGGCATGCTCTCAAGTGGGTAAACAATCCAGTTTGTTTGAGTTGGCTAAAGATGGGCTGACAAAAAGTATTTTTCAAGCTATAGCATTAAGAGATTGATATTGGTTGTCAGTGTTTCTGTCGTAATTAATTAATAATATGTATAATTTTAAGTAATAAATTAAAAAAATAATGTTTAGTGTTTTGTCATTTTTATATTCCCTCATCGTTCACAGCGCTCCATTCCTCGTTCACTCATATACCACATCCTTACACACTTACAATAAGTTAGTTGTTTTTTTCTACACTAGAAATTTCCTAGAAATAATTTATATGGCAAAACAACGTTTTCTGGTCGGCTAGTTATTACATATTATTTTTATACTATTGCAAGTGAATAATATTTTACAACTGTTAATAATCATTCATGTAATTCACTATACTATACAAAAATGTTTTATTTAGTTTCGTTCTAGGCTGCTTTATTTTTAAGGAAAAAGGACAGTCCGTTGTCCGAAGCTATAAATCCTTTCTTTCTCATTTGATAACAGCAACCACTATCAGCACTTAAAAAATAAAAAAAAAACCTACCTACTTACTACGTAAGAAAGAAAGTACATACTTGCAAGTATCACCCAGTCCAAGAATTTTTTTGTTTTCCGAATTTCTCTGAAATAACAGAATAAGAGATCGTAAGAAATGGATTTCTTGTTTTTTTTTTATAGATATGTTTATTAGTTAAAACTAGTTTTTATGTTCATCACTTATTTTCGAATTAAAATTCATACAACTATGAATCTAGAATTCATAGAAACTATGAAACTAGATAAAAATATATTAATAGTATGTGATATAAAAATTTATTAATATATATAGACTAGGGAAGACGTATGAAATGTCAAAAATACATTCTATTAAGATGTCACTATATATGTATATGTATATGTATATCACCTAATAAGAGTTAATAAAAAACGACTAAATATACAAGTTGAATGAATTTTATAATCAACAAAAGGAGAAAATAGCAAAAATGTTACATCTTGAAAAAAAAAAAAAAAAAAACCTTGTAAGGAAACACAAACCATGAACCAATAGTCCAAAATAATTGTTGAAATAATGATAATAATAAAACATGCAGTGATTATACAGTGCTAATAATAATTACAGGTGCAAATATCTATGTATACATACGCACATAGACAATAGAAAATATGAATGCATGAAATATGAAAAATACATTGTATTAGGATGTTCCGTTAGTCTCTCATTATATATATTTCATGCGAAATCAATTAATGTTTCTTATTGTATAATGGCGATTTTCTGTGTATAAATTTAAACCATTCTGGTTTATAACGATCTCCCTTCCTTTGAGGAAGCCTCATTATAAAAATTATTGAGACACAACAAAATATTTGTTGAGGAAAAACTTATAGGACATCCTAATATTTTACTATTCTTAGCTTTTATTAGTTGGTTTATAATTTATTTTTTTATTTATTTTTTTTTTAAATATTTTTTCTTCTTACTTCATCCTACAATGACCTACGGGATTAGAAATTATCATAAGCAATTTCATCTCAAAGTGTCGAAGGATTCGGCACTTCACATGCCTACAACTTGGGTATTGATAGAGTCATATGGAAAACAAAAAGTTTTTTTAAAAGAAGACCTACAGTCATGGTCATAGAAATTGCATCACTCAATAAATTGTTTGTTATTGTATAATATAGTTGTAAATTATATAATAATTTATATATATATATATATATATATATATATATATATATTAATTAATTTTCAAGAATACTTAATAAGGGGAATAACCGTGAGATAATAATTCATATGATAAATAAAAATAAGAACCTTGAAGAATATTTATGCCATGCACTACTGACATATTTCTTGTCTTGTTGATATAGTGATAGATTGCGTTTATGTAATTAAATAACATTAAAATTCAGCCACCTTTTTTTTTTACTTTCACTTACATATATATGGAATATATAGTAAAGAAAAGTACTGCGAACGTGAAAATGTTCAACGAAAATACACTTTTTAGGGTCCTCTGAGTCCAAATGACCAAGTCTCGCAAAAAGGTCTGTGTGTACGTGTGTCTGTGTGTGGTAACTCCCGGGCAAAAACGAGAAGTCCTATGAAACTGAAATTTCATATTTAAGACAACTATAGGCCCGAGATGCTACAGCAACTTTTTCATCAAAATAGTCTAACCAGAAGAGGAACTTTATACTATGCATTTTGCACCTTTTCACGATTTTCTCAAAAACGGCTCTAACGATTTTGATTAAACTCGCTATAATCGATGTAAAATTGAACGGGCTTTATTATCATGTAAGTTTCATTCTGATTGAAATAATCTGACAGGGCTTAAATGCCGATATTTCAAAATTTCTTCCCCTAAAGTACCTTTAATTTTGTAGATTTTATAAAATTGACCATATCATATGATTAGTATTACTAAAAAACAGGTAAATATGTAAGTTGAGTGAATTTGAAAAACAACTAAAGGAGAAAACTGAAAAAATATTTTTTTATTGAAATTTTTTATTTTTGAACATAAGAACAGTTATATACATGTATGATATACCGTTGGAAAGCTAAAGATTTTAGAAAAAATATCATCGTATATACACATCATTTTTAAAGGTTAACAGAACGTTTTGTTTCTACAGAAATTCAATTTAATTAATTTTTTAACAATTTATTTTCGTTTATAAAAATTCTTGTATTGATATAAATAATTGAGGTAAGTGAAGGTCGTGTTTCGCGCGCACCAGATTTTTTTTTTAAATAGAAAAATGAAGTGAAACCACTAATATTATATACTCGACTATTAAACGAAGCAATGCTTCAACTATATATTAACGATATGTGATATATGTAAATAACAAGGGAAACTATTGGTGTTCGTGGCATTCTAAAGGGTTGTAAACTGTGCGACCTACGTTTCTGTTGCTTTCTTTTAAAAAAGAGGACTGAATTGATCCTAATGAATAGTATAACATGCTTGATCAGAGAAAATATAATTTTTTTTTTTTATTGTAATTTATATTTTCACTAATTATATATGAAATACACAGTAATTTTCTCATTCAAGTTTTCAACGGAAATACACGTTTTAGGGTACCTTGAGACCAAATGACTATGTCGTTCAGATTTGATTTTATTTCTGACCAAACAAACTATCGTCAAATTTTCGATCTTAGCAACACAAACACAGTTAGAGCGTGTCAAATATATTAAATTTTAAAGAACGAAAAACCATACAAAACACTATAAAAAGTACTGACCCCCAGCCAAAAGAGGTATCTATGTCATTATAAACGTATAACATATCATTGGAAAGCCAAAAATTTTAGAAAATATGTTATCTAACAAAGTTTTAAAAGGTAATGGAAAAAGTAATTAGACAAATACACAATGAATAGATGTCCCTAGAGGCAAAAGGACCCAAGCAGGTCTGTTACCTTTTTTTTACCTGACCGGGTCTGCAAGGGTCACTTTACGATTTCCAAACATAGAACATAAAAATTCCTTTGTCCTGGGTTTTTAAAACATTTTATTTTCAACTTGTTTTAAAAAGAACAAACACTGTTAATTATACTGTTAAATGTAACGACCTATGTTCTTGACTTGTTTAACTTTTTTTACTGTTGATAAAGAATTTTTTCCCTTTGATATAGAACCTTTTCTCTAGGACCATGAAACCCAAGGAACAAAGTGAAAGGTTGGATGTTAAAATTAATTTATAATGACGGTGTAATTAACTGACGAAGAGTGTATATTTTTGATTATTTTAATAATTGCATCCCGAAAACAACCTCTCCATCACAAAATTAATCCAGAAAGGTTATTAATTAAAAATTTTTGCAGAAGCTTGAAAATAGTCATAGAAGGCGAAACGTAATGTTTCAAATGGAAATACTTTATATTATTTACTATTCTTTTACATTAAAAAAAAAATACATATATACCTTACATTAATATACATGTTTCATATTACATTGGAAATCAAAAGATTTTAGATAAATTTGGTGCCTGCTACTCACGACTTTCACTTAACTCCTTTGTTAAAATCAATTTAACTTTTAAATACATTTTTTTTTTTAATCATTTGATTGGTATTTACAACTGTATTAACAAAAATACATCAAGTAAATGTGATGTGTTATATAATACAATGACTTGATATACATCTAGAGAAGCTTCCCATTGGAAGCACTCTAAAAATATTCTAAACTAGAAGGTCCCGGGGCCATTTCCTTTTCAGGCGCCTCGGAGGATTATCCGGAATTGATGAGGAAGAAAGGATTGAAAATAGTGGGTTAGAGTGAGAATGGAGTTTATCATGAAAGGATTGATACCTGTCCGGGCCAAATCAGTAACAAAGAAGACATTAAGGTCTTTATGGATAAGTTTATTTGTGACAAAGTAAGGAGCGTTGAGGATTTTACGAAGGATTTTGGATTGTAAGGATTGGAACGGGAAGAATAGATTGTTTAGTAGAGCCCCAAAGCTCTACTCCGTAAGTCCAGATTTGTCTTATAATAGTCATGTAGATGAGCCTTTTATAGTTCAAAACACGTTTGTCTAGTAAGTGTTGAAGCAGCCTAAAGCGGCGAGCAAATAAAATTTGAGTTGAAAAAAGGTTGAAGAATTACATGAATTTCGATGAAAGCGTGTTTCAGATTAAATAGTCATATAAATAACAATAAAAATTATTATCTACAATAATCACTTAGTTTTATTACGATTTTCTCCATAACCATATACATGAGGTAACATTACTTCTAAAGCTTAAGCTTTTCAATGGTATATTATTCATCTGCATTACTATTGTTATGTTTGGGTGAAAAAATTATCTAAAAATATTTTCGCTCTTTTCTCCTTTAGTTGGTTATCAAATTTCATTCATCTTGTATATATATATATTCGCTTTTTTATCAATGCTAACAGGTATATTTGGTCATTTTTTCTTATTTACAAAATTAAAGTTACTTTAGAGGAAGATATAAACTATTGGCATTTAAGCCCTGTCAGACTGTTTCAATCAGAATGAAACCTACTTGGTGTTAAAGCCCATAAAATTTTACATCTCGATATAGCGAGTTTAATCAAAATCGTCTAAGAGTCATTTTAGAGAAAATCGTAAAAAGGTCCATAATGAATGGTATAATGTGGCTCTTTTGGTAAGCTGATTTTGATGAGAAAGTTGCTGTGACATCTCAGACATATACCATTTAAAAATATTAAATTTCAGTTTTGTATTTCTTAAGAAGATGGCTTCGGGATCTACTTACTTAAATAAACATCGAAGTACTACCGCTGGGTAGTTTCTTCACAAGCCTTATACGCCTTTTATTATAATTCATCACTTTTACTTATTGTATTTATGTAATATACAGTTGTAAAATTCAATAAAATATAATTTTAAAAAAATAAATAAATAAAAGTATTTCTTCTATCTAAACACATCCTTGCGGGACTTAGTCATTTGGACTCAGAGGACTCTAAACCGTGTATTTACGATGAAAAATAACATTTGAGAATGTCGAAGTACTTTCCCTTACTGTATATTTCAATTATAGGTAAGAGAAAGTAAAAATGACTAAATATATACATATATATCGTATATGAAGGTAATGAAAAAGTGACTAAGAAACATAATAATTAATACAGCCATACTATTTAAAATTTAATGTTTTCAATACATTGTGAACTTCTTAAAATTGATTTCAAGTAGAGAGGCGAGTAAAAACTTAATGTGATGCCCGCACCAGATTTTTTATCTGAAAATTAATTGTTAATTTCATTTGTTATCTTAAGAATTTCTCAATTATTATCTAATTTATGAAATAATATAATTTTGAGTTGAACGTAAAAGGTATCTCTGGTGTCAATTGAGGCTTGTTGATTAGTACAATGAAGAGACGCATGCTCACTTGGCACCAATCCCGCTCAGTACCTCTCCTATCGCGCGTGGGAGAGGAGGTACTTTTCAAGTTTTGTTTGTTTTGTGCCGGTATTGTTTCGGGTTTTGTTCTGTTTCCCCCCAAAAATATTGTGAAAAATTAAGCTTTAGGGCTTAATTAATACCAGTGTAACACGAAGTTACAAAAATGGTAAGTTTTGTTTTCATATTTTGTTTGTAAACACAACAAAACGAATTAGTATGTCTAGTCAAGACTCTAATTTACATTAATTAGTCAATTGTCAATCTAAATTATTGAAAATGTCTTTTACATTATTTAACGCTATTTTAATTTAATTATATAATTTTAGTATAATTGTGAATTTATGCTGATTTTGGCGAGGTTATCACTGTTATCATTATAAACAAAGATTATGAAAATTATCTTTTGTATAATATGACTTATAAATTTTTCATTTCAGATATATTTTTTTTTCCTTAATTTTTTTTAGATTTTACAGTTTTATGAACCCATGAATGTTGACGATACAACAGATTTATTCTAAATTTAAATATATATTAAGATTTTATCTATCTAATCTGAAATTTGAATACCTCATTTTTTATAGACCTTTTTTTTTTATCACCAATAATGTGATCCCCTCTAGGAATGCTAAATTTAGGCAGATTTTGTTCCAGGATAATTCTTATAGATACTTCCTATGGATTTTAAAACCAATTTTATAATTTATTTTTTATTGTATTGTATATTTTCCTAATTGCGGTATATTTAATGATTAACCCGAATCTCTAATAAATAATATTCTGTAAATATTTAATACTTAAATAGTATTTTTACAATAATGATATTTGTAATTATTAATTATTACACTTACTACACTCATTTTGCACCTGTTATTTTATTATTATATCAATTTTTACTCCAGTCTTTGATTTAAAATTGGAATGCAAAAATAGAAAAAAATTATTCTGAGTTGCTTTTAAATTTATGTTACTATCCTTAATCATGTTTATAACTTGTTAATTAGTTTTCATTATAACAAATAAATTCCTTACATAATTGATTTTAGATTCCCAAATGTTTTTTTTTTAAATATAGCTGTCTCCAATTGTCGTTTGAGAATATGTACCCCAAATTAAAATTAAAAAAAGGATTAATGGGCAGAAGTTAATGCCTAATGTTGCTATCTATTTAGAAATCATCTTAATATAAATCTTTTAATTGCATTAAACTTAATAATAATATTTTTGAACAAACATTTTCCCTGAACAATAAGTTTCTAATCCCTATAAGGTTTCATTAAATAAAGTATTTTATTTGTTGAATAGGTATTAAAATGAAGAAAAGAAAACAATTACAAAATTGTAATAAATTACTAATTACTCTTGGAAAATGGATTAATAGAACAGAATATTTTGTGTGTTATTAGACATGGCTATTTTTTATTACCATAAATTATTAATTAATTATTTATTTGATAATCTAAAAATGTTTATAATCATGCTTAATATTAATTCCAGTTATAATGTTTTGTTGTTTTCAAATATTCTTACATTATGTTGACATTCATGTCCACTTCAAACCCGAATTTTTTTCACTAATATTATTATGTGCTGGATTATTTAACTAGAATAATATAGTTAAATAAGATTTTTTTAAATATTTTTGTTTATGATTCTATTTTTCCTTTGATTTTTACTTTAATTTTATTATTATTATTGTTTTTTTTAAGGATTATTAACACTAATAATAGATTTTTTTAAATTATTATAATGTAATAATATATTAGTGAAAAGAAAAAACTTCTTAAAAATTCAAAATTTTTTAATCATCTTTTAAAACATTTATTTTTTAACTGTTGTTCAACAAATATTTTTAAGAATGTTTGAAAATAAAGAATTTTTCTGAATTTTTTTTCCACTAAATATACTGGTGTTATATTTTGATTCTATGGAATAAAAGTTAAGCAAATTTTATAATAGTTTTATCAATGTTTTTTTATTATTATCTCATGAATTTTTAAATTTTTTTATTTTATTAGGTAGTTCATGCAAGTTGTTACTATTAAACATTTCAATATAAATATACATTATTATTATTATTTTTTTTTTTAACATCTGAAATATGTGCCACATTCACTATTAAATCCTAGAGTACTAGACCTCAGGTAACAAATAATAAAAATAATTAACGAACCAATTTTTAACAATAAAACATTATCAATACAAAAAACAATCAAGCTGTCAACAATAAAGTTTTTATTTACCTACAAACCATCAGTAATAATAAATTACTAACTAAAAACTGACTCTTTACAAAAAAACATTTTAAACAACAAGGCATTAATAACAAACCATTGCTAAACTTTAAAATAACTAACCAACCCTCAAAAGATTAACCAAGAGCCATTGGCATAAAGAGAGGACTTTCAATATTTGTTTAGCCTACCAAGAGCTTGTTCCACTGAATATTTGTATTATTAACTTGTATAAAAAAATAATTAAATATTTTTTTATAATTAATTTGTTGGTGATTTATTTCTTTTTCTAGTTCAACCTTCAAGTAGCCGTTTCTAGGCATTGCAAGTACATCGTACAAAAGCGTCGCCTAAGTTTTTCTCCAGTTTTAAGAAATGAAAATAATAAACCACTCGGAGTGCCTACTAGTAGCCTTAAGATTGGTGTACCTAAAGAAATATGGAAAGACGAAAGAAGGTATATTATAATATTAATTTATATAACTGTTTTTTTTTTTATTGTTAAGAGATATTTTTGACATAATTTTAATTTGCTTTGTTATATAAGGGTTGCCATTACTCCTGGAGTCGCAGCTACTTTAATCAAGAAAGGTTTCAAAGTTGAAGTTGAAGAAGGAGCTGGTAATGGCGCTAAGTTTCGTGACAGTGATTACGCAGCAATTGGTGCAAAAATTGGTTCCAAAAAAGAAGTGTTTACTTCAGGTTGATCTAATATATTTTTATTTGGGAACTGTTATTGATAAATCATTTAGTCTGAAAGTAATGCCATATTTTTTTTCTTTTAGATGTGATTTTGAAAGTTAGGCAGCCGCTTGAATCAGAAGTAGATCATTTTCAACCAGGCTCTACCTTGATATCATTTCTGTATCCTGGTCAAAATAAATCTTTGATTGAAAAATTAGCTGCAAGGAAAATAAATGCTTTTGGTATTTATATACTTAAATTTTTTTTAAAAGGTTGATCTTTGTTTTGTAATATTATTGTAATAGTCACTATGTTAATATTTTCCAGGCATGGACTGTATTCCTCGTATTTCTAGAGCTCAGGTATTCGATGCTCTTAGCTCTATGGCTAACATTTCAGGATACAGAGCCGTAATTGAAGCAGCGAATCATTTTCCCAGATTTTTTGCAGGTAATAGGATATACTGTTAATTATTATACATTAAAAAAGCTTTGATTTTACTAGATTATTTTTTAAATTTTCTTAAATGCAGGGTGTTTCAAAAAGAATGTAGATATTTCGAATGCACATATTTATTAAACTTTAATACATACGAATATGAAACTTTGCACACATATTTACAAACCTTAAGTTTAGATTGCAGATGTGCAATATGTCCTGCATTAGGAGGAGCGACATGAACAATATCACATCGATACGCATTTTCACAGCAACATTTTCTTCAGGAACACAAGGGTGGCCAGGACTCGTTCTTTTACATACACATCCTGTGTCTACTGACTGTCGAAACAATCTGCAAATGTTTCTATTTGGAGGATCAAATTTTCTACCTCAACGTGAAATATCTTTGTACTGTAATCACGGAATTGCAAACTTAAGAACACAAAATGATTTCTGCAGCGGAGTAGCCATTTTAAACATATGACGGTTACGAAGCAAAATAGAAGGCAATTGACATGTAGCGGCAATTAATATAAACTAGAACATGTATACGTTTCTCCAATAGCCGAGCCAAATTGTAGGAATCAATAGATTAGACAAAATAATACTTTGTAATACATATATTCTTTTTGAAACACCCTATAATGCTGATACTATGTTAGATTAAATTACATTATTTTAGACCCCATTATCACAATAAAAACACAGGATAGTTTAATTCATTAAAATAAGCTTACATATCCTAGTGAGATGATTGATCAAATGTTTTTATTGTATATATGCTCTGTAGCAAAATGGTTAGCATAACAGCCTCCTATGCCAAAGGTCCCGGGTTCGAACCCACAGGTGGCTCTAGGATTTTTTAATGGGAATAAAAAATCCTTAGTTATGCTGTCCTTCGGAGGGGACATTAAAAGGTTGTTCCGAGCTTGTGCGATGTCAGGTACTCATTAAAGATCCCTGTCCTAATTAAACATGGATAGGCAAAATTTAGGACTCCCACTGTAACATTGTCCGATCAGCCCCAGCAGCATAAAGGGACGTTAAATAAATTAACAAACAAATATAACAACATATTTTATAACTTAAAGATAATGTTATAAATACAGTAAAAAAAAATCGAGATTCCCAAACTTATTTTATAATTGAGATTTTATTAATCCTGAAATCATAAAAGGATAAAAAAGCCTTATAGCTTTATTTGTGAAATTATAATAATACTTAATTAATACACTCTTATAAGGAGAAATAAAAATTTTATTTATGAAAGACACTGAAGGAAATTTTTTACAATATTGATATTTAAACATATTGGTATTCTAATTATTTGTTTATATCAAAATTAGTTATCTGATATCACCTCAAGAACACTCAAATCATATGAAAAGGCGATTCAGACATGTATTTATTTTTAAAAGGCACTAATTACACATTTATTTTGTGCCAAATTATATTAGACCATTCTCTTTCATAAATCTCAAAACAATTTTGTTTGTTTATGTAAAATCACTTTATGTGACTGTGTCTAATCGTATGGTGCTACAGTGGGAGTCCTAAATTTTACCTATTCAGATTTAATTAGGATAGGGATCTTTAACGAGTACCTGACATCGCACAGGCTCGGTACCACATTTTTACGTCCCCTCCGAAGGATGGTGTAACTAAGGATTTTTTACTCTCATTAAAAAATCCTAGGAACACCTGCGGGTTTGAACCCATGATCTTTGGCTCTAAATTTTTTTATTAATAAAGTAATATACAATTCTTAATTTTAAACCTGTACCACTACAACCTATGAAGGGTCTTAGGCTCAGTACATATAGAGATTCATACTGTTTCTATGCCAATGGCAGTGCAATGAGGTGATTAGGCCTTGATCACACTCAACCGCCAGGTTTTTTTCCCAATTTTTTAGACTTTATTGAGGCTGGATCTGCCTCAGGAGGGTCTCCCACTAGGGTCACTTCTCCCTCTCCCTCTTCCCCCGACTGAATTAGACAAATAAATAATATTCTGCCACAGCCGGGATTCGAACCCAGGACTCAGAGAACAGTAGACTAGTGCTCTATCCACTAGACCACGCCGCTCCCTCTGGATTATAATGCGAAGAGAATTAAATAAATTCGGAAATCAACTTCTCAACTGTTAATATTTACCACAGTTGTCATTACTCTAGCTAGGAAGATTAGTCATATAGTTGGCCACTTTAATTATAAATATCTCCTAGGGTTTTTTATTTAATTTAATTTTTTTTTTTTTTTAATGTTACACTGATAGATTTCCGAAACAATATTATACTGTAGATTTGATTAATCCTGAAATCATAAGAGGATCAAAAACCTCATTTATTTTTGTTTTTATTAATAATAAAAATACTGAATTAATAAATTATTTGTTGAAAAATGTCCTTAAAATATTCTATATTTTTTTAAAAAAAATCATTAAACAGCTTTATTTATCTAAGATAGTATATGTCTTATGATTCTTTTTTTTTTAAACATTTTATTTATTTTGAAGCTAATATATTTTTTCTATTTTATTTGATATGTATAATTTTATTGTTATTATAATCTGTTCTATATATTGTTACACTTTTTATAGGGCAGATAACAGCTGCTGGTAAGGTTCCTCCAGCAAAAATCCTTGTTATCGGAGGTGGAGTAGCAGGTCTTGCTGCTATAGGGCAGGCGAGAAATATGGGTGCTATAGTGAGAGCATTCGACACGAGGTCTGCTGTTAAAGAACAGGTCGAATCAATGGGGGCTGAATTCTTAGAGATTAACATCAAGGCAAGTTTTAAGTTTTATTTACTTCTAAACTGGATGAAGATGAATATTAAATTATTATTTAAACTATTAACAATATTGCCATTTATAAGTAATGTAAATGAAATATCAAATTCCTTAGCTTTATTTCTGTACCAGAAGCAGATCCACAAATTAAAACTAAAATCTCATAAGCACAAATCTAGGACACACAGAAGTTCATGTAAAGTGAATCTGGATCATTATAGTAATATGTTTTAATATTCAAGGTATGTCATAATAGGATAAATAATACAAAAAATCTGGCAACATAGGACTATCACTTACCTGCGTGAATTTCCATATAAAAATGTGTTTTATTAAATAATCTATTATATTTTCTACTACTATCAGTTAGTTTTATCGGATTTTCATCACACTCCATTAACCTTTACGATTCCGTGTATTAGGTAATATTTTTTCTAAAATCTTTAGCTATCTAACAGTTTATTGTTTTTGTTTCTATAATTTTTTGTTTGTTTTATTGTACTCTAAGACACTAAAGTTTCTTTTATAAATTTTGTAATATTATTCTAAAGGGAATCGTCTCAGAATAAATACAGAATTTATTATTATTATTATATTATCCTGCTATGTTACTATTCTTTTTTTTTCACTTTTCTCCTTTAGTTGTGTATCAAATTTGCTCAACATGCATATTTAGCAGTTATTTATGAATGCTAATAAGATGATGAGCCTATTTTTTTTTTAATCTACAAAATTAAAGGTACTTAAGAGGAAGGAAATTTAAAATATCGGCATTTAAGCCCTGTCGTACTATTTCAATCAGAATTAAATCTACATCATATTAAAGCCCATTAAATTTAACATATATATAGCGAGTTTAATCAAAATTGTTTGAGCTTTTTTTGAGAAAATTTAAAAAGATGAAAAACTCAAGGTATAAAGTAGCACTTCTGGTCCACCGATTTTAGTGAAAAAAGTTGCTGTAACATCTCGGGTGTAAAGTTTTCTTAAACATGAAATTGCAGTTTTGTACGTCTTTTTGTTTTCACGCTAGACTTGGTTATTTGGAATCAGGGGACCCTAAAACGTGTATTTCCATTAAAAACTGGAAATCAATATTGGTTAAGGAAGATGGTTGGGGTGCGGTCATAATTTAAAAACACATATTTAAAATAATGTTATTTTAATTATGTGCCTACGTTTCGGCCTACAATGTGGGCCTTCATCAGGGCTAAAAGAAACAAGATAACAACCTATGTAATTATAGACTTAATAATGCGTTAGGTATATAATAATAATATGACAGTAATAAATTAAGGGAACATAAATAATATTAAATGTAAAATGATAATAAATGACAATGATAAAGTATGGAAATATCATTGGTAAGTGAAAGTAAAAATAGTATCAAATTTAGTCAATATTAACAAAATAAGGTATATTACCATGATGTTAAAAATTGTTTACGATATACCTGAAGACGAGGCAAGGTCTCAAAAATTTGTTATGTTATATGATGACATAACAGTATGGTTATTGATAATAAAATATTTTAAAAGAAGAGAAATTTCATTGATTAAAATTAATATAATTTACTAATAATTATCTTTGTTATAGGAAGAGGGTGCTACTGCTGGCGGGTACAGTAAAGAAATGTCTAAGGAATTCATCGCTGCTGAAATGGCATTGTTTGCTAAGCAAGCTAAAGATGTTGATGTTATAATTACTACTGCATTGATTCCTGGAAGAAAAGCTCCTGTCCTCATTTTAAAGGTTCGTTTTGTTAAAAGTAGTTGAAAATAAGCATATTATTGTTAGTTATGTTAAGGCATCCTCATTTAATCAAATTCCTAATTTTAAGTAAAAATATTACACAAATTATGTTGCAACCTGGCAATACTGTATTCTATTGGGTTGTAAAATAAGTTTGTGGCGTTTTTTACAGATGATTTCTATAAAAACTTCAGATTCTTGTAAATATTTTTAATCAATTATATGATTTGGTTCTTTTATCAAAAATTTAATATTTGTGATCAATTATGCTTGAATTTGGTCATCATTAACAGTTGAAGGATGACCCAAGCACTTTGCATCTTCCCAGTCAAAATTTCCGGTTCTGAACCGATCAAACCATTTAAGGACAGTGCTTTCTCCTAAGGCATCATCGCCAAACATACTGCAAATTTTTTTAACTATCTATGCAGCTGATTTTCCTTTTCGGAAATAAAAAAATCACTAAATGGCGAAAATGAACTTTTTCTTTTTCATTTTGAGCAAACAAAATACCAATTAAAGATAAGGATTCTCGGTTGAAACTGATGCATAAAAGCACCTTAATCGTCTTTTTTTAGAATATGTAAACATTATTGAAAGATATGAAAGAAGATTTAATTGAAATATTGAAAAACGCTGTAAACTTATTTTACAACCCAATAAATGTCATGATAATGAACAAATCATCAGAAATATTAAAGAGTTTTTTTTTTTTTTCTGAATATTAGAAAACTTTTATGGAAAAGCACAGATCTTTTTTTTTTTTTCAATTCAGCACTCATAATTTTATGCACTTCATTTATTACTAGTACAATTTTAAATATACTTGCTGCTCATATATCTTTAATATAAACTTTAGATAAATACTAAACTAACTTAAAAAAGTTTAATTTATTTATTTTTAGGAGCACATTGATTCAATGAAACCTGGAAGTGTGGTTGTCGACTTAGCTGCTGAAGCTGGAGGAAATATTGAAACTATTAAGCCTGGAGAGATTTACACTTACAATGATGTAACTCATGTTGGTCTGACAGATTTTCCTTCAAGGCTTCCTACTCAAAGTTCTACTCTGTATGGAAATAATATTTCCAAATTCCTGTTATCAATGAGTATGTATGGTATTAATTTATTATTTAGTATCCAAATTTATTATGTGGTGGGTAAATAAGAGTGAGTTAGTCGATATTTATTTCATGGGGCTGCCACAAAATAAAAATCAACCAGAATAAGCTGGAATCGAACCACTTCCATATGGCTTTGAATATTAAGATTTATGTACGTGTAGTAAAATTCTCCTTATCTGACCTTATTAAAACCAAGGAGGTTTGTATTTATTAGATATTCACATCAACGAAGAGGCTATTCCAATTTTTTTTTTACAACATATGGCAGTAGCTCCAGTTGCTGTTTGTAATCACATATGGAGTTATAAAAAAAAAAAAAAAAAGGGAGAGAGAGAGAGAAGTTTGATCAATTAAGGGGACGATACACGGTGACAATTTAGGGTATGGGTATGTGTAGGTGAGGTGAAAGCAAGCATTGTATGTGTTTAAAAAAGTAGTAGGAGAGGGGGAAGGATTATTTTTTAAAAATAAATTTGGATAATGACATCAAATATTACTTGTATACGCTGGGCTATCCGTGAAAGAATAGTACTTTCAAGTGACAACTCAAAATTGAGGGTGGTTCTATTGAAATAAATAAGTGGACTGTATAGATTTAAAATAAATAAAAATAATGAAAGCAAACGACGAATCACAATACATTTAATACACTGAAATACTTATAAGGATGATAAGAAACAAATTGACCTAATAAATTTATATAAGAAAAATTAACCTAATTATAATTAAACAGCTGTAAGAAAATGTATGAAACAAAATAAACCTAATTAAAATATTGTAAAAATAGAAGAAACAAACTTAACTTAATTAATGCTCAAAGATGTAAAAAAAAATAGTTATCAAATTAAAACGTTTCTTGAATAAGAATTAAGAAATTAAATGTTCCATTAATGGATAAAGATAGGTTATATTCACGTAAAGATGTCCAGTTGAGTGTTGAAGAAAACGACCGCAGGGCGGCTTGAACGAAGTCGTCTTGAGTATTGAAGAAAATTACCGCAGGGCGGCTTGGACCAAGTTCTCTTGGGTGTTGAAAATGACCGCAAGGCGGCTCTTCCAAGTTCCAAGGGGAACGATGAGAAGATGAAGAAATTCGTTTCCAAACGTTCAAACGTTGAGAGGAATCTTGGGTCTATATACGGCACACCTTCACCGCTCAGACGCTAGCTTAAGACTCGACTGGCCACGAGGCAGTCAAAAAACAATTGAAGTACGATCGTCTTCTGTCTTTCTCTTCTACTGCTCTCGTTTAAAAACTTTTAATTATATTTAAATAACTATTCTAAAAAGAAATTAAAAAATAAAGATTTAAACAAAAAAAATGATCTTATTATAAATATCATAAAAATTATGAACTTATCATTTTTCGATTGAAAAACTATAAAAACCTTATCAGGCCGTAACATATGGCGTGAACATACCGCCCACCAAATTTTCGTTGAAAATTTCCAAGGTTTACATGAACATATTGGTGGTGACACTAACTACATTAGTTAGCTTATGTTTGTGGTAGCAGTGGTGCCAATTTGGAAACAGGCCGGATGTACTCTCCTTTTGGAGTTTTAACTTTTACAACTCTAACTGTTCCATCTTTTCCGGGGTATACTTCCATTATTCTACCGGTAGGCCAATTTTGCACCGATGCGTTCGGTTCTTTTAGTAAAACTAGGGTTCCAATATTCAAGTTTGGCTTGGTCAAAGTCCATTTTGTCGTTGCTGCAAACTATTTAAATAGTCATAACGCCATCTTTTCCAGACGTTTTGAATGCAACATTGTACAATTTGCCACCTGGATAGTCTATTTTCAGGTACGTCTGTCAAGTCATGGGTAGGCAGTGACAGCAAGGGTGCACCTATTAGGAAATGGCCTGGTGTAAGCACGTCATATTCAATAGGAGAGGATGAAATGGGATACAACGGTCGAGAGTTGAGGACTGCCTCAATCTTAACCACAAGAGTGCTCAGTTCTTCAAATGTTAACAAGTATGTGCCCACAACTCGATTGAAATGGTACTTGAATGATTTCACACCGGCTTCCCAGATACCCCCAAAATGTGGTGCATTAGGAGGGTTAAAGCACCACTGAATTCCTCGGTTGTGGAGGTGGTAATCCAAAGCATCTTTGGTACGCTTATCGTTGAACCAAGCAAACAGTTCTTTCAAGTGTCGGTTTGCGCCGACAAAATTAGTACCGCAGTCCGAAAAGATTTGGCTGGGTAGTCCTCTTCGTGAAATAAATCGTTCCAGTGCTGCTAGAAACATTTCGGTGGAAAGTTGAGAAACCACTTCGAGGTGGACTGCCTTTGTGCTCATGCAAACAAATAAGCAGACATAAGCTTTTTCCACATTTGCCTTTCGACGTTTCGATTCTTTAATGGGGAAGGGGCCCGCAAAGTCAATCCCGGTATTAATGAATGCTCTACCCTGTTCGAATCGTGAAGGTGGTAAATCGGCCATTTGCGGACTATAATTTTGTACTCTAAACCGGTGGCATCGAAAACATTGATGTATTCGACACCGAATCAATTTCCTTGCCGAAATTATCCAAAACTTACGTTGCAGCATTGACTGGAGTAATTGTGGACCTGCGTGTAGGTATGCAATGTGGAAGTGATCTATGATCAGGGAACTTAAATGTGATTTGTGAGGAAGTAAAATTGGGTGTTTATTTTCGTAATTTAGCGGAGCGTTTGTAAGACGACCGCCCACCCTGAGAATCCCTCGGCTATCAATAAAGGGTGATATAGCCCCCAAAGAGGAGGATTTGGAGTCAGAGTTAGAAAATTCTTTAACAAAATGATCCCACTCAAGCAATAAATCGGGCGGAAGCTGAGAATCCCAATCTAGCCGTCATGTCCAAAGCTGTTGTAGTACACATTTAGCTTTGAAAATCACGGGTGCTAAATAACCAAGAGGGTCATACATCCTTGCTATAGTAGACATTACCCCACGTTTTGTATTTACGCGAGCGAGCTCTTGCACGTTATAAGAAATACTATCTTGTACAGGGTTCCATTGCATTCCCAATAGTTTAACAGATGAATCATCGAAATCGGATAAGGATATTTTGGACTCACAAGACTCGTGTGGCACGTTGGTAAGTAACAAAACATTTTGCGGTGAGTGTTAGTTATTATCAGGTAAGGGTCCTAGAATTATCCCTCCAAATACTGTATTTAAGAGATTGGGACAACTAGAAGTTGTTTTGATATTTCTGAAAATATTTAGAAACAAATCCGCTCCTAAAAGAAAATCTATAGGGCCTGGCTTCCAAAAGGAAGGGTCTGAAAGATCCTCACTACTTAATTGTCTCCTAATATGCTCAGAGATAGGTTGAGAGGGCATATTATTACTTATTTGCTGAATAATTACAGCATAAGTTCGCAACTTGGGATTTTCAGAATTTAATGGAACCAATGTGCAGTCTACCTGCTGAGTCCCACCAGCAATTGGGCTATTCGCAAATCCACAGAGTTTGTGGGGGTTTTGAGAGGGTATCAATTTCAATTTTCTAGCACACGAAGCCGTAATAAACGAACGTTGTGCTCCACTGTCGATGACAATTCTTATTTGGTGATAGTTACCTACATGGTCTTTTATTCTGGCCAAAGCAGTACCAAGTAAAACATTTACTTTGCCATCTAGAGATGTGGAAAAAACAGCGCTTTCTGATGTATTAGTTTCTAACTGAGAGTTTTCCATAACTGTCGAAGTATTAGTTTTAGATTCTTCCTCCACAGAGAGTGGAGATGTCACCGAATTACCCCAGTGTAATAAGGAATGGTGTTTTTCCGACAATCAGCATTTTTATGATTTTCGCTAAGGCAATTGGAACAAAGATTTAATGGCTTTAAAGTATTAAAACGTTTTTGTGGACTAAGTTCCAAAAATTTAGAGCAACGATACAAAGCATGCTTTTCCTTACATAAGGGGCAAGAACGAGTAGTTTGCTGCCCTGTGGAGTAAAAAATTTGTTTCATCCTTTTAGGATAAGTTTTATTGTCGTTCGAGTGTTTGGACATGCTTGGAGTAGATAAGGCTTGAGATTGAAATGCAACACATTGCTGAGAAATTAGGTCAACTAAATCTTGAAATGAAGGAAGTTCTTCTTTCACTGATTGTAAAGTCTCAAACCGCTCACGGGTTTTGGGATCTAACAGTCTTAATGCAAATGTAAGAAGAACAAACCCAGATTCATCTTTTATGTCTAAATTTTTGAACGCAGTGAGTGTCTCTAATACAATCTCCGAAAATTGTTCTAAGGAAGCTAAATTACATTCCTGTAATGGCTTAAAATTAAATATTTTTGCAAGCAAATTGCTAGCTTGATTCCGTTTGTTATCATACCGTTTGGTCAAACTGAGCCAAGCTTGTGGATAATCTTGGGCAGTAATTGGTATGGAAGCAACACATTGCAAGGCAGGTCCCTTTAATGAGGACTTGAGATAATGGAACTTTTGAACTGGAGATAAGGAAGTATTTTCATGAATTAATGAAACATAAGTGTCTTTGAATGAAGTCCACTTAGTCAAGTCACCGTTGAATGTAGGAAGATTTATAGAGGGAAGTTTAAATAACTGATTTTGGGATTCACTAGAAGATGCATTCAATGAATGATCTTGAACTACTTTTTCTCGGTCAAGTGCCAACGCTTCATAAAATTTATGGCGAGTCTCCTTCCTAATGTTGTCATACTCACTGCAATCTTTGTTTAGTAATTTAGCATATTGTTTCACTTCTGTGACAGTTTTAGTGAACTTTTGGAAAGTAGCGTCCAGTCGTGATAACCTAGCTTTAAAAACCGGAAATAATTCTGAATTTTTTGTTGCAGCCTGACCTATTTCATTTGTTTCGTGTATATCGTCCCTTAAGTCCTCTAATTCGTCCAACAGGGAGCTCAATACTACCTCATTATCAATTTTTGGACCCATTTTTAGTTTAAACAATTGACAAAATCTATATGTGTAAACAAGATGTGAAAAAAGAAATGTGATTGATCACAAAAAAATAAACTGAAATTCAAATAACGATATGTTTCCCAACTGGCACCTAACAATTGCTGAAATGTTTAAATTCCAATAAATTTAAACCTAAATTAAATAATTATTTAGAAGGCTAAATAAAACAATAAGAGATAGCTTTAGGAATGTATTGTGATCCGTTCCGCCAGAGGGCCGAAACTTTGTAGACAAAAAATAAATCCGCGGCCCGGAGTACCAAAATTTTTATGCGCTGGGCTATCCGTGAAAGAATAGTACTTTCAAGTGACAACTCAAAATTGAGGGTGGTTCTATTGAAATAAATAAGTGGACTGTATAGATTTAAAATAAATAAAAATAATGAAAGCAAACGACGAATCACAATACATTTAATACACTGAAATACTTATAAGGATGATAAGAAACAAATTGACCTAATAAATTTATATAAGAAAAATTAACCTAATTATAATTAAACAGCTGTAAGAAAATGTATGAAACAAAATAAACCTAATTAAAATATTGTAAAAATAGAAGAAACAAACTTAACTTAATTAATGCTCAAAGATGTAAAAAAAAATAGTTATCAAATTAAAACGTTTCTTGAATAAGAATTAAGAAATTAAATGTTCCATTAATGGATAAAGATAGGTTATATTCACGTAAAGATGTCCAGTTGAGTGTTGAAGAAAACGACCGCAGGGCGGCTTGAACGAAGTCGTCTTGAGTATTGAAGAAAATTACCGCAGGGCGGCTTGGACGAAGTTCTCTTGGGTGTTGAAAATGACCGCAAGGCGGCTCTTCCAAGTTCCAAGGGGAACGATGAGAAGATGAAGAAATTCGTTTCCAAACGTTCAAACGTTGAGAGGAATCTTGGGTCTATATACGGCACACCTTCACCGCTCAGACGCTAGCTTAAGACTCGACTGGCCACGAGGCAGTCAAAAAACAATTGAAGTACGATCGTCTTCTGTCTTTCTCTTCTACTGCTCTCGTTTAAAAACTTTTAATTATATTTAAATAACTATTCTAAAAAGAAATTAAAAAATAAAGATTTAAACAAAAAAAATGATCTTATTATAAATATCATAAAAATTATGAACTTATCATTTTTCGATTGAAAAACTATAAAAACCTTATCAGGCCGTAACATATGGTGTGAACATACTAATAGAAAAATCCTATAATATCGCTAATATTATTTTTTTAAATAGATAAAAAAAACTGAATGATAAAGTTATATCAAAACAAACAAGTGAAATATACACATCATGAAAACATATTTTTTTTAATGTAGAAACTCGATTTTAAGAAATTAAACATTATTTTAATAAAAGGTAAAAAAAATAAATAATGAAGTAATATAGAAAAGTCGGTAATTGAATATTTATTATAATATGTTGAAAGTATGTGATATTCACTTTCACCTACAAATCACGAATTTCACCTCACCTACACATACCCTAATTCTCACTGTGTATCGCCACTTTTAAGGACAATTATTAATTACTATTACTAATAAAATCATTAATAAAAATAATCAGTTTATGCTTGACTTAGCTCACATGTTGAGCTGAAACATTGGCAAAATTGAAATATGTTTCATACGACTGACTCCTGATTATTTCTACTTAAAATATAATAAATAAATAAAAAAAAAGGTATGATCTGATATCGATAAAATTTAAGACAAACACCATAATCCAAAATTGTATATTTATGGAATATCTGTGTGATTTGTAAATAGATGTTGAATAGATAAGGCTTTGGATATGTAAAGAGAAGAAATATGCAGGTACCTGTTGAGAGACTCTTCAAGAGGGTGGTGAAGTGATTAAGAAATCTTTGACTGATTTTGATGCGTTTTTTTTTTGGAGAGGAGGTGTTTTTTGACCTTTTCTCTCCAGTAATGTCATACTGAACGGGTTCTCCTACTGGTGATCAACTATTCTAACCAGAGTGATTTAGTCAATATTTATTTATTCTAAGGGAGGCGAGGTGCCCGAGTGGGCAAGTATGTATTATTATGAACTCATGTTGCCCAGCAACCAGATAACTGAAAAAACTTAAAATAAAATGATCACGAGTTTGCGTCTGGGTCCTGGAGGGCTTTTAACTCGGCATTAATCCTCTTCCACCTCTCCCTGACCCGAGAAATCCCTGTATAGCCTACAGAGACGGGGTAGTGGTGAAAACAAAGATAAAAAAAAAAGTTGATATTTATTTTATAAGGCCATCACAAAATAAAAGTCAATCGGACCTAGCTGGAATAGGACCACTTCCATGTGACCTTGATGTCGCTAAGTTTTTACACCTTAGTTCCGATCACGTCCACTTTCTTATCTTGTATTTGAAGAAATTTAATTTAAATAGTGAAACAGTTGTTGACAATGTTAAGGAATAAGTCTTGAACAGCCCCATTTGCCATTGTAACTGTATAGGAAAGGACATTTAACCTGTTAACAAAAATTAGTTGACTATGTATTGCAAAATTTGAAATACTTGCTTTAAGTGACTCTGTAAATTTATAAGGGTTTCATTTTCATATGAGTATATTGTTTTGTTTTTTAATTCAGTCACTTGATTCTCACCTATATTTTTACCAATCTATCTAGTTTCCTCTTTATGCTGAGAATTTAAAATGAAACGAAAATAAATTTTATTCTGGGACTATTAGTCCTCTAAGAATAAACAATAAATTTAATGACATTTGTCCGGTTTTTTAAGACTTCAGGATTCAAAAGGAATTGACTAAATTTTATCTGTATCTTTAAATTTTACACATGTTGGGAAGATTGATTGTTCAGGAGATAGAGAAATAACCAATGTTTGAAAGAGTTTAATGGTAAGAATTAATGAATAGGGATGGGTAAGGAATTCCAGAATAGGGTAGCACGAATGATAAAAGGTTTTTTTGAAGGAAGCGGATCTGTTGGAAGGTAATTAAAAGTTTATAGATTGGACCCTCATATTTATTGAAAAGACAGTGGAACATAAGATAAATATATTAAGTGTTTAAGGGTTCTTTTTGGTTCTTAAGGATTGGAAAATATAGTACTAAAATATTTTTATTAATCTCAAAATGAAAATTAATTTAACATTTATCATAAAATACAACACATTATTTAATAAAATTAGGATCAGGGATCACTTGTAGCTGGGTGGCTAGCATAAGAGCCTCCCATGCCAAAGGTCACGGGTTCAAACCCGCAGGTGGTCCTAGGATTTTTTAATGGGAGTAAAAAATCCTTAGTTACGCCGCCCTTTGGAGGGGACGTTAAAAGGTGGTCCCGAGCCTGTGCGATGTCAGGTACTCGTTAAAGATCCCTATCCTAATAAAATCTGGATAGGCAAAATTTAGGACTCCCACTGTAACATCGTCCGATTAGCCATAGTTGCATAAAAGTGACGTTAAAACGAATAAACAAGCAAATTAGGATCAGGGTTTTCTAATCAATCTAAGGATATTTTGGCTGAGGAGTATTTAATTACAAAAGTTTAAAATAATAAAAAAAGAATATTGAAATCTTTAATTATGTACTTTTTTTTTTTTTTTTTTTAGTAACTTTTCTTCATTCCTCATTAAATCCACAAACTTACATCACAGTCCTTGACAAACTGACACACAAACTAAACTGATTCTGATCCCCAAGTTTGCTCTCTCCCACTGACACACAAACTAAACTGATTCTGATCCCCCAAGTTTGCTCTCTCCCACAGGATGTCGAACTCATAGTTCCCAGAAGTGAAGTAGTCAGATATCTGGAGGTTACTTCCTCCTGCCTTTTGCTCAGGCATTGGCTGATATTTTCTGACTGCCTTCAATATGTATTTTTTGTTTCTTTACGTACTTTATGTGACAACATTAGATACCAAGGAAAGAAGGATTGAGTCTCTTGGACTCCATTTACACATAGGAAACATGAGTGCTTCTGGGAATTTTCGATATTTATCTACCGAAACAATGCCTCTACTTTATTAGTCTCTTAGCTCTCATGTCATATTTATCAGACAGCCATCACAGACAAGGCTACCATTGTCTAATTAGTGGTAAATGAGAGAAGAAGCCAGAAGCTTATAGGTTGATGGGATATTTCTAATTAACAAACTTTTGTTTTAAAACGTTTTTCTCATTTTCATTTTAATTTCCATTCTTACGTATTTATACACATTTAGTGTTATATTCAATAAGTTATGGTCTTGTAGAAATAAAATTTTTTACCTTACATTGATTCATTCTATCATTCTGTATTACTTTTTAAGGCCCGAAGGATAATTTTTACATTGACTTGGAAGATGAAGTCGTGAGAGGGGCTATGGTATTGAATAAAGGAGAACTGATGTGGCCACCTCCACCACTCGCCGTACAAGCCACACCTCCACCACCAAAAGTGACCACAGCAATCGCCAAAGTGGAACCCAATCCTTTCCTATCTACTAGTAAAGAAGTTATGCTGTATACTGCCGGTAACTAGATATTTTTTAATTGTATATTCATTTAGAAGAAATTTAACTATTTTTTATTTCTGTTCAAAATTTAAATTAATGTTCTATTCAGCATTCTTCACTCCTATCCTGAGTACACTATCAGCTTTGAAAATAATTTTTTCTGTTAGGATTATCCAGTGTTTTGGCTTTGGGTTTTGCGGCTCCGAACCCTGAATTTTCAGCAATGGCTTCAACCTTTGCCCTAGCTGGTTTGGTTGGCTACCATACCGTATGGGGTGTGACTCCTGCCTTGCACTCCCCGCTCATGTCTGTAACAAATGCCATCTCTGGAATTACTGCAGTTGGTGGACTTCTTCTGATGGGCGGTGGTTACCATCCTACCAATGCAGTTGAGGTATGTATATATAGATATTATTATTATGAAGTATGAAGGAGGCATTTTGGTTCTGAAGGATTGGTTCTAAAGTACGATACTAAGGAAATATTACTGATAGAACGATGGATTGAACCATTTTGATTCAGTTTTCCTCTGACAATATGGGAGCTTCCAGGAGAATTCCCGTTGTGAATCCAATGAAACCATTTATCTAATTGATCTAATTTTTATTTATATTAACACCATTTATGAATCTAATTGCCATTATTCAGAAAGACTTAAGTAGGATTAGTGCCTGGGGAAATCTGAATTACCTAAGGCTTAATTCTTTGAAAATTTCATCTATTCAGCTTCAGCTATTCTTATGGGTTCTAATTTTTTCCTCTGATTTATTATCTCCCTTCCTTCTCTTTTGCTGTTTCTTTCCTTGCTCTTTTTTCTATCCTATTATTCTTAGCGCCTCTCTCAAAAATGTAGATATCATCATCGACCAAACCCTGCCCTAGATTCCCCAAATTTCCCATCAATAGAACCCTGAAATTTTTCTATTTATCTACTTATCTATATGAGTATCCAAAATTTAACACGTTCACACCAGGGCAATTATTTACGTTTTTTCCCTTGAGGCGAGTCTGTCTTAGCTACTTATGCTTCGTGGGGCGGGGAGACACTGTTGCAAGTTCCAAAGTGTTTAATGTGATATTGTTTTGATACGTTTTGATATACACATATGACTTAAAGGCGTAATTATGGAAATACTTGAAAAATATTCTTACATTATTATTTATTGTTAAAAATGATTCTTATATTATTATTTATTATTAAAAATAATTCTTATATTATACATTATATTTTTATTTATTGGGATAAAAGTATGAAATGAAATCACGCATAGCTGAATAAAATTCTTTATGAAGAGTAATCAAATGAAATTAACCGATAAGAGTCCTTTGAGGGGGCATGTTGAAAGTTATAAACTATTTAATAAATAAACCCTTATGCTTGTTAATTCCTAAATTTAATTTTGAGAAAAAATAAAATAAACTTATTTTCTAAAAACAAGTGACTCACCTGTGATAGTTAAGCATGACCCACCGGTGGGTCACCACGCTCCACGTAACAGACAAGTAATGACCCATTGGTGGGTTACCCCGCCCCATGGAACAGACAAGCTTGACCCACTTGAGGTTCACTCCGGTGTGAACGTGTTAAATAATATATTTATATTCATTTTTTAAAATTTATATTCTTATGATTATATTTCAGATGCTAGCTGCTGCAGCTGCTTTTATTTCCTTCATTAACGTTTTTGGAGGATTCATCGTTACTAAGAGAATGTTGGATATGTTCAGGAGGTAGATTTATTTACAACATGAACATTTTATTTTTCCTTAAAAATTTATTTTCCTAATTTTGAATTATTTGTTTTAAAGGCCCGGAGACCCACCAGACTATAACAGCCTGTATTTGGTACCAGGTGGCGCGCTACTAGGTGGCTACGCTCTTGGTGCTCTATATGCTTACCCTGAAATTCACCACATGGCGTCTCTTGCAGCTTCTCTGTGCTGCGTTGGTGCCCTTGCTGGTCTTAGCTCCCAAACCTCTGCGAGAGCAGGAAACAATTTGGGTATTGTAAGTATATTTTACATTTTTTCTATCTATACAATTTATTTTCAATATAGAAAAGTTGTTTGTATTGTTTATTCATTTAACATCACTTTATGCTGCTTTGGCCAATCAGACTGGTGGGAGTACTTAATTTTGCCCTCCATGTTTAATTAGCAAAGGGATTGTAGGGGAAGGGGCAGTGTAAAAATATTAACCACTATCCTTCTTCCCTAGAAGAGATGCTGATTCAAAAGGAATAATAATTATTATGAATTGTAACTATTAATCAATGAATAATTAAATTATTAATAATTTATGAAAGAAAGTGGAAATTATTGTTATACACTTTTAATGATATAAACATAACATAAATTCATACCAACAAACTTATAAACAAAAATGAAAGAAACTATAACTAACTGCTGTTGAATTTTAAAAAACAATTAATAATTAAAGCAAAATGAGAAACAAAAAAAAGTCTGTACTGATCCACGATGACGGTTGATACTCTTAGTTGGTGGCTCACTTGTTGCACTTCCAAAAGATCTGTGTGACGATGTATATTGTAGGCCAAGCCTGGCTGGATTGGCTTTACTGTCTCAACATTGATATTATAAGTAAACACACTGCACTGTATACTAATTTAAGAATGTGGAAGAGGTCTTGCTGGGACAAAGACTGAGCGAGGAGTGTCGAGTGTGGAAACAACGATATCAACCTTATGTTTTAAAAAAACAAGTTAATTATTACTGTTATAATACTACATTTAAATTTAACTGTACATTTAAATTATAATATTACATTTAATTTTAAAATAGATTTAAAATTAAATCGATTTTGTTACTTCAGTTCAAAACAAATTTTAATTGATTAAATTAAAATTAAAAATGATAGTTGGAATTAATTACTAATGAATATTATAATAAATAAATTTAAGTCTAGTTGGGCTTGAATAGGGATCTTCAACGAGTACCTGGCATCGCACAGGCTCAGGACCACCATTCTACCTTCACTCTCAAGGACGTCAGAACCAAGGATGTTACCTCCATTAAAAAATTCTAAGGCCATCTGTCAGGTTTGAACCCGAAATAAAGGCTGTTATGCTAGCCATTACACCATAGGTGACCCCAATCCTAATTCCATCAATGCCTGTAATAGTATTTTAACTATATAGGTTTGGGAAAGATATAGACTGCTCTAAAAATATAATTTTAAAAAAAAAATTTTTTTTTTTAAATAATTTTATTTATTATTTTATTTAGATTGGGGTTACTGGTGGTATTGCTGCTACTCTGGGATATTTGGGCCCTGATGTTGCTACACTGATGCAAATGGGAGCCTGTGCTGGAGTTGGTGGTCTCATTGGTTCCTTGGTCGCCAAGAAAATACAGATCACTGATTTACCTCAACTTGTTGCAGCATTTCACAGGTAAATATTTTTAATCAAAATTAAGTATTTTTTTTTATTATTGTTATCAGATGAGAGAAATACAAAAATATAATTCTTGGTAGAGAAGCGTTGTGATCCAGTGAATAGGGATGCAGACTGATAAACTGCTGATAGTGGTTGGATAATTATTTATTTAGTTATTTCAGCCATGGGGTAACTCTGGGATAGGGGTACCCTCCTGTGACTCACTCGGCCTCTATAAAGTGGTTACCCAAAAATTTTGTGTTTGAGTTTGGTCTCAGTCTAATCATTGGCAATGATGAAATAAGTGTTGAATTGTGACTTTTACTCGAGTGTGGGTCTGTCACTGCTACAGACTTCTCTAAAGATATGATTTTGTGGGTGTATGCTTGAACATTAAGATATTAACTGTAAGTTTGAAGCTGTTTTACTTGAGAATCTGGCCCTTTTTCTTTATCGTATTTTCTGATATATTTAATATTCCATCTCTCTTCTCATTGACCTCTTGCTGCCGTTGCTTCCTTCACATCCAAAAATCACGTCTTTCTTTGTCGTCTTCACTTTTTTAATTAATCTGACTGATATAAGATAGCCTTCTTTGGCCATCTCTCTTCTCTTACCCTCATTCATCGGCCAAACCAGTGAAGGCTCCTGGTTTTTATATAATGATATACAATATATTTAGCACCTGACCTATACTATCAGCTGTGTGCTGGATCATTGTAATACCATGACTTCTTCTTAGGAAGTCCATTTCTGTGCCAATAATTTTTTTGTCTTTGTATGTTTTAAGATACACGTTTAGTAACTTACTTTCATGATTGATAATTTTTTTCTTCTTCTTATCCAATGTAATATTGAGGGTTGGAAGTTATAGGCACCTATCTAGTCAGTGGAATACAATAATGTTTGTATAAAACCGAAACAATAAAAAATGTAATATTCCAATTTTCTTTTTCTTCAGTATTTCTTCTGATATTCTTTCTTTCTTTATTGACGCGACAGATAAAGCTATCCTTGGCCTGCTCAATTATTCTACCCTAAGCAGTCTTATCTTCAGCATGTGCTGTGCTCATTCCTTCTTAGGTTTAGGTCTGAGAGGACACTATCCCTCCTACGTGCTCTTGGTCTGCCCCTGGGACTTGTACCTTCTGGTGTGTTCCTATACGCTTTTAGAGGGCCTCTGCTTTCTTCTAATATATTAAATTTATATTTAATTAAACTATTTATTATCATCTCTTCTGATAAATTCCCATGTTTCTTTTTTTTATCCTACCTCCTATTGGTTTATCATTATTAGTGTCTAATATCTTATTTTTATGATTGTCTCTGTTATATTTATATTATAAGTAAATGTGATTGAAGTAAGATATCATATTTATTATTTATTTATTTAATTATTAATATAATCTTAATATGGTTTATTATAGCTTGGTTGGATTGGCTGCTGTTCTGACTTGTGCTGCTACATTTATTCATGATTTCCCTACCTTAGCGACTGACCCAGCAGCAGAAGTTATCAAGACAGCTTTATTTCTGGGAACAGTCATTGGGGGTGTAACATTCAGGTGAATATGTGACAAGATTAATTTGGTTCATAAAAAAATAGATATTTATATATTTATTAGTACTGACTAGTGTTTGTTTCTTTTAGTGGATCTCTAGTGGCTTATGGAAAACTGCAAGGGTTATTAAATTCTTCTCCCCTCCTCCTGCCTGGAAGACATGCCTTGAATGCATCGTTGCTAGCTCTCAATGCTGCTGCTATGGGATATTTCTTCATCGACGGAAGCCTTACCGGAGGACTGGCTAGTTTGGGTGCAGCCACAGCACTGTCTACTACCATGGGAGCAACTCTTACAGCTGCCATCGGAGGTATACACTTCTAGATTCAACTTTCAATTGAAAATATATTATATATTATTATACAGCTCTCACAAGCACTATCTAGTGCCTTTTTGCTAACTACATGCTCTGAACTGGCCCTCTTTTAGAATTACGCCATTCACACAGTGTTCAAAAACACAGAGATTGCATAAAAACATATTTTAGCACTTTTCTCCTTTAGTTATAAATCAAATTTGCTTTATTAGTTATTTATCTATGATAATAAGATGATGTGCCTAATTTTTTTTAAATCTTCAAAATTAAACTTTAATACTTTAGAGGAACAAAATCAAAATATCGGCATTTAATTCCTGTTAGACTACTTCAATCAGAATGAAACCCATATCATGTTAAAGCCCATTAAATTTTACATAAAGGTGGCGACAGTATTTCGGGAACCTGCTGAACCCAGGAGATTCGGAGACCAACGAGGGAGATCAAGCCCAGTTACCATTGAGGACAAATGAGGATGATTTGGAAACCATTCCACCAGATGTAGAGGACATCGAAGACATCCTTAATAAACTCAAAAATAATAAAGCGCCAGGTAATGATGGACTGCCCGCAGAGTTGTTAAAAGCGGGACATTATGAAGTTGCAAAGGAACTGCAGGAACTGGTAGCTCAGATATGGGAAGAGGAACGTCTGCCTGAAGAATGGAATAAGGCTCTTGTAGTGCCCGTGTACAAGAAGAAGGGCGAGTCAACAATATGCAGTAACTATCGGGGGATTAGTTTGCTAAGTGCGGCATATAAAATTTTCTCCATAACCCTTTATAACAGGCTCCTCCCATATGTAGAACAGAAACTGGGCGACTATCAGGGTGGTTTTCGGCCCAATAGGTCCACTATTGATCAAATCTTCACCCTGAAGCAAATCTGTGAGAAGATGAATGAGTTTCAGCAGACTACCTGGATGTTGTTTGTCGATTTTAAGGCCGCCTATGATACCATAGTTAGGAGTAAGCTCGTAGTAGCCATGCATGAACTGGGACTACCATGTAAACTAATTCGTTTAGTAAAATGCACAATGGCAAATACAATTTGCCAAGTTAAATGCTGTGGGCTATCGGAGCCGTTTGAAGTAGAAGGTGGTCTGAGACAAGGAGATCCAATAGCTCCTCTTCTGTTCAATATAGCTCTGCAAGTTATCATCAATAGGGCGGAATTAGAACAACAAGGGACAATATTTACGAAGATGTCTCAAATTCTCGCATATGCAGATGACTTGGTCATTATTGGTAGATCCCTGCCGAGCATAAGAGCGGCCTTTGAAGCAATGGACAAGGAAGCAGGAAAGATCGGCCTAAAAGTCAACGAGCTGAAAACTAAGATAATGGTACTAGGCACACGAATGGACCAGAGGCAGAGTCATTATGAAATGGGACCCTATAAAATAGAACTGGTAAGAAGTTTTCAGTATCTAGACTCTATTATAAATGATGACCTGAAGGAAGAAGAAGAGGTAAGGAAGCGTATAGCGGCTGGTAATAGAGCCTACTTTTCCTTATCAAAGCTATTTAGAAGCAAGCTTTTGAGCCGCTCCACCAAGTTGATGCTATACAAAACCCTTGTAAGACCAGTGGTTACGTACGGTGGAGAAACGTGGATCCTCAACAACAAAAATGTGGACCTGCTTGATAGGTTTGAACGGGTAATCCTAAGGAGAATCCTGGGAGCCGTATTTGAGGATGGTCAATGGCGGCGGAGGAAAAATAAGGAATTGTTTCAGCTCTACCAGGATATTAGTATCTCCTCTCATATTAAGATACAGAGATTAAAATGGATTGGGCACGTGATGAGGATGAATTGTGACAGGGTTGCAAGTAGAGTGTACAGGAATGTTCCGGATGGCCGGCGCCGGCGTGGCAGGCCGAAGGGTCGATGGAAGGATGGTGTAGGGAAGGATCTTAGACAGCTCGGGATCTCTCTGAGACGAGCTGAGGATCGAGAAGGATGGTTGGCGACTGTTGAGCAGGCCAAGGGCGGCCTCATGCGCCTGTTGAGCCAGTAGAAGAAGAAGAAGAAGAAATTTTACATCCATATAGCGAGTTTAATCAAAATCATTTTTGGGAAAATCATAATAAGGTGCAAAATGCTGTGGCTGTTCTAGTTAGCTGATTTTGATGAAAAAGTTGCTGTAACATCTCGGACGTATAGTTGTCTTAAATATAAAATTCCAGTTTCGTACGGCCTTTAATTTTTGCGCTAGACTTACCACATGTGGACACACACAGAACTTTTTATGGGACTTGTTCATTTGGACTCAGGGGACCCTAAAACGTTTATTTCTGTTGAAAACTCGAATCTGAAAATGTTCACGATCACAATACTTTCCCTTACTATATATTTCATAAAAAATAAAATTAGGTAGGTGAAAGTAAAAATAGGTTGTTTTTGTAGATCATTGCATAATGTTTTAACACATTATTATTTAAAATTTAGAGTAAAATTGTTTATAAGCCATGTTCAAGTTTTTATCTCAACAGCTTCTTTATAATATAAAGAATTCTCTTTAAACACAAAACTCAAATACTTGTTATGAAAAAATGTTTCTCGGCTGATGGTTATGAAAGGAGGTGATATTTTGAGAAAACATAATCAATGAAATTAATTTTTTTTTTTGTTTTTTTCATATTTTATTGTTTAGGTGCTGATATGCCAGTGGTCATTACTGTTTTAAACAGCTATTCTGGATGGGCTCTTTGTGCTGAAGGTTTTATGTTAAACAACAACCTCATGACCATTGTTGGTGCTTTAATTGGATCATCTGGTGCAATCCTGTCATACATCATGTGCAAGGTATATCGCTCACTGTATATAATAATAATCATTAAGTGTTCGCTCTCTTAGAATGATCATTTAATTATCTCTTAAAATATCTATATTTTAGGCTATGAATAGATCGCTCCCGAATGTCATATTAGGAGGTTACGGAACATCATCAACAAAAGGTGGAAAGCCCATGGAAATAACTGGAACGCATACCGAAGTTACTGTGGATAATGTTGCTGAGATGATTTCCAATGCCAAAAATATAATCATTACTCCAGGTGGATATTTATCACTAATCTTCATCATTTCTATAGTTTTACAAGATTAAAAAAAAAAAAAAATTCTAATTGTTTTATTTCTATTTAGGTTATGGATTATGTGTTGCTAAGGCTCAATACCCATTAGCCGAAATGGTTGATTTGTTGAAGTCCAAAGGAAAAAAAGTGCGCTTTGGAATACACCCTGTTGCTGGTACTTAAAATTGTTTTTATATTTCTCTATTTTAAGTTGTCAATTTATCTTGAGTTTACTTGATTGTGTGTTTATTCAGTATAGTTACACTGATAATCACATGTTCGCAACTCTAAAAATTGTTTGTATTAGATGACTAAAAAGTATTTGCAGTATTGTAATTTTTTTTTTTTTTTTAGTTCATTTCTTTTAATTTATGTCCTATATACTTCATATTTAAAAAATTCATTATTCATTTTGTATATCTTAGCACACAGAATGTACTATCAATTTACTTTTTCTCTAATCAATATTTTATGCAAATGAAGATTATCTATTTATACAAGATATATTGTGAATGTGTGTAATGAAGTTGTAAAGAGTTCTGAGACAGTGAAAATATATTATGTTAACTGTCGCCTCTCATAAATTTTTTGATTATTTTAACTAATGAATATTGTTGTTGGGGAGCCCGTGGCTGAGTGGCTAGCACGCTAGTCTCTCACGCCAAAGGTTGTGAGTTCGAATCCCAGTCCCGGTGGGATTTTTATATGGGATTCACTCACAGCCTCTCCCACAGGTACCTTAGACCCTACCCCATAAATTTTCATCGAGAATTGTGAGTATATTCTCCCAGGAGATTACACCACAAGGCCAAGAGCCTACATGGCCTGTCGTGCCAGAGAAAAAAAAAATTTTTGTGGCATCATGGATTATATAACTTATATTTTCTGATGTTGGTGAAATACCTCAAAACACTAAAAACATTAATAAAGAAATTCACAAAAGGAAATCTAATGTTCATAATATATGTTATATTCATTCATAGTACCACTTACAGTCATTCACATTCTTACTGAATGTTATGCCTATGAAAAAGAAAGAATAAAACATCACTCTGAAAATGAACTCTAAGGATCATTCTAGGTAGACGACCAAATCAGGAAGTTCATGGTGTTTCTAAAATCAACTAATAATTTTCAACAAAATTGAAATAATACTCTAGTTATGAATGAAAATTGTAAGACAGGGGCAAATGACCCTTGTGGTTAAAAAGTCCTAATATAAATAATAATATTAATTAATTAGTAATAATGTTAATAGTTCATTTGATTAACTAACTCATTACTTTTTTAGTTTGGTCTTGATATTGTGAAAGTTTGAGAATTAAAAATATTTTATGAAATCTGCTTCTGATTCTAGGCCGTATGCCAGGACAACTCAATGTCCTCTTAGCTGAAGCTGGTGTTCCTTATGATGATGTCCTTGAAATGGAGGAAATCAATGATGATTTTTCTGAAACTGATCTCACTCTTGTAATTGGTGCTAATGATACTGTCAACAGCGCGGCTGAAGATGACCCTAATTCAATCATTGCAGGAATGCCGGTCCTTAGAGTATGGAATTCCGAGCAGGTAAGTTAATTTACCAATATTTATAACTAGTTGATCCATGAAAATTTCACACAATGTAGTTTGATAAAATAATCGGGTAAAATACAAATCTTCTTTTTATCTTCTTCTTCCTCCTTGCGCCTTTTAGCGTGAAGGTGCCTCTGTCCATGCCAGCCACGCATCCCGGTCCTCAGTGACTTCATGGCATTCAGCACGTTTCCTATTTTCTGTTTTAGCTTGGAGATGTGGTCCGTCCATGTTAGCCTAGTTCTGCCCTGGGGGACGTCTTCCGGTTGGCCTAGCTTCGAAGAACTTTTTAGGATTCCAAGCACTTGTGTTATATGCATTATTTGCGTTTTTTATCCAATTGGAAACCTTCCCATCAATCTTTCCATTCCTGCTGATTACCGTACTTAGGTAGGTTTATTTCTCAGCCTTCTCTATGGTTCCTCCTTTCGTGTCGGATCTCCACATTTTCTTCGTTTAGCCCTATTGAAACTTGCATTGAGCATCATCCCCTTTCTATCCAGCTCAACTTCCCATTCTATGATTACTTGCTGCAGTTTTTCTTTAGAATCTGTTATGGTAAAATATAAATCATTTTATTAAGTAAGTGCCTACTGATCAAAATGTAGCCATAATTCATGAGGTTAGATATGTAGTTGGTAACTCATGATTTTTTTTTTTTTTGGGACTCTGTGATACAAATTTAAACAAATGTATCGGCCGCTACTTTTCTAATGCAGCGGTGACTTATATTTTTAAAACTTATAAATTTTTGCTAATTTAATTAATGATACGGGTAGTGAATTGATAAATACCTCCCCACAAGGGATACTAAGAAATACTATGTATCGGCCACTACTTTTTTAAGGTGACTCCGAAACTGTATTAATTAATTATAAATTTTTGGATCTTATTTTATATAACTATCGGATTTCTTTTCCTAAGGTATCATGTTTATCATTTCATTATTGGGATCAGGTGGCATAAAGGGGAATAACGTAATTAACTTATAATAAACATTTATTTATAAAATAATACATATTATTACACATATAAAAAATCTGGTGTGGGCAACACACGACTTTCACTTACCTCCGTTTTTAGAATTAAAGAATTTTCAAATACAGTAAAAGATAAAAATGAGTGAGGCCATTAAAGAATTAGTTAAATGGAATTACTATAGAAACATGTGTTTTATTAAAAAATCCATTATATTATTATCTAAAATAATCACTTAGTTTAATCGGCTTTTCATCACTCTCTAATAACTTTTAAAAGCTTGTGTATGAGATAATATTTTTTCTAAAATCTTTAGCTTACAAAAGGTATTTCATACATGTATATTACTGTTCTTATGTTCAAAAACAAAAAATTGCATTAAAAAATATTTTTTCAGTTTTCTCCTTTAGTTGTTTTTCAAATTCGCACAATTTACACATTTAGCTGTTATTTATCAATGCTAACAAGGTAATATGGTTATTTTTATAGAAACTACTAAATTAAAGGTACTTTAGAAGAAGAAAATTTATCAGCTTAAAATTTATTATCTTGAATCGGCATTTAAGCCCTGTCAGACTATTTTAATCAGAATGAAACCTACATGATGTTAAATCCTATTAAATTTTACATTGATATAGCGAGTTTAATCAAAATCGTTTGAACTTTTTTGGACAAAACCTGTTAATCAATACCAATGCAGTATTGATACTTGGCTATTAATGTATATAGGTATTAATTTGTTTCTAGTATATGTTGTAAGTTGATATAACTTCAGCAGAACATGCATTTAAGAAAACTTCTGTATTGTGATTTCCTATAGTTAGTGACTAGTTTTCTAAAAAAAAAAATGGCTATGAAATAAGATATTTTGTTTTTTTTATTATCAACAATTTATAATAATTCAGGATGCTGATCACAAAAAACATAATACTACATATTCGCTGAATGTGCAGCAACGAACTTGCGAAGAATAATAATAAGTTTATTGTGAAATTTACCATAATTACTTTGTGGTTTAATATGATTCAAATATGTCTATAATGTGAATGGGCCCATTTAGGTTGAAAATATAAGTTAATTATTTTTGCCACTGTTTATTCATATAAATATAATAATTAAGTTTGCATTTGGAAGTGGAAACAGTTCTTGTAACTATGGCTTTTATCCTGATACACGATTTAATTTTTGTTTGTTCTCCAATGTTTGTCCTCCGCTCTTTCTGCATCAATGTGATTAAAAAAATAGCAATAATAATAATCTTAAAATTAATATTTTTACAATACCTAATATTATTGTTGATATTAATGTATGTACGTGAGTAATGATATTTGATAATAAGTTTACATTAATATTAAATATTATATTAGCTATTGTTGGAATATTAATTTTAACTTACTTATCATAGCTCTTTTTCAATGTTCATTTCTTTATGTATCTTTCTCTTTAACCCAGATGAAGGCCTTATTTGTGGGGTGAACCGTTGGTAATAGATAGTTAATAGTATTTCTTTGTTCTTTCTGGCCGCCACATGGACTATCTTTTTTCTGATAATAATTTTATATTTTGAATTTTAGTAGTCTGTACTACTATATTATTGTATTTTTTTGGTTAAAATAATCTTTCTGAAATGATAAAATGAAGTACTACTTTTATGTTTTAATGTTTAATTTGTCTTTTAGGTCATCGTTATGAAGCGTTCCTTGGGTGTCGGATACGCAGCAGTTGACAACCCGATATTCTATAAGCCTAACACTAGTATGCTTCTAGGAGATGCTAAAAAGACCTGTGATATGCTTCTAAATAAAGTAAAACAACTCTACAATGAATCTCCTGCTGCATAAATCAATTCTAAAAGATCTGTAAGTTTAGTCATTTCTTGTGGCATTTCAAAAAATTCTATTTGCCGATATCAATGACTGTCAAGCTGAAGTGGCCCATAAAACTGATTATGCCTTAAAACATAAGCATCACTTAATTATAAGCTGATATTATTTTTTTAAGTTTGTACGATGGGTTTTCTGAAATTAGCTTAACTTAACTAAATCTTTAAACTATGCATTGCTTAAATATTTATGTGATCCATATGTTTGCATTTAAAAGCAATTATCCTCCTCATGTTTAATGTTCTACCTTGTTTGTTAAACCAGAGATTGTTACATAAATATCTTCTCTAAAATTATAGTTGTTGGTAAATTCGAAGAAGTCGTAGGTTAATTTGATTTGGATTAATTAAAATAGTTGTGTAAGAGGTATGTATTGATTTTTCTTTATGAAAGCTCCTTTACTATATAAAGGCACTGATTAGCTGTTGTTTATCTCAATTAAGAATAATAGCTAAAATTATCATACCTTGGACATCAAGGTTAGGTTTCCAATTTCAGTGCAAGTGAAGTTTTTTATTTCTATCCAACAGTTCAAAAGTGTGCCTTTAAGACCTTGTGATTGGCGAGATTGTGTAGTCGTTAAATTTACCTTAAGAAACTAGATGAGACTGAGTATTTATGGCCTGTTAATTCTAGATAATATTCCAACCTTGTAACCATCTGTGACTGAAGTGAAGGAATGTTCTAAGTCAAATTTATGCAAATGAATTGGTGTGCATGTTTTTAAATATTATTTGAGTGCGATGAAGTTTTAAGGATAAAACATTTAGCTTGCAAACTTTCATTTTAACTCAATATATTTTTTATATAGTGTAAATTTTTAAAAGATTTATATGTCTATAGTACTTAAAAATTAAGAAATTTAATTTGTGCCATCACTTTAATCAAAATTGTTATTTTTATATCATCACAAAGCTGATCGGTCCATCAAAATATATGCCTTTTCTAAAAATCAAGGAAGCAAAATATCATAAAATTATCTAATTTTGATATTTTGTCTGCAGAAATTTCTATGTTTTATTTTAAACACATTGTGTATTCAATCATTTTTTTGTAAAACCTGTCATCCACATTTGATAATAGTTAACTACATTCCATGTTTGTTATTTTGTTTCTTCATTATGTTTATTGTAATTCATTTTTTAAATATATGGATTTTTGAAAGTTTTATTTAATATGTGTTTCCATTATTCCTGAAATTTATCCATCCTATCTTATATATTTTAAATGTTATGATAGTTCACAAATATATATTTTTTATTGTTAACTTTTTTGTTTGGTGTTGTTTCATCTTCTCATTCTTCCATCTTGATAGGTCTTTATTTCTGTCATAATTAAATTCTTCTCTGTCCTCGCAGAGTGCAGTCTTTATCGTTAATTTTAAATCTTTAAATTTCTCCTTTTATTTGTTTATAACTTTAGTTTTATTATTCTAAAATTGAGAAAGAGAAACAATTAGTAATAAACATATATTTTAATTTTACTGATTATTGGAATATTGTTTTTTTTTTTTTTTTAAATAATCCGTTTGTGCCATTGGCATTTCTTCGAAATTACTGGACCAATTTTTTTTTTTTCATTTGTCACAAAAGTACTAGGGCATTCAATGATGATCCTAACTTCTAGACCTTGATATCAGCCAGTAATTTTTAAAATGTTGGCCGATTAAAAGTGATTTAATTCAATAACTCAGTTATTTTTTAAGATAGTGAGAAATTTACTAGTGTTTTTAACCAAAAAACCACCCAACATTATAAAAAATTGAAGAAAAAAAATTGAAATTTTACCCATAAATATGCCCATAACTCAGTTGTTTTTGAAGATAAAGAATTAAAAAAAAAAGTTTTTCCTAATTAATAAATAAATACAAACATTTTTTATTATTTTTTAGTTCTTAGTGCTATTTCATTGAGAATTAAATTTCCTACAAAATGAAAAAAGAATCATTGAAATTGGTTCTGAACTAGCAGAGATATAGGCATTTTGAAATTAGCAGTGGTGATATTCCATTTTTCTTTGAATTAGTTATTGCTTTTCATATTAGTTAATTTACTATTAACAGCTATATAAACGGTTATACCCTAATATAATTATAATATTTGGAAATGATAAACCATTGTGTAATTATTTGCAGTGTTTTTTATAGTTAATATATAACAACAATTTGTTTTGATGCAACTTGACATTTTGTTTTCAATCTTATATTAATATATATTCAAATTAGAATAATCTCTTCTACATTAATATATTTAATCTGATGTCAATGATACATCATTAACGTAACGAGTTGTAATTGATATGAGAATAAATATAATGATTTAGAAGAGAGTGTTCTAATTTGAATGTAATAATAAATTTATACTCTTCATGGTTAGTGATTTTAAGTTATATTAATAATGTATTCACATGAATTTTTAAAAAGTAATATATTTTGTTATTCGGCATGGTATTCGGGTTCAAATCCTGGCTATGGCAGAATAATTATTTATATTAAATATAAAATTAGAGGCTGATAATTAACTTCACCACGATTTTCTTTAATTATGATGCACTACGTTTCGGCTATACTGCCATTTTCTGGTGCAAGAACAATTTTCATCTTAAGGTGAGTGGGTACATGGTGTACCCGAAGCCTCATTCTGAATTCAAGTAAAAGCCATAGCAGAGTAATTATTTATATTGTTATTTCCGCCATGGGGTGATCTTCATAGACGCATCTAGCCTCTACAAAGTGGGTACCCGAAAATTGGGGAGTAAACATAGGATGATCTCGACCTTATCACCTCCTTGCAACATTAGAAATCTATTTACATACTATGTATTGAATCTCTCACAGGATCCTTCCCGATTGTAGTAGTACATGTATTTTACTTTTTATTATTATTAATAAGTATTTTAATATTATTTCTACACATTTATTTTTTTTTTTTAAATCTGGTGCGCGCAACACACAACTTTCACTCACCTCCGTTGTTAAAATCAACTTGAGGTACATTTAGAGATTAAAATAAATTGTTAACAAATTAATTAAATTGAGTTTCAATAGAAAGATGTGTTTAATTAAATAATCAATTATATTATTACCTACGACAATCAGTTTATTTTATAAGTTTTTTATCACACTCCGTCAACTTTTACAATTTTTTGTTTAAGATAATATTTTTTTTCTAAATTCTTTAGCTTTCCAACGATATATTATACATCTATATTACTGTTTATATGCTCTAACAAAAAATGCATATAGAAATATTTTTGCACTTTTCTCCTTCAGTTAGTCATATAATTCGTTCAACTTGCATTTAGCTGTTTTTTAGGGATACTAATCAGATGATATGGTTAATTTTATGAAATATACAAAATTAAAGGTTCTTTAGAGGAAGAAAATTCATAAATTCGGCATTTAAGCCCTGTCAGATTATTATAATCAGAAATAAATCTAAATGATATAAAAGCCCATTAAATTTTTTGTTAAAATTTTAGCGAGTTTAATTAAAATTGTTAAAGCCGTTTTTGAGAACATAAAAAGGTGCAGAATGCATGGTATAAAGTGGTTCTTCTGGTTGCTGTAACATCTCGGGCATAAATGATCCAAAATTGTGAAATTTTATTCATGTAAAACTTACTACATTAAAACGAGCTAGACTCACCACACACATACACCTTTTTGCAGGACTTGGTTATTTGGCTTCAGGGGACCCTAAAAAGTGTATTTCCGGTAATAGCTCGAATTTGAAAATCTTCATGATCGCAACACTTTCCCTTACTATATATATTTCATATATAGGTATGTGAAAGTAATAATCACACATGTACCTCTCTTTTGCTACTATCCTGAGAGTACTTTCAGAATTTAAACTATCATCATGTAGCTGGTCCTGCAAGCAAAAGCTACTTACAGGACTGACTTATAGTATTAGAATAGATTAGTAACTCATCCTATTCTTCATACTGTGTTGTTTAATTAGAATTCTTATGTACATTAAAGTACTTCCTGAAGATAATTTTTTAAAATTTAAATTGATTAAATGTCAGAGAAGAGCCTTATCATATTAATTTTTCCCCTCACTTATGCATTTTTTGCAGTTTGACGTTTGAGTACATGTATGTATTTTCAAGCCTCAAATACTTCTCTCACCCCTCAATTTTAATGTTTTAAATTTTGTACTTCGGGGGAAATAGGACCTTATGGGCGGAGGTCTGCTGCTCATGATTTTTCTGTTGTTTTTTTTTCATTTATAAAAACATTTCTTAACTTTCATATTAATAATTCTCAGATTCGCGTAACACCACTACTGAACAAGGAAAACTTAGCACATAACGTAATGCATGCCTTGTTCTTTCTCAGTTCACTACTCTGTGTACTTTGGCATGAGTCAAGGTCGTCAAAGTGTTTATTTCACATTTCTTGTCACGATATATTTTCCACGTGCGTGCATTTGCCAAATAGTGTGATATATATTATTACCTCATTTGGATAAATTTGATTTTATATTTACGTTTCGGATACAATTCAGCGGGTCTAGAATCTTCTATTCTCGTACTTAGCGGCTTCTGTTCTGTGTACTTGAAGCCCAAAATTGTGGCTTATTTTAATATATATGTGTATATATATATATATATATATATATATATATATATATATATATACACATATACTAGTGGACCTGCCCCTACTTCGCACGAGTAAAATTAGAATGAGGCGTCACTAATGTAAAAAAAATCACTGTCAGGCCGATTTAGAGTTTATTGCTTTGGGAGTTTTAGTTTATCGTAACGAAGAGTACAATTATAATTACTTTTTTTTTTTTTTTTTTTAATATTTTTATTGAAATTTACAACTGTATTTTGTAATACAACTAGTAAATATGCTGGTAAAGATAAAATACATGAAGAGAGACTGCCCATTGGCAGCACTCTAGTAGTCAATCTAAACAAGAAGGTCTCGAGGCCATCTTCTTTTCAGACGTCTCGGAGGGTTATCAGGGATCGAAGAGGAAGCTAGGGTACAAACTAGTGGGTTAGAGTGAGAATGGAGTTTTGCATGGAAAGATTCATACCTGATTCGGGCCAAAACAGTAACATAGGGAACATCAAGATCTTTGTGGATGAGCTTATTCGTGACAAAGTAAGGAGCGTTGAGGATTTTACGAAGGATTTTGGATTGTAAGGATTGGATACGAGAGGAATTGGATGGTCTGGTGGAGCCCCATAGCTCAATTTCGTAAGTCCAGATAGGTCTTATAATAGTCATGTAGATGAGTCTTTTGTAGTTAAGTGGAAGATTAGAACGTTTGTCTAGTAAGTGTTGAAGTAGTCTAAAACGTCGGGCAGTTTCTTGTCGTTTCAGTCTTGTATGAGGGTTCCAAGTAAGACGTTAATTATAAATTACAAATATAAATATTTTTATTTTATCTCGTCTATTTATTATTATATTTGATCGTCGGCAAAAATAAAAACATAAATCAATATTAGTTAAGTGTATATTTTTGTTATTTTTAAGTGAAGCAAAGATAACTGAAATCCTTAGCCGGGTAAGGATATTAAATCTGCCCCCGCGGTTTTTTCTACTCAAACTTGGGAAATGGATTTAGTGTCGAATAAAAATAATTCACCTAAATTTTAAGCTTTTTAATTCAAACGGTTTTAGAGATTTTATTATTTTTTTAATAGTAAAATTTGAAATTAATTAATGATGATTTTTTTCTCTGATTCTTTTAAGTCAAAGGCATGAAAAAATGATATAACCATGATTCTTAAACGAAAAGCCAATTTTTAGCGGAAGAAAGAAAACCAAAATATATATTTTTGGTTTATTACTTACAATTATCAACCTTTGTAATCGACCAAAAAAAAAAAAAAAAATTATCCATGCTCAAAATTTGAGAGCTTACGTTTCAAGATGCGTAGAATCCGAATAACGAATAAAAAAAAAATCCGTTTGTCCTCCGTCCGCGGCATTTCTCCGAAACCACTGGACCAATTTTTTTGAAATTCGCCACAAAAACACTAGTCCATGCAGCGATGATCCTAACACTTATTAGACGTTGATATCAGCTGGTTAGTTTTCAAATGGCGGCCGATTAAAAGTATTTTATTCAATAACTCATTTATTTAAGAAGATAGAAAAAATTTTGTTTAGTGTTTTTTAACAAAAAAAAACCGCGAATAATTTTTTATAGTGAAAAACGAAAAGAAAAATTATTGAAATTTTTTACATAAATACGCTTATAACTCATTTATTTTTGAAGATAGAGAAAAGTGTGTATAGAGTTTTAGAATCAGTAAAGCGCGATAAACAAAAAAAAAAAAAAAAAAAAAAAGGAAAAATGAAAAAAATAATAAACCATTGCGTAATAATTTGCAGCGTTTTTTAACCTTTTTTAATAATGTCTGTTATTACATCTAAAATAAATGTTTCTGGCGAAACTCCGTATAATTATTTTTGGAGTGCACGATATTTAAAAAAAATATTTGTTGAGAATATTGTAGTGCAGTTTTTGAATATTGTTTGAGCAGAAATAAACCTCATCCAAAACAAAAATGTTTATCTGCTAGGACCCGAATAGTTAAACAAAAAACCCACTCAACCTTGTTACAAAAAATGATGCTCAAAAATGTTTATTACAATTGTGTGTTTTTATTTAGATGTATGAAATTCTTTCATACAGTATAATACTTGAGATTTCATTGTAAAATTTAAGTTTAACTTAATTACGACCTTTGGCAGGTATATTTTTAACAGTGTTGCCAACCATATAGCTTTAAATTAGTAAAATTAATATCATTGAACTTTAGAAAAAGAATTATCTAATATTAGTGCAAATCCGATAAAGTGGAACACAATAGATTTTATTTTATTTTTAATTAAAATAAATATGTTATTAGTCTTTTTATATGTTTCAAACGTTAGTTTTATTATGAATTAAAAGTACCCACCCTAAATTACTTCATGCTGAAATGTCCAAATATTATAATAATGATAAAAAAAAAGGTGATATTTCTGTAAATATTACTGATTAGATAATTAAACGATTACATGACGTTTCTTTTTCTCTTAAATAACACTATTTTTTTTCTAATTTTCTTTTGACAATGAAAATGATAGCTGCTTGATGGCAAGATTAAAAGTTCTTTCCCTACCTGAGTATTCTTCTCACGTTTTTTTTTTTTTTTTTTTTTTTTCCTGGGCCACATCCTGCCTCCCACTCGATCCTGTATACATAATTTATAAAATGGCAAAGGCAGATAGTATACTAAGAATTCTTCGAGATTTAGCGACGTTTTTATTTGGAAATATGTGATCCCTTACGAGAATCACAACTAAAACACAAGATTTAGTAAAAATATTACTAAATATCTTATTTTTTTGCCTTTATTTGTAATATATATGAGTGTCCCCTCTACCCGTGATCCTACTCCTCTCAAAACTCAATTTAACCATCAATTAAAAAGACTGTTAGATTCAAAGCTTATTAATTATCCCTCTTATCGTAACCTCATATCCTACAATTCCGTTGCTCCCCGTTTTTATGGACTTCCAAAAATTCATAAACCCGGCAATCCCCTTCGCCCTATCACCTCCAATATTAATTCTCCTGTAAAACTTAGCAAATTCCTTCTACCTTCCTTAAAAATTCTCAGTCGTAACAATCCGTATGATATGAGCAACTCCTTTCAACAATTAATTTCCTTTACCATTCCAAATCACTACATCCTAGCATCTCTTGATATAGAAAGTTTATTTACCAACATCCCAATAGAGAAAGCCCTGTCCTTAGTTGTAGATAATTGGTCTTCCATTGAACCTCACACCACTCTAAACCGTTCCTCATAACTAGAATCCCTAGATCTTTGTTGTAAATCAGGTTACCTCATCTTCCAAGAACAATACTTCTACCAAATCTCCAGACTCGCCATGGGAAATCCTCTTGCCCCTGACCTACCTAACATCGTTCTAAATGACTTAATTAATTCCGTTACACAACTTTTCCAAAATGACATTATCTTCATCAAAAAATATGTAGACGACCTTCTCCTCATTCTTCACCCTGAAAAAATTCAGAGATCCTTTCTTCGTTCAATTCTTACCACCCACGCCTACACTTAACCATCGAACCTGAAGTAAATAACTCTCTTCCATTCCTTGGCTTAATCATAAGATAGGCTGATCAAACTATATCCACAGACTGGTACACTAAACCTACTTACTCAGGCAGACTCTTAAATTACCACTCCCAGCACCCTTATCACCAAAAAATCAATACAGCCAAAAATCTTATTTATAGAAGTTTTTCCATCTCCGATTCCTAATTCCACAGTACCAACATAAATCGAATCAACAAATCCTAATATCAAATAACTTTCCTTCCCCTACTATCAACAAACTTATCAACAACTACATAAATCATCCACCATCACTTTCTACTTCTCATCCCTCCATTTCCAACCCTCTTTATAGATCACTTCCATATATTCCTTTTCTCTCAGAAAAAATTAAAAAATCATTACGTTCCTTCAATCCTAACCTAAGATTTGCCTTCAAATCCCCAAATAGACTTTCCAAACTCTACAACAACCTAAAAGATCCCCTTTCCCCTTCCCATCGCTCACAGGTTGTATACAGAATTCCATGCTCCAGTCCTAACTGCAATTCCTCTTACATTGGGGAGACCGAAAACCTCCTCAAGGACCGTATCTTCCAGCACAAATATTCCGTTTCCTCAAAAAACCATCGGCGTCTAAGCTCTCAGAACATTCTCTATTGTTAAACCACTCCTTCGACTTTGAAAAAACTTCCATCCTTGCCACCGTGCCTAACCATGACAAAAGACTCATAACCGAATGTATATATATCCAATTAGAAATCCTTCCAGTCAATCAAAAAACAGACATACGCAACCTTTCCTTGGCTTATTCCCAAATACTCAACCTATTAAAACGTTCTTAAGCTTTCAAACACTCCTGATCATTATTCTTTATTTCCTTTTCCTCTCTTTTCTTTCCCATCATTTATCTTTCGTTTTGCATTTTTACAGATTCCGTATTGGTAGTTCCTACACTTTTATCAGTATATACGCTACTATTTTCTTACCTTATAAATTTTCCTTATAGTAACTCATTCTTTATATTAATTATATCAAACAGTTTCTTCCGTTTTATTGTCGTTCCGAGCATTAAGGGGAAATAATAAATAACTTTGTTAACTCGTTCCTTTCGTTTCTTGTCGTTCCGATTTACATCATCTTTCTTCTTTTTCGGTATTATGTGTTCCATATTCGGTTGTCCAAACACGTTTGACATTATATACTTTCCTATTTTCATTTTCATTTCTAAGATATATAATGGACTCCAAAAGTTTCTTTCTTCCTGTCGTTTATTTCGGGTGGTACTACTTTTAAGATTATAGATTCGATGATTTTACTCAGTATTTAATATTTTGACCTCGTTTCCAATATAACCAGTTTTCAACATGTCAAAAATTTCGATAAATATTCAAAAATAAATAAAAGAAAAAATAATTTTAAATATTCATTTGTTTAATGTTTACTTTGATTCCATTGTGTTCGTCAAATTTAGCTGCCCCATTGCCTGGTTTTAACCTGCATTAGATGTAGAAGGATGTTATGCAAGCCACTATACCACAGGCTACCCCGTTTAAAGATATATAAAAACTATATATCTATTTGTGAATAATTCGTCTAATCGATTTAGTCAACATTTTATTTTTATCATATTTATATCATCTATTATTTTTAATCGTCCCATAAAAGAAAATTGTATATATAGTAAAAAGGTGACAAATTCATGGTGTAAAGCTTTTCTGGTTCTTGGATTTTCGGTTGTACTAACATCCCAGGCATATTAAATTAAACTCTTAAATATTAATTTATTTGTATTGATATTTACAATAGTACAGAAAAATACAAATTAATTTGAACCCCACGATAATGGGTTATAAAATCTTGTGAAGAAAGTACTCATTAGTAGCACTTAAATTTATATTTAATTTAGGTCTGGAGGCCATTGTCTTTTCAGCCGTATCGGAGAAATATCAGAAATAGATGGAGGTGTGTACATTTTTTTTGTAGCAGGCGAAAAATATCAAATTTGAATCTCAAACTTGGTAAATGTTACTGATGAGATCCAAAGGTATATATTTATAATAATGGAATACGAAAATTTTCACCATCACAATACTTTCACTTATTATTAATCACTTGTGGTGTAGTGTGTGGCATAACAGCCCCCTATGCCCAAGATTGTAGGTTCAAACCTGGAAGGATGTTTTTATTGTAGTAAAAAATCCTTGGTTACGCCGTCCTTTGTAGGGAACGTAAAATGGTGGTCCCGAGCCTCTGCGATGTCAGGTCCTACAAAGATCCCTATCGCAAAAACAATTTTTTTTCTTTTTTACCCTTCATTGCATATATAGCTAAGTAAAATAAGATATTTAGGTAATATTTTACAAACACATTTTATTTTTATGTTACTGTTAGGTTTTATAATGAAATGCATTATTACAGAGAGTGCTATAAAGAAATCTCATATCTATTCCACGTAGAGTTTTAATATTTGTTTATTCAAAAGATTTTGTTTGTCTAAAACAGATAAATAAAATTATCTAAGGTCAACAAATCCCGAAAAGTTGGCATTGCAGATAAGATTTCAAATCTCTTCCCTAAAGGGGGTATGATTTGACGTCATACGTTTATTTTTGCCATTGCAAACTAAGAAATTTAGAAAAAAAAAACTGGAATCCTACGAAAGGTTACGAACTTGATTTTGTAAGATATTTGTCTGTATCAATACATTTCTCTTTTAAAATTCCCGTCAAAACCTGAAAACATTGTGATTATTACATAATGGTTCATTATTTCCATTGGGATATCTAATAGTTTTATATAAAAAATGTCTGATACGTCCATTCAAACAGAATTCTTATCGATTTGATTAAAGACCAATTCAAATTTTGTATTACAATACAAAAAATCTGGTGCGCGCAACACACGACTTTCACTTACCTCCGTTATTAAAATCAATTTAAGAATTTTTAAATACATTGAAAGATACGAATAAATTGTAAAAGAATTAAGTATTTTGAATTTTAATAGAAACATGTGTTTTATTAAATAATCCATTATATTTTTATCTACAACAGTCAGTCAGTTTTATCGGCTTTTCATCACTCTCCATTAACCTTTAAAATTTCGTGTATAAGGTAATATTTTTTCTAAAATCTTTAGCTATCCAACGGTATATCATACATCTATATTACTTATCTTGTATTCAGAAACACAAAAATTACATAAAAAAATATATTTGCCCTTTTCTCCTTTAGTTGTGTATCAAATTCGTTCAACTTGCATATTTAGCCGTTATTTATCAATGCTAAAAAGATGATTTTCCAAAGTTTTTGAAATATACAAAATTGAAGGTACTTAAGAGGAAGAAAATTTAAAATATCGGCATTTAAGCCCTGTCATACTATTTCCATCAGAATGAAATCTACATAATATTAAAGCCCATCAAATTTTACTTCGATATAGGGAGTTTAATTAAAATCGCTAGAGCCGTTTTTGAGAAAATCGTAAAAAGGTTCAAAATGCGTTGGATAAAGTAGATCTTCCGGTTAGCCAATTTTGATGAAAAAGATTCTGTAACATCTCGGATGTATAGTTGTCTTAAATATGGATTTCAGATTCATAGGACTTTTCGTTTTCGCCCGTGAGTTACCACACAGACATACACACACACCTTTTTGCGGGACTTTAAATTACCTCGTTTAAGATATTACCTCGGCTGTTAAAATCTATTTAATCAATCACTTTGATCCTACTTAGGCTAATCCGATAGATAGTCCTAAATTTTACCATTTAGACTACGGGACTACCATTTTACGTTCTTCTCGATGAGGGAATAACCAAGGCTTTCTAGTCCATATAAAAAATCCTTGGGACATCCGCTTCGGACATCCGGGTTCGAATCAGGGACCTTGGGCATATAAAGCTTTTATGTTAGCCACTACACCACAGTTGACCCCATCTATTCGTTTGTTATCACTCTATCAATCAGTTTGTTATCAGTTGACTTTTTTCACCCAATAAATACTCCATTATTCATGTAAAAACGTGAATGGTGCAAATGTCCGAAAATAAAAGATGATACTACTGAAAAATATATCATAAATCTAAAGAATTTAACCTGTAAAGATGTCATTATTACACGTGGTATCAGGAATGGGCTGCAATTTCAGAAAACAATGCAAACAAAGTTTATGCTCTCCTTCAGGTTTCACCGATTTCTTATACCCTTATCTCACCAACGTGTTCTTTAAATGATTGTAGTGTACTATTTTCCTTTTAAAGCTATCACTTTCTTATGAATGATCTATGTTTTATAACGCTACCGGAATCAGGTCACATATTTTGTTTATATATTAATATCTGTCCCAGTTTCGTTATCAGCAAGGCTTTTTTTCAGTTGAACCTAATCAAATCGGAAAAATTACTACGCTTCTTTTTGAGGCGTATTTTTGTCCTTCTGAACCGTATTTTTATATATTTATACTTTTTTTTCCTCCTCCCTCCCTTCCCTGGCTTATAGGTGAGGGCAGGGGATTAATGCCAAGGTTAAAAGACTGTTCATTTGCGCTAACCCGCTCGGTCACCGCATATTAGATGGTATTCGTAAATGTTTAATATGAATCTTAATTACGTTTCATGAAGAGGAAAAATCTGGTGTGCACAGATCCACTCACCCTCCCTTCTCAAAATTAATTTTAAATGAAGATAAAGTTTACAAACATAAAATTATTACGTATCATTGCGTAGAGAAGGAAACATTCATTTTATGCGCGTCATAATTCATTCATGTGTGTGTGTGTGTGTGTGTGTCTTAACTCCCGGGCGAAAACAAAAACCCCTATGAAACTGAAATTTCATATTTAAGACAACTATACGCCCGAGATGTTACAAAATCTTTTTCATCAAAATCAGCTGACCGGAAGATCTACTTTATACCATTTATTTAGCATCTTTTTGCGATTTTCTCAAAAACGGCTCTAACGATTTTGATTGAACTCGCTGTATCGATGTAAAATTGGACGGGCTTTAATATGATGTAGGTTTCATTCTGATTAAAATAGTCTGACAGAGCTTAACTGTCGATATTTTACATTATCTTTCTCTAAAGTACTTTTAATTTTGTTGATTCAATATTAAAAAACATATTCTCTTGTTAACACTGATGGAAAACAGGTAAATATATAAGTTAAACGAATTCGATATCAAACTAAAGGAGATAACAGAAAAAATATTTTTTAATGCAATTTTTTTGTTTTTGAACATTATAACAGTAATATAGATGTATAATATATCGTTGGAATGCCAACGATTTTAGAAAAAATATTATCTTATACATACTATTGTAAAAGTTAACGGAGAGTGATGAAAAGCCGATGAAACAAACTGTCCTAGATAATAATATAATAGATTATTTAATAAAACACATGTTTCTATTAAAATCTACTGTAATTAATTCTTTAACAATTTAATTTCGTTTATAAATTTGTTTAAAAAATTTTAAATTGAAATAAATAATGGAGGTAAGTGAAAGTCGTGTATTGCGCTTACCAGATTTCTAAATATATATCAAAAAGCTCAAAGAATTAATTACTCTGAGTTCAGATGAATACGTGTGTTTTATTAAATAATCTATTATTTTATTATCTACAGCAACCAGTAAGCTTTATTAGCTTCTCATCAATCTTCATAACATTTTCAACTTAGTGTATAAGATAATATTTTTTTTATGATTATATTAATCGGAACATTCTCTTCTAATTTGTTTATTTATATTTATTTATCATAACATATCAAAGATGATTATTACATTACGTTTCGAGGTACCTTATGCCTCATCTTCAGATTTTACAACCTAATAGGTTGAAACAATGAATATGTGATAGTGAAAAGATAAATTTTAACAGAATGATTATTCATATCTATGAGCTTAATATGAAGAATATATAATAGTAATTGACCTATATTGAGATAAAATATGGAAATAAATATAATATTTGAAAATCTGAAGATGAGGCATAAGGTACCTCGAAACGTAATGTAATCTTTGATATGTTATGATAAATAAATATATATAAACAAATTAGAAGAGAATTTTCTGATTAATATAATCATAACTTAAATTATTCTTCTATAATAGTAATTGATATAAGATAATATTTTTTTCTAAAATCTTTAGCTTTTCAGCGGTATATAACACATCTATATTAATGTTTATTTCTTTAAAAAAACAAAAACAGAAATTGCATTAAAAAATATACTTGCTCTTTTCCCCTTTTGTTGGATACCAAATTCTTTACTCTTATACGTTTATCAGTTTTTTATCAATGCTAACAAGATGATTTGTTTTGGGTTTTTTTTTTTCGAATCCAAAAAACTAGAGATCCATTGGAGGAAAGAAACTTAAAATATCGCCATATAAGCCCTGTGAAATTAATTCAATCAGAATGAAACCTACATGATATTAAAACCCATTAAATTTCACACCAATATAGCAAGTTTAATCAAAAACTTTTTATGACCATAAAACGTTTATTTGGGATCACTTGTAGCTGGGTGGTTAGCAAAACAGCCTCCTATGCCTAAGGTCACGGGTTCAAACCCGCAGGTGGTCCTAGGGAGTAAAAAATCCTTAATTATGCCGTATGTGTGTGTGTGAATTTTAAGGTACTCGTTAAAGACCCCTATTCTAATAAAACCTAGATAGGCAAAATTTAGGACTCCCACTGTAGCATCGTCCGATTAGGATCAATCTCATTCGATAAATTTTCACGATCGCAATGCTTTACCTCACAAGGTATTTCATATATAGGTAAGTGAAAGATCCTACTTCCTTCAATCTATCGAGGGTGTTGTGGATTTTCAATTAGTAATATATACAATTTATACTAAAACGTTATTTACTTCACAATTTCTAGAGCTAGCGTTTTTTCCTCTTCAACGAAACGGAGAATGACTATTAGAGCCAAGGTCAATAACATGCCCACATGTCATTAGAACACTCCGTTGATACATTAATTCCTACGCGAGCTATTGGGAACATTCTACTCAATCTAGGATTTTCGGAAGAGTTTTCTCAAAACTTATTTACTAGATTTAATATTTTTTTTAAATTATGAAACAATTCTTTATTGAGTAATATTACAATCAGTCCAATTTAGGACATTTTTAATAGTGATAAAGTACAACATTCACACGATATATACAAAACAATAAATTTATATAATAATAATACAATATACATATATACAAAACAAAATCGATAAAAATATATACAAAAGTCACTCATACCTATAGTTATAAGGTCTAAACTAAATGGAATATTTAGGTCGCGGTGTAAGTTATAGTTGGATACATAATAAGGAGTATTAACTATTTTTCGGAGGACTTTAGATTGGAAGGATTGAATGCGTTTGATGTTAGAAAATTTGTCAAGTTCAAGTCCGTAGGTCCAGATAGGTTTCAGAACTGTCTTGTATATTAGCAGTTTGTATATAACAAAGTTAAAAGCGTGTGATTTCAATTTTTTTTCCGTTTTCTTTTTCTTTTTTTTTTGTTAATCGCGCTTCACTGATTCTAAAACCTTATACATGTTTTCTCTATCTTCAAAAATAACTGAGTTATGGGCTTATTTTTATGGACAAACGGATTTTTTTTTAAATTTGTTATTCCGATTCTACGTATCTTAAACAGTAAGCCCTCAAATTTCGAAGGTGGGAGAGGTGATTTTTTTTAATTTTTATATTTTTTTTGTTTGATTGATATTTTTTTTAATTTCTATTACAAAGGTTCATTATTGAAAATAATAACTAAAAAAAAATATAGAAAAATTTGACAAATGAAATAAATTGGGTTTTATTGAAAACGTTTATTTTAAATTAAATATTCAATAATATCCAATCCTCAACGATCAGCTTATGTGGAATCTCAGTCACCTTCCACTACTCCACAATATACTAACAATAAGCATACAGACAGTGTTGAAAAAAATTTGGTGTTGGCAACACACGACTTTCACTTACCACCGTTAATCGATTAAATAATTTTATAATACAGTAAGAGATAAAAATGAGTGAAACCATTAAAGAATTAATTAAATTGAATTTGTATAGAAATATGTGTTTCATTAAAAAATCTATCATATTATTATCTAAAATAATCAGTTAGTTTTATCGGCTTTCCGTCACTATTTATTAACTTTTACAAGCTTGTGTTTAAGATAATATTGCCTTAAATATGAAATTTAAGTTGGGTCCCTCTGTCGCAAATGCGGCAGAGAGTCTGAAACGCCAGCCCATGTGCTGGGAAATTGCCCCAACAACTCCCTACTCATCACACGTTGGCACCACAGGGTTAAAAATGAATTAACAAAGCTCCTCAGGGAAAAAGATTTCACCTGTTTTGACGAGGTCTACTGCATTGATACGGACGGATCAGTTAGGTATGCAGACATCGTTGCATTCCTAACTGACGGAATCGAACGGAACTTCTGCAATGATCCTGGACCCTACCGTTCGATATGAGACTAATGACCTCGATCAAGCAGGTGCAGTGGAAAGGGAGAAGAGAGCCATCTACGAGAAGTGCATCCCTTTCCTAAAGGAAAAGTTCCGCGAGACATTTGGCGAGAGACAGTTCTCCGTTAGAGGTCTATGGTTTGGGTCTCGCGGAGCGATCCCTGGAAGCACAAGGAGATTTTTGGAAGACCTGGTTGTCGATATAGGAGATATAGTGGTATTAGCAGAAAACGTGATTTTGGACTCCCTGGGGATTATCCACCATCACCTGTATGGCAATTAAATGGTGAATATGATTATATTTTGATTATGTAATGTGCGCACCAAAGGTCAAAATTTACAATATAGTTGTAGAGAGAAACAAAATAAAATAATGTAAATGGGACAAAGAGAAAAGAATTGTAAATTTTATAAATTTGTTTATGAATAGAAAAAAAAAAAAAAATTGAAAATGTATGGAAAATATGTCCAAGTGATAGATAAGTATGCTGTGTTATGTAAGCAACCCGATGTATTTGGGCAGCATTGCCAAATAAATAAAGCATTTCTCTCCCCTTCATAGGACTTTTAATTTACTCTTACGTGGGAGTTACCACAAACACACACAGACCCTTTTGCGGAACTTGGTTATTTGGACTCAGGGGATCCTAAAACGTGTATTTCCGTTGAAAACTGGAAATCGAAAATTTTCACGATCGCAATACTTTCCCTTACTATATATTTCATGTATAGGTAAGTGAAAGTAAAAATAGTTTATATTTTCGTGGAACTTGGTCTCCCCATACGATTTTCAAATACTTGGTCCCTTCTAACGAGAATCCTATCTACGCACTCAATTATTGGCGCTCTTAGTTATTTAATAGAGTTTTAAATCAGCCATTATCGTTTTGTTTTTTTCTTAAGTCGTTATTTTTTTTAAGTGAAAGACAATTCCCTCCTAAAAATGATTATGTAACACACAAGGTCATAGATGATAATGAATGGTAGGAGAAGAAAATCGCACAAACCTAAATGATTAGAGTAGATAATATTTTTTTTTGTCACATTATTTAATCTTAAATAATCTTTTTCACCAAAACTCGATATATTTATTAAAAATAATTTTATTTATACTTAACTGGATTAGGAAAAAATTGTGCTTCTTTTTAATTATTTTAAAAAACTATTTTTATTTAAAATATAAACCAGCGATTAACGTGTACTTTTCTCATCTTCAAAATCCTATGAACATTTTCCACAAATCTCTAAGATATCATTAAAAAAAGTTATTTTCATATAAATAATTAAAAAAAAAAAAAAATTAAAGCTATTACATTTAGGTTTTCGAATTAACACTGTTAGATAAATCAAAATATCTATATTAATTTATTTATTTTTTAATATTATTACCTGCTAACAAAAAGGTTCTCTATGTGCAAATCCATTTCTTCATTTATTATTTTTAAAAAATTAAGACGTCAACAATTTTAAAACTATAGAAGGAAAGGTATCGTCCATGATCTTTGTGACCTGCTGTATCAGTGCTAAACTAATTAAATAACACGTTTCATTATATTCTTTTGTTTTAAAATAATAACATCCCTTAGAACATCTTTATTTTTAATTTTTGTATGACATCAACATAATGGTAACTTAACTCTTCTAGGTAAAACATAATAATAAAAAAAAAAAAAATAGCATTTATGTTTAAACGTATTGACAAGTGAAAGCATTGTGATGCGCGCATCATTTTGTTCTGACAAAGTTGCGCGAAAAAGTATGTGTGTCTGGGTCAGTGTGTGTGTGGTTAGTCTAGCTCGGAAACGGCAAGTTGTATAAAACTGAATTTCATATTTTAGAAGCAGGTACGCCTGAGATGTTACTGCAACGTTTTGATCGAAATCAGCGAACAAGAAGAGCCACTTTATACCATGCATTTTTCAACTTTTTACGATTATCCCAAATAATCGCTATAACGAATTTGATAAACCCTCTATATCAATGCGAAATAAAATTAGCTTTAACTCCATGTAGGTTTTATTCAGATTGAAAGAGACTGAATGGACTGAAATGCCGATATATTTCCCGCTAAAGTATCTTTAATTTTGTAGATTCCAAAATATTAGCCAATTCATAATTATTCATTCATCACCACTCACTTATTAGCATTTATAAAAAAACGGCTAAATATTCAAGTTGAATGAATTCTATAACCAAATAAAAGAGAAGAGTAATTTTTTTAACAAAATAAAAAAACCATAGAGGCTATATATATCAATAAAAATATAGATAAAACCGTGAATTTTAAAACTGACTCAAGACACTCAAGTTACCACTATTCTGATTTAATTAAAAAATTAAAAATATAATATAAATAATTAATAATAAATGTTTTAAAGAATTTCACAATATGAAATAATAATAACCATATACAAGTTAAAAATTGGTCTAATCCTTAATCCAGTTGAGGACAAAGATCTGAGCAATACTCTTGCTCAGATCTGATGTATTTAAATATTGACTTCATTTTACTATTTTACCTGGCTCAATGTTTGATTAGTGAAAATGTTGGGATTACTGAATATATAACAAGGTAACTTTATAATATTTATTTAACTAAGTACTATGTAACATTGTTAAATTTTTGCTTTTAATACCTCCTTATGGTTTTAAAATTTGTTATTTAATAGTTTTAAAATTTTGTTATCAATTGACACCTAATTTATAAATTGTTTTAAACCATTCACTTCATTGTAGTAATTTTTAATGTGATGGTAATTGCTTATTATAATTTTTGTAGACTTGTGAAGATGGGAGAATATCCCGAAACGTCATGAAATAAAAGAATGAGTATTAATGGAAGAATTATTCAGCCCAAAATCAACCTTAATAATTAAATGAGCTCTTCCTTGTTTAGAATATATTGATATAAAGTATTTTTTTATTATTATTTAACACTACAGTAGTAAAATACAGCTGTATAATATACCGTCGTAAAGCTAAAGATTTAAAAAAAAAAATGTTATATCATTTAAAGACTCGTGGAAGGTAGTGGAGAGTGATGAAAAGCTAATTAAAATTAAGTAATTTTTTATTGATAAAAATATAAAAGATTATTTAATAAGACACTTGTTTCTATCGAAACGCAACGAAATTAATTCTTTCACCTTTTAGTTTAATTATGAATAATGAATCTTTGTAATTGATTAACAAAAATAAAATTACCCCCCTTTAAAATGTGAGGGGTTACGTTTTGCTTTTAGTGCTATTTCATAGAGAATTAAATTTTCTATAAATTTAAAAAAGGATAATTGAAATTGGTTAAGAATCAGCAGAGATATAGCATTTTGAAATTAGCAGTGGTGATATGCTATTCCCCTTTGAATTATTTATTGCTTTTCAGATTACTCAACTTTATAAACAATTATACCCTAATATTGTTATTTGGAAATAATAAACCCTTGTTTAATAATTTGCAGCGTTTTTATCTATGTAGTAGCTGTTGCCCGCGACTTCGTCTGCGTCAATTTCTGTTATTATGATCGCAATTAAGAAGTTTATAAAGAATATATTTTAAAGTACTTCTGCATAAATGATATTTTTAGTTTTATTTTCTTGTGACAGAAGAACATACTGATTTACCCGATCTTGACAATGCGACATATAGTTGGCCGTGTGAAAAGCAGTCTTGACGTAAATCGATTCCTAAATGTTTGCCCCTGTGATTTATTAAATGTCACGGCAAAAGATTAGTGAACGGGAAATTGAATTATTTTAAAATTAAAAGGTAAATCGTTTGGAATCATTGGGATACGAGGTTAATTTACCACGGTTTTTTTCCATATTTTCCACTGATTCTTCACTCCTAGTGGTTACAGCGTGATGTTACATAGCCTAAAGCCTTCTTCGATAAATGGACTATCCAACGCAAAAAGAATATTTTAATTCGAACAAGTAGTTTCTGAGATAACAAACTCTTCAGCTTTATAATATTAGTATGGTTTTGAAAATTGAATTGTTTTTTTATTTAACGTCACTTTATGCTACTATGGCTAATCCGACGATGCTACAGTGGGAGTCCTAAATTGTGCCTATCCAGGAGGATCAGGATAGGGATCTTTAACTAGTAATGACATCGCACAGGCTCGGGACCACCTTTTAACGTTCCCTCCTAAGGACGACATAACTAAGTCCTAGGACCACCTGCAGGTTTGAACCCGGGATTAAATTGTTTTTAACAACGGAGGTAAATGAAAGTCGTATGTAGAGTGTACCAGATTTCTTTATTAATTATTAATTTTTCTGTTCCATAAGATTTGGATACCCACTTTGTAGAGATACTGGAATAGCCCCTATTACAATATAAGGTCCCTCAAGACTGCCTTCCAATCTTATCTAACCAGAATGTTGACCGCAAACCGTTTCTTTAAGTAGGCAAAAAAACAAGATCTCCCCTCCCACTGCAGGAACCGACCTTGTGCCACTGAACTTGACCGAATGCTATCGTTCATTCTTTATTCTTCAAAATACAACATGATAGTTTCAATAGTGATAGTTCTTCAGACTTACTTCGAATTTTCGATACGATTTGGGTACGAGCGAGTTAAAAAGTGTGTCCGAAATATAAGTTATCTTTTTCAAAAACTTCCTTTACGCATACTAATTTGATGATCAAGAACATGGTTTAAATACATGTGTTAGGGTCTCCTCAGTCCAAAATAACGAATTCGCGCGAAAAGATGTGTGTGTGTATGTGGTAAGTCTAGCTCGAAAACTATTATTTCTGTAAAACTGAAATTTTATATTTTAGGAAGACAAGAAACTGCACGACGATTTCGGCTACTCCAACACTTACTAGGCAGACGCTCTAACCTTACAATTAACTACAAAAGACTCATTTACATGACCATCATAAGGCCTATCTGGACCTACGGAGTTGAGCTTTGGGGCTCTGCTAAACCATTAAACTCTTGCAGTATCCAATCCTTACAATCCAAAATCCTTAACGCTCCTTACATTGTCACGAATAAAATCATCCACAATGACCTTAATGTTCCATATGTTGCTGATTTGCCCCGTACCAGGTATCACACCTTCCATAAAAAATTCCAGTCCCACTTTAAACCATTAGTTTCAATCCTTGCTTCCTCTTCAATTCCTGATAATCCTCCGAGGCGTCTGAAAAGCAGATGGCCTCGAGACCTTCTTATTTAGACTCACTACCAAAGAGTGCTGCCAATGGGCGGTCACAGCTTCATGTTTATTTCATGTGTTATAACATTTTTTAGCATATTTACTTGATGTATTTTTTGTACAGTTGTAAATTTAAATAAAAATATATTTTAAAAAAAATAAATATTTTAGGAAAGTATACGCTCGAGATGTTAGAGGAAATTTTCCATCAAACTCTGCGAATCAGAAGAGCTACATTATACAATGCATTTTTATAATGATATTAATTATTCAGAAGAAACGTATATTAATTAAAATTTATTCCGAAGAAGCATATATTTATGATAAATTAATGTTGTTTGTTCTTGTATTGAATTTTAAATTGGTACTTAAATAAATTATTTCAATATATTTTAGTGAGTCATGAAGATGGGGAAAACCCCCGAAACGTAAACTCCAAATCATAATTGGTGTACAATGAACTTTTTGATAAGGATTAAGAACCAATTATTGTTTGTTTATTTATAAAACGTCACTTCTGCTAGTATGGCTAATCGGACAATGCTACAGTGGGAGTCCTAAATTTTGCCTATCCAGGTTTAATTAGGATAAGAATTTTTAACGAGTATCTGATATCGCACAGGCCCGGGACCACCTTTTTACGTCCCCTCCAAACGTACGGCATGACTAAGGATTTAAAAAATTGTTTACTCCCATTAAAAAATCCTAGGACCACCTGCTGGTTTGAACACATGACCTTTGGCATAGAACCTATTATTAATCAAAACATTTTTTTTTTAATTTATTTTTTACTATTTTCTTAAAAACTTAAATGGTTGGTTTTCTCAAAAACTTAAACTCGAAACTCAAAGTTTTTCTCAAAAACTAAAACTTATATTGGGAGTACTATTAAATGGGCTTTAATATCATGTGATGTAGGTTTTATTCTGATTGAAATAGTCTGACAGAGCTTAAATGCCGATTATATTAAATTTCCTTCCCTTAAAGTACCACGGCAGGACAAAAATTGGCCCAATAAAAAAAATTGGACCTAGATCATACTCAGCCTCCAGGTCTTTACCCCAATATTTGGTAACCCAGTTTATAGAGGCTTGATGTGCCATAGGAGAGTTTCCAGGCCTCTTGGTCGCTCCACGGCTAAAATAACAGAATAAATAATTCTGCCTCAGCCAGGGTTCGAACCCGGGATCTGGAGCACAGTATACTAGTGTTCATCCACGCCGCTTCCTATACTATAAATACTAATACTAAATAATCTAAATTTTTACCATTAACCATTAAAACTTATTATGCACTTTCCACCTTATGTTTTTCTCAAAAACGGCTTAAACTATTTTGATTAAACTAGCTATAACGAAGTAAAATTTAATAGGCTTTAATATGATATTGGTTTCTTTCTTATTGGAATAGTTTGACCGGGCTTAAATGCCAATATTTTACTTATTTTCAGTGATATTGCTAGTTTGTTTGTTTAACGTCACTGTATGCTACTGTTGTGAAGCCGAATTTTTTCCTAGAGTCTTGTCTTACCGTCTAGCTGTGCAATAAGGCTGGGTTTGGGAAAATTAGATCTCTAATTGATTAAAAAAAAAAATTCGAATAACTCAAAAGTTATACCTCTCCTGAACAATTATAAGTACTCATTTAAATGACAATAAAATGTCTAACTAGCTGGAGGCAAAATCCTGTTGATCTGGCTAGTATTGGAAAATATTTTAAGATATTCATACCAAATATATTTAAGCATAATGACATTTGTATTCATGTTTCGTTTGTACGTTCCCAAGTTCAATTGTTCTTAGTTTATAAAACACAATTTTAATAGGCTGAAAAACGTTTCATTTTGAGGATATAATAGACCACTGTATTTCTATAAGCTGTGAACACCGATATTTCAGGCGGAAGGCTTCTCCTAGGTATAGGAAAAATTTGCATTTATGTTCCAAACGAGTTGTGACGATACACAATGATATTGCTTAAAAGCTGAACCGTGCTGATTAATTATGGGCATACCTTCCTATTTTGGTGTGCTGCTATAAATTCGATTAAATGATTAATAACTTTACTCGATACTCATAAACATAATGATTGACAGATAGTGAAATTATATGTGTTTGTTAAACACAAAGGAGTGGGCATAATCGAATGATCGTCATAATCGGATGATCGGACTTCGATGATTTAAATAATCGAATGATCGAATGATTAATATACATTATGAGAGAAGATAAGCCACGATTACCGTCTCTATAATGGCTGACCTGCATATAATTTATGTGATGAGCAAAAAAAAAAAAAGGTCGTTCCATTATCCGAGCTCCTTATAATCCCTCGATTATCATTAAACCATTCCGTTCGAATGATGATCATTAATCCGATAATCGATTAATTCGAATTATCGAAATAATCGTATCATCCGATAATCGTCATTCGATTATGCCTACCCTAGTGTTTAAGTTACTCAAACCAAAAACGCAAACAAATTACGTATATTAACACAATGGAATTAGCAAGCCAAGCCGCGAGATACTGCTAGTAGATGTATAATATACCGTTAAAAAGGTAAAGATTTTAGAAAAATATTATCTAATTCACAAAGCTGTATAAGGCACTTCTAATAGGGAGTGAAGAAAATGTACAGGCTTAAAATATTGCTGTAGACAATACCTTCTATTGTTACATTATTTAATCATTTCCCATCGATTCTCGATTTACCTAACCCTTTTTTATTCAAATTTTATGTTGTTCAAAAGTTCTAAAATTGATTTTAACAACGCAGAAAAGTGAAAGTCGTGTGTTGCGACCTCCAGATTTTTACTTTTTAGTATAGAAAAAGATGTTTAAATGTCAAATAACTTTATAAGGAATGCAATCATAAAGGGAAGGCAGCATAAATATTTTTCTATGTTGACTTTTTTCTATAAATAAGAGTAGTAATAAGATGCACATGCATGCAAGTCTCAGATGTAGAGAGCATTGGAAAGGGACAAAGCTGTATAAATTATAGTAATTGTAAAAGAGAATAAGTTGTATTATTCAATCTAAACTACAATTTTCAATTAAAGCAAAATGTGAAACATTAATTTTTACTTTCACTTACTATATATAGTAAGGAAAAGTATTGTGATCGTGAAAATTTTCGATTTTCAGTTTTCAACGGAAATACACATTTTAGGGTCCCCGGAGTCCAAATAACAAAGTCCCGCAAAATGGTCTGTGTGTGCGTGTGCGTGTGTGTGTGTGTCTATGTGTGTGTCTGTGTGTGTGTGTCTATGTGTGTGTGTGTGTGTGTGTGTGTGTGTGTGTGTGTGTGTGTGTGTGTGTGTGTGTGTGTGTGTCTATGTGTGTGTCTGTGTGTGTGTGTGTGTGTGTGTGTGTGTGGTAACTCCCTGGCGGAAACGAAAAGTCTTATGAAACTGAAATTTCATATTTAAAACAAATATACGCCCGAGACGTTACAAAACCTTTTTCATCAAAATGAGCTTACCAGAGGAGCCACTTTATACCATGCATTTTGCACCTTTTTTCGATTTTCTCGAAAACGGTTACGACTATTTTGATTAAACTCGCTATATCCATGTAAAATTTAATGGACTTTAATATCATGTAGTTTTCATTCTGATTAAAGTGGTCTGACAGGGCTTAAATGCCGATATTTTAAATTTTCTGTCTCTAAAGTACCTTTAATTTTGTTGATTCTATAAAAATAACTATATTATCTTGTTACCACTGATTAAAAACAGGTAAATATGCAAGTTGAGCAAATTTGAAAAGCTACTAAAGGAGAAAACTGAAAAAAAAAAATTTTAATGCAATTTTAAGTTTTTGAACATAAGAGCAGTAATATATAGCATTTCCAAGTCAATTGTAACCTTTTCCAAGTCAAATGTAACTTTTTTCCATTTCAAATGTAACCTTTTCCAAGTCAAATGTAACCCTTTCCATTTCAAATGTCACCTTTTCCAAGTCAAATGTCACCTTTTCCATTTCAAATGTTACCTTTTCCAAGTCAAATGTCACCTTTTTCTTCACTTCTAGCCTTAAATATTCCGTTTTATTTATTTATTTATTGAAAAATAATTAGTTTAATTAACATTATGACTTTTTTAATAATTTTGGCATATAATAATTGATATTTTTTTTGGGTCTCTTAGATATTTGATATCAAGTTCTGTTTTTTACTAGCTAATATTTAAAAAAATAATTATCGTCTATTTAGTTTTAAGATAGTTGTTGATTTTGATTTTTTAGATAGGAGGGGTAGTTTTTTGGAATAATTAATGTGATTTCGGGTATTATAATTAAATTTTTCGAACTGTATTTTTTTATCGCTCGCGAGCATTTTAACTCGCATTAAATTTTAATGTTTTTTATTGATATAGGGATTAATTATTTTGCTTTCGGGTGGTTATGCTTACGTTTTTTGAGCTGTATCTTTTATCGGTCATGCGTATTTCAACTCATATTTACTTTTAATGTTTTTTATTGATATAGGGATTAATTATTTTGCTTTCGGGTGGTTATGATAAGGTTTTTCGATCTGTATTTTTTTCGCTCGCGCTTGTTTTAAAAAAAATTTACTTTTTATGTGTTTTATTGATATAGGGATTAATTAATGTGCTTTCGGGTGGTTATGATTACGTTTTTCGAGCTGTATTTTTTATCGCTCATGCGTATTTCAACTCGCATTTACTTTTAATGTTTTTTATTGATATAGGGATTAATTATTTTGCTTTCGGGTGGTCATGATTACGTTTTTCGAGCTGTATTTTTTATCGCTCATGCGTATTTCAATTCCGTTTTATTTATTTATTTATTGAAAAATAATTAGTTTAATTAACATTATGACTTTTTTAATAATTTTGGCATATAATAATTGATATTTTTTTTGGGTCTCTTAGATATTTGATATCAAGTTCTGTTTTTTACTAGCTAATATTTAAAAAAATTAATTATCGTCTATTTAGTTTTAAGATAGTTGTTGATTTTGATTTTTTAGAGAGAAGGGGTAGTTTTTTGGAATAATTAATGTGATTTCGGGTATTATAATTAAATTTTTCGAGCTGTATTTTTTATCGCTCGCTTGCAGGTTAGGTTACTTGTTTTTCCTAGGCGATCGACAGCAAGGTCATTACGCCTTTTCATTATTTAACTTCTTATGTAATTTTGATTTTTTGACTTATGTTTTAACATCAAGGTACTTAAATTTCTTATTATGCTTTGCTATTTTAATTGTATACATTTGTCTTCTTACTATTTCACATCTTATTTATTTATTTAACTTAAATAATTTATACATTATAAATACAATTTTCAAACTAACTAGCATTTATCTTAAGACAGTATTGTAGGGAACGTTTTTTTATTTATTAATTTTTTTTTTTTTTTTATTAAATATAATTATTTTTTTATAACAATATTGTGATCTCTCTTTTTTTTTCAATTATTATTGATATTGTTTTCATTAAAAATTTGATTGGTTAAACTTTTACTTTCTTTCTTTTAAATTTTTTTTTTTTTTTTTTTTTTTTTTTTTTTTTTTTTTTTTTTTTTTTACATATTTTTTGTATAGGTTTACATCATTGCCTTAGAATCTATTTTATATAATTAAACGGTTACTGTTAGATTTACATTTTTTGGTATAATTGTGTATCTTTTAACAATTTTATGACGCTGTCACTTGATTCTTTTGAATCTTTTAGAGCTAATTCTATGAAACGAGGTATTTTATAATATACGAAAGCTTCCTGGTATACTGGACAATTCTCAATAATATGTTGTACTGTAAGAGGTAATTGACACACTTCGCAGTTCGGTCGATTTTCTTTAGTAATTAAGAATTTGTGGGTTAAATTGGTGTGACCGATTCTTATTCTTGTTAAAACCACCTCTTCCCTTCGGTTTCCTCTGACGGAACTTATCCATTTTTTTGTTGTCTTTTTGACATTTCTTAATTTGTTTGTCAAAGGAGTATCATTCCAAGCCGATTCCCAGCTTTTCAGGACTCTATCTTTTAGATATGCTTTGACGTCATTAGGCTCGTATACTTGGAGTGGTGAAATGTTGAGATGAGCTGCTTCTTTTGCTGCTTTATCAGCTGCCTCATTGCCTGGTATTCCGCTCGCGTGCATTTTAACTCGCATTAAACTTTAATGTTTTTTATTGATATAGGGATTAATTATTTTGCTTTCGGGTGGTTATGCTTACGTTTTTCGAGCTGTATTTTTTATCGCTCATGCGTATTTCAACTCGCATTTACTTTTAATGTTTTTATTGATATAGGGATTAATTATTTTGCTTTCGGGTGGTTATGATTACGTTTTTCGAGCTGTATTTTTTTCGCTCGCGCTTGTTTTAAAAAAAATTTACTTTTTATGTGTTTTATTGATATAGGGATTAATTAATGTGCTTTCGGGTGGTTATGATTACGTTTTTCGAGCTGTATTTTTTATCGCTCATGCGTATTTCAACTCGCATTTACTTTTAATGTTTTTTATTGATATAGGGATTAATTATTTTGCTTTCGGGTGGTCATGATTACGTTTTTCGAGCTGTATTTTTTATCGCTCATGCGTATTTCAATTCGGATTTACTTTTGATATTTTTTATTGTTATAGACGTTTGTAATTATCTTTTCGGGTCTTGTGATTACGTTTTTAAGCTGTTTTTATTGTCGCTTGCTCTCATTTCAACTTGCATTTGCAGTGGTCTTTCTTTGTTTTTGTTTTAGGGGATTCTCATAACGTGTTTTGAACTTTATTCTTTTATGCGCTTGGGAATTTCTACAAACCGTAGGTATTATGTTATAATATGATGTAAAAATTATTTATTGTTTTTTTGCAGGATCTGATTACATTTTTGATTTGGACGTTACATCGCGATTGCCCATTATTCTAGATCACTTTTCATTTAAGTTAAAATGTGCACTAGCTATAAATAAATGTCATAAACTCTATTAGTATTCCCGAAAACACTATAAACGATCCCTCTATCGAATATTTATGAAATAGAAACAGTACCTTAAAATGAGTAAAAGCGATAACAAATTTGGTTCAAATAATGTTATCAGAACACCCGAAAATAGAATAAACGATTCCTCAATTAAATTATCAAATAATTGTAAGACCGAGTTAGGAAGCGGATCCTTTACAAAAGATTTAGTTGAAAAAAATTACTCAGGACGCTAGAAAAGGAACTATAACTAATCCTTTTATAAAATAATAATAATAATAAAAAAAAATAAAATAAAAACCTAAACGATGTATATTCCAGCAACGTTATAATGAGAACCAAAAACAAAACAATCAATCCCAATATCAATAAAAAAATATCAAAAATAAAGGCGAGTTGAAATCCGCACGAGTGATAATAAAATAGCTTTTAAACATTTTCATAACCCCGCGAAAACACAAGGATAGATCTCTATAAAAATAAAAAGATTAAAAGTAAATAGAAGTTGAAATACGCATGAGCGATAAAAAATACAGATCGAAAAACGTAATCATAACCACCCGAAAGCACATTAATTAATCCCTATATCAATAAAACACATAAAAAGTAAATTTTAGTTAAAATAAGCGCGAGCGAAAAAAATACAGCTCGAAAAACGTAATCATAACCACCCGAAAGCACATTAATTAATCCCTATATCAATAAAACACATAAAAAGTAAATTTTTTTTAAAACAAGCGCGAGCGAAAAAAATACAGATCGAAAAACCTTATCATAACCACCCGAAAGCAAAATAATTAATCCCTATATCAATAAAAAACATTAAAAGTAAATATGAGTTGAAATACGCATGACCGATAAAAGATACAGCTCAAAAAACGTAAGCATAACCACCCGAAAGCAAAATAATTAATCCCTATATCAATAAAAAACATTAAAATTTAATGCGAGTTAAAATGCTCGCGAGCGATAAAAAAATACAGTTCGAAAAATTTAATTATAATACCCAAAATCACATTAATTATTCCAAAAAACTACCCCTCCTATCTAAAAAATCAAAATCAACAACTATCTTAAAACTAAATAGACGATAATTATTTTTTTTAAATATTAGCTAGTAAAAAACAGAACTTGATATCAAATATCTAAGAGACCCAAAAAAAAAATCAATTATTATATGCCAAAATTATTAAAAAAGTCATAATGTTAATTAAACTAATTATTTTTCAATAAATAAATAAATAAAACGGAATATTTAAGGCTAGAAGTGAAGAAAAAGGTGACATTTGACTTGGAAAAGGTAACATTTGAAATGGAAAAGGTGACATTTGACTTGGAAAAGGTGACATTTGAAATGGAAAGGGTTACATTTGACTTGGAAAAGGTTACATTTGAAATGGAAAAAGTTACATTTGACTTGGAAAAGGTTACAATTGACTTGGAAATGCTATACATGTACGATATACCGTTGGAAAGCTAAAGATTTTAGAAAAAATATCTCATACACAGGCTTTTAAAAGTTAATAGAGAGTGATGAAATTAACATAAAACTAACTGATTATTTTAGATAATAATATAATAGATTTTTTAATGAAAAACACGTTTCTATATAAATTCAATTTAATTAATTCTTTAATAGTTTCACGTATTTTTATCTCTAACTGTATTTGAAAATTCTTTCATTGATTTTAAAAATGGAGGTAAGTAAAAGTCGTGTGTTGCACGCACCAGATTTTTTTTTTTAATTTTTGAACAAGATTTTAACACGGGAGGAAATAAAAGGAATATGTTACGCACAGTTGATTTCTATTTTTAGAAACTGGACTTGAAACATACATTGGGGAGCTTTCTCCGTTAGCGAGCGGTCGGGGTCTGGTTTATCTGCATCTCCTCAACAGAATGCACTATTCCTTTATTTCAAAAAAAAATCTGGTGCGGGCAACACACGGACTTTCACTTACCGCCGTTGCTTCAAATCGATTGAAGAATATTTTTCCTAAAATCTCTAAAGATTTCCAACGGTATATTATTATACATCTATGTTACTATTCTTGTGTTCAAAAACACAAAAAATTGCATATAAAAATATGTTAGCATTTTTCTCCTTTATTTGTTTATCGAATTCGCTCAACTTGCAGATTATTATTAATGTTATTTATCAATGCTAACTAGATAATGTGCCTATTTTTTTTAAATCTACAACATTAAAGGTACTTTAGAAGAAGAAAATTTAAAATGTCGGCATTTAAGCTCTGTCAGACTATTTGAATCAGAATTAAACCTACATCATATTAAAACCTATTAAATTTTACATAATTTTAGCGAGTTTAATCAAAATCGTTAGAGTTGTTTTTGAGAAAATCGTAAAAAGGTGCAAAATGCATGGGATAAAGTAGGACTTTCGGTCAGCCGATTTCAGTGAAAAAGTTGCTGTAACATCTCGGGTGTATATTAGTCTTAAATATGAAATTTGAATTCCGTACGAATTTTCGTTTTTGCGCTAGAGTTACCGCTAGAGTTACATGGACACACAGACCTTTTTGCGGGACTTGGTTATTTGGACACAGGGGATCCTAAAATGTGTATTTTCGTTGAGAACTGGAATTCGAAAATTTTCGCGATCGCAATACTTTCCCTTACTATATATAAAAAGTGAAAGTAAAAGTAATACATAAACTCCTTAAAATGCAACATCCAATATTGCAGTAAAAGGAGAACTACAAACTATATTTATTGCCTAAATAATTCGCTTCTACTTCAAGAATTACCAATAAAGGGATTTGAAAAAAAAATAAGAAAGAAGTATAAATAAGTAATAAACCGAAAAGTATAGGACTCATTTTTTATTTCTACAGATTTTGAAAACATAGATTGCAATCAAATTATCTTTAGATGGAAACATTAAATTTTCTGTAATTCATGCTTCCCTTGAAAACAACAAACAATTAAACTGAACCAATTTTCATTTATAACCAATTTATGTTACCCATTTCTACAAATAATTAAATATAATAATGATTAGACGTTATAAAATAAACATATTTTCTTGATAATTTCATTTTTCGTTACCATCAACTATTGTACATATCCCAAAGGGATAAATTCTTTATCGATCAAACAGAGTTTTTTAAGTATGAATGATAACTCATTCAAATTGCACACGTGCCAAGCAGAAGCGATTCCACTAGTATTTTAATAAAATGAAAAACAGTTTAAATTAGTTTTAACATTCTACAGAATAGTTAAAAGGTGAAAGCCCTTGCTTAGAGACCAGCTGTTGCATCCCACGAACGGCCTTGTTCAGAATCGTCTGCCTAGTTCGTTCGAAAATACAATCTGTATTCAGAAGATTTAAGGATAATAGCAAAGCTAGAATTCAACTAATTTGATTATTTAATTAAACCCATAATTTATAACAATTGAATCAGCCAAGAGCTTTTATCGGAATATCATTATCACATTATTTAAAACATAAACGCATTCAGTATATAAAGAACACACTCAGACATTAACCCTTAGCTGGCCACAATATCAAATTTGGAAGATTTTTTATCCTTTCTTGTTTTTTCTGTTTATTTTAGGCTAGAATAAAACTAAAATGGATTTAAATTTTTTTGGCTTAGCTGGCACAAAACACAAAGAAACTGGGCTAACTAACCTTTCACAAAACCTTCCCTTGGCACAACAACATTCTATTAGCATTCTGCTAGCATTGGTTTTGCTTGTAACTTGCCGGGCATTTTTAAATCAGGCCATGAAAAGAAGGAGTTCACTCTGGCCTGTTAAGGGTTAAATCTATAGTTTTATATATATATATATATATATATATATATATATATATATATATATATATATATATATATAACGGGATAAAACGATAACGGGATTTTCGTTTCCGCTAACTCCTAAACCACTGAACGGATTTTGATACGGTTTTCACCATCACTTCCTGAAGGTTTACAATTAAAATGTATTGCAATTTAGGTTTTCCTTAAAAGAGAAAATAAATTTTCAGGGACTAAGCCATAAAAAAGTATTCCTGAAATATAAGTATTAACATAGACGTATAATATATCGTTGGAAAGCACAAGGTTTTAGAAATGTTAATATGCAATAAAATAAGTCGGACAAGTAAGTAGATAGAAAGATGTTATGAGCGGACAAACTTTTGAACAAATTTTATTTGTAAGGTGGATGAGAGAGCTGACGGTGATTCATGGTGATCGTACAGATTATATTCTTCCATACAGTATTAATATCATAAAATCATAGAAAGAAAAGTTTTTGTTAACTTGAAATATGACTATTATTCTTAATTTTGTATACAATTATTCGGAAGATTGATTACTTAGGAGATGATGAAATAATTATTTTTTAAATGAGGTTAAAGAAGATGCTTTACGTATAGATGACATAATGTTCCACTTTAGCACTATAATTCATGTATGTACATTTCGTTGAGAGTTCAGTTGCACCACATGTTTATTAGCAAACGTAAAATGTTCTGAAAAACAAAGTTGTTTGTTTATTCATTTAACGTCACTTGTATGCCACTGTGGCTAATCGGTCGAGGCGACAGTGGGTGTTCTAAATTTTTCCGATCCAGGTTTTATTAGAATAGGAACCTGGCATCACACAGCTCGGGACCACAATTTTACGTTTCCTGCGACGGATGCCAGGACTTTTCGTTCCTTTTAAAAAATCCTATCGCCTTCTGTTGGCTTTGAACGAGCGACCTTGGGCAGTTCTTGAAGTTTCCTGGTTATTTTTGGTTATGGTTATGAAATATTGGACGTTCCTATTAGTCTGTGTGTTCATGTGATCAGCCTAGCTTCAAAATGAAATGTGTTACCACTTCTCATCATGCATTTATATTGAAAATACTTTACGATTTTCAATAAAATACCTAAAACGATATTGATTACATTGATGTAGTAATTAAATAGTCGATAGACTCGTGTAGGCTTCATTCTCATTTAAATAGTTTGTTTGAAATAAAACGCCGAATTTTCTTATTAACTACATTTAATTTTGTTGAATCGAAAGAATTAACCATTTCTCCTTGTAAGCATTGATAAAAAGTGGGTAAATATAAATGTTGGATGAATTTGGTAAAAAAAACCGAAAGTGAAAAATGCCGAAATATTTATCCAGGTTAATCGAAATAAGGGTAGTAAGTAACATAGATGTATAATATATCGTTTGAAAGACAAATATTTTGAAAAAATCTTGTGCGGGCAACACACGACTTTCACTTAACTCTACTGTTAAAATCAATTTAAAAACTATTAAATATACTTCAATTTGAAAAATATTTTAAGTTGATTTTTATAAAACGTGTATTCATTTTCGTTGGAAACATATGATTTAGATTAAATAATATAACTATATTAAATTGCTAATTAGAAATAAGTTTATTCCCTATTTATCACTTTATAATACCTTTTACAACTTTGTATTTCCGATAATATTTTTTCTAAAATATTCCTCTTTCCAACGGTATATTATAAGTCTATATAAATGTTCTAATTAAAAAAAAAAAAATACATAAAAAGATATGTTTGCTCTTTTTTCCTTTAGTTAGTCATTATATTCGTCCAACTTTTATATTTAGCCGTTCTTCATCAATGTCACTAAGGTGATATGGTTTACCTTTTGGAATGTACAAAATAAAAGGTAGTTTAGAGAAAGATTTAAGCTCTGCCAGTCTATTTAAATCAGAATAAAACCTACATGATATTAAATTCCACTAAATTTTACATCTATATAGGGTGTTTAATCAAAATCGTTAAAGCCGTTTTTGAGAAAATCGTAAAAAGATGCAAAATGCATGGTATAAAGTGGCTTTTCGAGTTTTGATGAAAAAGTTGCTGTAACATCTCGGGCGTATAATTGTCTTAAATATTTTTTTTATAATTTATTGAAATTTACAACTGTATTAGTTAATACATCAAGTAAATTGGCTAACAGAAATACATGAAAAGGACATGGAGAGTAAATGCCCATTAGCACTACTCGCTGGGTAATCTAAACTAGATGGTCTCGAGGCCATCTCCTTTTCAGACACCTCGGAGGATTGTCAGGAATGGAAGAGGAAGCAAGGATTGAAACTAGTGGGTTAGAATGGGAGTGGAGTTTTTCATGGAAGGATTGATACCTGGTCCGGGCCAAATCAGCAACATATGGGGTATTAATGGCTTTATGCATGAGTTTATTCATGACAAAGTAAGGAGCGTTGAGGATTTTGGATGGTGAGGAATGATAACGGGAAGAATTTGATGGTTTAGTAGAGCCCCAGAGCTCAACTTCGTAAGTACAGATAGGTCTTATGATGGTGATATAGATGATAAGTGGAAATTTAACTAAGTGTAAGTTTAGAGCGTCTGTGCAGTAAGTGTTGAAGTAAGCGAAAGCGACGGGCAGTTTCTTGTTGTTTCAGTCTTGTGTGCTGATTCTATGTTAAACGTTTGTCAAGTAAGAGTCCTAGATAGCGAATCTGTTCAATCGGGACAAGCGGAATATTATTAAAGGACACTGTAGGGCAGGATGTCTTAGGCTTACGACGGTCTTAAATATGAAATTTCATTTCCGTTCGACTTTTCGTTTTTGTGCTAGACTTACCACACACACACAAACACAGACCTTTTTTCGGGACTTGGTATTTAGACTCAGGGGACCCTGAAACGTTTATTTCCGTCGAAAACTGGAAATCGAAAATTTTCACGATCGCAATACTTTCCCTTTCTATATACTTCATATATAGGTAAGTGAAAGCATAAATATTCTTTACTACGTAAAGTTGTAGTAGGCAATAGAGAGTGATAAAAACGCATAAACTTAAATTATCTGGGTGGCTAGCGTAACAGCCTCCTATGCCAAAGGTCACGGATTCAAACCCGCAGGTGGTCCTTGGATTTTTTAATGGGAGTAAAAAATCCTTAGTTACGCCGTCCTTCGGAGGGGACGTTTAAAGGTGGTCCCGAGCCTGTGCGATGTCAGGTACTCGTTAAAGATCCCTATCCTAATAAAATCTTGATTGGCAAAATTTAGGACTCCCACTGTAGCATCGTCCGATTAGCCATAGTAGCATAAAGTGACGTTAAATAAATAAACAAAACAAACTTAAATTATTGTTGTAGAAACTAATTTCTATTGTTATATTTCTGGCGTCAACACATGTGGTTGCTAAGGAGATATAACCTCCACGTTTTTGTGCTGCACATAGCTTTTGTATTTTGCAAACAATGTTGTTTGTTATGTGTGTTCAAAAATTCAAAATTATTGATGTTGTTTATGTGGTGATACCACCACATATTGGTGACCCCGACGGGATAAGACTGTGAATGAGATTAAAAACTGCTTGATGCCACATAGTATTTAATCTAAAACGATTGATGTACCTAATACTTGTTTTCAAATTTCACTTTATTTAAAAGATCTGAAATTGATTTCAACATAAGAAATAAATAAAATTCATGTGTTGCGTGCACATTTTTTTAAAATTTATCTATCAGATGCAATGGCGAATAATTATCAGTTTATGAAAATTGATCAACCTAAATTTATGAATTGTATTAAAACATTAGTAGTAATATTAATTATTTGCCAGCAGTATGCCGTCTTACATTAATTTTTGCTTTCACTTACCTGTGTATGAAATATATAGTAAGGGGAAGAGTTGCGATTGTGAAAATTTTCGAATTCCAGTTTTCACCGGAAATACACGTTTTAGGGTCCCCTGAGTCCAAATGACGAAGTCTCCCAAGGGTCTGTGTGTCTATGTGGTAACTCCTGGGCGGAAGCGAAAAGTCCTCCGAAACTAAAATTCCATACTTAAGACAACTATTATACGCCCGAGGTGTTACAAAAACTTTTTCATCATAATCGGCTGACCAGAAGAGCCACTTTATACCATGCATTTTGCACCCTTTTACGAATTTCTCAAAAACGGCTCTAACGATTTTGATTAAGCTCGCTATATCAATGTAAAATTTCCTTCGTCTATAGAACCTTTTATTTTGTATATTCTATAAAAAAAAAAAACATATCTTGTTACCACTGATGAAAAACAGGTAAATATATAAGTTGAACGTATTCGATGCCTAACTAAAAGAGAAAACTGAAAAAATATTTTTTTTAATGCAATTTTTGGTTTTGAACATAAGAACAGTAATATACAGATATAATATACCTATGGAAAGCTAAAGATTTTAGAAAAAAATATTATCTTATAAAAAAGCTTGTAAAATTTAATAAATAGTGGCAAGCAGCCGATAAAACTAACTAATTATTTTAGATAATAATACAATAATTTTTTTAATAAAACACATGTTTCTATAGAAATTTAATTTTTTAATGGTTTCACTAATTTTTATGTCTGAGTGTATTTGAAAATTTTTTAATCGATTTTTTAAACGGAGGTAAGTGAGAGTCGTGTATTGCCCGCACCAGATTTTTTATCTTGTAATAGCATTGAGAATAATATTTAAAAAAAAAAACAATATATATATATATATATATATATATATATATCCTCAGGGCTATTCAAAACCTATTCTTACTAGAACTGACTATTAGAGAAAGTTGTTTGCTATAGAACAGGTCTTAGCAACCTAACTTTCATTTCGCTGTGTGATCGTCTTTGATCAGGGGTAAAAATTAAATGCTATAAATATCCTCGTAATAATATATATCTTCTCTATACTGATTTCGATTAATCAGATCTGGTTAATCGGACGATGCTTCACGGGGAGTCCTAAAATATTTAATTAGGATTAATCAGGTTTAATTAGGATAGGAATCTTTGATGATTACATAACATCGCACATACTCGGGACCACCATTTTAGGTCTCTCCTGAACGACCGGATAAAAAAAGATTTTTAACTCATTTTAAAAACCTATGCTCGTCTCCGAGGGGGGAGCCCGTGGCTGAGTGGCTAGTGCGCTTGCCTCTCACGCTAAAGGTTGTGAGTTTGAATCCAAGTTCCGAAAGGACTTTTTCAAGCATTTAAATTAATGGAGATTCACTTATAGTCTCTTCCCCGGATATGTGAGACCCGTCAGCCAACCGGTGGCCACTCACAAAAATAGTGATGACCCTGACTTATAAAATTCATCTAGATAAAAGAAAATAAACTGCGCGGCCAAGGGCCTACACGGTCTTGTGTCACGCAAAAACGGTCTTGTGACCTTGAGGGTAGAAGGCTGTTATGCTAGCCACTGCACTACAGGTGACCATAGTCACCAATAAATTGTAATAATTCGTTGAGTAATAAACAATTCAAATCCAGCCATGAGCTACGGTTGAGAAAGAATTTTGAATAAAGAAATGATTTGACTCATCAAAACAGCGATAGCTTCTAAGAGGCTCATCCTTTATCATTGACCTTCTGCCCATTATGTCAGCTAGCATCAAACTAAGTATTTTATTATCTTATCTATCATTGTTAATTAATGTCAAGTACATCTGTACATGGTTGACATCAAGACTAATTTTTAAAATAAGTACTTATAATAATTGTATAATACTTAATTCAAAGTAATCCTTGTAAGCTAAAAGAAAACGTTGGGGCGCACCACGAATTTCACCAAACTCTTGTAAAAATCAATTTCAGGACTTATTAGTTGAAAAAAGAATTATATTTATTTTCAATGGATATATTTATTTTAATTATATAATGTAACAATATAAATTACTATATACAACGAGCTCTTAATTTTATCAGCTTTTCATTACACTCCATTACCTTATCCAACGTTTTATATCAGATAACATTTTTTTACCCTAACTTATCTATATATGAAATATATAGTAAGAGAAAGTATTGCAATCGTGAAAATTTTCGTATACCAGGATTTAACGGAAATAAACGTTCTAGGGTCTCCTGGGTGCAAATGACCAGATCCCGCAAAAGCTCTGTCTGTGGAGTAAGTCCATCACACAAATGAAAAATAGTACGAAACTGAAATTTCATATTTAAGACAACCATATATTATTGCTACTTTGTCCCATGCATTTTTACTTTCACTTACTATATATAGTAAGGGGAAGTATTGCGATCGTGAAAATTTTCTAATTCCAGTTTTCAACGGAAATACACGTTTTAGGGTCCCCTGAGTCCAAACAACCAAGTCCCGCAAAAAGGTCTGTGTGTGTGTGTGGTAACTCCCGGGCGGAAGCGGTAAGTCCTATGAAACTGAAATTTCATATTTAAGACAACTATACGCCCGAGACGTGACAAAACTTTTTTCATCAAAATGAGCTTACCAGAAGAGGCACTTTATACCATGCATTTTGCACCTTTTTTCTACTTTCTCGAAAACAGTTCCGACAATTTTGATTAAACTCGCTATATCGATGTAAAATTTAATGGGCTTTAATATCATGTAGGTGTTATTCTGATTAAAATGGTCTGACAGGGCTTAAATGCCGGTATTATATCTTCCCCTAAAGTACCTTTAATTATGTAGATTCAATAAAAATAACTATATAATCTAATTAACGCTGATGAAAAACAAGTTAATCTATAAATTGAATAAATTCGATACCCAACTAAAGTTGAAAACAGAAAAAAAAATATTTTTTAATGCAATTTTTCGTTTTTGTACGTAAGAGCAGTGATATACATGTATGATATACCGTTGGAAAGCTAAAGATTTTAGAAAAAATTATCATCTCATACACAAGCTTTTAAAAGTTAACAGAGAGTGATAAAAAAGCCGATAAAACTAAGTGACTGATTTAGATATTAATATAATCGATTTTTTAATAAAACACATGTTTCTATAGAAATTCCATTTAACTAATTCTTTAATGGTTTCACTCACTTTTATCTCTTACTGTATTTGAAAATTCTTAAATCGATTTTAAAAACGGAGGTAAGTGAAAGTCGTGTGTTGCCTGCACCAGATTTTTTAATATAAAAACAGTAATAATCAATAGATGTATACCGCAATGTACCGTTGGATAGCTAAAGATTGTATAAAACTATTATCTTATATACACAATTTTAAAAATTAAGAGTAATGAAAATCCAATAATACTTACTGATTGTAACTGAGTAGACAATAATATTATAGATTATATAATAAAACATATATTTCTATTGATACTCTAGGTAATATATTCTTTAAGAATTTATTTTTATCTCCAAATGTATATACAATAAACCCTCTTTTTAACAAACTCCAAGGGACAAAAAAATTCTCTGTTCGTTATAAAAGAATTCGTTATATACGAAAAATATATTGTATGTATATTATATGTCTTAGTATAAATTCAGGAAAAGAAATATTTTCAATAAATCATTCGCTTTTAGGCACATATTTATTTAGAAACTACAAAAGCAGTTAAAACTATGCACTATGTACATATATCTATCTTATTTCACATTTTACATAATACTTTAAGATTAACATAAACCATCATTCAAAATACAAAACTTAAAAAGGAACTTACCATGTCAAAATCACAGCAATTCATATAGAGTATAAATGATTAAAAAAAATATTTTTTTTTTTTGCACATCCCGAGGAATAGATTTCATCTTTATTAGCGATAATTGTTGATAGAGGAGATTTTGATATCCCGTATTTTTTCGACACTTTCGATTTCGACTCGATTTTTTATTCAACTTCTTGGAGAATCGCCAATCTTGTATTTAAATCAATGGATTTTCTCTTTCCCTCGTAGGAAACTCGAATTAAAGCAATAAATCAATAAAAACAGAAAAACTAGTTGAAACTCTATAAACCAGAAGCTGTCACAGACTGTGAATCACAGAAATTAGCTGAATAGGGGGAAGAGGTAAGGATTTGGACAGAAAGGTTTACTGGGCTAAAAGTTCAGAAGGCTCTATACTGGGAATTAAGACGTTTCGTAATTTCTTTCTTCTTTATTTTTCGTAATAACCGAACTAATTCAATTCTGAGGTATACAAAAGTAGTTCGTTTATTCGTTATAAGAGAATATTTCGTCATAAACGAGGAGAAAGCATAGTTTTCTATTCATTTTTCAAGGGACCTCAACGATAGTTCGTTGTTGTTGTTTGTTTATTTATTTAACGTCACTTTATGCTACTATGGCTAATCGGCCGATGCTACAGTGGGAGTCCTAAATTTTGCCTATCCAGGTTTTATTAGGACAGAGATCTTTAACGAGTACCTGACATCGCACAGGCTCGGGACCACCTTTTAACGTCCCCTCCGAAGGACGGCGTAACTAAGGATTTTTTACTCCCATTAAAAAATCCTAGGACCACCTGCGGGTTTGAACCCGTGACCTTTAGCATGGGAGGCTGTTACGCTAGCCACCCAGCTACAAGTGATCCCTGGCGATAGTTCGTTATAAACGGATGTTCGTTATAACCGTGTTCGTTAAATAAAGGGTTTACTGTACAAATTTTTAAATTGACAATAACAGCGGAGGTAAGTTGTGTGTTGCGCGCAACAGATTTTTTATCAATGGCAACAGGATGAAAGGGTTAATTTTTTCGAATCTACAAAATTAAAGGTAGTTTAGTGAAAGAAAATTTAAAATATCGGCATTTGAACCCAGTCGGACTATTTCAATCAGAATGAAACCTACATGATATTAAAGCACATTTTATTTTGCATCGTTATAAAGAGTTTAATCAAAATCTTTAATCGAGCACTAATCCATGAAGTCTTAAAAGGTGCAAAATGAACGGTATAAAGTAGCACTTCCGGTTAGCTGATTTTGGTGGAAATGTTTATGTCATCATATCACATCGACATTAGTTTTAATTACGCCGAAGAAAACTGCTGTAGTGAACCGGAACGGACTCAGTGAGGTATCTAACAGAAGCGTCTAAGAGATGATAACACATTTATGATACCGGAACGTGTCAATGAATGATAACATGTGACCCTTCCATAGATAGTATACCGTTTAATTTTCAGTTCCTTATTAACCACGCAACTACTCAAAATTTTAATATTTAACAAAACTTAATTAAAAAGACAAGAAAAGAAGAACACGCCAAATGATACAGATAAACATATGTATATGAAAGAGAATGCAGAACTTAAAAAACGATATACAGTTAAAATTAAAAAATCTGGTGCGGGCAACACTCGACTTTCACTTACCTTCGTTTTAAAAATCGATTAAAGAATTTTCAAATACAGTTAGAGATAAAAATTAGTGAAACTATTAAAGAATTTATTAAATTGAATTTTTATAGAAACATGTGCTTTATTAAAAAATCTATTTTTCCTTTAGTTGGGTATCGAATTCATTCAATTTATATATTTAGCTGTTTTTCATCAGCGGTAACAAGATAATATAGTTATTTTTATAGAATCAACAAAATTAAAGATACTTTAGAGAAAGAAAATTTAAAATATCGGCATTTAAGCCCTGTCAGACCATTTTAATCAGAATGAAACCTACATGATATTAATGCCCATTACATTTTACATCGATATAGCGAGTTTAATCAAAATCGTCGCAACCGTTTTTGAGAAAATCATAAAAAGGTGCATGGTATTAAGTGACTCTTCTGGTTAGCCGATTTTGATGAAGAACATTTTTTAACATATCGGGGGTATAGTTGTCTTAAATATGAAATTTCAGTTTCAAAGGGCTTTTCGTTTCCGCCAGAGAGTTACCACACACACACACAGACCTTTTTGCAGGACTTGGTTATTTGGACTCAGTGGACCCTATAACGTGTATTTCCGTTGAAAACTGAAATTCGAAAATTTTCACGATCGCAATACTTTTCCTTTACTATATATAGTAAGTGAAAGTAAAATTGGATTCATCCTGAAATACACGCGAATCTAATGACACAGTTACAAACACCCAGATACGAAGACAGAAACACAGTACAAACTAACTGTGATGCAGAGGCAGAAATATTTACAGATGGGAACAAGGCTGGAGAGAACATAGGATGTGCTTGGTTGTTGAAAAATAAACAAGAAGAACTTTTTGATGATCAATGCAAACTAGGGTCGGAATGCACGCACAACCGGGTGGAGAAGCAACAGACTATCTCCTTGACAATATGGCTGATACATTTACAGAAATAACAATCTACACGGACAATATGTACGTAATACATTACATTCAGGATGCAAAAATCTATGACAGACTAACTGAGGAAATCCGAATTAACTTTATTAAGCTACAAGCCTTATTGGAAAGGCTAATGAAATGTTTTATTAGATTCATCTTCGGAGTCCCCAGACGCTCCAGCGTCGCCGACAGGTATGCCGAGTTGAAGTGGCTCAATCCAGTTTCTCGCCGCCAGTATTTCCTATTCCGCACTTTTAAAACCCAAAGTCCATCCTACATTCTTGACCTACTCATCCCCTGTTCATCAGTACATTCGTTTAACACAAGGTCCCAACCCACTAACCTCTGTTTGCCCTCTCATCGAACATCATTCTTTAAAAAATCTTTTAGTTTGCGTGCCACCTCTCTTTAGAATTCCATACCTACCTCTATACTCAAAGCATCTTCCTTAACCTCATTTAAAAACAAATTATTCCATCATCTCCTCAGTAATCAGTCTTCCGAATAATTGTATAAAAAATTAAGAATAATAGTCATATTTCAAGTTAACAAACATTTTTTTGTCTACGATTTTACGATATTAGTGTAAGGTTCAATTATAGAATCTCTGTATGCACATGTTTTCAGTGTTATATAGTCATACATGAATGTTCTATTGTCGCTGTATTTACTACACTATAAATAATGCAAGAAGTAGTCATATGTCGTTCAAGCAACAGTATTTACTATTTTTATAAATAATATAAGTATAACCTCAAGTTTGTTTTTGTAATGTTTTTATTATTAAGCCAGACATAATACTCACTCTTGTACTTTTTTGTTATTCTTAGGGGACAGAAGTTCCAGAATAAAATTTATTTATTTATTTTATTTATTTATTTATTCTTCTACATAAGTTAGCATAACGTGGATAAAGGAACACTCAGGAGTAGAATGCAACGAACGAGCGGACCCTGTAGCGAAGATAGTGGCTCAGAGTGACCTTCCGACATCGTACAATTGGGTTCCCATATCTCACATCAAAAGGGGAGATGAGGAAGGAGACGATAGACAAATGGAATCGTTTCTGGCCTGCTTGCCTGAAGTCACCAAGCCTTCATAGATTTGTTCCCCTTATCACAGACCACAGCTACAAAGAAATACTAAGTAGTAACTAAAAGGTGGCACAATTTCTGACTGAACAAAAGCAATACTTAAAACGCTTTAACACACTTCAAGACGACAAATGCCAGTATGATAAAAAGATACTACACAATTTTCGACTCTTACTTTTCGACTGAAAAAAAATTGATAACGTTCGAGCAAAACTGATACAGAACGTTATACTAGAACACGGGACTTGGCCAGATAAAGAACAGAGACTGATGACAAAATAAAAAAAATTATTTTATGAATTTCATTAAAATAATAGACTTCAAACAACTGAATATAGATTGTATGAAAGCAGTTGAGGTTTTGTAATCTTCTTGTGTTTAATTCATTTCATTTTTATTAATTTATTTTTCTTTTGTTTAAATATTGAACTGTATAATTAACATATTTCATCACATTACAACTTCCTACATCACCTAGGAAACATCTAAATTACTATTCTTATGTGCGGAGGGAAAAAAAATCTCTTTCCTCCTTTATTTAGAAATCAAATTCCTTCAACTTTTTTATTTACCACTTTTATATCAATTCGAACAAGATGAAATGCTTAAACATTAAAGGGTCCTTTATAGGAAGAAAAATTTAAATATCAGTATTTAAGCCATGTTGGACTATTGAATCAGAATGAAACCTACATGCCCATTAAAGTTTACATCATTATACGAGTTTAATCCAAATCTTTAGTGCCGTTTTTGCAAAAATCGTAAAAAAGTGCAAAATGCATAATATAAAGTAGCACTTATGGTTCGCTGATTTTGTTATAGAAGTTGCAGTAACATCTCATACAAATAGTTTTCCTAAATATAAAATTTTAGTTCCGTATGACTCTTCGTTTTGTGTTACATGCTACGTTTCATGTGCCACTCACACAGACACTCCATGCGGCTATTTGGACGCAGGTAAGTGATAGTAAATTTGTTTTTGTTAGTAATATCATTATTTGTTTGTTTATTCATTTAAAGTCACTTTATGCTACTATGACTAATCGTAAGATACTACAGTGGGATTCCTTAATTTGTCTATCCAGATTTAATTAGGATAGGGATCTTTGACTGACATCGTACAGGCTCGGGACAACCTATTTATGTTCCTTCCGAAGGACGGCATATCTAAGGAATCTTTTACTCCGATTTAAAAATCTTAGGGCCTTCAGCAGGTTTTAACCCGCGACCTTGGACATTGAAGGCTGTTATACTATCCACTACGCCACAAGGGACCCCTGATATTATTACTTGTTGTGGTATGTTTATATAAGTTTTGTTAGTACTTGATAGGTTGTCATGCATAGGTTAATAATTCAATTATTATTAATTTAATTAATACAATGTAATGTGCTTATTATTTCTTGGGTTTACCATCATTAATCAGGCATTGGGCTGTTGGTGAAGGTTGTAAAAGAATAAATGAATTTCTAGTAAGGAATACAATCATTAACAATAAGATTTAGTATAATATAGAGAAGAACGAGTAAAAAGAAGCAATTAAAGCTGAAAAAAGAAACGTGGCAGTAATTAACTGGTGATAAAATGGGCGGGAACGAGCGAGATATTCCCCTCTCCCCCCACTCTTTTTCCCCTCTTGCAGTTATTTTCAGTAGGCGCATAGTTATCGTTTGGGGCGTACGGTATATCCAACTTAGCGTTATTAACATTTTTTCGAAGCATTTTTTTTTTTTAAATCGTATTCTAAATCCTTTTGTTATGGCCAGCAACAAATTGACTCATTTTTTGAGAAGTCTAACCAAGCTTTCAAATTCCAATAATGTTATGCCTATTTATGTTTCAAAGAGGAATTGTAAGTATTTTTGTAAATTATATAAATTATTTCTTCTAAATTATTATTTATTTATTTATTTTATTTTATTTACTTTTGGCTGTATTAAAATTTTCAATCAGGCACAGTTTTATATGTGTATAATATGTACTTTCCGAGCTATTTAATGGACATTTTATGACAATCGTTGAATGATTCGCTTTTATTTCTTTTTAAGATGCCGCGGCTAAAAGGATCGCTGCAGCAAACCCGGTGGTTGACATGGATGGTGATGAAATGACAAGGATTATCTGGGCTAATATAAAAGAAAATCTTATATTTCCTTATGTTAAGGTATCTGTAATCTCTAACAATACTTTTATTTTGAAATTTTGTTAACAAAATGATTCAAGTTTACAAACTAGTGATTTAATGCTTTCATTAGTTTGGTTTTATATTTATTAATTTTTTCGGAAATATATATTTATATTTTGGCCCTGCAAAGTTACTTAGCGTTTTTTTTTTGTTTAATTTAATACATGAAATTTTTCCTTATATTATTTTATTTGAAATTCTACGTCATATAATATGTTATTATTGGCATATGATTCCAATATTAAGCAACAGAATTTTGTTTAAAAAATATTAGAATAGAATAGAATAGAATAGAATAGAATAGAAAAAAAAATTTTATTCTGGGACTAGGTCCCCTAAGAATAACAGGTTTGTACAGTATATGGAAATATACATGTCTGGCCAAAAGACAGAAGGAACATAATCAATAAATAATTACAATTATGGGTTAATATATGTGTGCATATCATAAACGCATATACACACATATATCCAAAAAATAAATACAATGATAAAAATTAAAATAAAAACAATTCTTAGAAAGTATTTTGTTGAACGGAATTAAAAATTAATTAGTAGATAACAGCATTTAAATATAGACAATGAACAAAATTATTCTTCATTCAAAGTGTGATTTCAGAAATAAAAATGTTACAGTTTCTGAGCGTCTTTTTGGGATAATAAAAGGTATTGGAAAAGTTGGGATTTGAATGAGGAGAGGGAAGCAGCATGGCGGATATGAGTAGGTAGAGAATTCCAGAAATTAGAGGAGCGGACAAGGAAGGAACGATCAAATGTTTTAGTCCTATGGATAGGCAAATAAAGGTCGGAATGGCGCGATCTTGTTTCAAGTGAGTGGACTGAGGATTTAAATTGTAGGAGACTATGGATGTATGGAGGGTGTTGAGAGTTAATGATTTGGTAAAGGTATGATCCTAGGAAATATTGTCTGCGGATTGGGGGGAGGAGCCACTTTAACTCACCGTAAAAATGGGTCACATGAGACCTCTTCGGAGTACTGAGGACAAATCTTAAAAATATGTTCATGATTCGTTTAAGCCTGTCCTCAAGCACAGTCGAGAGGCCACCATATACTAAGCAGCAATAGTCAAAGTGGGGGAAAATAAGTGCGGATACAAGGAGGATACGGGTGGATAGTGGAAGGAGATGGCTGGAGCGATGGAAATATTTGAGGGTACTTATTGTTCTTCGGGAAATTTGGGCAATATGGGGTTTCCAGGAAAGAGTTTGGTCAATGGTAATACCCAGGTTTTTGACAGAGGAAGTGAAGGTGATTGGATGTTCATTTAGGGTGAGACTCGGAAATGTGGTATAGGATCTGAGGAGGGAATTGGAACCAATTAGAATGGCCTGAGTTTTTGTAGGATTTAGCATTAGTTTATTCAGGTTTGCCCAGGCACAGATTCCATCAAGGTCTTCCTGAATATTGGCAAATGCTACTAGTGAATTGGAGGGAGAGAAGGATAAATAGATCTGGAAATCGTCAGCATATAGGTGGTGGGAACAGTGATGGATAGAGTTGGGAAGGTCATTGATATAACAATTAAAAAGAAGGGGAGAGATGCTTGAGCCTTGGGCCACACCTGCCGAAAGGGCTCGAAAGGAAGATAGAGGATGATTAGGAATAGTGACAGCTTGAGTTCTGTCAGAAAGAAATGATTGAAACCACATGATAGTGCTGTTTGAAAAAGATAGAGACTTTAGTTTAGAGAAAAGGATGGAGTGATCCAGGGAGTCAAATGCTTTTGAGAAGTCCAGCAGTATTAGCACGGTCAGTTTCGTTTCGTCCATAGCAGTGTGTATGTCGTTGGTGATTTTGAGGAGAGCGGATTGTGTGGAAAAGCCAGGTCGGAAGCCAGATTGGAAAGGATCAAGAAGTTTAGAATTTTCAAGGAAATTTGATAATTGTTTCTGAACTATTCTTTCTAAAGGTTTGGAGAGGTTCGAGAGGATGGAAATAGGGCGATAGTCTTTAGGGGATGTAGGGTTGGAACGTTTACTGATAGGATGGACTATTGCTTTTTTCCAATTAGTGGGAAATACGGAATTTTGGAGGGAAAAGTTATAAATAAATAGCAGAACTGGTAGGATTTCAGGAAGGCATAATTTTAACAGTTTTACGGGAATTGCATCAAATCCAATGGAGTTGGTATGAGATTTCAGTACAGCGGAGATAAGGTCAGTTGGTGAAATGTCAGAAAAATAAAAATTATCGGGGTTGAATGATGGAATTGAAGAGAAGTTTGAAAAAGTTGGTGAAGAATTATTAGAGGAGGTATTTGAAAAGTAAGAATTTAATTCATCGGCTGAGACCTGAAAGATTAGTGAGGAAGAGGATTTGCAGAGAGAGAGTTTGCGGAGGAGTTGCCATTTTGACTTGGAATCGGGAGTAGCGGAGAAGGCTGCGTGAAAGTATTTTGTTTTTGCTTGTCTGATTGTCGCCTGAGTCAGATTGCGGAGTGCCCTGTACGCTTGATAGTCCTCAGTCAGTCTTGTACGTCTAAAGCGTCTACGGGATGCCTCACGCTTCTTTTGTAAGTCTTTTATTTCTGGACTCATCCAAGGAGCAGGGCGGTGACGGAAGGTGCAGGTTTTGAGTGGAGCATGGATGTCGAGGATACTTAGGAGATTGGAGGTGAGAATGTGAACCATTGAATCGATGGAAGAACAGGTGTAAATCGAATCCCAATTTAGAGCTTCAATATTGGGTGCAATAATTTCTCGGGTAAGGCAATCGAGGTTTCGGAAAGTTAAGGTTTTAGGAATAAATGCTGAAGTTTGGAAATTATATGATATGTGGATGAGATCGTGAGATGATAGAAATGGAACAGGTACTTGAGAAGCGGAAAGAAGGTTGTGAGTTGAATCGATAATATGGAGGTCCAACCAAGTGTCGGAATGATGAGTGTGGTGAGTAGGAGCATATGGAACGATGAATAGGTTGAGAGAGAAGAAGAGGTTATCCAGGTAGTGTTTATCGTTGGAGTCGGAAAGGAAGTTGGTGTTAAAATCACCACAAATTATGATATTATTGAATAGAGGGACATTTCTGTAAAGGATTGATTCAAAGGAAGGGTCAAATGGGACCAAAGGAGGGCGATATACTACTGCATAAAGGAGAGGTTGTGTGTTAGAGGAGATTTCAACGAAAAGGAATTCAATATGGGAAGAATCAGATTGGGATGACAGATCCAGGACACGAGATTTCAGGCTGCTGTGGACATAAAGTGCTACACCACCGCCAGTCCGGCCAATCCGGTCATGGCGGATAAAGGAATAGTCAGGGAGGGAAACGGAAGAGGAAGGAATATAGGGCTTCAGCCATGTTTCAGAGACTGCGATAATGTGATAGAAATTGTGGGTGAAATAGTGAAGGAATTCGTCGAAGTGGGCGGGAAGGGACTGGGCATTAACATGGCAGGAGGTCAGGACATTAGACATATAGGAAAGGAGGTGGAATAGCAAACAGAGTATGAGAAGACGCTAGAGACACAATAGAGAGATAAGTGAAAGTGAACATGAAATAGTTAATAAAGATAAAAATGTACAAAAGAGCCTTTGCCGACAAATAAAAAAAATATTCTTTTGAAATAAAAAAAAACAAAATTAGAGAAAAGAAAACGATTAAGTAAGTTAGTCTGACAAAACAAAGAAGAATATTAGAAGCCGAGACCATTTCCAGCTCGCATCCAGTAAGCAGACGGATGCCCAGGAGTCAGCCGAAGACGTCCAGGTCCTGGGGTTTATCGATGAAAATTACAGGGTGACCATCTTCTTTTCGGCAGCGCACTCTACCGGCAGTAAACCAAACGTATTTGATTTTTTTCTCTAATCTCTTCTGCCTGGCGAGCCAGTATAGGTGTCTATTCATTATAGACATCTCCTCACTGAGATAGATACGGTGGGAGTCGTTCTCTTTTTATTTATTAAATCATAACAGTATCACTAATCCATTAATATGAACAGTTCAAAATATTTTCTTGCCCTATAATCTCTTCTTATCTGTTATTTATTCATAGACCTATATATTTGCTTAGGATTTGATTTTAACCTTGTCAAATTTCATTTTTTTTTATTGGTAAAGTTTATTTATTTTCATGAATTCTGCCAAATATTTGTTGTCAAAAGAATCTTACTGAGTTAAATTATTTTGGCATAATGGCATTGTTTTGTTCCCTTGATGTGCTGAGATAGGAATAAACGAGTACAAAATTATAGTGATTCTTTATTTAAAAATATATCTATCTATGAAATAATTAATTATTTGTAATTATTTTATCATCTTAACTTATATTTTTTACACTGTTAGAATGTCTATAAAATAATCACATTATACATTAATTATTAAAATGATTATAAAATGAATAAATATAATGAACTAGGTATTTAAAGCAGTATTTAATGGATTATGGATTATTACTCATAATTTGAAAAATCAGAGTATTTAGTCAAGCGAGATTACTACTGCAATATGTGCATCACATCCATATTGTTTTAAAATAATACCTTTGTATAGGATTAAGTTTGTTGTTTTTTTTTCCCCCTTGTTTAAAGTTCATTTAATTCTGCCTAGATCTAGTTATGTATCATTCAATATGTTAATTTCCCTTTTAGAAATGAGTTCAAATATTGACAGTTATTATTCTTACTAAATCAAATTTTATTTATCAATTACTTATATGTCATAAATATTGTTGTTTTCATATTAAAAGAAAAAAAAAATGTATATATATATATATATATATATATATATATATATATATATATATGATTACTGAGTGTGAGGAATAAAATTTCTTCATAATTATTTATTTTTGTTTAAAAAAGTATAATTCTTTAAGAAAATTAAGTTGAAAGGAGCATTTTTAGGATTTAATTAATATATTTTGAAGAACAATAAAGCCTTATAAGTAGCTAGTTACCTCTCTGGCTTTGTTAGCATTCAATTCACCACAAAATCTTTGTCAACCAATAACAGGCTGTGAAATAGATCTGTCTTCAGTTCTTTAGCGAAAGGAGTCAAATAATAGTTAAAAATAAATGAAAAATTACCTTCATTGAGAGTCATCTCATATCTGAGAGAGTTAATTTAGTGATCAATGTTAGGCGTTGCTTTCATTTTAAACATTCTGATTATTAATTTGAATTTTTAAAGAAGGCCATAAGCTATTTTTAAACTTATAGCCATTAGCATTGGCTGAAAGAAATTTATAGATTTCTCGCTTGGTTTTTATAAGAGTTGGTTAATTACAATTACCAATTTATTGCCTTTTTTTTTTTTTTTTTTCATTATGACTATTTTTTCATCAAGATTATAGGATTTATCAAAATTTCTGTTTTTAAGTTTTCATTAAAAAAAAAAATATTTTATTAAAATTATATTATGTTTTGTTAAATATCTTCCATTTCAAAGAATGTAAAAACGTAACTACGAATGTAAATGTATTCATTTACTCTAGAATATAAACATGGCAAAAATTATTTTCTTGGTTTAAATTTATTATAATTAATTAATAATTTTCATTAAATGAATGATTGTTTCAATATTTTCTATTTCAGGTAGATGTTAAGTATTATGATCTTGGTCTTCCTCATAGAGATGCGACTAATGATCAAGTTACTATTGATGCAGCAAATGCTGTCAAAAAGTACTGCGTTGGAATAAAGTGCGCTACTATAACACCTGATGAAGCCCGTGTTGAAGGTGTGTGTAGGTTTTATTTATTTATTTTTTTTTTAAATGATCACATCTTCCATATTAAGCGGAAATGAGTTTATAAATATTTAATAGTGTATCTCTATAGATAAACTATCAAGTAGAAACTGATGTATTTTTATAATAAGAATTATAAATATACATCAGTATCTACAGATAATAATAAAGACAGTAATCAAAATTGTTTATACTAAAATATTCATCAAAATCGTATAAGATGCATCATAAATTAATTACTATACATCAGATTGACGGCAAATAGAAATAGAATAAAAATATGATAATTAAGCGGTCATAAAAAAGTAAATACTTTAAGATTATAAAAGCAATTTAATTGTTTGATGGCAGAGGTAAAATTAGATTTTATTTAAGATGTCTTAACTCACTGCTATCACAGCTTCATTTATAATATTTATTTCAGTTTCCTTTTTCTTGTTAAAATTTTAGTATTTTCTTTATCTTTTGCAGAATTCAACCTGAAGAAGATGTGGCTTTCCCCTAATGGAACCATCAGAAATATTCTTGGAGGTACCGTCTTCAGAGAACCTATAATATGTAAAAACATACCTCGTATTGTACCAGGATGGACGAAACCTATCGTGATTGGTAGGCATGCCCATGGGGATCAGTACAAAGCTTCTGACCTTATTATACCATCGCCTGGATCGGTAAACATTTTTATTACATGTTTCATTTATATACACAGTGAATGTCAAAAGTATTCTGAATTCGTATTTCTTTTCATTTAATGAGTATATTTCACAACTATGAATTTATATAATTATTTTTCACTCATAAGTCTATAAAAGAGACTCTCTTAAAGGAAAATCACTGACCAGATAACTGAAAAGTTTACTGTTTTATAAAATATCCGATTAATAATGTAAAATTACAAGATCATTCAGTGTCAAAAGTATTCAGAAATCGTAATATCCTGCTGTTTCAAAAGTTAATATTCTCACTAATCTTTGACATGGGAGCGGCGTGGTCTAGTGGATAGAGCACTAGTCTATTGTTCTCTCTGGGTCCTGGGTTTGAATCCCAGAATATTATTTATTCTGTTAATTCAGTTGGGGGGGGGGGCCTATGGTATGGGGCAGACCCAGCCTCTATACCCAAAATAATTCGGAAAAACCTGGCGACTGAGCGTGATTAAGGCCTAATCATCTCATTGCACTGCCATTGGCCTAGAAACAGTACGAATCTCTATATGTACTGAGCCCAAGACCCTTCATGGGTTGTAGTTGTTTTTTTATTATTATTTTTTTTTTATTATTATCTTCGACATAATTTTATGTTGTAAACAATTCTTTTCCCTCATGTAACATATACCCAATCTTGGAAAGAATTTTTTTTTTAAATAAGGTCCTAAAATAAAAACGCAACAGTCAAACTACACCTTTGAATAATTTTTAAACAGTTTAAATGTAAAAAAAAAATTGAAGAGAATATGTGGATGGCTATGTATAGTGTAGGTAATATAATAATAAAATATAAAAGCAGAAAATTGAGCATCCCAAAAATATTAAATGTTAAAACTGAAAGACTGATTATTCATCTAATAAGAAAACAATACCTCAAATGAGTAAACCTTAGCTTATTTCTGAATTTTTCAGAACTTCTGGATACACAATAAGTGTTTCAACTGTTCTCTAGGTTCTAAAAAAGCATGATGTAAAGAAAAACATCGTACAAGAAGTCTGGAAAAGATCTTTCAGCAGGCAAGGCAATAAGAGGATAGGCTGAATGTTTATAACATTTTTTTAATGAGAAGATTGATGAATTAAATTGTTGACAGATGACTCTCGCTCTAAAATACATAGTTCTTATGAAAAAATTATGGTTTGGAGAAAACCAAATAAAGAATTAGTACGTCATAGTATCGTAATCTCTCTTCCATGATTTCTTTCAAATTTAATTAACTATTTATGGATCCTACTGAAAAGGAATATCAGGAAATACCATATTAAAAATAAAAATGTCCTCAAGAAACAAGAAGGACTTGAATAGGATAATATTTCACACCAAACAATTAATTAATTAGTTAGATTAATTCCTAATAGGTTAAAATGTATAATTTTACAAAATGTTTTACTAACTGGATGTTTATTTATGATCACTGCATCAATATAATTAGGAAACCACGTAATTCCAAATACTTTTGACACCATTGATATACACTATTTTTAATTTTTTCTTAAATGAGCTTTCAAAACGTTAAAAATAAAATAATTGTTGTCTTAATTTTTGGTTTTAGCTATTGTATACCTTCCTTCTAACATAATAAAGTCGTTAACAACTCCTTAAAAAAATAAAAAATAAGTTAAAATCAAGTAAATTACGGAATCGTAGTGATTTCCGAATACTTTTGACATTCACTGTACATCATAATTGCATTCCTAGTGATTTATATGTATATATATATATATATATATATATATATATATATATATATATATATATATATATATATATTTATATATATATATATATATATATATATATATATAATATATATATATATATATATATATATATATATATATATATATTATTCATACACACACATACCTATATAGTAGGTAGAGAATAAGCTATTTGGCCCAACACTGTTTTTATCCAAATAGGAAACGGGTTCAGGTAGTCCTAGGATTTTTTAATGGGAGTAATAAATCCTTAGTTATGCCGTCCTTCAGAGGGGACGTTAAAAGGTGGTCCCGAGCCTGTGCGATGTCAGGTACTCATTAAAGATCTCTATCCTAATAAAACCTGGATAGGCAAAATTTAGGATTCCCATTGTAGCATCATCCAACTAGCCATAGTAGCATAAAGTGACGTTAAATAAATAAACAAACAATCCAAATAAGAACAGAATATACAACTTTTTTTAAATTAGTACTAAGATAATTAAAAAAATATTAAGAAAACAAAATAGCAAAGAAGTTCGATATCCTTTGGTTAATTATTTTAAATGATGAACCTTTGTAATCAAGCAAGAAAATAATAATAGCTTCCCATAAAATTTAAGGTTTTGCATTTCTTAGAATCCAATTATTAAACTTTTAAAAATCTGTCTATTCGACATACATATTTAGGAAGAAAAAATTTTTACTTTCTTTAACTCATTGATTAATTAAAAACCATTTATATAAGTTAATTTCCTACCCAAATACATAAAATGATATTATAATTACTAGGAAATAATATACCACTCAATAACTATTTGCTGCCTTGTTCTTAATAGCATATCATTTGAGTAAAATATACTTACTAAGTTTACAAATTTCTAAAATGGTCTGTATTTTGATTTTCAGGTTGAAATGGTATACACTAATAGTAAGGGAGAGAAACAGACAATTTTAGTATTTAATTTCAAAGCTCCAGGTGTTGCTCTAGCCATGTACAACACTGATGAATCCATAGAGGCCTTTGCCCATTCAAGTTTCCAGGTAAGAAAACAAAATAAAAACAATTAGCAGCATATATATTTATTTTTTTTTGGTTAAGACTTTAATAATATAAATGTTGTAAGAAAATTCCTCAAATTTTGTCAAACACTTGAAAAATCAAAACAAAAATTAATAAGTTTTTCTGTTTCGAATTTTCAACTTAAAAAATAAATTATAATTTTTTTTTTTTTTTTTTTAATTCATTTATTGAAATTTACAACTGTATGTTCATACATCAAGTAAATAGGCTAAAATGATAATACACATGAAAAAAAACATGAAGAGAAACTGCCCATTGGCAGCACTCTAGTAGTAAATCTACACAAGAAGGTCTCGAGGCCATCTTCTTTTCAGACGCCTCGGCGGATTGTCAGGAATTGAAGTGGAAGCAAGGATTGAAACTAGTGGATTAGAGTGGGAGTGGAGTTTTTCATGGAAGGAGTGATACCTGGTACAGGCCAAATCAGCAACATATGGAACATTAAGGTCTTTGTGGATGATTTTGTTGGTGACAAAGTAAGGAGCGTTAAGGATTTTGCGAAGGATTTTGGATTGTAAGGATTGGATACGGGAAGAGTTTGATGGTTTAGTAGAGCCCCAAAGCTCAACTCCGTAAGTCCAGATAGGCCTTATGATTGTCATGTAAATTAGTCTTTTGTAGTAAAGAGAAAGGTTAGAGCGTCTGTCAAGTAAATGTTGAAGTAACCGAAATCGGCGAGCAGTCTCTTGTCTTTTCAGTCTTGTATGCGGATTCCATGTAAGACGTTTGTCAAGCAGGAGGCCTAAATAACGGATCTGTTCAACAGGGACAAGCGGAATATCATTAAAGGACACTGTAGGGCAGGATGTCATAGGTTTACGACGAAGGGTAAAGGTAATCTGGTGGGATTTATTGGAGTTGATTTTAATTCTCCAATTCTGACACCATACCTCAAGGTCTCTGATGTGGGATTGGAGGTTTTGAGAGGCAATACTAGGATCGTTATTAACTGATAGCACGCAAGTGTCATCGGCATAGGTAGAAAGGAATGTGTTAGGATGGGTTGGGATATCAGCTGTATAGACTGTGTAGAGAATGGGTCCTAGGATACTGCCTTGAGGAACACCAGCAGACTGAGTAAAAGTGGATGAATAGGAACTATTGTGGTTGATTTTAAAGGTTCTATCAGAGAGGTAGGACTGAAGGATGAGGAAGTATGTTGGATGGAGGAATTTACGGAGTTTGTACAGCAGTCCCGGGTGCCAGACTCGGTCAAAGGCCTGTTCCACGTCGAGAAAGACTCCCGTGCAGTACAATCCGCGCTCCAATGCAGAAGAGACTACATCCACCACGCGATGACACTGCTGGATAAATTATAATTAAATTTCAATTTTGGACAAAATTTAAATTCAGCCAAAAATTAAGTTTTGGTCATTCACATTTGTTATGCATAACTAAAATATCAATTTGTTTACTTATTTTCATTTAAAATTAGAAATGAATGTTAATTGTTATTGGTTTTTCTTTTTCTTAGGTTGCATTACAAAAGAAGTGGCCATTATATTTATCTACTAAAAACACCATTTTAAAGAAATATGATGGTAGATTCAAAGACATATTTCAAGAAGTTTATGAAAGGTAAATTAAAAAGAAAAGAAATTAATTAGTTTTTTTATTTACAAATCTTGATTGCTAAATGATGAGATGAGGTAGAGAAGAGCTTTTTACCAAAAGTGTAAATCTCCATTTCTTTCTAAAACATATTTTTAATAGTTTGTTGGTAACACAAAGCTTTAAATTGTTTTCTCTTATTGAAAAGTGAATGAAATTTGCCAAATGAAGTATTTTAAAAAAAATCTTGGTACATTAGAAATCTGAGAAATTACAAAACATGTATTTCAGCTGACAATATTTTTACTAATTAATTATTGTCACTGTAGAATCAACATAATTGTTCCTATTCCAATTTTAAATGAAATTATGATGCATACACCATTTTTCAATATTCTCTTCTATTTTAGTGAAATTTATCCTATATCTAGCTAATATAAATAAAAAGTTTTGGTTTGACTCTTTTTAAATAAACAAGATGTTACTTATAGTTTATGTTCTCCTGAAAAGGTAGTGAAATCGGTGTGAAGTTTCTTCTTTAATGAGGAAAAATATATGACATCAAAAGATGATTAGTTATAATACAAATTCTATATCTATGAAGTCTCATATCAAAGGATATAGAATATATATAGATATAGATATAGAATATAATTATATAGAATATAATAGATAGAGAATATAGATATAGATATAGAATATAGAATATAATTATATAGAATATAATAGATATAGAATATCTATATCAAAGGGTTAGAATACTTTTACCTTTTGTTAGCTTAACTTTTATTTAAATAACTAATTATAATAAATTAAGTATTGGGTTGTGTCACATGAAATGTCCGTTTTCAAGGTAAAGGATTTTTATTAAAAATACGGTATGAAAACAAGATAATTTTATTTGAAGTATTTACCTTCTTTTTCTGCACATTTTCCCAAACGTTACACCAACTTTTTTATTCCCGAACTGAAAAACTCTGAGCTTTGAAGTGAAACAAAATCTGAAAACGCACTTTTCACTTGATCATCATTTTCAAAAAGTTTTCCTTTGACGAAGTTGTCTAAATTCCTGAACAGGTGGTAATATGTTGGAGACAAGTCGGGGGAATATGGTGGTTGCGGAAGAACTTCGTAGACCAGTTCTTTCAATTTTTGCACGGTATGTTTTGAAACATGGGGTCTTGCTGCCGCTCAGTGAGATCATGAGGTACCCAGGTATCGAGCTTTTTTACTTTCCCAATACACTTTAAATGTCTGGAAATGGTAGATGCGCTTGCATTTAGTTGTGCTGAGTGTCCTTTAACTGTTTGGTAGGGGTTTCCTTCTACTGTATGTTTGAGGACATCGTTGTCTATTACGGACGGAGGTCTTCCTTGGGGCGTTTTCCAAGTCGGTATCCCCAGCTGAAAACATAGCAAACCAACGGTGAATGGTCTGTTCATTAACACTCCCTTCCCCAAACGCCTTGCAAATATTTCTAGCACCCTCAGCTGCTGATTAGCCAAGTTTAAACTCGTACAAAAATATTACTCGAAAATTGCGTGTTCCCATGTTCATATTTGAAGGTATACTAAAAAGTGGGTAATTGATTGGGAAGCTAATGTTTATAATACAAAGGTAGAGGATTAGTAACTGTTTACTTTAAATATGTAAACATTCGGAAGAAAACAACGGAGACCTGCAAAATCCTTTATATATTTCAGAAACTATAAAAACGGACATTTCATGTGAAAAAACCCAATATTTCTTAGGGAATTTTCTGACTCCTTGATTAATAGAAATTGACTTGATTTCTGCTTAGCTACATAGCATTTAACTTTCCATTGTCAGTACAACTGTTATAACTAATCCAGACACAATAGACAGTATAAATCAGTCTAATAGATAATATTGAAAGGTGACTTGTCATAAATTTTGTATCAAATTGCATTATATTATTTTATAATGTATATTGAATATTATATAGTCTTAAATTAAATTATCATTTGTTTTAAATCAAGCTCAAGGTAAAATATTCTCTTTGGGTGATTGTTTGTTAACTTATATAAAGTATTAGTACCTTTTGAAAGAAAAAATTTAACAGCGCTGTTTTTCCTCTGCTAATCTGCTATGAATCATTGCAAATGAACTGTAATTTTTCCTCATGAATAAATTAATCATCAAAATAATTAATTATTATGTTTAAGATTTTAAGAAGGGAATTACTTAATAAATCCCTTACATCACTTTGAAAATTATTAATTAATATTTTTTGTTTTCCTATGTCCTATTAGGGAATATAAGGTTGATTTCGACAAGGCGGGAATATGGTATGAGCACAGGCTTATCGATGACATGGTAGCGCAGTGCCTCAAGTCCAGTGGAGGATTTGTCTGGGCCTGTAAGAATTACGATGGAGATGTGCAATCAGATATAGTAGCTCAAGGATACGGTATGCTCTATCAGTTGATTTTATTTCAGTATTAAACTATGTATTATTATAATATTATTAGTAAAATTAAAATAATTTTTGCATGTACCATAAAATATAAAACATTATTAAATAAATAAGGGTAAGGGTTTTCTAATCAGTCTAAGATTTTGGCTATGGAACATTTAATTATAAAAGTTCAAAATAATATTTTTATCTCAAACTAATAAATACATTATTAAAAAACATATATGGTCCAAAGGGGTTTTGCTGTTTTCTAATTCTATATTTCCATGAGATAGTAATTTTCTTAACTCCTCCCAAAATCCACAAATTGATATCATAGTCCTTGACAAACTTGTTCATGACATAACAGCCTTCTATACCCTATTGCCTTCTATTCACGGGTTCAAAAGCACAGGAGGTCCTAGGATTTTTTAATGGGAGTAAAAAATCCATAGTTATGCCGTCCTTCGGAATGGACGTTAACAGGTGGTCCCAAGCCTGTGCGATGTCAGGTACTCGTTAAAGATCCCTATCCTAATAAAACCTGGATAGGCAAAATTTAGGACTCCCACTGTAGCATTGTCTGATTAGCCATAGTAGCATAAAGTGATGTTAAAAAAATAAACAAAAAATCCAAATAGGAACAGAATATAATGATGGTAAACCCAAGAAATAATAAGCACATTACATTGTATTATTTAAATTGATAATAATTTATTATTAACCTATGCATGACAACTATCAAGTACTAACAAAACTTATAAAAACATACCACAACAAGTAATAATATCAGGGGTCACTTGTGGCATAGTGGACAGTATAACAGCCTTCAATGCCCAAGGTCGCGGGTTCAAACCTGCAGGAGGCCCTAGTATTTTTAAATCGGATTAAAAAATCCTTAGTTATGCCGTCCTACAGCGGAGATGTAAAAAGGTGGTCCCGAGCCTGTGCGATGACAGATACTTGTTAAAATACCCAACCTTATTAAACCTATAAACTTGTTTGTTTATTTATTTAACATCACTTTATGCTACTATGGCTGATCGGATGATGCTACAGCAGGAGCCTAAATTTTGCCTATTCTTGTTTTATCAGGATAAGGATCTTTAACGAGTACCTTACTTTTCTGCCTGGTGTCTATATCTAATTTTCTTTTTCTGTTGGTGCTTTATATCACAACAGTACATATGTTATTTGTTTGTTTATTTATTTAACATCACTTCATGCTACTATGGCTAATCGGACGATGCTACAATAGGAGTCCTAAATTTGCCTATCCAGGTTTTATTAGGATAGGGATCTTTAATAAAACCTAAAATAAAATCTTTACCTGACATCGCACAGGCTCGGGACCACCTTTTAACGTCCCCTCAGAAGGACAGCATAACTAAGGATTTATTACTCCCATTAAAAAATCCTAGGACCACCTGCGGGTTTGACAGGGACAGAGAAAAATAGATGGAGAAATAGCAAATAAGACTGCTTAAGTAAACCAAGTTTATCGTATGAAGGATGAGATAGTTCAGGTGGCGTTCAAAAAGATTAGAAAATAGTGAAAAATATATTTATTATTGTATTTAACGGTTTAATCCACATTGAGAGTTTTCATCCGGGCTTCCAGACAAGTCTGGAAAAAACTGCAGTTGCTTCTTGTCTTTTGCTTGGAGGAGACTTCTTGCTCATGACTAGGGCTATTAAAAAAAGAAAAAGAAGGGAAAAATGGTTGATATGATAGAATACTGGAAGGATTTAATTAGTTTTACTGGAATGTTATCAGATCCATAATTATTAGTTGTCGGATATTAAGAATGGTGGTTATTAATTCATCATGTGGAATATGGGAGAAGATAAAACTTTCTGGATTAAAACTATGATGTTCATATTAGTAGCAGAAAATGAGTCTGAAGATGATTCAAAATGATTGTTGAGATAATTGGGCATGACAGGAATGGAATTGCAGTTATTGAATTCTCATAGAGATAATTTTCAAAGTATTTTCCATTTGGATTTAAAAACTGGGGCACTGGAGAGTTCACTATTAATGTAGAGGGATTTCGCACGTTGCACTGCATCTTGGGTTTCTTAGCGAAGTTGGTTAAAACTAGTGTGGTGAACTGGAAAGCGAGTGCAGCAGAATCTAAGTCTTGCTGCTTCTCTTCTCATCATTTCCTTTATTTCGGAAGTCAGCCAAGAAGCAGTGGGACGGCGTAAGGTTCGGGTTTTTAGAGGAGCGTGTATGTCTAGTTAGGTATTTGGATGTGAGGTGAGAAGAGGAAATCATAGTGTCATTAGAATTACAGTAGATATGGTGTAGTAATTTAGTGATTCCAGATCAGATTGAAGAGTTTCGTTGGATAGGAGATTGAAACTACAATAGGATATCGCTTTGAGAAAGGATTTTACTGGTAGATCATTTGAAATCTGGATTTGGTCGTGCAATAAAAGAAATGGAACTGAGTGCTGAGAGGATGAAACGACTTTTAGATGAATCAGTAATGTTTAGATCAAGCCAGGTGTCAGAGAAAATGGCCTATGGTGGGTGGGAAGGTGATAAAAACAACAGGTTAGCTAGGAAAGATTGATCATATGATTTGGAGATCATATTGATTGAGATCTCCAGAGATGATAACATTGGAATAACTGGAGACTGATTGGACAAGGGATGGTTCAAAAAGTTTTTCGAATGATACATGAGGTTCTAGACAATAGGAGGGCAGATGAAACTGTTGAAATTTCTAAAAACATGTATTCAATATGAGGATGGCTTTAAGAAGAGGATTTTGGTCTTAAGACCGCTGTGTTTATAAAGCCCCTGTGTTTAATTCTATTGCGGTGAAGGAAAGAATAACTGGTAAGGGATATGAGGAAGGAATGAAGGGATATTAATATGTTTAATAAACTCATTTATTTAATTAATATCATGATATTTTTAAAGATAGTAATTACTAAAATAATCTTGCTTCTTTTACAGGATCTCTGGGTTTGATGACCTCAGTCCTTATGTGCCCTGATGGTAAAACCATCGAAGCTGAAGCAGCCCACGGAACAGTGACTCGCCATTACAGGTATTTTGATATGTAGAGTATAACATGATATATTTTATTACCCTTATTGTTTCAAATAACCACTCTGATTTTTGTTTAATATGAAGGTTACATCAAAAAGGTCAGCCTACTTCAACGAACCCGATCGCCTCAATTTTCGCTTGGACACGTGGCCTCGCCCACAGGGCTAAACTAGATGAAACACCTGAATTGGCTAGGTAATATATTTCTTTGAATAATTCAATATTTATCATAAAAAAAATGTATAATGTAATAGCTACAGTAAAATTCATATTATCGATTGATACAGGTTCGCTCAGGCTTTGGAAGATGCCTGTGTCAAGTGCGTAGAAAGTGGAAAGATGACAAAAGATTTAGCAGCGTGTATTCACGGCCTTCCGAACGTGAAGGAAGGAATGTACCTTCACACGGAAGACTTCCTCGCTGCTATCAAGGACACCTTGGAGCACATCCTGTCATCTCCACGTTAATACTTGAGCTAACTAAAAAGAAATTATATTCCATCTGGTTTTCAGCTTTGCTAACCGATTTTCTCTCAGAATTTGTCCCTAAACAAATGAGAGTAACAGTGCCATTAAGAATCATATTACCTGAAACATTGTTTTAATTATTTTATTCGCGGTTCATGCCTTGAAACTTACCGATGAATATATCTCAGTTTATATTGAAGAATATTCATATTCTTAAAATTAATTAAATTATTTTGTATATTCTCTTATTTTAAGATTCATTTTTACGCATTAAAAACTGAGTCATCAAGAGGAGATCTAATAAAGTGTCTTCTCTCATTAAACAAAAAAGTTTTAATTCTTTTTCATTACAGAATTATTGCTTTTTAAGATTCTGTAAAACAATATTATAAGAAAAGTGAAAAGAGTAAAATCTTAGTCACTCACTCTGTACTAACATTAAGAATTGAACTATTGTGATATTAAGTAGTTGATATTAAACAGTTCTTATAATAACCTCTTACAAATACAATTTAAAATGTATAAATAATTTTAACACTTCAAGTATTCATCATCATGTGTGTATTTTTTTATAACAAGTAAAAAATGTTGTATATTTTTATACGAAAACTTCCGAATGATCAAACTGAATAAGTATTTGCTTTGTAATAAGACTGATATCCATGTAAAATATTATATAGAATAAATTTATCATCTATTTAATAATTACTGTTACTATAAGTTTCTATGTTAAAAAAAAAATAAAATAAAAGATAATTAAAATGATTTTACTGGCAGATTTTGTTTTATTTATACTTGTGAGTAGTTATGCACTGCATACCATTGTAAAATTCACGTAAGTTGGAAAACCTCTTTTAGAAGTTAAAAATTAAAAGGACTTCATAAACTTTTTAAAGGCATAACGCTTTGAAAAGTAACTTATAAAATTCTCACTCCATAGGTTTCTTAAATAGTTGGAATAAACTAAGAGGTTGAACACTTTTTTGGAGTTGCCCTTAACTAACTTTAGAATCGAAGAAACACATGCCTTAGAGCATATAAGCCATCATATATTAACTTCACACTTCGTTGTGTCCATTCAAAAATGATTTTCCTGTATATTTATAAAATAAAGTACCATTCCACTCACTTTTTTGTTCATCGCAGTATCTCAAAAAATAACAAGATTGTGAAGCTGAAAATTTCCACAGAGGTTCAGCTTCTTGGTCTAGACGTGCAATAAGGCTGCATTTATAAAAATTATAAATGGTTGATAAAATAAAATTTGTAAAAATTAAAAAAAAAAAATTGATTTTCGAAAAACGCTAAAACTATACTTCTCCTGAAAAATCATAAGTAATCATTTGAAAGTTTATCACATTTCCTGCAAATGCAAAACAAAGTTATCCAAATACGACCAGCAATACCAAGGATTCTAAATTTGTAACATATATGGGTCAATCCATTCGAAATCGTCCAGACCTTGCCGCATGACATTTTTGATTTTTTGACTAGTTATTCTCTATCCTTTCGTGAATATAAAACCATAAATAAATTTTTTTTCTAGCCAATACTTTTAGTGTTGCAGTCGTTTTAAGTCAGATTAACGGGCAAAAACATGTGATGGAAAAATCTTTCTAATTCTTGTAATTTTTTAGATATAAAATCAAAACAAAAATTAGCAATAAATAACGACATGCATTGTATTTTTGTCCTTATGACTCAATTTCTAAATAGTGAAGGAGGTTGTTTAAAAAATTCTCGAAAATGATTAAAAAAACGAGACTTTTAGCGAGGCAAAAGTATATAAAGGAAAAGAGACTCACCTTTGATTACGTTTTCCTTTATAGCTTAGTCATAGTCCGACTTGCTGTAATAATTTTCATCTTGAGAACATAGTCCATTTTTGTAAATGAATTTTCAAAATTGTATATCTCAAAAGGGACTGAATGAAAATTATGAAACTTATACAGATTACTCATTTATAAGATGAATTTAAGTGATATGAAATTGGTCTTTGAGACTAAGCTGGTTCTGGAGTTATAAAATTCTCCTAACTGTTAAAATAACGTTTTCTTAAAAAAATATTAACTCTGATAATTTTGCATATTTAAGAACCAAACAAAAACTAGAATGATGATGATGAGACATTTTGTTTAATTTTGGTCCTTAAACAGGGAGCGGCGTGGTCTAGTGGATAGAGCGCTAGTCTACTGTGCTCCGGGTCCTGGGTTCGAATCCCGGTTATGACGGAATATTATTTATTCTGTTATTTCAGCCGGGAGGCGATCCTGGGGTATGGAGACCCTCCTGGGGCAGACCCAGCCTCTATAAAGTGGGTACCCAAAAATGGGGAAAAAACCTGGCGGCTGAGCGTGATCTCGGCCGAATCACCTCATTGCACGGCCGTTGGCCTAGAAACAGTACAAATCTCTATATGTACTGAGCCCAAGACCCTTCATGGGTTGTGGTGGTACAGGTTTTTTGGTCCTTAAACACATTTTACCTAAGTAGCCAAAAAAACGGCTTAAAAAAATCACGAATAATTACATCAACTGAAATCTTCGGCGCGCTATGACCAAGGTCAGAAATGATTTTCACGCTTAATCATTTTTCCTTATATGGCCTTATCATTGCACTAATTGTTTTAGAAATTTCGATCATGTAAGCTATATCCTTTATCCAATATAAATTTTCCAAGAAATATTATTTTCCAGCTCAGTACTATTTCTAGTAAAAATCTCAAAAAGGACTGAGTGAAACTCATACAGATTATACCTATATACAGTAAGTACTATAGCATCAAATTTAGTGGCCGAGACTCTAAATGGTTCTAGTGTTAATAATTTGGTTTGTCTTATAGTTGGTTGATGAGATGAGGGCTACTCTGACAAGACAAGTAATATTTGATGTATTATATTTAAAAAACAAACTCGGGTCTCAGCCAATAAATTTTACTTTATCGTACTTATTATATAGAGGTATAATCTTTATGAGTTTCATTATTTTTCACTCAGTCCTTTTTGAGATATTTTACTATAAATAGTACTGAGCTGGAAAATAATCCTTTGAAAATTTATATAGTAAAAAGGATATAGCTTAAATGATCAAAACTTCTAAAAAAAGTAGTGCAATGATAAGGCTATATAAGTAATCTGTATAAGTTTAATAATTTTTCACTCAAGTTCTTTAAGTTATTTTTTAGATATTTCCGGGTAAACATCGCAAAAAATAAATTTTTGCCAATTTTGAAAATTCATATATAAAAAAGATCGAAATTTTTACAGCAAGTAGGGCTATGACTAAGCTATAAAGGAAAAAATAATCAAAGGTGAGTCTCTTTTCCTTTATCTCGCTAAATGTCTCGGTTTTTAGTCAATTTTGAGAATTTTTTAACAACTTTCTTCACTATTTGGGAAATGAGTCATAAGGACAAAAAATACAAAGCATGGCGTTATCTTAATGTTAATTTTTGATTTGATATCTAAAAAATTACAGGAATTAAAAAGATTTTTCCATCACATATTTTTCTCCTGAAGCTGACTTAAATTAAAACTGCTGCAACACTAAAATTATAGGCTAGAAAAAAAAATTTATTTATAGGTTTATATTCACGAAAGGATAGAAAATAATGGTGAAAAACTCACGAAAATCAAAAATGTCGAGCAGCAAAATTAATGTAAATTGGACGATTTCAAATGGATTGACCCATATATGATAGGTTGAGTAAAACTGTACAAAAGAAAAAAAATAGTGATCAAAACCGTCTGATAAGGCTGACTCTAAAGTCTTGAAATTGATTGAGAAAATGCCAAAATTTTAATGTTTCAGTTTCACTTTTTAAAAAAAAATAAACTTAAATGTCTGTATCATGAATTATTAGCTAGTTAGAAAAAATAAACAAAACTCTTTGTAATTCTAGTATTGGTCCTGGAGACTTCCTGTCAGTTTCCAAATAATCCTGACTAATCCAGTTTCCATGAAAGTATGTTAACAGAAAAAGTTATAGAAGTGTTTCTTAATTCTTTAGTCTAGTTTTTTTTATGGGAACATGATAATTATCTATTTCTTATATTCGTCAATCATCACGTATATTTTTTACAAATATTTTCACAGCCATTAGTTTTCGAGAATTGATATTGGTTTATTACATTTTTATTTTTGTCTCATTATTTTCTTTTTTACTTATTATTATTGACTGAATATTTTCTTTTCTTTTTTTAATCTTACTCTAATACAGTAAATCTCACGTTATTGTATTTTGTATTGTTCTTAAGGGACTTGTCCCAGGACAAATAAAGAAATTATTATTATTAATATTAAATACTATCACTTTATTTGTAGATTTCTCGCAAAACCCTGTATTTAGGCAAAAAAAAAAAAAAAAAAAAAATCACTTCATTTCACCTGAGTATTAAAAGTATATTCTGTACTACTTTGTATACTATATTATTTCGAATGTTTTTTTTTTTTTTTTTTTTTTTTTTTTTTTTTTTTTTTTTTTTTTTTTTTTATATGAATAATTCACAACACGTATTTTCATTCTATAAGCTCAGAAAAGAAGTGAGAAAACTGATAAGCTAGGGTAAATGAAATAGTGTAAGAAAAATAAAAAACTAAGTATAAAAACAATAAATGTTTATATAGTAACAATTTTTTTTCAATTATTGACTAACAGAAAATATAAACATTAATAAATAGTTATAAGATAAAAAAAAATTTATTAGCTATACAAGCAACTAACATTAAACCATAAAATATAAAAATTAATAAATAATTAAAGGTTAAAAATCACTTTCTTAACTTTAATATTATTAAGCATTCATCAGTAAAATTTTTATGCTAAGCTATACAAGCAATGTACATCAATTATAAAAGTATATTAATGTATAATGTTCAAATGTCGATTGGAAGCCTCTTGCGACAGTGGGTGAGGCGAGGGATGGTCTGAGGGGTCCTCTTCTTGCTGGAGGCAGGGGTGCCACGGCGGGGAGTGACCAGTGTAGGTGAGGAGTGTGCGATCCCAGGGGTATTGCCTACTTCCTTCAAAGCGGAACGTGTAACAGATCTCTCAATCCCTTCCTGTAACATTAACTTCTTTCTTAAGACACATCTTCAACAGTTCAACAAGAAAGGAACACGATAAGAATTGAAAAATTTAGTTAAAACAATAATAAACTAGTTACTAGTGGATATTAATAGTTGACTATTGAGAGTTACAGGAAAAAATTAATCCAGCTGGTGGTCAGTGAAAAGAAAAAATTAAATAGTTTTATTTAACTATTTACTGTCTGCCTTTTTGACCCCCCATTGTGGGTCATCATCAGGATTAAAAAGATGCAATAGGAATACAATAAGTGTATATAATTGTGAATTGAGCCCGTGCCTAACTTTCCACAAGTGCTGAGCCTTTTAAGAAGTTAAAAAAAAAAAAAAAAAAAAAAAAAAAAAAAAAAAAAAAAAAACCTGTACCACTACAACCCATGAAGGGTCTTGGGCTCAGCACATATAGAGATTCGTACTGTTTCTAGGCCAACGTCAGTGCAATGAGGTGATTAGGCCTTGATCACGCTCAGCAGCCAGGTTTTTCCCCAATTAATTTGGGTTCCCAATTTATAGAGGCTGGGTCTGCCCCAGGAGGGTCTCCATACCCTAGGGTCGCCCCCCGACCGAATTAACAGAATAAATAATATTCCGCCACAGCCGGGATTCGAACCCAGTAACCGGAGCACAGCAGACTAGCGCTCTATCCACTAGACCACGCCGCTCCCCTTTTAAGAAGTAAACTTCCAAAAATACTCGAACCTTTTTCAGCTTTGGACCTTTCCAAGAGTTGAAACCAATAATGTTTATATGTTTCAAACTGCAATAATCTTGTATATTCCGATAAAAAATAGAACGGGGTAATTCTTCCCTTTCCTGGGGTGAAATTATGAGTCACTCGATAATGAGGGAAGGGGAACCTCTTTTTTAATTTTATATTTTATTTTCCTAAATTATGAAAAATATCATGCTTCGGGAGTGGGAAAGAGACCGGACCTCAAAAAATAATCAGACATTTTCTGTATATGAGTACAACTTGCATGAGGTTAATGAATTTTTGAATGAATCAACATCCTGCTGCCGTGATATACTCGCATAAACCTATGGAGTAGGAAAACAAATGATTTTGTCTAAATTAATCAATTTTCAGGAGGCTGGATATATTTAAGCAAAGGAAAGAACACGGGTCCACTTGACCCTGTAATGCACTTGTGGATAATTACGGATTACTCCTTCTGTACTGAATGGGTTAATTAAATATCAAAATTGCTGATTTTTTTTTTAATCTTCTTGTGGCAAGATAGAACATGTAATATAGTCTCTTTGGTAACCAACTGTGATTCACATTAGTGATAGTAGGATAGAGTAATTAGCCTACCTGGCTTCCTCTACAATTTCTGAGATTCCTTAGATGTGTCAAAAAAAAAAAAATAAAATAAAAAAGATGACTGCAAAACCACCAAGTTTAGAATATTTATTTGAGTGCTCCCATGTTTCTTTGCATGTGTATCATGACATTAATGACTAGATAGTAAACAATGGCTTGATACACATGTAGAGAATCTGTCCATTGGTAGCCCTCCAAAAACTATTATAAATCAGGACTCAACATGAGGTCAATTATTTTCAGATGCCTAAGAGGATTATCAAGAATGGTGGAAAACTAGTGGGTTTGAGTGGGTAACTGGTTCGGGGCAAATCAACAACATAAAGACCATGAAGGTCAGGTCAGGATTGTAAGGAATAGATAGAGGAAGAATTCGAAGGTGTAATACAGCTTCTAGTGCATACAGTCATTTGAATGAGTCTTTTATAGTTAAGAGGAAACTTTGAGCATTTGCTCAGTAAGTGTTGAAGTAGTCGAAAACAATGAAGTATAATCACAAATGAAAGAGACAATTTTGCGTTTCATGTAAACTTTCTTAAAATGGATATTGGAATATAAACAATTGAAAATGATATTCTCAATCTGGTATATTTTAGAATAAGCTTAACATTTGCTCAAATAACACTCATTCTAGAAATTTTTAAGTTTATCTTTAAGCATTAAAAAAACTAGAAATCATGTCATAAAGCAATGCTAATGTTAAATGCCTTACTATTAAACAAATTACCTTGCATTAATATTAAACAAATTTGTTGACAGCTTCGTCTACTTGGGAACTGAAATGAACAAGCAAAATGATATTTCGCAGGAAATTCGAAGGGAAATTAATGCTGCTAATAGGTGCTACTTTAGTCTAAGGAAACAGTTTGGCAGCAAATTCATCTTGAAGAAAATAAAAATAACCCTTTACAAAACCTCAGAGCGACCAGCGTTGTTATATGATTCAGAGGCTTGGGCCATAACAAAAGCTGATGAGAAAAGGCTTCAGATATTCGAGAGGACGACCCTGCGAAAGATCTATGGTCCCGTAAAAGTTGGTGAAGCATGGAGGAGACGCACTAACCAAGAACTTTACAATCTCCTAAATAGCCCAGAAGTTGTCACGGTTGGCAAGGTTGGGAGACTCAGATGGGCAGTATATGTAGCAAGAATAGAGGATATGTTGATCCCCAATAACCTCTCAGAAGAAATTCCTTGTGGAAAAAGAGTGGGAAGGCCTAACCTGAGGTGGATGGATGCTGTCACAGAAGATGCTAGGACTGAGCGTTAGGGACTGGAAAAATGCTGCGCAAGATAGAGCCAACTGGAGGTGGCACAGATTCGGTGACGAGTTGTAGATGATGACTATCAAACAAATTACCTTGCATTACTATTAAACAAATAATATGACGTAACTATAAATTAACTCACATGGAACTGGGAGTACGAAGCGAGGGATGATGTACTAGTGTTGAGGGGTGTCCTCGCCATAGCTACTGGTGTCCGTACCCCGGTCTAAAAACATAACATAAATATTAGTTTTAAAAATTAAGTATTAGAATATTTAAAAAATAAATACATCGGTTAAATTTTTCTTATAATATAAAAGCATGCTTTCTGATGTGCAACTAAACAAGTTTTAAAGGCTAAATATTAACATTAATTTAGATATTGAAAAAACAAACTTGTGAATACTGGTAAAGAAGTACTGTTTCTAGACCAATAATTGTGCAAGGTGTCCCCACAATAAATGGAAGCCAAGTCTTAGATGGCAGATATAACAGAATAAATAATTATACCACAACATTTATATATTGGATTAACTTGGAAATAATGCAGGATTTTTCATATCTCAATAATAATAATAAATAAATCCTATTCCAAAATAAAAAGTTTGTTCACCTCTACAGCATTTTGCTGCTTGGAAATCATTCAGTATTAATTAAGATGCCAAAATATGATTTTTGTAAAATTTTAAACTAGAATGAACGCGGATAAGGGAACTGAAATGCAGGACGAGGGAAATTCTAGTGAATGCAACATTCAATGGTGGGTCAAAAACTTTCGAGAGGGAGACTTTAGCCTGGAAGCCAAAGGTCTTGGAAGGATTTCTTGATTTGATGATGTTCTGTGAATTTTTCTTTTGGTTTATTGCACTTTACTGACTCTAAAACTCTATACACACTTTTTTTTATCTTCAAAAATAACTGAGTTATAAGCGTATATAAAAGCGAGATTTCAATTTTTTTTTTTTTTTTTTTATAGCTCTTTACTGATTCTAAAACTTCATACACACTTTTCTCTATCTTTAAAAATAACTGAGTTATAGGCGTATTTATGTGAAAATTTTCAATTTTTTTTCTCTTTTCTTTTTTCACTTTTATAAAATTATTCGCGGTTTTTTGGTTAAAAAACACCAATAATTTTTTTTCTATTTTCAAAAATAACTGAGTTATTGAATAAAATACTTTTAATTGGCCGCAATTTTTAAAACTAACCAGCTGATATCTATGTCTAGGTTTTAGGATCATCGTTGAATGGACTAGTATTTTTGTGCCGAATTTCAAAAAAATTGGTACAGTAGTTTTGGAGAAATGCCACATACGGCAGACAAACGGATTTTTTTTTATTCGTTATTCGGATTCTATGCATCTTGAAACGTAAGCTCTCAAATTTTGAGGGGAATTTTTTTTTTTTTTTTTTTTTTGGTCTATTATTGAAAATAATAAACCAAAATGTAAAAAAGTATTTGATTGAAAAAAGGTTGGTATTTAAAAATAATCACATTATTCTTAATTGAGTTTTCATATATGAAAGAAACAGGTCCATTATTTGATATCATTTTTAGAAGCATCTACAAGTGCTAAGATATATCATATATTTATGCATTTCCTTAAATATGAGAAATTTAAATGGGTCAATAACAATAGCTTAAATTGTATAAATTTGTTGAAATAATACAATGCCAATTAATGCAAAATAAATCCTAAAGCATTCACTTTATGTGTAATGTTATTACCTTAAATACAATTTTTTTTTTCTTTAATTTTGGAACATTAATTGTTACTAAAATAAAATTATGTAACAAGATATACGGAGTAGACAAATTAATAAGCGGATCAAATGAAAGGGAAAAAACACAATGGATTGGAAGGTCAAATCAACTACATAAATAAATAACAAGCCAAGCATTTTATTTCAACACTGTTAACATTATTAAGAGGATCACGCAACAATGAGATCATGCAGTAGGAACCTCATAGAGGTTAAGAAAGGTAGAAAAGAATAAATATTAGGAACTTGAATAAGTTCTCCCAGTTTTATAAAATATGAAAGCACCATGTACCATCACTAGACACATTTTATTTCAGGTGGTAATACAATTTTCAAAAAAACTGCAGTTGCCAACTTATATTTATTACTTTGCCACAGAGTTATCTTTCTTTTTTTTTTCTGCAGTTCTAAATATTTTTAAGAACACATAATTCTTGTTGAAGCTTATAGAAGCAGGCTCATGTAGGAAACGACATGCATTGACTGGTTTTATTTGTTCAAAAATGATGATTTTAATTAATCTTGAAGGAAAGGAACACTAAGGTGCAATTGAATAAGTTTCAAGACGAAGAATTAGAGAAATTACTTAAGATGCTAGTCAGACACTAGGCTGAATTTGCGAAATCATTAGATGATACAGTGGTTTTAAATGTTTGAATTTAGGCTTAAACATAGGAGACCCTTACGAGTTTGACCTGAGACATAAACTCATGCTTTCTCATTCAACTACTACTTCATCATTACTAGAGGAAATTTTTGGACCTCATTGTGACAAAGAAAAATAGATACAGTAAGACAATCTTAACGTTAAAAATTGTTATTATTATTGAGCCATGTGTCAAAATAAGCTTCAAAGCCAAACACCTATGATTCTTATCTGCATTGGGTGGGATAAGCATACTTTAATTTGTTATAAGCTGCTCAAATCGAACAAAACCATAACTGTAGATTATTTTTGTAACAAACGATGTATATCAGAAAAACACTGAAGGAAATCATATACATGAGCGGAGGATTAAGGCCGTACTAAACAATGATAGGAACAGGTAAGTAAAGTAAATAAAGCACTCTCATGATAGTAGTAAAAGAGCGAATAAACATAATTATTTTTAATAAAGTCAGATAATATTACCAAATATTATTTTAAAAAAACAAAAAAAACATATTAAATATGATTTTTTTAAAAACTAAACGATAAAGTTTCATCAAAGCAAACCCATGAAAATACGTTTCTTGAATTTACAAACAACAATTTATTTATTTATTTCAACATCCTTCCTTGCATAATATGCAACAAGGATTGTGACGTCTAGTCGCCAGTCATACCAGCAAGTTAACGTTGCCAACAATCTTCTTTAAGATCCAACCATCTTCCAATTTTTTAGCCTTAAGGAGCACCTTCTCTGCCTTCTATTCTTCCTGCTGGTCTTCTCCCGATGCTAAAATGGTCTGGTCAGCCCACAGCTGTTTTCCACCCAAATACAAACTCTGTGTAGTACGGGTAGTTTCTTTTAGTCACCAGCTGAGGAAATTCGTTCCCTGATAAGATGTAGAGTCCGGTTTTCCTTTGAAGTCTGATCCGTTGTGGTTCAAAGGTGGTGCAAGTTGACAGGGTATGCTCAGCAGACTCGAGTACTCCACAGCTAGGGCATAAGAGATCGATATCTACCCCAAAGCCTGAGAGTTTAGGAAATGCACAAATGGGATATCCTACCCCAACCGCCGTTATTCACCTGATATTGCCTGTTCCGACAAACACTTATTTCGTGGGATTGCATATGGCTGGGCTGAACAGCACTTACATTCTTATGAAGATACTAGATTCTAGGATAGTCTAAAAAGAAGAGTCGTTTTTGTGACATGGAATGCATAAAGAAAGCTGTGTCAAGTGATGGGCAGTACTTTGAGTTACCTGTTTTTTACCAATTCTTTTAAATAAAGCACTAATTTTCACAGAAAACAATAACTTATTCAATGCACTAATATATTAACAATTAGAAAAGGATAAAACATACCATTAAAGAAGTTAACAAATGCTTACACCAATAAAACATGAACTCTGTTAAAAGTTTTTTGTTTTGTTTTTAATTATTTATTGATATTTACAACTGTATTGTACAACACATCTAGTAAATAGGAAAAAAGAAAATAGGCATGAATGAGAGTGCTACCGAACGGCAGCACTCTAAAAATATTCTAGATGAGGAAGATAGTTGAGGGTGCGGTCATTAAATAGAAACACACATTAAAAGTGCTATTTTAATTATGTGCCGACGTTTGTCTACATTGTGGGCCTTCATCAGGGCTAAAAGAAACAAGATAACAACCAATGTAATTATAGACTTAATAATGCGTTAGGTATATAATAATAATATGGTGACAGTAATATAATATGGAAAATAAAATTAAATGTAAAATGATAATAAGATGACAGTTATTAAGTATGGAAATAAACAAAATTAAGATGATAGTTATAAATTATGGACGAGTTATAACGTAATTAATAAGATGATAGTTGTACAGTATGGAAGTAAACAAAATTAAGATGATAATCTTGCAATAAGAATATATAAAGAGAGATTAAGCAAATGAAAAAAAATGGTTTCTATTTAATGACCGGACCCCCAACCATCTTCCTCATCTAATTTCTCAACGGTCAACAAAAACTCCATCATTAAAAATATTGTAAACTAGAAGGTCTCGGAGCCATCTTCTTTTCAGATGCCTCGGAGGATTATCAGCAATCGAATTGGAAGAAAGGATTGAAACTAGAGGATTAGAGTTTGTCATGAAAGTAATGATATCTGGTTAGGGCCAAATAAACATACAAGTGTCATCAGCATAGATAGAAAGGAGAGTCTTTGGATGGGACTGGATATTAGCTGTATAAACTGTGTAAAGAATGGCTCCTAGGATACTGCCTTGAGGAACACCAGCAAACTGCCTAAACATGGTTGATTAAAAATGATTATGATTTACTTTGAAAGATCTGCCAGTGAGGTAGGACTCGATAATAAGGAAGTATGTAGGGGGAAAAGAGGGAGGGGAAGGGGGGGGGGGGAATTTGCGTAGTTTGTAAAGCAATCCCGGGTACCAGACTCAGTCCTGTTAAAAGTAAATAGAAAATAATCAGTTAATAAACTTACATGCCAACGAAACTCTTATTCCGGAACAGAACAGATCATGCTAAAGCTAAGATAGAAATAGAGAACTGACCTACTAGATTGCCACTGCTAATAGCTCTTTCTAAACCATGCTCTACACTTCTACTGTTACCATCATTAAAAATTCCGACCTTGAGGGTAATAGTGCGATCAGCCAGGTCGCACCTCCTCGCCTTTGGCTGACCTCCACCCGTTGGTGGCAAACCCTTCCTCTTCTGCTGGCTTCCTGCTGGGCGACTGCCCAACATGGCTTCCGTTTCCAATGCCTTCTGGTTCTCAAATTTCTACATATGCAACAATAAAAACCCAATTTTTTGTATGAATAAACACATATAAACAAATATAACACAGAATCTAGAAGAAAGTAACCAATGTTATCAATATTAAAACATATACATCAAACTTTCTAAAAAAAGAATTATCTCGATTCTATCCCAAAACCAATTATTTATTTTATTTTATTTTTTTTTAAGGGTCTTATTAACTCTTAACAATGAAATATTAGAAGTATAATGAGTCAGATAAGCTTTGTTATATTTAAAAACATTTTAAATTACAAAAAAAAAAATCTGGCGCACATAACACGATTTTCTCTTACCTCAATTGTTAAAATTAATTTCAGTATTATTAAATACAGTTAGAGATGAAAATAAGTTGTTAAAGAATTATTAAGTTATCTTAAATATGGAATTTCAGTTTCATAGTACTTTTTGTTTTTGTGCTAGCCTTACCAGAATAGTGGAAATACAGACAGATAGATTATTTGGACTCAGAACCCTAAAACGTGTACTTCTGTTGTAAATTAAAATTAGAAAATTTTCACAATCACAATACAATAAAAATAATAATACTGGATAACAAAAAATAATTGTTAATATAACAGACATGCAAACGTATGGTGGATTGTGTTTAGTTCATGAGTATTCAGTATGTAGAGGGAGAGTGTGGCCTCCTTTTTTTTTCTCTAAAATTCTTTTGGACAAATAAAAATGAAAAAAAGATATTAAGATAAAAGTTGTGGTTAAAACAGTTTTAAAACACTTATGCTCCTGCAAAATTTGGTACTATATTTATTTAATTTTTAACAGAAAAATAAAAACAGTATCGTTTTTTAAATAAAATAATTGCAAAGCAATCAATGTTACCAACATTAAAAAAGATAAGTGGACTATGCATTTATTTTTTTTTTTCGCATAGATTTTTAAATAATATTAGTCTCTGTAATGACAGTACTTAATAGTAGCTAATAAACAAGTCAATGGCACTACTGGTAATTAAAAAAAATATAATTAAGGTTTCACAAAAATTATTTAAATATATTTTGCAGGAAATATAAAAATAGGATCTCTTTAAATAGGGAACAGACTTTTTTATTTGGAATTTGTCATATCCATCATAGAATAAGGTGATCAATCAAAAGTTTTAGAGAATAAGTTAATATTATAGTGTGGTTGGAAATTATTTGGAGACTATTCAGAGTAAATAACAAGCTTCCTTTCCTTCTTTATCTATTATCCGTTAACATGGAATAAAGTGAGAACTAAAAACTTCTCAATAAAAAAAAAATTATGCATCTAAATGCAATAAGAAAACATTTGTTTTTACATACAAAATGAAAAACTAATTCCTTCCAGTAATTCTCAATGGTCAACTAATTACATCCACAATGAAAAACTAATACTTCTATTATTTGAGTACTAAAGGAGGGTTTTAACAAAATTGATTTTTTGAGATACTAGGGCTGTCCAGAAAGTAACAGACGTTTTGGCCTATCGTGGTGATGGGTGGGGGCCATACCTTGATGCCAAACGTTCCTACATTCAGTACACATCCAGCTGTTGTAGTGTAAGAACTGTGCGTTCCTTACTTTTCTCTCTGTGAGGCATCAAAATGTGCTCTGCATAGAAAATCCCACCACTTGTGAAGTCCGGTCTGTGGTTCGGTTTTTGTTGGCTCGATGGAATGAGCACACACATTCTCCCAAGAAAGTACGAAAGTGTTTGCAAATGCAGTCAACAAGAAAGGTCATGGCAACTGTGTTTTGGCAACTCCAAGGGAAGCGGCTTCTCATTGATTTTCTGGAACGTGGAGCAACAATCAACTCAGAAAGGTAATGTGAAACACTAAGAAAGTTGCGGCACACCATAAAAAATAAGAGTAAACCCAGCACCAAGGTGTTTTTTTAAGATAATGCACACAAGGCTAAACGTACCCGAGCGCTCTTGGATGGTAGGTGTTCAGCCATCTACCAAGTTCTGAACCAATTTCAATGATTCTTTTTACATTTTGAGGTTACTTTTTATTTAGGTATTAGGAAAAAAACGGATTTTTTTTAATTTGTTACTCGAGTATTATGTATCTTGAAAAGTAAGCCCTCAAATTCTGATTTTTTTTTTTTTTTTTTCTGGTTGATTACAAAGGTCCATTATTGAAAATAATAAACCAATAGCTTAAGAGTGTACCTTAGATAATAAAATCAAATGTATATAATAAACTTTAGAGTTTTTCAATTTGTGAATTGTTCATTTCAAAACATCTGTTACTTTCTGGATAGCCTTTATATCTGTATTCTAATCGTTTTGTCGTATAGAAATATGTGATCTGATTTTGTATAAAAACATTTAAGTCCATTAAAAATATGTTATAGATTGACATGTCAACTTTTGGAAATCATAATCCCAAGTAACATCAACCAAAAAGACCGGAATGCAGAGCTTCAAATGTATTTTCTTAAAAATCAATGTATTGTAGTTGTCACCCTATTCCATGATGGGTTCAATATGATTAATACATTAACAAAATAATTAATGGCTTCATACAAGCAGTTCAGAAAGCATGCATTGGATGTGATTTTGAATCATATTGATTAATAAAGGTCTCTCAAAAATGGATTATTAATCATGTGATATATTAGATAATATTAAGGATCTCATTTAGTTGGAATGAGACTTAATAAAGCAGATTTAAGTTTCATTTCTAATTTAACAGGTTTAGAATGGAAAGATTTGATCTCTTAAAAATAAAAATGGATAAAATATTATTTAAGAAAACAAAACAATTTAAACAAATACTAAAAAAGATCACCTTTAAATAACAAAATACCTTTATTCGAGCTAATAATCGTACACCACAGTCTGCTGATTTGCAACTGAAATCATATGTCTTCAACTATTTAAAAAACACTTCAAGTAATTATTTAATTTAAAGAAGCTCTATACAATTTTGAAATTATACTGATTTGTTGATAAAACCATATGTCACAGAGATAAAAACTAAGTTAATTAATTATATTTAAAAAAATTATATTATTAAATATATTATACTATTTTAATAATATTATAAAACTTAAATTAATTATTATCAAATACCCTGGCTAATTTTTTGGATTCTTTCATAGCTATCCTCTCTTCCCAATCATTAGTGATTTTCTGCAAGAGATCTTCTCCGTGCCAATAGAATGGTTCTCCGAATTGCAATAAGGCTGCCTTAAGTTGTTTATCTACTTTAGGCAAATTCTGAAAAAATAATATTCTTGATTAAACAAAAAAAATATAATAATAATAACAATAAAATAAATACAGACAATTATGCAAACAACTTTACAAAACAAATGAAATTGATTTCCTCATACATGCACATATTTTTGGTTCAACTGTAAATATATAATGTAAATTATTTGTTTGTATTAAAATTGAACTGTATGTATGCCTTTTTGTAGGGCTTGGAAGAGGTAAACAGGTTGACGTTCTCAATGGATGGTCAAAGTAAGCAACACCAAGCTGTTAAGGACTTAAGAAGGGTGACCAACTACTGAGGAAATCCCATAAACGATTGTTTCCGCTACATTTATTATTTTTCACATTTTATTTTACTTAATTTTCTAAATTCCTTCACTTGCTAAAGACTTTCTTCAATCATCATTTTTATTTTTTTGTTTTAATTATTTAAATCAGGAAAGGTTAATGAAAAATAAAAACATAAGGTGAACTTTGCATCAGTATAGTAATATTGTTAGAACAGGACAGGAGAATATAGTGTTGTACTATTGTTAATGTTAACCTACCTAAATTTCTCTGTTATACCTTCACATTTATGTGTATCACCTTTTATATATCAATTTATCACCTTTACCTATTTAATTCACTACCAACCAAGAAATTAATCCTAAAGTTCAAGTCCAGACCAGCTTTGGCAGTGTAAGGGAATCTGTAGAATGCAGGCCACAACGGCCACCTCTCTCGCCCACAGAATGTGAGGCCAATCAGCCTACTGGAGGCAACTCAAAAACACAGGAGTTATTACTCTACCCTGTGTAATGTGATCGTGTATCATATAGCCTTCCAGGATATCACATAGCCACTCAGAGGTGTGGTTCACAAAAATGGTTAAAGCTGTTAACCGAGTGGGACGTATAAATACGTCAAATGTAAACAATATCAGACATGGGTAAGGCATATGAATACATCTTTGCAATATATCTTGAGCCCTAGAATTAATATATCCATATAAACAACGAAAAATATAGAATTCATAGTATTTACATTTATTTAAGCAAAATAAATATGAAATTAAGTCCTCTGAGGGCGTTAAGTAATGACACGTCCTGATGAAAGAGTTCGGACCCATTATATGCTGCATAATTTAAAATAGAATCACCCGGTGAACAGGTTAAGGGAAATAAATACAAAGCCAGATCTTGCACCTGCCTACCATAATCCTTTGAACTCGAACTATTTGTCACTGACCTTGAATCCAAGATCCAGTGAGAAGGATACTGGCAGATTGGTACCAATAGGGCTGGTCACAGAGCTATGGGCAGTTAGCCGCTGCACCATGGAAACCATATGAGGATGGGCCCCTTCTAAGCTGTTTGTGCTCCCGCAAGTGAAAAATGTCTGAAGAATACCACTTCACACAACCAAAGCTCTATAGCACCAACCGAAAAAAAAAATAATATCTTTTTAAGTAGATTGTTTTATATGAAACTAGCTGGCCCAACAGATGATATCCTGTCTTGACTATGTTTTAGCGAAATTGGTCAAGCCATTCACACGTGAAGCGATGACCAAGGAAAAAGGATTCATTTTTATATATGAGACGTTGATTTCCAAAACGTAAAAAAAATGTACTAAAGGACATTTTTTTCAAAATATTTTGATTCAAGATATTTTGAAATGTTTTAATTCTAATGTCATAGTTTTATCTAGATCCGTCATCAGATTTTATTTAAAAAACATAAAAATACTTTAAAAAGATATTTAAAAAATGCATTTCATTCCAAAACGTACTATATCCTCTGTAAAGAAATATAAACTTTCCCTCCATTTCATTCCAAAAGGTACTATATTTCCTTCTATATAGCGGAATTTTCTCCGTTTTGTACTTTTCTTTTGGTACATTTAGCACGTCAATCAATTTTAGATTTTAATAAAAAAAGAATCACGTAAATTGGTCCAATAATAAATAAATGACAGGTTTTTGCGTTTCCTGTAAAATTGTCTAAGGTGGATTTAGTACCTTTTGGAAATCAACTTTTCATATGTAGATAGAGAGATTACCTTTAAAAAATCAAGAGAAAAAAAAACTACCTATCAAAGTAACTTTTTCTCTTTCACGAGATCCTTCTCCTGACTGTTATAAACATAACAAAAAAAGAATCAGCGAAATCGGTCACATGTGATGCGATCACCAAGGGAAAAGACGATTTATTTGTATACATATAGATGACATTTTTCCCTATGTGTTACCAACTTTTGGTACCCAAACAAACCCCAGCCACCAGCCAGGAAGCTGTTAAGACCCTAAAGAGAGACAGCTTTCTCATTATAAGAAATAGCTTACCACTTCTAAGGCTTTCCTTTCTTTTTCTTCCTTCAACAGCTGACCACCTCTGTTGTTGAAAAGCCTGGTTTTGTCTTGTGCAATAAAATCAAGGTGAAGCATCCTCTCCCAGAGTTGATTCCTTTTCTCAGCAAGTTCAAAAATATGCCTGTAAAAAATAAATAATAATACATTAATTTTTATTTTAAAATTTGGTTGGCACTACACACAACTTTCAGTTACAGTTGAAATCAATCCCACAATTTTGGAAAAATTAAAATTTATTTAAGATTAAATAATTTAACAATAGAAATAATTATCTACATCAATGACTGAAGACCTGACCACACTCAGGAGAGTCTCCCAACGGGAAAGGAAAGACAATTTCTCAAGGTGGCCACACTCATCTGAATCTCGGGACGAGGAAAGGAAATTGCCAATCCCCACCTAACTTCCTGATGGCCAAACCCTTCCAACTCAAGGAGGAAACATTCCTTTATTGTTCACTGTGAATGACAAAGCATGTATTTGCGTTTTTATTTTATTTGTTTTAGTAAATTACAATGAGTAACAGCAGTTCAGATGATTTTTCCTTATATTTTTCAACTGCTAAAAGATCTTTTCTCCTTCCAATTCAGGGCAGGTTAAAAAACATGACAAAAAAAATAGTAAGAGGTACGAACTGGGATGCAGGAGAAACCGATCACGCACGAGTATAGCCAAAGTTTACTGAACACTATCGGAGCCTCTCGACGAGGAAAGGTAATTTGTCGATTGGATTCTCCTCCACTACACTTTCAGAAATTGCCTTTCCACTCCATTGAGCATATGGCTACCCTTCGGCAATTCTAATGGGATTCCTATGAAATGACGTTACTTGGATTTGCTTGGAAAATTAGTCATTTCTTTCCGTGCTGGGAGACTCCACTGAGTGTGGCAGGGCCTTTATTGTTAAATGAATTTCATCTAAATTCAGTTAAATTTTAACACTTTGTGTGTTAGATAACATGATTTCTAAAAAATCTTTAGTTTTACAACAGTATATTAAACTTCTATATTTCTATTCTTATGTATAGAAGAAAAAAAATTATCTAAAAACTATTTATGCTGTTTTCTCTTTCAATTGGTTATAAGATTCTGTCATATTTTTTTTTTTTTGTTTTTTTCCCCCCTAACTAGCTTACTACACTGTACAAGAGTTTCTCAGGCCCGGGAGTGAGGGCGAGGGATTAATGACGAGATGTAAGCCCCACCGGCACCGAGACTCGAACTCATAATTATTTTACCCACCCTGTTTAAATTCTTTCATGTTGTATATTTCACCACTTTTGATCAATGCAAAGAACATGAAATGGTTAATTAATACCTTCTACATTAAAATCATTAATGAAGTCTCTGGGAATGGAATGAAATGGTAATAGGGAGATGTCCCAAAGAAAAAGTTTCACTTTATTTACATTTAATTAAAATGAATTGTTTTTTCTTAATTTTTATGGTAATATACGAATTAAAAAATAAAAAATAAATAAAAAAAAGTTGAGTGTGAATAGTCAAATGATAATAAGATAGAATAATCGGGAGCCAACATCGTATGCGCGCACTACCATGATAGGTCATGTTCAGGGAGAAACGTCAGCAGCATTAAAAATATTGTAACTAGACTGACTCCTAACAATTTCTTCCGATTATTAAACAAAAATAAATGAATTTGAATTATACTAACTGGTTTTGAAGATAAAAAAGCTCTAATCTTTCAATTTCAAGTTCATGGAGATCTAATACATCTTCGGAATAATGATCAGCGGTAAAAGGTTTGAACTGCTGTCTCTGCTCTTCAGAATAGGTCAATTTGTCCCAGAGTTCTCTGATCTGTTCTCGAGCTGACTCTATTACCTGGCGCATGTTCTCACGTTTCTGCCTTTCACAACGCTCTATTTCACCTTCAATCTATAGACAAATAATTTTAAGTAAGTAAAGTGGGGTTTCAAAAAAAAAAAAAAAAAAAGAATAAGATGTGATCGCTACAAAATATTTGATTTTTCGTTTCTATTCATTACTATAAAATGATAGTAGCTTTCGGCAACTTAAGCCGTATATTCATCTGTAACATAACCATTTAGAAACTTTTAGCCAATTATTAAGACAGGATTTTTCTTTACTGTATTCTTATAAGTAATTACTAATTTAAATTTATGTCTCCAAAGACACAATAGTATCAACAATTTAATAAAATGTTTTGTAATATATATCACATTGTTAAAAATATATAATGTATTGCTTATTCATTAAATGCCACTTTCATGCTACAGTTGTCCGAAATCCGGCTTAACCATATTTAATTAGGATAGGGATCTTTATTGAGTACCTAGCATCACATAGGCTCGGGACCAAAATTTTAAATCCCCTCTGAAGGACAGCATAACCAAAGAATTTTTATTACCTTTAAAAAATCTCAGGGGCATCTGCCAGGTTTGAACTCAAGACCTTAGGGGGATAGAAGGCTGTTATACCATCCAGTACTTCAAAAGGTGACCCCTAAATACATAACTTACTTTTTATCACTATATTTAAGCGAAACGACTATGAATGGACTTGACACATAACATGATCGACTTATCGTTACCAGGAGAGGTATTTTTACCATTTAAATAGTACGATGGTTATAATCTGTTGAAGTATTAGTTTAATGCTGTGTTAAGCAAGATTCAATAAGTGCGGTGATGATAATTGTACATATGATGTGAGAATTCTGTTTTCCTTTATATAAAACAAAATATTAAATAGGTTTCAGAAGAATAGAATTAATTAAAAAAAAACAAATATGCCTCATGCCTCTTAAAATCAGCATAGAAGGGTTCTTCCATGAATTCCTATTCTATTTTGGTAATGTAGCTAAAGCTAAAGGCATTATAACATTTAAAAAAATTGATCAAAAATTAAAAACAATTTGATTTGAAACTATTTGCCATACAACACTGATAAAAGGGTAAAATTAGATATAAAAAATACTAACTGCTTTCATATTACTCCTGGATATTGATGGATATCTGAAAAGAAATTCTTCTCTGTAAGAAGAATCGATCTTCAGGCGGTCCCAAAGCTTGGCCAATTTATCCAATAAATTTTCACGTCTTTGAATGGCCTCTTCATGCAAATTTTCCAGCAGGGTCTTCAAGCTCTGAAAACAAGAAATATTACTTATTAAAAATCAGATTTCATTAAATATTATTTTTAAAAAGAGATAACAACAAAACTATATACACATTATGAATTTTTTTTTTTTTTTAATTAAGAAACACCATTTCAAAATAAACATTATTTATAATATTTTTTAAAAAATAAATAAAAGATAAAATTTAATAGAAAATACGGTTATTACTTTCACTTACTATATATAGTAAGGGAAAGTATTGCGATTGTGAAAATTTTCTAATTCTAGTTTTCAATGGAAATACACGATTTAGGGTTCCCTGAGTCCAAATAACCAAGTCCCGCAAAAAGGTCTCTGTGTGTGTGTGGTAACTCCTGGGTGGAAACAAAAAGTCCTATGAAACTGAAATTTCATATTTAAGACAACTATATGCCCAAGATGTTACAAAATCTTTTTTCATCAAAATCAGCTAACCAGAAGAGCCACTTTATAGTATGCATTTCGCACCTTTTTACAATTTTCTCAAAAACGGTTCCAACGATCTTGTTTTAACTCGCTATATCGATGTAGAATTCAATAGGCTTTAAGGCCGCTAATTTAATTTTTCTTCTTCTAAAGTACCTTTACTTTTGTAGATCCTATAAAAATAACCATATTATCTAGTTAGTATTGATAAATAAGAGCTAAATATGCACATTGAGCGAATTAATATATTTTTAATGCATTTTTTTTTTTTTTGTTTTTGAACATAAGAACAATAATATACATGTATGATATACCGTTTCCATCCGTTCGAAGCAGTTTCCATTCTCCCACCATGCGCCCTGATGATGACCCACAAAGGGAGTCGAAACGTTGGCAAACAATAAAGAGTTGAAACTATTTAGTTGTTTCATTTAATGACCGCCACCCGGACTAATTCCTTCCAGTAAATTTATTTTTATTTCATATACCATGGACAAGTAGAATTCCCTGCTGTTCCCTTTTAATTAACGATAATTTATAAATGTAATAGTTCATTACATAGAAGAAGCTGCCGTCGACGGCCCGTACAATAGGTGGGAACATATCACATCACTACTGGTAACAGTTCAGCCAATGTTTTCTTTTCGACCACCATTGATCACTTAAGGCGCCAGGCATTTTATTTCATAGAAAAATAGTTTAGTTAATTTAGATTCACATTTGTTGTTTTGATTACTTAATTGTTTAATATTATTATTTTTGTTTTGGTTTATTATGGTTTAATTAATCTATAGTAAAACTATTTCTTTTCAATTTTTTTGCTATATTGTAGAAGTTTTGTTTTGTTTATTATTTAAATATCTTTTCCATAAATATTTTAATTTCAATAAATTTGGCATTTAAATTAGTCAATTTGTTTTATATATATTATCCTCAATTTATTTTATTTGCTGCATGCTATTTTTATGTATTGCTTACAGCAATATTTATTTTCTGTATAATATTTCTACCAGTCCCGATTCATTAACCAGGGTACCTAATCTGGGAACAACTTTAATATAGTTCATCCCCTTTTTTTTTTCTGACACAAAATTCAGAGCTCGGGGATTTTGGTTCTAACCGCGCCCTAATACGCTTCACTTTGAGAGTGTGTGAAAGGGTATAATAATTCATAATCACCGACTTCGCAATGTCATGTTTTACTTTCCTCTACTCTCCCCACATAGCACGGCCCATAGACATACATTATAATTTATGTGGTGTGTACTACATAATATATGTAATGAACTAAAGTAGAAAGGCACATCACAAAGATTAAAACTACTGCTAGTGTGAAATAATAAATCAGATTTGAGTTTTGACCAGGTTTCTTTAAATGAAAATAAATATGGAAACATTACCTCCAATTTCTTCATGTTTTCAGCAGTTGGTAGAAATGATTCGTCAGTATTCTTGTGAACATCTTCCTCAAATAAAGTGGCTGGTTCACGTTCCAGTATTTTAGATAAGTTGATGATGACGGAGCGTGCATCTGTGTAAGTCCTCAAGCGATTAATCTGAATGAACATAATTAAATAAAATAGCAATAAATTTTAAAGATTGTGGATAATAAAGTTAATATAAGACATAGAGTATACAAAAACAATTCTAACAAGCTAAATAAAAACTCACAATGGTTTAACAGAAGCATTTATTCTATAAGAGGAAATAATCGATATAACTATAGCCATTATCAATTATAAAAATCTAGTGTGCATAAAACATGACTTTCACTTTCTTCCATCGTTAAAATTAATTTAAGAAGTTTTAAATAAAGTTATAGTTGAAATTTTTTTAAAGGAGTACATTGAGTGTCAATGGAAAGAAGTGTTTCTGATTAAATAATCTAAATTATTTTAGACAATAGTAATGAATCGTATGCCATTTTCATCTTTCTACATTATGTTTTACATCTGTGTACATAAAATAACATTTATATTAAAATCATTAAATTTCCAATGATATATTACGCATCTATATTACTATACTTATGTTTGAGAAAAAAGTATTTATCTAAAAATATATTTTTGCTTTTTTCTTCTTTAGTTGCTCATCAAATTCGTTAAACTTTTATTTATTAATACTATTCTTAATATTATAATTATTTAAAAGAAATAAATTTCTGATAAAATTGTAGCATGCGGTGTTATGAGCAACCCACACAAAGTCTGTTGGAAACTCCAAAATTTTTAAGATCCCAATACTTTCTCTTACTATATATTTCATATAAGTGTAAGTGCAAGGAAAATTGTGCTTACACCAAAATTAACAGAAATTAATAGAAAAACAATAAATATGAAAAACAAATTAAATTAGCAAGAAAATGATAAAATTATTAACCTTATCTTCGTTGAGCTCAAATATTCTTAACTGTAATGCATCAAGTTGATTTTCTGAAGGTACAGAATTAGAAAATGGTGGCTGAGGTGAAGATCCAAGAGCCATGCAAAGTTCTTGTTCCTGAAAAAATTTACAGAAGATTTTCCGAGCAAAAGTCAGTAAATTTTTGTTTTCTAAAGTATATAATACATAAATATAAAAATATTTAATATATAATACAAGATGAAAACATATAGATGTACCTCGCTTAGCAGTTTCTTCAACCTTTCCATTCTTTTATCTTTCTCTTTTACAAATCTGACCATGGTCTTCTCAACCTCTTTCAAGAACAAATCATAAGGTTCTTTAACATCCATTGTAAATATTTCATCATACATACCTAATTCCTAGACACGAGATAATCTCAATTACATTTAACGTAAACTCAAAATAAATATATGTAATATAAGACTTAATGATACCGTACCTTCTGTAATTTATAAAACTCTTGTAACTTTTTATCAATTACATTCAGCATCTCTACTCTCTTTTCTTCTTCACTTTCGGCAATTTCGTCAAAGAATCCCTGAAATAATGTTAAACTGAGCATAATAAATAACAAAGAACTCACACAGCAGATTTAGCTGAGGCAGAAGATCAGTAAAGATAAAATTGTAATAACACCATATTGGTATACTTTTTTTAATATTCATGTTCTATGTTCATGTGGCTAAGAAAAAATGTTTTAAACAAAATTATAAATAACATTTTTGACATTGTTAGTTGAATCAAGACATAAGTTTAAGTTAATAATAGTCAAATTGGTTCTGGTGAGTATCCTGACAATTAAAACCTCACAATTGTGGATGTTTCATGAAAGAAACAGGCAATATGGAATGTATTGTCATTATACAGACCTTGAGCACTTCAAGTACTCCTAAATAACTTAAATGATTATACAATAGCCATTGCTGCCTTTTAGGAAGCTAGGTGGACTGGACAAGGTAGTTTTAAAAAACGACAAAATATCTTTATCCCCGCCAGAGGTTTACAGGTGTCACTTCTCAGCCAGTTAACAGCACGGAATAAGGATGAGACCGAAGCCGGTCTCCTGTTTCTCTCAGGGAATAATCCTTCTCTCACTCCCTCCAGTTTTCGGCCATTATTATAGCTTATGTATAATAATCTACTACGCAACCTTTACAATCATCATTCATTTTACTATCTCAGTGTAATTCATGTTTTTCACACGGAAAATTATATGTGGCATGCTCTCGAGCAGGTAAACCATCCAGTTTGTTTGTGTAAGCTAAAGTAGGCTAACAAAACATATCGTTCACTCTATAGCATTAAGAGATTGATATTCTTTGTTAGTGTTTCTGTCGAAATTAATTAATGATATATATATAATTTTAAAGAACGAATTAAAAAACTTAATGTTTGGTGTTTGGTTAATTTTATATTCCCTCATCGTTCACAGTGCTCCATGCCTCTTTCTCTCATATACCACCTCCTTAAGCACTTACAATAAGTTAGTTATTTTTTTCTACACTAAAAATTTCCTAGAAATAATTAAAAAAACATTTGTCGGGTCAGCTAGTAATACTATAATAATGCTATTTTGCACCTAGTTATGATTTTTTCAAAAAACAAAACAAAAACACAAACAATTTTTATTTAATTCATTACACTGACAAAACATTAAATAGAACTTAGTATCATAAAGGTTTCATTCTGATTGAAATAATCTGACAGAGCATAAATGCTGGTGATTTCAACCTTTAATTCTGTAGATGAAAAAAAAATTCATGTTGTTAAGAAACAGTTAAAAAACTGAGTAAATAAACAAGATGAAAGAATTTAATAATTCACTGGAGGAGAAAAGAGAAAATATATTTTTATAGAGGGTACTCAATTTTCTTTTATTAATGAGTAAATTGTGGTAAAGGTGATAAAACAATATATAAATGACATCCAAATGGAAACAGGCCATACTGATGACAAAAATCCTTTAAGATACATTTTTAAAAATAAATTACAATATGAAACTTAGAGAGTTTATTGATAGTCACATTAATATTAAATAGTAGAGAGACCTGTCTTTGGCCAACATCAACGATAATAATATTGGACCCCATAAAACACTGTGTCTAATTTGTTTTTGTGCCCGGTTTAAACAAAAGTACGAAGGAAAAAATTGAAATAAAAGATCTTCAAAGTATTTTTATAATATTTCAAGTTCAGCAAATTAATTACATACTGATACCAAGCACTTCCTCTAGCCACACTCTTATTGCCATGTCCTCAATCCACATCTGCCTTCCTCCCTTCACAATGATTCAAAACTCAAAAGGACCAAATAACCGAATATCAGTCTTTTATGAGGAGAGGGAAGGGAAGGAATATCATTGAGGGGATTCAGTTCAGGACCTTCTCTATTTCTTAATTCAACATATGGAATTTATTGTTGGCTAGATATGCCACAGATTCTTATCCAGAAATCCATTTCTAGTGCCACTGATTTCCATTCAAAAAATTTTATCACTGTTCATGTTTCAGAACCCAGTAAAACTTCTAAGCGAAGGAGAGGCTCAAACATTATTTTAGTTCCACAGTCCTCCTTTTTATAGCTAAAGTTCTTTTTTTTTTTTATTTGTGGTTTTGCTACACCAAGGTGGTTTGCCTATCGCTACCCCATAATAATTTTATGAAATCATCTTATCTATACCTAATCATACACACAAATAGCAGAAACAACAAGCTCTTTAATCTACTTCTAAACTTTTATCAGCTGTTAACCTTTAACTGGTGAGGTGAAATTGAAATTTATAGTCAAAATTGATGAAGTGTGGTCTCTTAGACCCTAGACTCCCTTTTTTTTTTCAAATCCTGAAACATCTAGAATTGTTTATTCTTGCAAAATATGTTAATTCAACCTATTATCAATAGGTACCATAAGAAAGGATGTTTATAAAATTGAATTAATACCTGATATTATTGAATACATATAATTTTTTAATGTTATATTCTAAGCAATGAAAACATTTGTAACATAGTATATAAACAAGCCCTTATCAAAAGTTAGTTATATTTTAAAAAAATGGAAAATGATAAAAAATAAAATTTCTATATTGTAAGGGAAGTATGCACAGTTTTTGCAATAGGAAACCAAAAATTGTCCACAATTATTTTGTTCACATTTAATACAAACTATAGATGACTTCCTATCCTTGTCTCCTGGGCAAAAATAACATCTCCTCTTCTTTGGAGGGATCTCGTGATCATGTGTGTTAGATTTTACTGTTTCCCTCCCTCCACCCCCTCCCCAATAATGATTAAGCTTTAAACCGAAGATCCCGGGGAAGTCTGGGATTTTCTAACCATCTTGTCATGTGATCTTTTAACAAGGATGATCCCAGATACTTAATAAAATTAAACAGATCCATAAAATAACACGATCACTAGATATTTCTTTTGACAAATTGAAAAACACACTTTCAATTAATCCGAACAGTAATGATGAGGTGGGGACTACAGGACCCCAATAACACTGTCCTACAATATGCAATACAGAATAACAACTGACTAAAAAAAGATGCTATATTACTATCATGTCAAGACAGGAAATGTCAGGTTTTCACAAGCCTGATGAGATCAGGATAATGGAATTCACAAAACAAAACTTTAAAGATGCCCTGGTGTCCTGAAGACCCCACCTCACCAGTTAAAGGCTAAACATTCTGTCTCAAGGTTTGAAGAACACACTTCCAAAATGAGAATAGTATATGAAACTTATGTCAACAAAATAAACATGTATATGTTATGGTGACAACCTTAACAAAACATTCAAAAGTAATCGTGGATCAATCCAAAAATAAAATTAAATATAGTGTAAAGTTTAAATATTACCAAGAGAAGAGCACTTACCTGGACATAATCTTTCAACTTCTCAATACGCCTGTTCTTTTCTTCTTCTGTTATGTCATACATAGCTTTCCATTTTAATATTAAGTCACTAATTAAAGTCCTAGCCATCGAACGTATAGTGTCACAAGTCAGGTCAGCGACATAACTAAAAATTAGAAAATTTCAAATGACAAAGATAAAACTAATGAACCAATATTAATAAACACGACATTTCTACAAATTGTCAAGCTAAACAAATATTGTATTTTTTGTAACTGATAAATATATTTACCCAGGATCATCACTAATTGAAGCACTCATTATTAAAACTTTACCCGAAAGACGTTTCGACCGTTACGAAAAGTAAAAAAATGGCGGCATTGACAAGTACGTTGGACTCAAAAATCCACAGCCATAGTGAGTATAAACATTACACTGGCGACTATATCCACTGATGTATATATATATATATATATATATAACTTCTAAATGAGTAAATTATTTATATAATTTATTCCTTTTTAGTGTTATCTCTTCCCAATATATTTTATTTCTAACCTTAATAAACTATATAGTTTTTATTATTCTTAAATTTGTATGTAGAATTTGTAACAGATGTGGATACTATCCGTTTGTATATATTTTATAGCCCTTGAATTGATTATTTGAATAGGGAATTAATGAGGATTTATAATTATATGGAGAAAGACAACGGGAGTTATTTCACAAGATATGTGGACTCTTTATTATGGAGTCTACTCTTCGTCTTTTTTCAAGGTTTAATGTTGAAGCTTTTAAATTGTACATTTTAATTATCCTCTAATCTCAATTATCATTCTGGTTAGTTTCTATCTCTTTTATAAAGGAGAAGATAATTCGGGGTAGAATAATAAAAACACTTAATTAAGCAGAAACTTAATTTAATATTCCAACGTTTCGGCCTAAATTTTAGGCTATCTTCAGGGCGATTGAAGGAGGGAGACCGCAACAATTTTGCGAAGAACAAGATAATATAATAAAGAATGAAATAATATAATTATAGATAAAGAATAAGGAGGTAAAGAGCCTTGTGGTAAGTGAGAAAAACGAGTCATGAGAAAGTTGCCGCTGACGCTGATATATCTCATCGGAATACAACAGGGTCAAAGAATCCTTATTTTATATAAGATTCCTTAGGTATTTTAAATAAGATGCGGGCACCTAGAAAAGGATATATCCTTCCACCAATCATCAAAAAAGAGTGAAAGATATATAAATCTTACAGAAAGCCGCACCCAGTTTATGGCAGAAGAGAGGCTATCATTACGCCGGAGGCTGGATTAGAGATGACCAGGGAAGAATTTGTTCAGGATCTGAAAACCTCTAAATAAAGAAAGGCTCCTGGACCAGGCGAGATTTTGGTGGAACTGCTGAAACGTGACAGTGATAAGATGATCCACTTACTTATCGATATGATTAAGCTAATATTGAGGAGAGATAGGATACCTGACGATCTCCGGACGGGCTTTATGTCACCTATATTGAAGAAATTACTTCTTCGTCCTTAGACAACTCATCGAAAAATCCTAGGAGATGAACCAGGCGCTATATTTAACCTTAGTAGACCTTGAACAGGCATTCTATAGCTTATATGTATATGTCTACATGTGGACAGCGGCTGGCATAGATGATACCTTAATAGAAGCTGTGAGACACAAACACCCAGATAACATCTAGGGAGTAAAGATATCAGAGCCATTTTTCGGGAGCTAAGCGTCTGAAGCAAGGATGTACTAAGGCGCCGACTTTCTTCAAGATTTACCTCTACGTGTCTGCAAGGCAACGGTATGGTCAGTGTTGAGATGTCGCAAAAATGTTGCGATCTCCCTCCTTCAATCTCCGTCCTGAAAGTGGTCTAAAATATAGGCTGAAACGTTGGAACATTAAATTATTTTTCTACTTAATTGAGTGGTTTAATGACTACACCCCGAATTATCTGCTTCTCGATATCTACATACAGTCAATCATTCTCACATCATTATACCTCTTTTAACTGTCTACTAGTATGTCATTCATTAAATGGTTATTAATAAGATTTTGCTTAGAAACATCTGAAATACAAACATGTAACATCGTTATACAACAAATATAGTGTGCTACATTTAAAATATACATTTGAAAAAGTAAAATGTTATGAATATAACAAGTATAAAAATCCTGCAAATTATTACACAATGGTTTATTATTTCCAAATAACAATATTAGGGTATAACTATTTATAAGGCTGTTGATAGGCAATTAAGTATTTTTGGTATTTATTCATTTATTTATTAAAAGAAACGGATTTTTTTTTATTGAGCAGGGGTTATTTTATTTTTTATTTTTTTCGATTACTAAGGTTGATTATTGAAAATAATAAACCAAAAGCATTTATACAGGACTGCGTTACTATTTCCTTTTCTTTTCTTTCGATTTTCATTCAAATAATTCAAATAAAATTTCCTGATTCCAGAAAACCTTACATTTTATCTTTATCATCAATAATAATCGAGTTATCAGGGAATCACATCTCTAATAAGTTTTGGCTTCACCATATAAGATGATTTTTTAAATTTTTATTTTTCTTTTGCACTTTTTTCATCGCGTTGTCTTCATCACGAATTTTTTTTTCGATTTTTCTCTTCAATAATAACCGATTTTTTGTGTAATTACATCTATTATAATCTGATACTTGATTATAGATATTATTTTTTTTTATTATTATTTATTTTTTTTTTTTGTTTATCGCGCTTTACTGATTCTAAAACTCTATCTTCAAAAAACTGAGTTATAAACGTATTTATGTGAAAAATATCTATTTTTTTTTCTTTTCTTTTTTCTCTTTTATATAATTATTAAAAAAACAATAATGAATTTTTTTCTATCTTCGAAAATAACGTAGTTACAAGCGTATATATAAGCGAGATTTCAATTTTTTTCTTTTCGTTTTTCTCTTTTATTATTAGTGCGATATCTCCCTAAAAGGAAGGCGCTAAGCACTTATGACTCAATTTTCTTATTTCTTGTTCTTTTTGTCTTGCCAGTGTTGTCTCATTCTTTGGCTGAACTTCTCTTTTCTTTCCGCAGACCATTTGGGTCTGTATGGTTTCTGATTGTTTTGCTCTAGAGTTACTTCCCATTTGTTTATTTTGTCTCTAAATATGTTTCTGTCTTGGATTTCCTCTTAGGTCATTTCTGCTCTTCGTAAGTCTTCTCGTGTCTGTTTGATCCAGTTCGTAGTGCTTTTGAGTGTTGCTGTTGCTACTTATATTTGTCGTGTCAGTCTTGTGTAGCAGCGGTGTCACATGACGCCGAAGCGGTTGGGTAAAGTTGGTTTGCTAATGTAATGCAGCATTGATTTTTATATAAATTTAATATCTCCAAATTTTCAATTATTGTCTTCAGTTTAATTATTCATTATTTTTCTTACTATTATTGTTCTAATTATAAATTTATTTTAGCAAACCAACTATTACCTTCCTCAGAATGATATAGTATTTTTGATAATTGTTATCAATTGATAGAAACATATGGTGGATTTTGGCGGTTGGAAAAAAAGATCTGAGGTTATACTTGTATTAAATAAAGTGTTGTTTGTGTGAAACTGTGTACGTTATTAAATTATTAGCAACACGCTGAAGTGGTGACCCCGACGAGATTTTCTACATGCTGTAAGTAGCACTTGACTTTTTAACAATGTATTCAGAATTCGATCTACTTACATTAGATGACGAAAATGAGGGAAATAAAGGTTTGGTCCTTTCACCACAGCAGGTTGAAGCTACTTCGGCCGCAACTGTTAAAGCCCAGCTCCCTATCTTTTATAAGAACGATCCGGAGATTTTTTTCATTCAATGTGAGACAGTTTTTGCTCTCCATAATATAAAAGCTCCGCTAACACGTTTCAGATACGTAATTTCACAAATAGATCGAGATGCCGTGAGGGACGTGATAGATTTGGTTAGATCTCCACCTAATGAAAACGCCTACGACGTTTTAAAGGAAAGACTAATGGCAAGTTTTGGCGAATCTGAGCATGTCCGAATCCGAAAATTATTAGAGAACCAGCGTCTGGGAGATCGGAAACCATCGCATTTTTTGAGAGAGTTGCAGCGATTAGGGGGTAGCATGGTATCGGATGACCTACTCAAGTCGATTTGGCTGAGAGGGCTACCTGATAACATGCAGGTGGCACTAGCGACAACGGAGCAACGGGATCTCACGAAACTTAGTCATATAGCCGACCGTATTTCAGAGATTTATGATCCTGCAGTTTGTGAGGTAGCTGAGATGAGAACCTCCCGACCTACTGATCCGAGTGGAAAGTTACTAGCAGCCATAGAAGAACTTACGAAGCGAATAGCAGCTCTGGAAATGAGGAGAGAACAACATACCTTACCCGAAACTTCTTCAACTGGACCTCGCAGTAGAAGTAATAGTAAAGGTCGTCAACTCTGCTATTATCATGATAAATTCCGTGCCAAGGCTACTAAATGTCGATCACCCTGCGATTGGAAATCCTCTACTCCGACGAGTAAGCATCAGGAAAACTAGATGTAGCGACGGCAGGGGCGGAACCCGTTGCTATGATCTCTCACCGCCGCCTATTCGTAATAGACCGTCAATCTCGAAGTCGATATTTGGTGGATACCGGAGCCACGTTATCTGTTTTACCAGCGAAGAAAGAGAAGAAGGCAAAATACAGCGACTTCGTCTTATATGCAGCCAACGGGACCGCGATTCCAACCTTCGGGGTACAACTCGTCTCTTTGGATTTAGGTCTGAGGCGAAAATTGACCTGGCGATTTATTTTAGCGGACGTAGGACAGCCTATAATAGGGGCGGACTTTCTGTACCATTACCAGATCATGGTCGATCTAGCGGGTCGTCAATTGGTTGATAAAATAACGGGCCTAACTTCAAAAGGAATGCCAGCAAATGTATCGGAACCTACCATTTACTCCGTTCCCAGCGGAGAATGGTATTTCGAACTGCTGCAAAAATACAGTGCCATCACGCGTCCCACAAATTATTTAAAGAAGCCTAGCCACTCAATCGTCCATCATATCGAAACTCGCGGCGCTCCGGTAACTGCGAAAGCACGAAGGTTAGCCCCAGACCGCTATGCTGCTGCAAAACGCGAATTTGAGGAAATGATGAAGGAAGGCATTTGTCGACCATCAAATAGTTCTTGGGCGAGTCCACTGCATATCGTTCCGAAGAAAGATGGAGGAATTAGACCCTGTGGAGACTATCGGCGCTTAAATGAAAAGACTATCCCTGACCGTTACGCAGTTCCAAATATTGCCGATTGCAATATTAACCTGTTTGGAAAACATATATTCAGTAAGTTGGATCTGAACAGGGCCTATTACCAAATTCCTGTACCGACGAAGACATTGCTAAAACCGCAGTAATCACCCCTTTCGGACTCATCGAATTTCTGCGCATGAGCTTTGGACTTCGGAACGCTGCTCAGACGTTTCAGCGTTTCCTCGATGAAGTTCTCCGAGGACTTGATTTCGTATTTCCGTTTATCGACGATATCTGCATCGGATCTAGAGACCAAGAAGAGCACAAGGTACACCTTGAGGAAGTCTTTCGGCGATTAGAGAAGCATGGACTCACCATCAACTTGGCTAAGAGCGTGTTCGCCAAGGAAGAAATCGAATTTCTGGGTCATCGAGTGAACCGGCATGGCATAACTGTCCTTCCCGCTAAGGTAGAAGCCATCATGAATTACCCACGCCCATCGAACGTCAGTGAACTTCGACGATTTCTTGGGATGGTTAATTTCTACAGGAGATGCATACCTCACGCGGCGGAACTTCAGGGTCCTCTGAATAAATACATGTGCGGAGCAAAGAAAAAGGACAAGACACCTATCGTATGGAACGAGACGAGCATCAAGGCCTTCGAAAGTTGCAGAGAAGCTATTCTTAATGCTGCGATACTTGCTCATCCCAAGCCGAACTCTGAGTTGGTGTTGGCTTGTGATGCCTCTAGTATCGCCATGGGCGCAGTTCTCCAACAGAAGGATGAAGGAACTTGGAAACCTCTTGGATTTTTCTCCCGGAACTTCACCTCGGCGCAACGCAACTACACAACATACGATAGGGAACTTCTCGCAATCGACCAGGCCATAAGACATTTCCTTCCATACATCGAGGGGCGACATTTCGTAATATGGACTGACCATAAAACGCTCACATACGCGTTTCAGCAGAAACCTGAAACTTCCACCCCGTTTCGTATCAGACACGTAAACTATATAAGTCAGTTTACCACCGACATCCGACACATTCCAGGAACTGAAAACGATGTTGCAGATGCTTTTTCCAGGGTGGAAGAGATCCATGGCCCTGATGGAATTGAGGCGATCGCGGAAGCTCAGGCTAACGATACGACCATTCAAGAGCTATTCAAGAATCCCAGCCTGAAACTTAAATGGATTGAGTTTCCTAACCATGCAAGACCTATCCTCTGCGAAATGTCGACGTCGAAAGCACGACCGTACCTGCCTGAGAGTACTCGTCATTCCGCATTTCGTCATCTTCACGGATTGAGTCATCCTGGGATTCGCGGTTCACGTAGACTAGTGAAACAGCGATATTTTTGGCCTAACCAGAACATAGATATTGGGAAGTGGTCTCGAGCCTGCATCGCCTGCCAGCGATCCAAGGTGCAACGCCATACAATAGCACCACCTGGAATGTTTCCATTAGTAGGTCGGTTTGAACATATCCACATGGATATTATAGGACCTCTTCCTTCTTCAGATGGTATGAGATATTGCTTGACCATAGTCGATAGATACACTAGATGGCCGGAAGCACAACCTATCGAAGATATCTCCGCAACCACCTGCGCTAAAGCTTTGTGTTTCTCGTGGATTACACGCTTCGGAGTACCCGCTAGGATCACCACAGATCAAGGGCGACAGTTTGAGTCCAATCTGTTCCTCGAGTTATCCAAGGCTCTAGGATTCCAGCGTATAAGGACTACCTCATACCATCCCCAGGCGAATGGATGTGTCGAACGCTGGCATCGCACTCTGAAGACGGCCCTCACAGCACAGCTGGATGGGAATCACTGGACGACCAAGCTGCCTATGGTACTTCTCAGCCTGCGCTCATCACTCCGTGATGACAATGCTACTAGTGCAGCCGAGATGACATACGGCCAACCCCTCCGGCTACCAGGCGAACTCATAGTACAGTCCAGGCAAACTCCGAGCACCGAGAGTTTTGTACAAAACCTTAGAGAGCATATGGTACAGCTAAGGCCAGCGATACACAGGTCTTCGACAGCCAAGACATTTGTGCATCGAGACCTTCAAACCTGCACTCATGTTTTTATGAGGGATGACAAAGTAAATAAACCGTTGACACCCCCTTACACCGGTCCACACCAAGTTCTCAGCAGAAGTGAGAAGACCTTTTCCGTGCAGCTGCCTTCAGGACCACGAACAGTCACTATTGACAGACTGAAACCAGCGTATCTGTTGCAGGACGATGAAGGCTCTGGTAGTAGCAACTCACAACCACAAGCAACAACTGCTACCTCGGATGCACCAGCGTTAAATGACTCCGACTTAGAAGAACAGGAAGACCAAGCCCCTACGGAGCAACGGACACGTCGTGGACGTATCCTGAAGCTTCCTCTGCGCTTCTGCGACGAAGTCATTGGAGGGAGATGATGTAGCAGCGGTGTCACATGACGCCGAAGCGGTTGGGTAAAGTTGGTTTGCTAATGTAATGCAGCATTGATTTTTATATAAATTTAATATCTCCAAATTTTCAATTATTGTCTTCAGTTTAATTATTCATTATTTTTCTTACTATTATTGTTCTAATTATAAATTTATTTTAGCAAACCAACTATTACCTTCCTCAGAATGATATAGTATTTTTGATAATTGTTATCAATTGATAGAAACATATGGTGGATTTTGGCGGTTGGAAAAAAAGATCTGAGGTTATACTTGTATTAAATAAAGTGTTGTTTGTGTGAAACTGTGTACGTTATTAAATTATTAGCAACACGCTAAACTTGTTTCAGGTAGTCTGTATGTGCCCATAGAATTTCAGTTTTCTTTTCCTGATGTCTGTCTCGATGTTGGCGTGTTTTTCTGTTGTTTTCTTGCTTGCAGTCTGTATCCATCTTCTGTTTTTCTTGGCCCTAGTATCTTTCCGATGATTTTCCTCTCCTCTTTCTTTAGTTCTTCGATTTGTCCTTTGCGATTTAGTGCCAGTGTTTCACTTGCGTACAGTGCCATTGGTTCTATTACAGTTCTGTAGTGTTTTATATTTGTGTTGGTTGAGATTGATTTTTTTTTTTTGTATATGTTCTGTGTCATTGATAGTGCTCTCTTTTTTTTCTCTTTTATAAAATTATTCGCGTTGTTTTGTTTAAAAAACGATAATGAATTTTGTTTTTATCTTCGAAAATGACGTAGTTACAAGCGTATTAAATAGCGAGATTTCAATTTTTTCTCTTTTTATATAATTATTCTTGGTTTTTTGGTTAAAAAACGATAATGAATTTACTAATTTTTACGCGCTTTACTAATTCTAAAACTCTATACATACTTTTCTTTATCGTCAAAAATAACTGAGTTATAAGCGTTTTTATGTGAAAAATATAATATTTTGATTTATTTCCTTTTCTTTTTCTCTTTTATATAATTATTTGCGTTTCTGGGGTTAAAAAACACTAATAATTTTTTTTTCTATCTTCAAAAATATCTGAGTTATTGAATAAAATCTTTTTAATCGACCGCCATTTTAAAACTAACCAGCTGATATCAACGTCTAGGTGTTAGGATCATCGTTGAATGGACTAGTATTTTTGTGACGAGTTTCAAAAAATTCGGTGCAGTAGTTTTGGAGAAATGCCGCGGACGGCGGACAAACGGATTTTTTTTTATTCGTTATTCGGATTCTACGCATCTTGAAACGTAAGTTCTCAAATTTTGAGCAGGGGTAATTTTTTTTTCTTTTTTTGGTCGATTACAAAGGTTGATTATTGAAAATAATAAACCAAAAAGTTTCATACCGAAATACCCATTTAAATAAAAAAACAAAACAAGACTTTATTTTTAGCTACAAAAACCAAATCCAGATTGACACACCAAACTTTGAAAGAGCTTTGAAAAACTCGTGCGAAGCAGTATGCTCCTCAGCGACCTCCAACAGTTAGATATGCACCGCCTGCCCTCAATGAGTTTCCACCTCTTCCACAATTCAATCAACCTCAGCAACTTCATCCAAGACCTCAGCGGCAGCATCAAAGGCAGTGGCATCAACCAGCTCTAGCACGAGACCAGCTAGACCAGCAAGATCAGAGACAGCCACAGCTACCAGCTCAAGCGCAGTACCGACAGCACCAGAGACAGCCGCAGCAACGATACAGATATGAGTGGGGGCACTACCCTACTGGTCCCTCCGGTTGAAAACTCCTCTGGCCAATTATAGAATGTTATTAATAATTTAAACAATCTCATTCAGCCCCTCTTCGGTCTTCCGCAACAACTTTCTCAAACTACCCTTGCCCTTAGACAAATATATGATTTCCATAACAGGGCTGCTCACAGAAATGTTAGAAATTCGTCAGTTTTACATCTGACCTCCAACCAATTACTACTACTCCTTCTACCGATTGCTGAATTTTCTTATTTCACAAACTTGAGCTCTAGATATAATAAATAAATTCATTATATAGCTTTGCAATTTATTAATTATGAATGCATTTTAGATTTATTAGACCTCCCTGAAGCAGGGCTCCGCTGAAAGTTGTCGAAGATTCAAGTCTATCCAAAATCGCTTGACTGTTGAAAAGTGTTGAGTCTAATAATCATTAGATAGAATCTTTCGTAATACACTTGTAGACTTAGCTAAAATTTATCCTTTATCTTCTGAAGCTATTGCAATATAAGTTACACATCGTTGCAGAATCAAGGGCTTCTCTTGATGATGACCCTCCATTTTGAAACAGATGGATTTGTATTGACATTTAGAGTTTGTTAGGCTGAACGTGCGGATGTGTTATTTTGTGAAGCTCTCAATTTGTCCAAATGTTATCACTACCCTGTATTTCTTGTATATTTGAAAGAAAAAAAGGTTTGTAAAATAACAACTGATAAAATCCATTTCTGGTGCTTTTAGATTTCTTTATTTATTTTTGTTAAACAAACAAGGAATAGAAAATAGAATTGCCGACATAGTTTTTATATAATAAGTTCTATGTATGGAAAAAAAACGTAGACAAAATTCATTTAAATTTTTCTTTAGAGCTCCCTCAATTTTGACGACCAAAGTTTGCTTTGATAAATATTTCTTGTAGTCTTCAAGATAAATCCACAGAATACCATCCTGTTTTATCTAAAAGCCAAACCTTATTGCTGAGACATTCATAAAATCTTTGATACCTATGAGGAGATTCTATGTTGACTTTGCATTTCAATGAGGATAGAATGTCTGTAATAGCAACAATCATTGCAAAAAAAGGGATATTTCTTTATTTGCAGGATGTCATCTCTTAGAATATGGAATAGTTCTTATCAAGTCAATTAATAGAAACAAATCATTCATCAGCGTACTATTTCAGGGATATTGGATGAGCAGAGAGGATCGACACGGTTTTCAAAAACAAATGTACGGTCTTCCTGACTGTACTTGCGTTCAAGAACGATGTTACATGTCTTTGTCTTTAATTGTCATTTATAATGTAACCTTACATCGAAGGTTACAGTAGTTATTGATTTGAAATAGTAAACAATGAACGTTTATTTCTTGGGTGATTTTTCATTATGAAAACGGCTGTTATTATTTTCCGCCCCCTAAAATTTTATTGATCTCATTCAAACGAAATCGAAACTTTAATTTCAGTTATGAAAATAAGACATGATAGAAAGAAATATCATCAATATAAATGATATTAACAAAAGAGTGCATTTATCATTGGATGGCCAATGTAAAATTGTCCCGAATTTTATTGTTGGTTACTCTTGCACTAGTTATTGTGCCTTTGTTCACACATTACTACATTTCAAATGTAAGTTGAAATTCTAATTATTTATTCTTTGTTATGTTTTTTCTTCCCAGTTATATTGTTTAATTTTGTTAATGACAAAACAAGAATACTAATCTGAGGTATAAAATTTATTCATTTTAATGATAAACACAAGTCAAGTCATATTTTGTATTTGAGTTTCGCTAGCTTTGTTTTAGAATCATAAAATCTAGAAATGTTGATGGCTGTGTTATCTGTTTGTAACGTAAGAAATATGTTGTACTGCAGTATCATTAATAATGAATGGAACTATTGTTTCTGTCTGTAAAATTTATGTGGCTACATAAAGATTGCTGCTCATTCCGTAATTGAGTTATAGAGCCAAAATTCATTTCTAGGGACTAATAAACACTATGTTTTAACCCAAAGAGACGGAAATCGCACCCTCATGCCTTGGAACTGGGAACCTCATAGTAGTGCCACCATAGCATATTTTCCTAAGCTCTCCCGAATGAGTTAATTCTAATAACTTTGTATTATTTTTTTAGGTGGAAAAGGATAGGGATAAGCCTTTACTGGATGTCCATCGATCCAGGACCAAACTTGAGGCATATGAAGATTATAGTTCTTTGAAAGCCTCTGATCTTAAAATGCGAATTCAAGAAATGCTTCGCATCAAAGGTATTTTAGTTTTTTTAGATAAACTATCAGGTAGATGTAACTAATTTAATAAATAATATTTATTTCATATTAAAACTATAACCATATCGAGGTAAAAAACAAAAGCCTTGTATAATTTAAAATTAATCTATTATTTTCACTAAATTGGAAACAAATTTAATATGGACTTACTGGTTATTAAACTAGGTAGTTAATCTGAAAGTGAGACCTCTATCCTATAGAGACTTTAAAAAAATTAAAATCAAAGAATCTATGTTTCACAAAATTCCAACATAAATAACTTGCCAGTTATCCGTTGAATTGGTATTAGAATTTAAATTAAAGAAAGTTTGTGTGTGCAATATTACCATAGTGGCATGGTTGTGTCAACAGTTTTTATAGTGTATGTTTGCACCTCATACTCTTCTTAATTATCTGTGCACTATAGTCTCATATCATTTAGAAGATAGTTCTTTTAAAAATTAAAGTATAAGCATATGGTTCCTCGACTGACCACTTTCACAAAAAATTTAATGTACCATACTTCAGAAGACTGCATCTGGTTATTCTTATTTTTTACTTTGACTTACCTATATATGAAATATATAGTAAGGGAAAGTATTGCGATCGTGAAAATTTTCGAATTCCAGTTTTCAACGGAAATTCATATTTTAGGGTCTCCTGAGTCCAAATAACCAAGTCCTGCAAAGAGGTCTGTGTGTCTGTGTGTGTGGTGTGTAACTCTAGCGTAAAAACAAAAAGTCATACGGAACTGAAATTTCATATTTAAAACTACTATACACCCGAGATTTTATAGCAACGTTTTCACTATCCCGTGCATTTAGCACCTTTTTATGACTTTCTCAAAAACGGCTCTGACGATTTTGATTAAACTATTTCATATCGATGTAAAATTAATTGGGCTTTAATATCATGTAGGTTTCATTCTGAGTAAATGCAGATATTTTAAATTTTCTTGCTCTAAAGTACCTTTAATTTTGTATATTCTATAAAAATAAGCATATCATCTTATTACCATTGATAAAAAACAGGTTAATATATAAGTTGAACGAATTTGATACCCAACTAAAGGAGAAAACTGAAAAAATATTTTTTTAATGCCACTTGGTCACTGGATGGCGCTGTCATTGCTGGACGCTCCAAGTAGTTTCTAACAGGGCATGATGAAAAAAAAAACTTACTGAATCTCATAGATAATATAATAACACATTATTTAATAAAACACATCTTTCTATAAAAATCAAATGTAAATAATTCTTTAACAATTTATTTTTATTTCTATATATATTTAAAAATTCTTAAATTGATATTAATAACAGAGGTAAGTGAAAGTCGTGTGTTACGCGCACCAGATTTTTTTATATGCAAAGTTTGTATAATTCTAAGCTCTAAATAAAAAAAAAAAAAAAAAAAAAATATGATACTTACTCTTTTTGTCGCAATTTATGTTTACTTTTAAATTTTCTTTTCTTTTTTGTTTTCAATTCATTTAATGATAGGATTATTAATATATTTGGATGGATATATTATTCAATAAATTTAAATTTAATAAAATAAAACATTGAAACTGTGAAAATTTAGGATCGGTGAGTACAGAACTTCGTGACCTCGAGGCTAAAAGACAGCGATTGCAGTCTGATGTTGCATCACTAACTCATAAAATTGAACAGCTTAAATCTGAATTAGGCCGGCAGCAGTCTGAATTGAATAGATTAAAATTATCTGTCCAGCAGGTATTGTTTGATTTTTCTTGCATTTCTCATTTATAATCTTAATTTAATTTCTTATTTAGCAACGTATCATAATTGCCAATTATGATTTTAATATTAAACTTTAATTTTGAATTGATGTACGTATAGTATTTTTTTTTATTTCTTAACTTTTAATATAATTATTGATTATTATTATTAATTAATTATTATCCAGTTTATGCGTTAATTATTGCTGAATCCTATCCTTAAAGTTTGCAATTGGAATTAAATTTTACTAAACTTTTCTAGTTAGATAGCAGATATAATTGACAGTCTTGAAACAACTTAAATAATTATGAAAAATACTTTTATTAATCTCTTTTCAAAAATTTCATGCCTTAGAAAAGACTCTATTTAAATTATGTCTCAATATTTTGTCATAGGCACAAGTGGCGCAAAAGGAAGCAGTACAACGAAACAGCCCTGAATTGGCCCCTCCTTTGCCTCTTTTAGCTTTTTCCACTCCTGCTTATTTTCCTCCTCCCATCAATCCATTATCTTGTACCATGACGAGTTGCTTTGATCATTCCCGCTGTTCTTTAGCTTCTGGATTTCCTGTTTTCCTTTACGATACGAATTCCTTTCCTGCTTCTCAATTCCTTCGTACAGCTGTTGTGCAAACTGTGGGGTACAATCCTCATTTTACCACCAGTGCTGCCAATGCGTGCGTTTATCTTGTACTTATAGGAGAAGGTGAACACCCTGATTTGAGTCATCTCACACATTTGCCTTACTGGGGAGGTGATGGTTAGTAATCATTTTAGTTGTTTGCTGTTATTTAAAAAAAAAAAATAGTTTTAAATTTTAAAAGATACATTCCCTTTGAAACAGGATATGTGCACCTATAATTATTATTTATTAACTAAAGCTACTAGAACTTAAAACTCTTTATGTATTGTACTTGTAAAACTGTAGGTCTATCTACTAGAAAATTAAATTTACAACAAATGTATTGGCATATGAATATCTTTTATTGAATATTTAGGCAGTAATAAGCTTTATAATAAAAACTAGATTTATTCTGAGTTTATCGTATTTATATTTCCCTTACTCATTCATAATATTGGAAGAAAACTTCCTACAAATATATTCTTCTTCTAATGGGCTATTTTTTTATTACTTATTTATTATGCTTATTATAATTTCTATCTTAACAATTATTATCATTGTTATGGTTTCTTCCAGGTCGTAACCATGTTCTTCTTCATTTATCAAGAAGTGATCTTAGAAAGGAAAGTTCTGTAGAGCCAAGCAGTAAGACAGGCCGTGCGATCATAGCCCAGTTCACCCACCTTCATTTTAGAAGAGGTATTAATTGATTCGTAAAGATTAAATGGCTGAAAATAAAGATTTTAGTTATTAAATATTATGAAATTAATAAAATAAGCTAAGTAAAACTTCTTAAATAAAGCTAAGTTTTATCTACACTTAGCACTAGAGCTCTCATTCCTTATTTGAAATTTTCTTAATAATAGCCAAAAATTGGTAATTTAAACAATAAAAATGAATAATGATAAAATAAATGGTGGTTCAGTGTTCCATTTGATGATTAAATGAGGTTGTTCAGCAGAAAAATGATGGAATAAATCTTGATCTTCCTTCCGGCCTTCGAAAATATTCGTCCTTTGTGGTGCGCATGGACGAAAAATAGTATAAGAGCTTACAACTTTACCAAAAATTTGTTTTAAGATGGCTGATCTTTTCATTCTTCTTTAATTATAATTAAATGATAGAGAAGCTGCACAGCTGGTAGTTGACAGCAGTTTGGTTTTCTACTTTACATCACCTTAGTACATTAAAAAATGTTATAAATTAAAAAATTTAATGGTAGAGTAACTTCAGCTTTTTTTAAGTTGTTACTGAACAATTTATAACAAGTTACAGAATTTTTTTAATTTTGGACTGATATAAATATGTGATTAAAAAATTTAACATTTTAAAATGTACAAAGAGGATAAACAGAAGGAAACACAATATTACGAGCTCCCCGACATGGCGCATCCTTTTCAATCTTCAATAAGTAAAAAAAATATCCAAAGATCAGTCTTATTAAAATGAATTGTCAAAAATTTTGTTAACTCTCGCACTAGAAGAAGGGTTCTAAGCCATGTGAGTGAGAAATTCAAAAGAATACATGTTTAGATATTAGTTTTCTGGCAGCTACTTATTATTTCATAAATTTAATTATGAATCATCCTTTAAAGTTTTCTTAAGAATTATATAAAGCTTTGAGTAGTTAAATAAAAAATTCTGTTAATTTTTTCCAGACTTTGACGTGATATTAGGAGTTGCTTCAGGACCACCAGGCGGTGATGTTTGGGCCGATGCAGCCAGTATGCTTCCAGCTAGGAGACATTATCTTTTTTCTTTCCAGGGGGTGCCTCCAGTCCATTCTCCTTCGTACTTCAATAGTGAGTTGAATACATTTTAATTCATTGCAAAGACCATAGTTTTTTAAGTTGTTTAATTTTGTGAGTGTGGTTATAATCATGATTTTTTTATTTTACAACACATAGGTCATCACGAATGTTGTCACCTAATATAAGTCCATGTCATCTTCTGTCCTGCCAGTCACCTTCTCACATACCTCTGTTCATCATACCTTCTATGTCTCCTTAGTACCAGCGTCTTCTCAAATGACTCTTATTCTGCTTTCCCTCTGGTTGGTATCCATTCCAAAATCCATTTAGGCCATCATCCCTCTTCCATCCTCATCACATGCCCAAGCAATTTCAGCTTCATTATTTCAGAAGTGTAGAAGATGTTCTCTGTTTGTTACACCTGTTTTATTATCGAACTATTTAAAACTTTTTGAAGCCGAGAGTCCATTTCTATGGCTAGAAATATTTTTGAGTGACTCTTTCTAGGAACCATTTGCTGGTAACTTTTTTGTTTTCGAGGATACTCCTTTATTCTAAAGCACTGACTTTATGATTCTGATTATATGCCGTTGCTTGTTATTTTTTTGTAACGTCTATATCTGTTGTTCCTTTATCATTCAAGCCATCTCCTTCTTTATATTTATCACAGCATTCAACTATTTATAATCAGATAAAACTGTCAATAATCATATAAAATATAATTGTAACAGAAAAAGTACCATAGCCAAGAAATTGTGTTCATGATAAAGAATTGTAGTGTTTTCTTCTCTTCTTCCAGTGGCCCGACAGGCTGTGTAGACCCTGGGCCTCACAGTATAATATCTCCTGGGAGATCACACTCGCATTTCTCGATGCAATTTGTAGTGTAGGGTCATCACTCCCTATGCCTAATTTTGTGAGTGGCCACCATTTAACTGACGGGTCTCACATACCCAAAGGAGAGGCTGTGAGTGAATCTCCAATTAAGTACATCATTATAAAAGCCCCGTTGGGACTGGGATTCAAACTCACAACCTGTAGCATGAGAGACTAGCTATCGCGCTAGCCACTCTGCCACAGACTCCCCAAAGAGTGTTTTAGTCTGTAAAAATGCAACACTAAGGTAACCTTTGTCTCCTTCCAAGAAAACCTAAAAAAAAAAAAATGTTTAATTGGTTAAAAATAAATAGACTTTGTTGTAGGTCGTAATGTGTGTTCTTAATTGAAAATCTTTATTATTAGAATAAATTTAAGTTTTTAAATACACAACAAATTGAACAGAAGGTATGCAAAAAGAAGTTTTGTGTTCAAATCACGTTGGGATCACCAATTTGTTGCTGTTATTGTGAATTTGAAAATTAAGTTAATGCTAATAATAAAGATTTTCAATTAAGAACTCACATTACATCCTGCCACAAATTATATTTATTTTTAACTAATTAAACATTTTTTTTTTTTGTTTGCTTAGAAGGAAGATGAGGTTATCTCAGAGTTGCACCCTTACAATTCCAGTAAATATTAATAAGGTTGTGGCTTGGTCCAGTTGATAAAGCACTAGTCTATCGTTGTTCTGGTTCTGGGTTCAAATCCCAGCTGTGGAAGAATAAATATTTATTCCGTTATTTCAGCCTTGTGGCAATCCTGCTGTATGGAGACACTCCTGGGGCACACCCAGCCTCTTTTAGTGGATACACACAATTCTAGAAAAAACTAGTAGCTGAGTGTGATCCTAATCACTCCATACATCCTTAGAGTGAGCATCAATGAAGAACCCAGCAGATGGGAGAGAATTCTCCGGGAGATCACCATAGAGGAATGGAATCATCGGTGGGTGACAACCTCAAAAGGTGTTTATCTAAGGAGGTATTTCCCCACTGTCAGATCAAGACTGGAAAAAACTTGGATCCTCCTGGACTACTGGGTTTCACAGTTCCTCACGGGGCATAGGGTGAGAGGGGGTTTCCGAGCAAATCTTGCTAAGCGTGGGAAAACATCAGTCCCCTATGCCCCAGTTGTGGGATTCCGGAATCTGCCGAGCATATTCTCCTTGCCTGCGCCACATATGAGCCACTGAGAACGAATCTTCTGAGGAACTCAGGTCCATATGTCCTGACGGACAGTGATATTCCTCAGCTGGTAACCGAATAAAACTACCTGTACTACAAAGCCTTTGTGCATGGGTGGAAAGATCATGTTGGTCCAAGCAACTTCACCCTCTGTAGTAGTTAAGAAAGAAGAAGGCCACCGAACATACGAACTTACTCTGAAGATACAATAGCATGCTGTATGTACAGCCATTTATACAATTAGTTACTTAGCAGCTATAGGTTGTATCTTGATACTTCCTACAGCTGCAAGTACCCGTATTGCCTTCGAGGGAGGGAAGGGTTTAAATAAATAAAGCTTCATACATCTACATTAAAAACAAATGTTAGTATTAAATTAATAATTAGATTGTTTAAAATAAAACAAAATCTTCCTTTAGAAAAACAAAAATGAATATTTACATTCAGACCTTCTCTGACGGGAGATAAGAATCTTTTGAATGGAGACTAGCCAAACCTTAGAACTGGAGTTGCTGGCATTTAGAGCTCCATTATTTCCTCTCCCTTGCGCCTCTCATCCATAAAAACCATTGGTTTTGGTTTTACTGTCAGCCCAGTGTTTGAGTTTTCAAAACCTGCGTCTTTTTTTGTCCATTCTGCAGCTCTTGTCCAATTTTAGATTTCTTCATGAAATTGCCTGCCCTAGTCCGCTTCACCTTTCTTGCATAACTTATAGCATTGAAAACCCTAGTTAGCTAGATTAAAGTATAAGATTAATATAGGTTAAATTGATTTTTAATAAAATGTTTATTTTACACTTTATCAGGTATATAAATTAGATAGAATATACAGTGTTATAATCTAGTAAGTTCAGTGTTCTCATTTGAGATTATGATTACCTTTGTTCCTTCTAATTATATGGTATAACTTTATTACTAAAGATTTTCTTATTTTCTAGTGACTGAACTGGAATCCTACATATCTCAAACATCTGACGAGATCCTCATCGACACTCAATGCTCTGCCGATGAATCAGTGATGAACAGCCCTGGAGAGTGGGGATTGTGTGGCTCCGAAGAGTCTCGGGCTAACTTAATCAAGCAAAGCACGTTTGTATTATTGCCTGCGAAAGCAAGCAGTCCAGTTCTCGGTGTACGTCTCTATGAAGCTCTTAAGAACGCAGCAATCCCTGTTCTTATTGGAGATGCACCTTTACCTTATGAAGAGGTATTATTATTTTTGATGTTTTGCTTTTTTTCAGTGATTTATATTACTTTTTCTATCTTTTTTTTTTTTTTTTTTTCTCCATCCTGACCTCGCCTTTGTAGGCTACATGGGGATTTTTCTGACCAGAGGAGGTGATTGGGGCTTAATGCCAAGTTAAAAGCACCTTCCTCTCCCCTTCTCCTCCTCTCCTCCGCCCTCCCCCTCAGCAGTGAGATGCTAACTAATAATTATTTTCTTCTAAGACTCTGGTCATCTGGTATCCTGGGCAACAAGTGTTATAAATGCATACTGACCCACTCAGACCTCCTTACTTATTCTATATATGAAATATTTAGTAACAAAAAGTAATGTTATCATGAAAATTTATAAATTGAGTTTTCAATGTAAATACTCAGTTTAGAATCCCTTGATTAGGTGTGGGCATAATCGAATAACGATTATCAGATCATTCTATCACTTTGATCATTCGAATTAATCGATTGTTGTCTGAAGAAAGGAATGATCATTCAAACTCAATTTTTTAACAATATATATTCAAAGATACATAAAAATATTAGGGGTGGGTATAATTGAATGATTGTATATTTTATTATTTTGTTTACATTTTTTAAAAACAATTAAAAGGAATTTTTTTTTTTTTTATCACCATATAAATTATGTGCATATTTGCACCTAAGCTCAGTAATCATAGAGGGAGGAATCGTACCATATTGGCTTTCGGAATACATGAATCATTTGATCATTCGATTATGAAATCATTTGATTATTGAAATCATTGAAGTCCAAACATTCGATTATGCCCACCCCTATCCCTGTATCCAAATGACCTAGTTTCACAAAGTGGTCTATCATGAAAATGAAAGGTTGTTCAGAACTGAGATTTCCTATTTAAGTTACTTAGTCTAAGTGTTATTAGTCATGACTCAAGGGCACTTCCTACCCCCACATTATCAATAAATGATCATTTGACCATGCTTAATCCATTCGAGACCGATTGCACACCGTGTGTACAATGGATTTCCGAGGCTATAAGACATCCTGCACAATGTATGTGTAATAACAGTTATGTGTAATTATCATTTATTCTGAGTAAACTAGTCGTCAAAATGAAATTTATCTGAATCTAATGAAATCTGTAAAGTACAGGAAAACAAAATTTAGCATTGGTTTTACTGTGTACCAAAAAATCTCAAAATTATCTGAAGCCTTTCTTACATGAAAAATACTATCTAGTACTATGAGTTACATTACTGTATTACCTTCAGAAATTTTTCTATAAATTTATTTCTCGTTTATGTTATTTTTTCATTATTCAACTTTTTTTTTTTTTTAAACTTTTTAAAATTGTCTTTACATTATATTTTGTTCTTTATTACTGAAAGCAAAATAACAATTTTATATTATCTAACTATTTTAAAATAAATGTTTATACATTTTTTAATGATGCATTTTCAGTGTACCTTACATTGCACACATGGTGTTCATTTCACTTTTCACACAAAAATTTTCTGAAGAGCGAGCTGCACACCTGGTGTGCAATGATCTTATTTATCTGAATTCACTTACGAATTGGGTGATTTCCATAGTAAACATGTTTTTTTTATTAAAAATGAACAATATCAAGAAGAAAAAAAATTTCGCTCCTGTGGACTGTGTTATAAAAAAAATTGTCGTCTTGAATGGGTTAAATGCTTTATATTAATTTGTAACATGACATTTTGAAATCAAAGCATTATTATATTATATTATTAAAAGATATTGGTTAGATTATCTGTTATTGAAGAGGTTTGTTACTGTCAGATTTTTGTGCTAACCATCACAAGTGTGACAAAATTCAACAGAAATTATTATTGAGTGAAAGTTCATGACTTTTTGATGATTACTAAATGAAAATAATTTTCATTCTGTATAATGGCATAAACTACTCTCTAACCATCTAGCTAATTTCTTCTGTTCTTAACAAAGCCTTAAGATAATAAGACGAAAATTAAGCAATGTTGAACATTAACACATTTTTTTTTTCATTTAATAAATTGGATATATTTTTTTAAGGTGGTGAGGTGGAGGGGAGCAGCTTTAAGGATATCACTTCCACGAATACCTGAGCTTCATTTCTTTATCCGTTCTCTGCCCGATTCTGATATTCTCTATATGAAGCGGCAAGGAAGGTTACTGTGGGAGCGTTACGCCTCTTCACTACAGGCCATCGTGGACACGCTACTTGCCCTGCTAAGAGACAGGCTTCAGCTTCCACCGCCCCCTGCTATTGAAAGTCCAGCGCCATCCGCTTTTCCTGAAGGCTTTCAGGTGATAATTTGTAGTAATACTAGCGACTCGTCCTTGCTTTACACGGGTGTTTAAAAAAGTTCAGTTTCACTAATTAAGAGTTCATCACTTTGGGATTATGATTTCATTGTAACGAAAAGTGCATTTAGTAAGAAAATATTATATAGCGTTTATTCATATAATAATCATCAGCAGAAATCAGAAACATAAATTGGTCTAAAATCAAAAATCGGTCTAGTTTATTTGTTTGTTATGTTAAACGGTTCCTGTTTTATTTAGTTTATTACTATTTTATATTGTAATTCAACTTTTTATAAATACATTTTAAAAGCTAATTTAGTTTCCATGGGAGTCTCATTTAGTTAACAGTGAAATATGTGTTTTATTAAATGATCTAAAAGTAGAAATAATTATCTAACAATTTTGGTTTTTAACAACTTTCCATTTATTTTTACAACTTACATAAGATTTGCTACTTAAAATTTTTTTAAAAATCTTGTGTGCTGTATGAAAGAATATAATTTTTACATTCAACATAACCTCCCTCATCTCAGCATTACAAATAACATAAGTTTATGGCCTTACAACTTTTTATTAATTCATACGATTTATTTTATTGCACATTAACTTTTCTAAAATCTTGCATTTTCCAATGGTATATTATATATCTACTGTACTGCTTTTATTTCAAGAATAATTGTTTGGAGCCTTGGTTACAGAATATTTTTACCTTTTAAAGAAAAGCTAAATTGAAATGTTTTTTACTTATAAACATTCAGAAAAGGATGGTGAAAACTATATCAAAATCCATGTTGCGGCTAAGAAGGAAATAGGGGAAACCAAAATCGCATTATTGTAGCTAATATTATAGTATTATAGCTAAAATATTATAATAGCAGCTGGATTTAAATTAAGATATGCATTATTAACAGGAATATACTTGTAAGGTTTGGGAGAAAGTTCAACATGAACTTCCTCACTTGGACTATCTGGGAAATATGGTGGCCCTCGCCTTAAATGGCCTTAGTCGTGGGGGAGGTGCTTTCTGGGGTCTAAGATACTGATATATAAATATATAAAGGTGTGATTTTGGGTATTCTTAGGTACCCGTCTCCCATATTGTACTAGAACCTCTCACACCACCTGAGAAGCAGGTTAGTAATGATTAAAATGAAAAGCTCTTCTGCGGGTCACTAGGACATACAGGACCATGTCGCATGAGGGGGTGCAAGTCATCGTAGGAGTGGTACCTCTTGACCTAGTTCTGCAAGAGGATAGATTGAGGCAAATCTTTAAAAAGGAAGGCTCAACAGACCTGCCAGAGTATCTTAAATGAAAATTGACAAAGAACCCTGAAAATGGAAAAGTATTCTCCAGAAGAACACAATAGGAAAGTTGAATCAACAGTTGGTGACATTTAGATGCCTAATGAGTCCTCCTGAACAACTGGGTCACGCAATTTCTCACAGTGCATGTGGGCTTTCTCCTAAACTCATTGGTTTTGGATTAGATATTGATCCTTAATGCCCCAGCTGCGGCATCCTCAAGTCTGCTGAGCATATCCTGTCAACTTGCTCCGACTTTGAATACCAATGGCTCACACTGCTAAGGAAAACTGGACTGTACGTCCTTTGAGAGAACGAGTTTCCTTAGTTGGTGACAAGATCACCGTTAATGCCTGACCTCCCGAGATCAGCCTTAACACAATCTTCCTATCGACGCTTTGGCTAATCTTTGGGACGCCTACCAGTCGGTTCAGCGAATACTAGTTTTCTTGGAATCCATTCTGCACTGAGCTCAACATCTCTACATGCCCATTTGAGTCTCTGCGATGCTATCAATTCAATTATATTCACAGAGTACAAGCTCCACTATTCCGCATTATGCAACCTTCTAAACTCCCCAGTTGCCTCATCTTTCTTTGGACCAAATATTTTACGCAGCACCTTATTTTCGAAAACCTTAAGAAGTTGTTCATCCTTCAAAGTAAGCAGTCGCATTTCACATCTGTAAAGAACCGTCGGAAGAATGATAGTTTTATAAACTTTAACCTTTAAGTTTTTAGACAGAAGCCGTGAGTTAAGTAATTTCACAACTGGAAAATAACACGTATTTCCCGCCTTTAGCTTGGACTTTATTTCCTCCTGTATTTCATTTTTTTTTTTTTTTTTGTTATTGACCCCAAATACTTAAATTTCTGTACATGTTCAAACGTATGTCCTGATATATCAATATCACCAAGATCATCACCATTTCTGCTACTAATCGTATATTTCGTCTTATCGTTACTTATTTCGAGCCCTACTTTTTTACCGGTTTTTATTAATGCACTTGTATTTAGTTGTATAGTTTCTGTGTCTTCGCCCAGCAGTATAAATCATCGGCGTATCCCAGAACCGGAATTTTATCACCCATATTTAAACCTTTATCGATATACATCACCTTATTACATGACTTATTCTAATTCTAAATTAAATAAAACAGATGAAAGGGAGTCAAACCCAACCGTACCTTAAACTTCTCAGATTAACTATGACCGATTCTAACTTTATAGAATGTTTCCGACAAACACATTTCTACAAGGTTTATTAACTTCGTAGGCATTCCGTTCAATCATGATGTTATACAGATTCTGGCAGTCCATGGAATCATAAGCTTTTTTAAAATCGATGTAAAGTTGATGGACTACACCGTTGTATTCTAACTTTTTCTCTAATATTTGACGTAAGGAATAGTCGAGGAATAGGAATAGGAATTAATAGTTGAGCGATTCTGCCTAAAACCACATTGGTAGTCACTGATAATTTCCTCAGCATATTTTATTGCCAAACATAGTCTTAATAATAAAATACATATTGCTTCCTTCTTAGCATAATTTGTTTGGCTTTGATCAGTCTTGTCATTATTTCTTTTAGCCATTGAAGTCTGATCCAGTCGTTGCTGAGGCAGAACCTGAAGAAAACCTAGGACCCTTAGAACCTCCTTATCCATCTCCTGCTTTCAGAAGAAATTTTTCAATATTCCTTTCTCAGGTAACTTTGATTGTTCCATTACTTATTACTATTAATTACTTCAAACTTATATCTACATCCGTTCATGATTTTTGTTAATGTATTTTCAGGGTTATGAAATGTGGAATGTGTGGGGTGATCCATTTCGACAGTATCCGCAGCTACCTTTTGATCCTGTTTTGCCGTCAGATGCCAAATTCATTGGTAAATTATGTATTAAATTCATTACTTGTGGGATTATTTATATTACTCAATTTTTTCTGATATCAATCACACACTTAATGGAAAAAAAAAAAAATCTGTTGATAACTCTTTACAAATTTTGATCTTATTAGAAATTATATATTTATGGAATATTTGTGTCTTAGGATCTGGGATGGGATTCCGACCTATTGGAGCAGGTGCTGGAGGCTCAGGGAGGGAGTTTAGTGAAAGCCTTGGAGGAAATTCCCCTCGCGAGCAGTTCACGATAGTCATACTGACTTATGAAAGGGAACAGGTAGTTTTCCATAACATTCTCTATGCTTGAACATACTGTTTGGATGATTCAATGTTTTATCTATATTTATAAAAGAAAGTGCCATTTCAAACGATTTTATTGGTAATCACAGTTTCTCAAAAACGACTATGGTTGTGAAGTTGAAATTTCTCCAGGAGGTTCGTCTTACCGTCTTGATGTGCAATAAGCCTGGGTTTGGGAAAAATCGCCCTCTAAGTGATTTAAAAAAAAAAATTTCTAGAACGTAAAACAAAATTGTTTTCCGAATAACTCAAAAACTATACGCATCCTCAAAAACATTAAGTACTTATTTGAATGACAATAAAATTTATAACAGTTATGACTGAATCATTTTCAAGTAGCAAAATTTTACTTAGATAAACAAACATTATCTTTTGGAAGATGATTAATAAGCGTTGACATTCATACAAATTATTAATTTAGCGAACGTAAATTGTTTATTATGTAGAAGATAATTTAAAGAATAATCTAAGATTCTGCATTATTTTCCAAACCATAAAATCCCTCTTACAGTATCTATTAAATAAAATTAAATCTGGGTTTTGTAAAATCTGTTTTTAATTTTTAATATATGATAATCCATATAAGTAACACTATTCAAATTTTCGGTCAATATTGTTATCATTGATAAGTATGAAACAATGTCAAAAAGAATCATAGAATGTATGTTCATTAATTTGTTAACAGTTATATAGTATGTACAATATCAATTATATTGCTATATTTTATTAATGGTTTTATAACTTTATCTTTTTAGGTTCTTATGAATTCTCTGAACAGCCTTCATGGGCTACCGTATCTGAATAAAGTGGTAGTTGTATGGAATTCACCAAGGCCTCCATTACAAGATTTAAGGTGGCCAGAGATCGGAGTGCCAGTTCATGTAAGTTGTTTTTGTTATTTTATATCAATCAATTTTTAGTTTGAAATATTAAAAAAAATCTGGCCCAGATGTGCCAACTCCACTCTCCTTATTAAATTTATTCTGTGCCTCCTGTATGCCTCCTTTACGCTGTCCTCTCAGGAGATGCGAGGCCTTCCTCTGGGTCTTTTCCTTCCGTGCAGGTCTTGTAAATCTTCCTGGCACTTCTCTCTGGGACCATCCTAAGAATATGTCCAAACCACCTCACTTTTGCTCCTCTCCATCAGTTTGACGTCCCTGCAAGAGCCCATATAGTGGCGTTCCATATTCTGTCTCTCCGTGGCCCAAAAAATTGGTAGGGAGGATATTCAGTATGGTCAGACGTGCTTTCCTGCAGAGAAGAGAAGTGTCAAAGCGACCAAACTAGCTATAAAACTATAAATCGACATTCCTCTCTATCCAATACAATCCTTGCAAGAATGGCGACTTTAACTTAAAATAAAAAAATCAAATTAAAACAGTCCTTAAAATATGAAAATTGGGCATATCCTTTGAAGTATTAAATTAGTCCTTTTCGAGCGTTTTGGATTCTGTTTGTTTTGGATTCAGTATGTGCAAGTAACAAGCTTTTGTTTTGAGGAAAAGATAATTCAGGGTGCAATAGAAACTTAATTAGTTTTTTGATGACTGCAACTCCTCAATATCTACATATAGTCAATCATTCTCACATTATCATTAAGATCATTCTTTATTTATTGAGAGATCAGTTGTTTAGGGACTGCTAGTAATGTTATATTAACTAAACAAAACATATGTTTTGTAATAGAAAAATCTGGTGCGGACAACACACGACTTTCACTTACCTCCATTTTTAGAATCAATTAAAGAATTTTCAAATTCAGTAAAAGATCAAAATCTTTGAAACCATTAAAGAATTAAATAAATGGAATTCTATAGAAACATGTGTTTTATTAAAAAATCAATTATATTATTATCTAAAATAATCACTTAGTTTTATTGGCTTTTCATCACTCTCTATTAACTTTTAAAAGCTTATGTATGAGATAATATTTTTTCTAAAATCTTTAGCTTTCCAATGGTATATTACATGTATATTACTGTTCTTATGTTCAAAAACGAAAAATTGCATAAAAAAAATATTTTTTTCTGTTTTCTCCTTTAGTTGGGTATCGAATTCATTCAATTTATATATTTACCTGTTTTTCGTCAGTGGTAATAAGATAATATAGTTATTTTTATAGAATCATCTAAATTAAAGGTACTTTAAAGAAAGAAAATTTAAAATATCGGTATTTAAGCACTGACAGACCATTTTAATCAGAATTAAACCTACATGATATTAAAGCCCATTAAATTTTACATCGATATAGCGAGTTTAATCAAAATCGTCGGAACCGTTTTTGAGAAAATCGAAAAAGGTGCAAAATGCATGGTATGCAGTGGCTCTTCTGGTAAGCTCATTTTGATGAAAAAGGTTTCGTAACGTCTCGGGCATATATTTGTCTTAAATATGAAATTTCAGTTTCATAGGACTTACCGTTTCCGCCCGGGAGTTACCACATACACAGACCTTTTTGCGGGGCTTAGTTATTTGGACTCAAGGGACCCTAAAACGTTTATTTCCGTTGAAAACTGGAATTCTAAAATTTTCATGATCGCAATACTATGATCATTTAATTAATAAACCCAAAGTACAAAATAAATCTAAACAAACAATAAAATTTGTAGAAAGAAATGTAATAGTTATTAATAATTATGTAAATAAAATATATCATCTATATACAAATCTTAAAACCTTAAGAAATATTTAATTAAGGAAATGATTTTGACTAAGGTGCAAAACAATCCTCTATATTATTCTATAAAGAAATTTGAATCAATTTAGAAAATCTTAAACAATCAAGAAACTAAATCATTATTAATAATAGTCCATATATTGCAAAAGTGAAATATGACCTATGAAATTACTTTTATGTAAAGTAATGTTTATCTCAAAGAAATTAAACAGTTGAGAAAACTCAGCAATCTTGCCAAGTATATGTTATAAGAGGGGTGAAAGCACATAAGATAAATAATAATAATAACATAAATAAACCTTACATTATTAGAAAAGCACCAAAATATACTGTTTTATGTATGTACAAGCGACAATTGCTTCTTCTTGTTGCGACTTCCTTTACTCTCTATAAGCGATGCAATGTCTTCCCTTCCTTGCGACTACTGCTTCAATCCTTGCAACAATTCTATGTTAGAGATAACCATTAACAGGCGGTTTGTGACAGTATTTGTAAACTAACTCAAACCTGTCCACACTCACAAGTAACTCTATTGCATATTATTACCATTTGGAACATATAAAAATATTACTATTTCAATTCTTAACAGTCTTGGTATTATTCTTAAGATATAAGTTAAATACTATTACTAGTTTACTATTAAGTAAGTGAAGTGTGGATTAATGCTCTGAAAGATTCACATGTTATGACTAGGTAACTTTTTTTTTACTTTCACTTACTATATATAGTAAGGGAAAGTATTGCAATCATGAAAATTTTCGAATTGCAGCTTTCGACGGAAATACACGTTTTAGGGTCTTCTGAGTCCAAATAACCAAGTCCCGAAAAAGGTCTGTGTGTGTGTGTGTGTGTGTGTAAGTCTAGCGCCAAAACCACAAGTCGTACAAAACTGAAATTTCATTTTTAAGACAACTTTACGCCGAGATTTTACAGCAACTTTTTCAGTAAAATCAGCTGTCCGGAAGTCCTTCTTTATCCCATGCATTTAGCACCTTTTTACGATTTTCTCAGGAATGGCTCTAACAATTTTGATTAAACTCACTAATTTAATAAGCTTTAATATCATGTAAGTTTAATTCTGATTGAAATAGTCTGACAGAGGTTAAATGCCAATATTTTAGATTTCTTAATCTAAACTACCTTTAATTTTGTACATTCCAAAAGATTAACCCTATCTTCTTAATAGCCCTGATGAAGGATGGGTAAATATCAAAGTTGAGCGAATTTGATAAACTAAAGCAGAAAAGTGCAAACATATTTTTTTATACAATTTTTTTGTTTTTGAACTCAAGAATAGTAATATAGATGTATAATATACCGTTGGATAGCTAAAGATTTTAGAAAAAATATTATCTGATACATGGAATTGGAAAGGGTAATGGATAGTGATGAACATCAGATAAAACTGACAGTTTGTGGTTCCTGAAAAGAAAAATTCATGTTGACCGTGCTGCCACCTGGTGGCATGTCAAGGAAGCAGAGTCCCTAGTTGTGGACCATCTTAACAGTTGAGTTGGAGGTGATTACCCCAAACACTAACTGATTATTGTAGATAAAAATATAATAGATTATTTAATAAAACACATGTTTCTATTGAAATTCAATTTAATTATTTCTTTAACAATTTATTTTTATCTCTACATGTATTTAAAAATTCTATAATTGATTTTAACAACGGAGGTAAGTGAAAGTCGTGTGTTGCGCACACCAGATTTTTTTTTCCTTCAATGATTTCATACGATCAATTTTTTTTCAGGTTGTAAAGGGAAGCAGAAACAGTCTTAATAATAGATTTTTGCCGTATGAAGCAATTGAGACTGAAGCTGTTCTCCAAATTGATGATGATGCTCATCTAAGGCATGATGAGATCATTTTCGGCTTTAGGTATTTAATAAAACATTACTTTTATATAATTTGTCGATAGTAAATATTGCAATGCTGCCACTTCTTAAAATTAGAATGATCGAGTCTTTTCTGATCTTGTAAATTTTTATTAATTCTTTAAGAAATAATACATATAATTAGTGAGATTTGCCAATATTCAAGAAGACTTAGATAGGTTCTGTAGCTGAGAAAACCTGAACAGTTAAATGCTACAGAAACTTAAGCAAATGACCACTATTTAACAATAAAAATATTTACTATTAAGTTTAAGTTAGTCAGTTGTAAATATTTCACTACTCACTTGTAATCAAACAAAATAGTTGGTATGAGTGACGTTAAAACAAAAAAAAAGATGGGCTAAAGTAGACTCGATCCCGTTTTGAAACAAGCTGGTCTTTGAGTACTTAACATTGAAAGAAAATAATATTGGTAATATATTAAATAAAAAATAAAATTGAAAAGAAACAAATAAATTAAAGTTTAATCTCTAAAATGAGGAAAATTTACAACAAAAATAAAAATCATTTAATTTATAAAAACTTAAAAAAAAAAAAAACTATGAAAAAAAATAATTTAAAAAATTTAGCATGAAGTGACAATGGTTGACTGTGTGTATATATGAGAGAAGTTGGTTCAGGGTGCAGTCAATATATTACACAATTAAGTGTAAACTTAATATATTGGTGCCGACTTTTCGGCCTAAATTATAGGCCTTCTTCAGGGTGATTATGTGAGCTGAGAAGGCCTCACCAACAATGGATTGGACACCAACAACCACAATTGCCATTGTTGGTGAGGCCTTCTCAGCTCACACAATCACCCTGAAGAAGGCCTATAATTTAGGCCGAAACGTCGGCACCAATATATTAAGTTTACGCTTAATTGTGTGTTATACTGACTGCACCTTGAACCAACTTCTCTCATAAAAAAAAATTAGGTTAATGGGTTAGTGCTATTAAGAATGGTACAAAAAAAGAATAAATTCTTCAGTGGCGGTCCAGATTATAGCTCAGCTTCCGTATGACGTGTAGGCGACTCTGGAAGGACCGTGATCTTCGAGGAGACAACGAAACGAAGTCCTGATCAAAAAATTGGTTGAAGGTGCCAATCGATAAATACGTACTCTCAGCTAGCTGGTTCGAACGGTACTGGCTTGAGGACAAGGGGGGCTCTCTTATATGGTTAATCCCTACACTATTGAATAGTACTACATACGTAAAGTAATAAATAAAAATATTTTCCTCATTTCAAAACTATTTTTAATTTAATTTAATTTTAAATTCAAAACAAAAATATACAAGTAAAAAAATAATGTTCAGGCTCAAACAATATTCATCGATACTACTTCTACTTTTCCTTTTAATTTATATTTTGTTTAATTGTTATTAATGGATTTAATTTAATTATTTTTTATCTCAAGATTTTGTTTAATGTTGTTCATTATTTTTTTGAGTTAACTTGTTTTTGTATTATATTAAACTTACCTCTTATCAGCTACATATACCTCTTTTGTCATGTTATTTATGAATTTTGTTTTCCACCTCTCTCGCCTTTGAAGGTTATACAGGGATTTCTCGGGTCAGGGGGGCGAGGTTGGGGGATTAATGCCAAGTCAGCACTGAGATGCAAACTTGTGTTTGTTTTATTCCCAAGTCTTTAATCTGGTTTGTCTGTAATCTGTTTGTCCGTAATAGTTTGTCTGGTAATCTGGTTGCTGGACAACTCACTCGGCCACCCTGACCTCTATTTGATATTAAGGACATAGTCCCAGAATAAAGTTTTTTCTTCTTCTTATCACTATTTACTCTTCTTATCATTGATTCTATGGATCTTGTTTCTTTCATTGAGAGTATGAGCCTTATTTTAAGTGGTTTTGTCTAGAGGTAACCATGCACATTCATGCAAATAAATATTATGCCATTTTTCTTATAAATTCTATGTCTTTCAATTTTCCAGAGTTTGGAGGGAAGAGCGAGACAGGATTGTTGGTTTTCCAGGAAGATATCATTCTTTAGATCTTAATTACGGTGGATGGTTGTACAACTCCAATTACTCATGTGAACTTTCTATGGTTTTGACGGGTAAAAACATTTTATTTTGATTTTTTTTAGGATTTTATTTAGGAAAAATTTAGGCAATGCATCAAAATTTTGTTTTCACCGCCACAAACTATATAGAAAATAAACTAAGTCACATATTTCAAGTAAAATTTAATTTTAATTTCAGGAGCAGCCTTCATTCACAAATATTACATGTACCTTTATACTCATTGGTTACCGCAAGCTATTAAAGACAAGGTTGACGAATTTATGAATTGTGAAGATATAGCCATGAATTTCCTTGTTTCTCACATTACAAGGAAACCACCTGTCAAGGTTTGCATTCAATCTTAATTGGTTTTGTTGTTTATTTTTAGTTATAATCTGATGCACTCTAGCTGTAAAAATGCTTAAAAATAAGAGAATAAGCACTGTAGGTCATCGAAAATATTTAAAGAGGTGATTGTATCATATAGATTTTTTGAAAAGTAAGTTATGTTTTATGTTGAATAGGAAGCGATCTCTCAAAAATTATTTAAGACAATTGAGTTCAACTGTATCATCGTAAAATTTACTTTCTTTCTATTCTCTTAAGTTAAGGAAATTTCCATTGTGTTTTTTTTAAAACACTAGAACTGCTTTTCTGTGTGGGATCAACCTACGGTTCAAGAACATTTCTCTTTCTCTTAAGGTCTACTATTACATCTTTAGATATTTCCAATGACTTACAGGATGTATTAAAAATTAGAGTTTGAATACTTGCTGGGTTGAAATTGACCTTTGTTAATTTTTTTTTTTTTTTTAATACAATATTAGGTCACTTCAAGATGGACTTTCAGATGTCCTGGTTGTCCTGTGTCGCTTTCAGAAGATGACACTCATTTTCAAGAACGACATAAGTGTATAAATTTTTTTACTCAGGTAATATGATTTTTAACATATTTTTTCTGTTGCCATTATTGATTTTTTTTTTTTCTTTGGAGGATTATATTTTACTTTAGTAAGATAAAATTCGTAAAGTAAGAAATGTATGATGTAGGTACCATTGAGACATTGATTTCCAAAAGGTACTGTATCTATTCTAGAAAATTTTACAAGCACAAAACCATTTAATTACTATATTATTAAACCTACTTATTTGATTCTTTTCCCATTAAAATCTTGAATTTTTTTTTACTATATTAATAAAACTATATTAAGGGTATGGAATGAAATGTTTTAGTATGATTTGGATTGAAACTAAATGCGTAATTATTACCTTAGTAAAGAACATTTCTAAATCCTGTTTTTAAAGGACTCGAGAGTTCATTTGATAACATCAAATAGAAGCTTTAGATATAACTAAACTATGAGAATACAAATTGTCCAATTATCAATTTAGTAAAAAATGTCCTTTAGGAAATCAGCGTCTCAATTATGATGTACTATCTTTAGATGATTCGAGGAATTGCAAAATTAAACCAATCAAATATATATAAGGCATGTTTTTTAAGTAAGTACCGTTTTGGAATTTAAAAAAGACCTGTAAAGATATATTGAATACACTCCTCAAAAAATTCTGCTGCCTGACTTGTTAACCACTGCATCACAAATGTTTTGACTTTGTTATCGTCTTGAAGACACCGACCGCTCAGGTGTTTCTTCAAGTGCAGGAACTAATGGTAGTCGCTGGGCGCCAGATCAGGGCTGTATGGAGGATGATCTAGAGTTTCCCATTTAAATGATTTGATGAGATCTTTGGTCCGATTAGCCACATGTGGACGGGCATTGTCATGCAGCCAAACGATACTCTTACTCAACTTGCCACATCTTTTGTTCTGGATTGCACGACGCAGATTTTTCAATATCTCACAATAAGACGCTGCATGATTGTTTCATTACGAGGCAGAAACTCCACTAGCAATACTCCTTTTCTGTCCCAAAAAACTGTGCACATGATTTTCCGGGTAGAAATTGTTTGCTTAAACTTCACTCTTTTGGGTGATGATGAATGTCGCCATTCCATGGATTGTTGTTTTGATTCTGGTGTGAAGTAGGCCATTCATGTTTCGTCACCAGTAACAATTTGGTCTAAAAAATCTTCACCTTCATTGTGATGTAGTGGTTAACAAGTCAGGCGGCAGAATTTTTTGAGGAGGGTATTCAAAAACTGGTGCCGCGTTATGACAAGTGCCTCAAAATTCATGGAAATTATGTAGAAAAGTAGATTAAGGTACAGGCATTCATGTAAAAATAAAATTATTGCGATATCTTTGCATGTCTTTTTTTAATTCTAAAACGGTACTTACTTAAAAAACATGCCTCATATATTGTTATAAGAAATAATATTTTATTTTTAAATGAGAAATGAAAAATGAATGGTAATTTTAGGTTTTTCAAATTAATAACTCTGCGTCTTGGCTAAATTAAAAAACTTATTATATTCTACAAATAGAAACATAAACTTAAAAACTATTTAAATTTGAACATATAAAAAATTTATAAATTATCTGTCTTCAGTTGGTTTCTCCATTCCTATTTTTCAAAATGTCTCAAATTTCTTAATTTTAACGTATTAGTGCACTAATTATTATCCTGATGTGTTGAAATCATAAGTGATTTGATAGTTGGTGGCATAATCCAATCACATGTCTTAAACCTTTTGCTATATCGATTGCTCACTACAGAAGAGAGAGATTGCCGAAAAAAATGCCTCACTTAACATGCTCTATTGCATTTTGATTCCTTTTTCTCATTGGCCGATCACCTTGCACCTTCTTAATCTTCCTCAATTCATTTTTCTTATTGGCCTAATCACCTCGGGCCTTCTTGATCTTCCTCAATTCACTCTTCTGATTGGCCGATCACCTCGCGCCTTCTTGGTCTTCCTCAATTCTTATTATTTCTGCCTATTTAATATAACACAACTATATTTTTAATTTCACTTATCTGTTTATGAAATATAGAGAAAAGGTTTGCGGTTGTGACAATTTAAGTTTTTAATATAAATACATTTTTGAGAGTTCCCTGAGTCCAAATCACCAAAAGTTCTGTTTTTGTATGTGGTAAGTCTATATCAAAAATGAGAAGCCCTACAAAACTAAAATTTCATATTCAATATATTTATAACCCTCGTATATTACATAAATTTGTTCACCAGAATAGTGACTTTATACTGTGAATTTTGTAATATTCCTTTCAAACGGTGACTAATGATTTTGATTGAACTCATTATATTGATGCAAAATCAAATGGGAGGTTTTCATTTTATGTAGAATTAGAATAAAATCACTAGTGATTCAAATAATGTGACTTTGCTTAAAGCATAAACTTAAGTGATCATTGTAAATAATAATTTCTATTGTTTGTTATTTAATCTAAAATAAACATTTTCAATTATTTTTAAAACAACTTAAAAATTCTAAATTGATTTTAACTTGTCAGGGTAGTGAAAGGTTTTTATTTTTAAATATTGCTTTATTGAGAAATAATACAATCTGCCATATCTTGGGCAATAAGTATTAGTGCTAAAAGAAGTCATTCATTCCATATGTACAAAATAAAAAAAATAAAATAAAAAAATGGTAGAGAAAGCATAGTGTTGGAACCAACATATTTTTTTTTTTTTGCTAGAGTTCTTTCAAAAGATACAAGAAAAAAAAAAAAGAAAGAATTAAAAATCTTTAAAAAAATAATATAAATACAAAAAAATCTTTAGAATAGTTTCCTCGAACATGCTTAAGTATGAGAAATATTTTATTATTATATTCAATTTAGAACACTCTCTTCTGCATTAATATATTTAATCTTGTATCAATTATACCTATTTTTTTTTTTTTTAAAATATATAGTTATAGAATCAGTACACTGCTATTAATTATGAAACAGTAAAAAAAAAAAAAAAAAAATTGAAATTTTGCCTATCAGTTAATTTTTGAAGATAGAGAAAAATATGTTTAGGGTTTTTTTCCACCCTTAGTTTTGTTTCATAAAGGATTAAATTTCCTACAAGATGAAAAAAGAATCATTGAAATTGATTCCGAAATAGCAGAGATATATAGCGTTATGAAATTAGAATGGTGATAATATAATATGCCATTTTCTTTTGAATTAGTTAATTGTCTATAAACAGTAATACCCTATATAGTTATTTGGAAATAATAAAACATTGTGTAATAATTTGCAGCTTCTTTTAGTATTATTTTACTCCTATGTTTTGTATGTTTTTAGGTATTTGGTATACGCCTTTGTTAAATACCCAGTTCAGGGCTGATTCTGTTCTGTTTAAGACGAGGATACCTCATGACAAACAAAAATGTTTTAAATTCATATAGTCTTCTATTTTTGTCGTGACAAATTTTTTTATTACTATTAGATTCAACTGCTTCAGCTTTCTGTTAACAAATTTTTGCTAGTTGTATGAGATGACACACGAAATAGAAGGTTATTTATTTTTTGTTTTGGCCTATATTAAATAGATGACGATATTGACAATTCAATAAAACTTTTATTATCTATTTTAATAGATAATTATTATGATAAACTTCCAAAGTTTATAATGATTATTGAGTTAATCAATGAAGACGTATGACCTTAAATTTGTATACATAATTGTTCACCTGATGCTCTGCTGACTTGATGTGTTTGTTCAACTATTTTATGATAAAGATTCTGTGAGCAGAGACTTTTTAGTACTTTTGAACTTTTAAAGTATATGTTGATAAGATTCAGAAGTATTTTTATATATACTAGTAGATAATGTGATACATAAATTTTAAATTGTGATAGGTGGAATATTATTGTAAATTATATGTTGTGCTATAGTTAATTTATGTTTTGTGCCATAATTTAAAGCTAATCAAATGCTAGGAATGTTTTTATGTTCCATTTATTTTAGATTAATATTTATAGTTATAAATTTAATGCACAAATGTTGTGATTTTAATGTATATGTTTAATATGCAATCTTGACTTTTCACCAGGGACCGACACAAACTTTTAGCTTATATTCTATTTAATATAAACATATATGTCGTTTTTTATTTTTGTGAAAAGTTTTATTATAACTTTAATTTTGAATCTTAATACTAAAATATGTATAAATATTTTATCAGTATTGATTTTTGATGAAGAAAAAGAAAAAAACAAATAAAAAATCACTAATCAAATTAATAATTTTATTTTATTCTAATTGATGATCAGTATTATGTTAATTTATAATTTTTATAGAAACTTAATGCTTACATACTCCTAAAATCAGTTGTGGAATATTTAAAAAAAAAAATTTTTTTGTATTAAAACAAAGTTATAATAAAACTATTGTCATATGATCAATACTTGTTTTGGTTCCTGCTGTTTGCAATAATTGGTTGTTTTAAATGTTATTGATCATTTAAATGTTTATTATATTTTTTTCATGTGATTTTCTATTGTTGAACTTCATTATGGCTGATTGGTCCACACTAAAGTATGGTCATATAAATAGAAGGTATACATTGTAGCTTTTTTATTTTTTTTGGTTATTTAGAAATATTGCCAAAAGTTTTAACAAATGCTTTATTTTTTTAATTCTAGAGAGAAATTAATTCTACATATAGAAAAACTTTTAATTTTTACCCCTAATTTCTTTTCTTTTAACTTTTTTTTGTTTTTTACTTTTTATTCTATTAATCAAAGATTTATATAGTACAAATTTTTCAACGATTTCCTTTTAGGTATTTATAGCACTCTTTTTATGTTACATTTGTGAAGTTTGAAGTATAAATAAAACTCATTCTTTGAGTTTTATTTCTACATGTTAGCGAATTTTTAGAATATTTAGTGACTGGTAATATATATTTTTTAAATTAAAGATAGCTACTCTTTTTTATTTATTGGTATTAACTGTAATATACACAATGTTCAACAAATAAAAAATGATACTTAAAGTTTTTTAATTTGTACTTAATTTGTAATTCATTAAAAAATGTTCCCTTCCAAAAATGTATGAATCAGTTGGTAAAAGTTTTCAGATAGATTTATTCTATATCAGAAATTATCATGGCATTCTAATTCGAGCAGAATTACATCAAATTTCCTTCTCAAACTCATTTTTCAACCCTTTTTGATAAATGATGAATACATTAGAAATTAAGAAAATGAACTTCAGCATGGTTAAGCCAAACTTGTTTGCAGAAGAAGATAATGCTGATGGGGCCAACATGTATTGTATATTAAAGGTGGTTATTTGATGAAATGCAAGAACCAAAAAATATCATTATTTTCCTTGGTACATAGAAATAGATGTTCAAGAATTTAGATACAGATTTCCAAAAGTAAAGGGAGTGGCATTGTGTAATGGAAGAGCACTAGTCTAGTGTCCTCTGGGTCTTGGGTTCGAACCCCGGATCAGGCAGAATTATTTAGTCTGTTATTTCAGCCATAGAGGACCCTGGGATAATTGAATAATATATGGAAACTGCCAATTTGATTACAAGAAAATAAATAATTATAATTTCATTCAATATTAATCATTAGCTCTGTTCTTCATTCTCACCTCTTAGAGACAAGATAAATCATAAAACGTTTTTGTAAATATATTTTTGGCCGTTTCCAAAAGATGTTTGTTTATTTTTTTTTCATCGGCCAAAAATAGATCTATATATACAAAAATATTGAACCAAAAGAAAACAGGAGGTTGATGAGAAAAAAAACTTACGTACTGAATATGATCTGCCAGGTCTCGAGAAAAATATTAATAAGTGGTGAGTGAAAAGACCTATTATGATTAATCATACTTTGATGGAATCGTTAAATTTGATTTAGAAAATAATAATTTTCTATTATTTTATCTTATGATTAATAGTGATGAATCTATTTTCATTGATTTTTGTAATTTCAATAATCCTATGGATTCAATCCATTTAAATTCATTCTATATACAATAAAATATTAATAAAAAAACAAACAAATCAAAACAACAACCTATAATCGAGATAAACACAAATTTGGCAAATAAATAAAAATCATACAAACTATCATAACTATATACAATAAAACTATCTGCTAAAGGGACCCCAGACAGGGCTTTTCCCTCTACTTGTGGGGAAAAGGGAATCCAAGAGATCCCAGTGCCTCTCTTAGCCGCATCACTAGTGTGAGCCAGTTGGGGCACAATAGCCACAAACATACAGTACATAAGTGGAGGATCTGACCAGTGTTAGACTCTGCTATAAATGTTTACAGGTTGCGGAGCCACTGCCGTTTCAATCTTCGAGGAGGATCGTAGGGATGGGTGGAGCTAGAGAGGGATTGAGCTAGAGGATTAGGATGATGAAGGTTCTGATGGAATTTGGAAAATTTGGATGGTACCAGGTCTAAAATAAATGGAATATTAAGGCCGTGGTGTAAGGTACAGTTGATAACATAATAAGGAGCATTAACTATTATCCGGAGGACTTTGGATTGGAAGAATTGGATGCGTTTAATGTTAGAATATTTAGCTGTCCCCCACAGTTCAAGTCATTAGGTCCATATAGGTTTCAGTACTGTCTGTATATCAGTAATTCGTTGTCAACTCTAAGATGAGATTTTCTGTTTAGTAGTCTGTATAACTGGTCGAATCGACGGTTGAGGTCTTTTCTTTTAAGTCTTGTATGTGGGCTCCACGTCAGTCTTTTGTTTAGTAAAAAGCCAAGATAACGGTCCGTGTCTGAGGAAGGAAGCGGTATGGAATCGAATTTAACTTTTGGGCAGGATTTGCGTCGAAGGGTGGAGGAGACGTGTGTACATTTTCTTTCGTTCACCTTAATATACCAAGCTTTACACCAGTCTTCGACAAGGGAAAGGTGCCTATGGAGATTTTAGCGATGCTGCTTCAGAATCGGAATTGGATGATAAAATGGCTGTTTCATCTGCAAATGTTGACAAAAAGGTATCGGGATCGGTAGGGATATCTGTGGTGTAGAGGACGGGTCCCAAGACGCTGCCTTGAGAAACACCGGCCACATCAGTATAATATTTGGAAAATTCTGAACCACAGCGAACTCGGAAGGAGCGGTTTGATAAATAGGATCGGAGTACTTGGTATAAGGATTGGGGTAAATGGGTTTTGAGCTTAAAGAGCAATCCCGGGCCTCACCCGGTGAAAAGCTTGCGCTATGTCCAGAAAGGCACCCGAACAATACTCCTTGCCCTCAAGGGTGGAAGAAATGTAGTCAACAACTCGGAGCCCTTGCTGAACCGTGGGATGTTGAGAACGGGATACAAACTGGTGTGAAGGAAAATTATAAAATTTGGCTTGGATTCGTTTTAGTAGAAGATTTTTGAGAGGATCGGAAGTAGGCTAATAGGTCTGTAAGATGAAGTGCAGTTGGAAGGTTTGCCTGGTTTTAGGAAAAGGATGGTAGTCGAGTGTTTCCACAACAGAGGGAAATATGTGTGCATAAGATACAGTTACAGATATAAGTAAGGAATGTAATAGCTTTAGGTGGAAGTTGTCTTTAGATTTGAGGAGTAAGGAGATCGTATCCGGGAGATTTACGGAGAACAAGCTTTTTAAGAAGATATTTGACCTCAGAGGGATTGATTGCTTCAGGTGGTAAGGAGATTGGTATTGGTGACGTTAGGAACTCTTCAACTATTGCGTTATGGATTGAGATCAGAATGAGGACTGAATACTTTGGAAAGGTGTGCAAATTTCTGGGCTTTATCTTCGTCAGAAGCAGTCCAGGAACTATCACTACACCGCAGAGGATGGGGTATCAGGTGAGATTTTAGAATTCTCTTCGTGACATTCCACAAGGAATTGTCATGAGTCGAGAGAGAGGAAATATAGGAATTGTAGGATTGGGAACGAAAGATCGCCAACTCCCGCTTTAATTGTCTACAATAATAGTTTCAGGAGCGGTGATCTGATGGGTGACGGGTGTCATAATGTTCTGGGTTGGCGTTTGGTGTAGATTAGGTCTAGGAGGTGTTTTGGAAAATGTTTTTTTGTAAGGATTTATTTGGGAGAGGAGGCAGTCCAGGCAGCTTGTTGAATCAAGGTAGTAAAGGAATAGACGGCATCGTCAAGGTCAATTGGGGTTTTGAGAGTCACTCTGAGGTCAATATCATTGGTGAGGATTTCGCGGAAGATGTTCCAGTTGATAGGGACTCTGATGAATGACGGTGGAACAGGTTTAGGACTTGGTGTTAGGGATACATTTAGGATCAGTGGACTATGGTCAGAGGATAGTTCATCAAGGCGAGTTACGGAATAGTTCAGGGAGCATAATCCGCTGAGGATGTCTGGATTACGGTTAGGACTCTTAGCCAGTGGGTTGGGGAATTGGGAGGTAGGAGGTTAAGAAGTCGGGAGTTGAGTGCAGCCTGCAATGTCCGTCCACGAGTATTTGTGGTTCTGGGAACCCATTGTTGGTGCTTGGCGTTTAGTTTTGCACTCAGAATAAACTGATTCCCCTAGGAGTTGAGGAAGGATCCAAATTGGGTAATGGAAATAGAATGTTTAGGAGGGCAGTATGCTGATGCGATGACGAGCGGAAAGCAAAAGGTCTTGATTATAATAGAGGTGGCTTGTGGGAAATCGTGGGCGGGAAGTGGCTGTAAGTGATGCGAGAGGGATCGGTGGACAATGACAGCAGTACCGGCAAGAGCTTTGCCATCTTGATGGTCTGTCCGGTATGTCGTGTATTCAGGTATTCTGAAGTGTTGTTTAGTGGTTAGTCTAGTTTCAGTAATGAGTGCAACATCAACTTTTTTGTCTTGCGATAAGATTGTAAGTTCGTCAGTGTGAGTTCTAACACCATTCGCATTCCAAGGGAGAATGGATAAGGAATCAGGTGAGGTAATTTATAGATTTTTTAGGGTAGGAATGAGATTTGATACAAGATTCGTGAGAATAGTTATTAGGGGCATAACAAGGGATTAGATTTCGGAAATGAAGGATGTCATCAAACTGGTAAGGTCTGTGTAATTTGAAGGAGGGGGGATATGAGAGATTTGTTGTGAATGGGGATTTTTATGACTGATTACGTTTTGAGTAAGAGAAGAAGAAAGAAAATAAACTTTATTTACATTTTTACATATTGACAAACAATTTATAAATGATTTCGGATGAGACATCCTTACTATCATCAAATGTTTGGTTCATTTGCCAGTTATAATCTAATTATCTAATCTATAATTAGTGGTAAAATTAAATTGATATTAACTATGGTAGTAGGAAAAACTAAATAAAAAACCTACATATAAAAAAAAAAAAAAAAAAACAGATAACACAATTGATAATAAAAAATTAGAAATTAAGATAAACTAGTTTAAGTTAGCAACACATGTTTAGTTCTTTTATGAGTGTAGCGTTTTAGAGATGCTTTATTATAGTTACCGATTTCCTTTATTAAAGGATTTTTGGAGACTGGTGTTTTTGAGTAAGAGATATTTGTGGAATGGACTGAGGATATTGAGGTATATTTTGTAGTTCCGGCAGGGCCTCGGCTTCAGTACTATGGCTACCACCTCCAAGTAGGTGAGCAAATGATACATTGGCATTCATTAGTTTTGAGGGTTCTCTTCTAGTTCTCCCTTGTCTTGCTGTTTCATTCAGTATTTATGGTTTTGATAACGGGTCCTCAGTTCCTTATAGATTTGGCATCCTTTGTAGTTGGCCGGGTGGTCCTTGAGGCAATCAGCACATACAGCGGGTGTTGTCTACGGTTTTGTACACTCCACAGACTTGTGCTGTTCACCGCATTTCACGCAGCGTGGAAGGTGATGACAGTAAGTTATGGTATGAGCATACGCCTGGCAATTGTAACACTGAACAATTTCTCTCTTTGTGTAAGGTTTTTCGACTTTTACACTTGTATAATACACTATTTTTAGATCATAAATTTTGCCTACCCCTGACAATGGTTCCAAGTCAACAAAGAATAGAGGAAGTTGAACTCTATCTTTTATGTCATTAGTGACTTGGCGTACTTTTTAACCCATCTCCATGAGTTCTTCTTTGATAGCGTCAACTGGTGTTAAACTCTAAGAGCTCTCTCTTTTGGCGTAGCTGATAAGTATGGAAATCCGCTTTAGTATCAGTTAGATATTTCATTTTTTTTTTTTATATGTTTCGGCGGTGTTCGGTGATATTTTGGTGTCATTGATTCTACTCATACAGTAGTAGCTGGTGGAGTCGGTAATTTTATTCAATTGAGCAAACAACAACTGAAAATTTTTAATATTTTTGAAAAATATTGGAGGAGGCCGTGGTTCACTGGGTATAGGAGCAGATACCAGATATTTTCATTATGAAGGATCAGAAACTTGCAGAACTGGAATAACGAAAAAAATCCTTCTCTCTGCAATAAGAATTTAAAGAAAGGTATCTTTTATGTCATTAGTGACTTGGCGTACTTTGCAACCCATCTCTATGAGTTCTTCTTTGATAGCGTCAACTGGTGTTAAACTCTAAGAGCTCTCTCTTTTGGCGTAGCTGTTAAGTATGGAAATCCGCTTTAGTATCAGTTAGATATTTCACTATTTTTTTATATGTTTCGGCGGTGTTCGGTGATATTTTGGTGTCATTGATAAGTATGGAAATCCGCTTTAGTATCAGTTAGATATTTCACTATTTTTTTATATGTTTCGGTGGTGTTCGGTGATGTTTTGGTGTCATTGATTCTACTCATACAGTAGTAGCTGGTGTAGTCGGTAATTTTATTGTGCCAGGTTGTGGTTTAGTTTCTGAATTAGTACCCGAAGGGGTTGTTTCTAGATGTGTAATCTTTTATTAGTATCATGGCGGGGTCTTTGTTATGTAGGAGACGAGATTGAATCACTAGATCTAGATCTTTTAGTTGAAGCTTTGGACATTACTTGATGATAATATCGCATTTCATGTGAAGAAAATAATTAAATAATTACCAGATGTGGAAAAAAAACACAATAACTTTAGAAAAGTTAAGCAAGACTAGCCTTGCCGAGCTATTAGCAATCAGCTGATATAAAGAGGTGACTCAGCTTTCACTTTACACTGTAAATTGTAACACAACTTACCGTTGTTAGCTCCAATATTTACTGTTGTTATCCTGAACAGTGAATTCCAACTGAAAAAGCAAGAAATCCAAGGGCCGATTAGAAAGATGACTGCCATAATCATGCGCATGCGCAGAACTTGCAGAACTGGAATAACGAAAAAATCCTTCTCTCTGCCATAAGAATTTATGGATATAATTTTTTGTTATCCCTGTTTAATTGAGAATAAAACCAAAAAAAAAAAAAGAATAATTGAAATCGGTTAAAAAATAGCAGAGATATATTGTTTTGTGCTTAGCAGTGGTAATTGGTCATTTTTCTTTGATTAATACATCGCAATACATATTAGTTATTTGCATGTAAACAGCTATATAGACTGTTATATCCTAATATAATGTAATATAATAAACCATATTGTAATAATTTGTAGCGTTTATTCATTCTAGTGGCATGGAACAATGTTTTGATATGCAAGTATCTTAAAGTTAAATACAACAAATAAATAAATACTAGCTTAAATAAACTTACAGTACATATGGAAACACTAGATCCCTTACTCTGTCTCTACATTTTAGTTTTAGGACACAATTTCCTCCTCATTTTACTAAGGATGTTGAAATATAGATAGTTTACATTCAGAGTATAAAAAGAGGGGGGCGAACGCTGTGGAAGTATTTCTTCAGTGCTACCTAAATCTTGTGTGATGGATCTGTATAGCTGCTGCAATGTCACCGCGAACGGTAAGTACAGTGAATCCTAGTTTTATTTATTTTTTAATGGTTTTGCATTCTTTAAGATTTGTTGTTTATAGATGGTTTATTTACTGGACTCGGCCATAACTGTTGTGTCGTAAATGTTTTGTGAATTTCGCAGTATTTAGTATCACGTTTTATTTTGGGGTGATTTTATTTTTGAACAATTCTGTAGGATTTTTTAAAATTATTTTGTTGGTTTTAAGTATCGTTTTGTGCCTGTTGCTTGAAGAAAAATTGAACATGTTATACATTTGTAACAATTTTTTACAATCGAACATTATTTTGTCATCAATCATTATGATCTATTATTTTATCATGTCCGGCGGCACTATTGTATTTCTGAGCAAAAGTAAATCCATATTGTTTCCTAAAAAATAAATGAAAGTGTCACGTAATAATTTAATGTAATGAATAAAGTAACAATTATTAAAAATTTTATGAATTAAATTTTGTAAACTGTTTATAACCTATTCATTATGAAGAGAGAGATTCATTAAAAAAAAATTATAATGCACATAGAATAATAAAAACTACTCTCATGGACAATTTTCTGTGAGTTTGGTATTTCACGCAAGTGAATATAAAATATTGAATTGAATTGCTCTGTTTTAAAAGTGTACTTGTGTCCATTTGATTTGGCAAAATTATAAAGAAAAATCGTTCTTATTTAACTCCCGTCTTATTTTATTCTAAGAAATTCAATTAAATGAAGTCTGATGCTAAATGCAGATTTCTGACTTTTGAATACAAAGAAGGATTAGGAATCCATCAGATTATAAAATTTTGGATCAGAGTGATGGATCATAATTTAGGTTTAAAGGTTGTGGTAGCAGTACTTTCAGGAAAGTTGTGGGAGAGGGTAATGTGGTAATGCAAAATGCCCCATGTTAATACTTGATAGTTATAGCTTCATTCATACACAGCTTTGAAATCTGCCAGAACATATTTTTCGTTTCAACATGTTTAAAACAAGAAATCGAGGAATCATAAATGTGTTCCTCCATAACTTTCAAGTCTTTAGATGGTTGTTTTTGCGCCGAAAACTAAGCATAGACAAAAATCACGCTTGATCCGGGATCAAAGTACTTGCATGGACTGAAAAAGTAATCAGCACCGGCCTAAGAGATATGGGAATTAATCTAATAGAATTATGAGGAGACTTATATAACTTCTTACAAAACCTTACAAAATTTACAACAAATAATATTGATAATCGATTCTAATAGTGAGATTGCCTTTATTACATACGATACATGTTAACATTTCAGCGATAGTGCAATAATCACTTCTGAAACTATATATTATCTGCGTTTTATTTACTCAATTGTAGAAAATGTTGTGTTAATATTTTATGATTGATACGAGTTGGATCGTATTGAGACTAAAATCACGATGAAAGGTAGGTTCGAAATATGCAAACTACTGAACCTGTACATACCTGAATGGCTCTCCAATAATGTTGATTTGTCATAAACTAGGTTCTTGAATCAGCAATATAATGACCGAGTGCCGTAACCTCATTTATATTTTCCTGTAACTTTAGTTACGTCATAAGATTAATATATTTTGCTACCTACGACTATCGCGGTTTTGATTTCGGATTTTTTTAACAATGATGATGAGATTAGTCTAGACGTTTGTAATCGATCGACACTGCTATTTACTAAATATCTTACTTGTCCTTTTGAATATTCCTTAAATAAATATCATTTATTCCTTTAAGTTAGGCTGGAAAAAGCTATCCAAAAAAAATGGAAAGATCCAAAATTTAGGCAAATAGGAGTTGGAAGCCACGTCGTAAACTCCTTTACTAAATCGTAAACTCCCCGCATCCACCGCCTCTCTCAATTCAATTAACATTCGTCAGTCAATTTGCTGAAAACAAGATCACGCCATTGAGACCTGTATATCCCATTCACAGAACTAAAACCTTCGATCGGTCCTTTCTTGCCCGTTCCACTGCTTTCTGGAATTGCATTCCTTCCAATATATGCCATACTTCTTCCTTGTTCTCATTTAAGTCTCTCCTTTTCCAACACCTATTATCCCAAACTGATGCCCTTTGACTGTAAAAGTTTTATTTATAATTTTAATGAGAAGGAATCAAAGATTGTAATGACCATACTTTATCTTTGGACTATTTCAGATATCTGTTTTTAATTTCTCATTTTATTTTGTTGGTTTTCATTCTTCTTCATAATTTTGTTTATAATTAGTTATATTAAAATGTATTCTGGCTATATATGTTGTTCTATATTATTGTAAGATATTTGTTATTATTTGGGGACTAAGTCCCAGAATAAAATTATATTTTGTTTCTATTTCTATTTCTACAAAACACACATGAATATAAATAGAATAGAATAGAAAAAAAAAATTATTCTGGGACTAGGTCCCCTAAGGATAACAGTTATGTACTATGAAAATATAATATGTCTGGCCAACAGACAAAATAAACATGATTAATTATTATTTACAATGAGGAAAAATACTATACATAAAAAATAACAAAGAAATTAATAAAAGTGTATATCTTCTAAATTTTATCTTCTGAGAAAATACAATTTTATTTAAAAAAATCAAATTAAAAGCAAAATAAATTTTGGGCGGTAAACATTAATCTTCATTCATTTAATGTAAGATTTCTAAATAGAATTGACATATCACATTTGCAGTTCGTCTATTTGGTATGACAGAAGGTATAGGAAAAGATGGGATTTGAATGAGGATAAAAAGGCAGCATGGCGGATATGGATTGGTAGAAAAATTCCAGAGTGTGGTAGAGCGAACAATAAAGGAACGATCAAAAGTTTTGGTTCTGTGGGTAGGAAGGTAAAGGTCAGAATGTCGCGATCTAGTTTCAAGTGAGTGGACTGAGGATTTAAATTGAAGGAGACTGTGGATGTAGGAAGGATGCTGGGAGTTAATAGTTTGGTAGAGGTATGATCCAAGGAAATATTGTCTGCGGGTTGAGGGGAGGAGCCACTTTAATTCACCGTATAGGTTAGTAACATGAGACCTCCTTAAAGTACCGAAGACAATCAAACAATAAATGAAATATATTAAGAATTTGTTTTTAATAGTTTATTTTTATATCCACACCTGTCGCTCAGCCGGTGACAATAAGTGGATTTGATGATCATTGGTATAAATGGTATCTCAGGCATGAGGGTGGTCGATATCAATCGGCATCTACTCCTAACTTGGTTTTTAAAAAGAGCTTACCTCAGAAGACCCATTAGCCAGTTTCTTTTCAGACTTTTTTGGATATTTTCTGCCATATCTGTCGTAGCCACTTTTTGTATGAATTGGTATGAATATGAATATGAAGTCCGAATGTGATCTTGTACCATAGGTATAAGTATGTATATAATGTGTTGTTACTGACTTCCCACGGTGAACGAGTGGTGAGTCTGAAATTTTTTTTATTGGAAAGTTTGATTTTTTTAAATCTGAGTCTGGATAGCTATTTCATAAATTTGTGAGCCGTATGCCCATATATTATGAAACTAACACAAACAAGTGTAGACAATCTATTATGATAGTCAATTCTTATCAAATCATATTATGGTTTTTCGTGGCTATAGTGATAAGAGAATCAGTTTAAATATACAGCAACGTTTTTAGGACTAGTGCATATCTGGCGTATGTTCTGGACTGCTTAAACCTATCCTACGTTGCTGACAAAAATTCGAATTGTAATTAGACATTATAATTTGTACATTTTATCTTGTAAAAATCCAGTCAGATATCAAAATTTGAATATATGCTAATAATGTTAAACATTTTTAAACTTTCAATAATGTAAAACCAAAACCACACAATCAGTGTTTATTAACAATACTATGTTAATGTTGATCGAGAGTCGTTCGTAAATATGTGTTCTGTAAATCTCATATGTCGAAATTTCTTCATGTTTTTAATTTTTAAGCCTTCCATTTCGAAGGAAAACAGCCTAAAAGAGTCTTGTGATTAAAACTTTAGTATCCTCCCAGGCTTTAAAACCTGGGTTGTTTTGATTTCCTGAATGTTGACATCATACCTTTGGAATAAACTTGTAAAATCGTGAGATGTTTAGTTATTTCCCATCTTAATCCAGACCTGACCTACGACGATACGTGATGTAGTCTACAAATGGTTTTTAAGCTTCTGCTCGACAGTCCATCGCAATATTCATGAATTGCGTTTCTATACGTTTTTCTCCATCTCTGTTATTTAAAAAAAAGTTCTCTTTTTCGTTAAAGTTTTAGAAATGAACCAACAGTTAATTCAGAGTAATTATTGACTGGATTTTTGAAACTATATTTCTTGTAGTGCTGGTTATATTTGTATTGTAACGGAACTGTGTGTAATAGAGTAGTGATCCGAATCGAATCCTGTCAGGGCATTTTGACATTTATTCACTGGCGAAAACACATGAGTTCCGTCCTTTACTCTCTTGTAAGAATAAGTTTGTAAGTGTGGGTTGAATATATTAAGGGGAGTATGAAAGGACGTTATAGAATAGAATAGAAAAATAATTATTATAATTATACATTATGATATGTACAATTAAGATATGCAATGTGTCTGGCCACAAGACCAAAGGATTATAATTAATTCTTATTTACAAACCTTTAAGAAAAAAGGTATGATACAATAAAACAAAAGAGTAAAATAATAAATAACTTCTGATATGTTGAACAAAACTTAACATTGAAACTGATTCATAATAATTGATCCATATAGAAATATAAACTGTAAATAATAAATTTTCTTTTTGAATAGATATTTGATTTGAAATATCAGGCTTGTGGAGCGTCTGTTTGAGATGACAATAGATACTCGAACAGCTAGGACTTGAGTGATGGTAGAGAAGAAGCATGGCGGATATGAGTAGGTAGGGAATCCCAGAGAGTAGTAGAGCGGACAAGAAAGGAATGATCAAAACTTGTTCTGTGGGCAGAAATATAAAGGTCAGAATGGCGCGATCTTGTTTGGAGGGAGCGGACTGACGATTTAAATTGCAGAAGTCTGTGGATATAGGGAAAGTTTGAGGGAAGGAGCCACTTTAACTCACAGTATAAATGGGTCACATGAGCCCTCTTCGGTGTGCCAAGGACAAGGAGGAAATTCCAATTTGGATCTGCTGCTCAACTTCGCTGAGTTGCTATCAGTACACAGCATACCGCATCAATCCCGAAGACAATCTTAAAGAAAAAAATAGAGAGAGATTCTGCCAAATAGGAAATACATATATTTTACTAATTTTGAATTCGATCATGGACATCTGAAAATCCAGACCAGCCTCAATATATATGGTGATGCAGGATTCCCAGCGAGTCCAAGATTATGGTCTCCGCCATGTTTTGCATCTAATTTTTCCGAGTCCATAGTTCTCTAAAAACAATCCAGTGGCTACTGGGATGGTCCCCCTGCTTCCGAACCAAAGTCCCACGACTTTAAATTCCCTTTCACCGAACCCCTCACGAAATTTTCCCCTCAGGTATGGAATACATTTTGTATAAATGTTCTCTTTCTCCTCTTGAATCCTCTTGCCTTGTTCCTGGTCATTTGTTTCATATCTGATAGAAAATTTATTCATAATTCGCTTTAGCCTGTCCTCAAGCACAGTCGAGAGACCACCATATACCCCACAGTAGTAGTCAAAGTGGCGGGAAATAAGTGAGGATACAAGGAGCTTACGGGGGTATAGTGGAAGAAGATGACGGGAGTGATGGACAAATTTGAGGGTACTTATTGCCCTTCGGGAGATTTGGGCAATATGGGATTTCCAGGGAAAGGTTTGGTCAATGGTAATACCTCGGTTTTTGACAGAGAAAGTGAAGGTGATTGGCTGATCATTTAGGGTTAGACTCGGAAATGTAGTATGGAATCTGAGGAGGGAATTGGAACCTATAACAATCGCCTGAGTTTTCTTAGCATTTAGCCTTAGTTTATTCAAAGTTGCCCAGGCACAGATTCTATCCAGGCCTTCCTGAATATTGGCAAATGCTACTAAAGACTTGGAGGGAGAGAAGGATAAGTAGATCTGGAAATCATCATCGTATAAGAGGTGGGAGCAGTGATGGGTCGAATTGGGAAGGTCATTGATATAAGAATTAAAAGGATCGGAGATATGCATGAACTCTGGGCCTGATGTATACAAAATAAATAAAACTAAAAACATTTGAAAACTTTAAATGTATATATTTGTGCATCGTTCGTCAAATTTATTGATTATTATTGACGTCAATATGCTGTTGTGGCTAATCGGTGGGAGCCCAAAATTAGCTTATCCTGTTTTAATTAGGATTAGAAATTTTAACGTACCTGAAATCGCACAGACTCGGGTTCACTATTTTACGTCTTCTTCTAAGGACGGCGTAACCAAGGATTTTTCACTCCCTTTAAAACATCCTAGAGCAACAAGGAGGTTTGAACCCGCGACCTTGTGCACAGATGGCTGTTATGCTAGCCACTCATCATAGGTGACTCTCTGGTGTAAAACTTATCTTTTAGGAAATGGAGAAATAAATGGTATTTGAATGCGGTTGGGAAAGAGACTTACGAGGGGAGATGGGTAAGGGAAAAGAGTTACTTCCTTTAAAAAATCCTAGAGCAACCAACAGGTTTGAACCCGCGACCTTGTGCATAGAAGGCCATTATGCTAGCCACGCATCATAGGTGACTCTCTTGTGTAAGATATATCTTTTAGGAAATGAAGAAATAAATGATACTTGAATGCGGTTGGGAAAGAGACTTACGAAGGGAGATGGGTAAGGGAAAGGAGTTACTTCCTTTAATAAATCCTAGAGCAACCAACAGGTTTGAACCCGCGACCTTGTGCATAGAAGGCCATTATGCTAGCAACGCATCATAGGTGACTCTCTTGTGTAAGATATATCTTTTAGGAAATGGAGAAATAAATGATACTTGAATGCGGTTGGGAAAGAGACTTACGAAGGGAGATGGGTAAGGAAAAGGAGTTACTTCCTTTAAAAAATCCTAGAGCAACCAGCAGGTTTGAACCCGCGACCTTGTGCATAGAAGGCCATTATGCTAGCCACGCATCATAGGTGACTCTCTTGTGTAAGATATATCTTTTAGGAAATGGAGAAATAAATGATACTTGAATGCGGTTGGGAAAGAGACTTACGAAGGGAGATGGGTAAGGGAAAGGAGTTACTTCCTTTAAAAAATCCTAGAGCAACCAACAGGTTTGAACCCGCGACCTTGTGCATGGAAGGCCATTATGCTAGCCACGCATCATAGGTGACTCTCTTGTGTAAGATATATCTTTTAGGAAATGGAGAAATAAATGATACTTGAATGCGGTTGGGAAAGAGACTTACGAAGGGAGATGGGTAAGGGAAAGGAGTTACTTCCTTTAAAAAATCCTAGAGCAACCAACAGGTTTGAACCCGCGACCTTGTGCATAGAAGGCCATTATGCTAGCCACGCATCGTAGGTGACTCTCTTGTGTAAGATATATCTTTTAGGAAATGGAGAAATAAATGATACTTGAATGCGGTTGGGAAAGAGACTTACGAAGGGAGATGGGTAAGGGAAAGGAGTTACTTCCTTTAAAAAATCCTAGAGCAACCAACAGGTTTGAACCCGCGACCTTGTGCATAGAAGGCCATTATGCTAGCCACTCATCATAGGTGACTCTCTTGTGTAAGATATATCTTTTAGGAAATGGAGAAATAAATGATACTTGAATGCGGTTGGGAAAGAGACTTACGAAGGGAGATGGGTAAGGGAAAGGAGTTACTTCCTTTAAAAAATCCTAGAGCAACCAACAGGTTTGAACCCGCGACCTTGTGCATAGAAGGCCATTATGCTAGCCACGCATCGTAGGTGACTCTCTTGTGTAAGATATATCTTTTAGGAAATGGAGAAATAAATGATACTTGAATGCGGTTGGGAAAGAGACTTACGAAGGGAGATGGGTAAGAGAAAGGAGTTACTTCCTTTAAAAAATCCTAGAGCAACCAACAGGTTTGAACCCGCGACCTTGTGCATAGAAGGCTGTTATGCTAGCCAGTGCACCATAGAGGATATGATGATAATTTCAGTTCTGAAAGTAATGTAGCAAGATATTAATCATGATTTTTCAAACAATAATTTTTATTTTACAGGACCCAAGATTCAAGATCACTTTTCTACGCTATTCGCAACATACCATCACATACCAGTACTTTTCACATTTTATTTCTTCACTGTCAAGTTGATCGGTCCAAGGGTGATGAGTGAGAGAAAACCTTTCGATTTGAAGACTGTTTTAAGGATTTATAATCTATCTCAAGTGATCATTAACTCCTATTTGTTGTATCTGGTAAGTTATTCCTGTGTAATTATATATATTTATTTTAATTTTTTAAATAATGAAATTGATTAGCGTTGTATAACACTTGCTTATACATTATCGCTTCATAAGTATTTATAAGAAACATATACCCTATGGTCTTTTGTTCTATTCTTATCATGACTAGTGTCTAAAAGCTGACGTTTTTTTCGCTCTAGTGAATGGTATATAGACCCTCTTTTGCTAAGCGCTTCGTACTTGATATCTTTCTAAATTACGCTCTTTTTAAATTTCACTAGAAATATCCAGCGACCTTTGTTCCAAATCTGAGTTATCTGTCCTTTCGCTCTTATTTTCAATAAGGAGATCGCCGCGTTGGACGCCAAACACGTATAAACTTGCTCTTTTAAAACTGCGATATTAATTTTTTTTAAATAAAAATCTGTTTTCATAACTCTATTAATCTTCTTGAAAGTTAAGATCAATGAGTAATGAAAAGAATACTTGAAAACTTGTAAAGAACCAGAAAAGACATCCGAAGCAGACTGTAGTAAAAAATAAACTATGGAAATTTCTATAAAGTGCTTTTTAATGTTTAAACGCTCATCCACCAGATTTCGTTCAGGGACTCACTTTATAGAGGCTGGATGTGCCCCTGGAGGGTCTCCATAGCCCAGGGTCACCCCACCACTAAAATAACAGAAGAAATAATATTCAGCAACATTTGGGGTTCTAACCTGTGCTCTATCCTATTCACCTCGCCGCTTCCGGGTTTGAAAAATAAAGGGTTTAATTTAAAAATCCTAACCTTCTTCGTAAGTTTATGGGTTATTTTATTTCGCACTAGAAGTAGTTTGACACACCTCATTGGTCACTCGCAATAAATTATTGAACCTTGGATGGGACCTTTTGCCCCACCCTCCCTATTCACCAGACCTAGCTCCAAGTGACTACCACTTAATACGGTCTCTGCAAAACTTCATGAATGGAAAGAAATTGCACATGAAGCAGTTTTGTAACAATAAACTCCAGACATCCTATGGACATTGTATTATACAGTTACTGGAAAGATGGGAAAAAGTCATATTAAATAATAATCAATATATTACAGATTAAAATAAATTTAGTTTTATTTCACCATGAAAACCTAAAGGACATATTTGCCAACCCAAAAGCTTATTACCCTGTTCTTTTAACATAATTGCGCTTTTAGTATTTCTATTGTCACGGAGGAAAATAGGTATGTTGGAACATATTGGGTTGTTTCACATGGAAATGTCCGTTTTTATAGTTTCTGAAATACATAAAGGATTTTGCAGGTCTGTTGTTTTCTTACGAATGTTTACATATTTAAAGTAAACAGTTTCTAATCCTCTACCTTTGTATTATAAACATTAGCTTCCCAATCAATTACCCACTTTTTAGTATACCTCCAAATATAAACATGGAAACACGTGATTTTCTAGTAATATTTTTGTACGAGTTTAAACTCGAGCATTCAGCAGCTGAGGCCGCTAGAAATATTTGCAAGGCGTTTGGGGAAGGGAGTGTTAATGAACGGACCATTCGCCGTTGGTTTGCTCGATTTTCAGCTGGGGATAACGATTTGGAAAACTTGCCCCGAGGAAGACCTCCGTCGGTAATAGACAACGATGTCCTCAAACATACAGTAGAAGGAAACCCCTACCAAACGTTTAAAGGACTCAGCACAACTAAATGCAAGTGCATTTACCGTTTCCAGACATTTAAAGTGTGTTGGGAAAGTAAAAAAGCTCGATACATGGGTACCTCAAGATCTTAATGAGCGGCATGTTTCAAAACATACCGTGCAAAAATTGAAAGAACTGGGCTACGAAATTCTTCCGCACCCACCATATTCTCCCGACTTGTCTCCAACACATTACCACCTGATCAGGAATTTAGACAACTTCGTCAAAGGAAAACTTATTGAAAATGATGATCAAGTGAAAAGTGCGTTTTCAGATTTTGTTTCACTTCAAAGCTCATATTTTTTCAGTTCGGGCATAAAAAAGTTGGTGTCACGTTGGGAAAATGTGTAGAAAAAGAAGGTAAATACGTCGAATAAAATTATCTTGTTTTCATATCGTATTTTTAATAAAAATCCTTTACCTTGAAAACGGACATTTCATGTGACACAACCCAATAATATCCCTGAATTATTGGTATTTTAATCGTACCCCAATCCAAGGACCTAATCTCCTTTTTCGCTCATAAACATTCAGAGTTCTTAATTACTCTTCACTGTCTTCGCTAATGACTTACCAATTCATCCTCTATGACCACAAATTCAAGTGTGATGCATTGATTAATTAGATGCATGTTTATTTCAGATAATTTTTAATTGGGGATATGGAATACTGCAGGCATGGAATCACATTTGTAATCCCGTCACGGAAACCGTCGGCTTCGATCGCCAGAACCAGATAATCGTAACTATATTACATTGCAGCTACCTTAACTGTCTCCCTATTTCCTCTAGATGTTTTTTTCCTTACAGCCTTCCTTGTGTATCAGTTAACAGCCAGACTACTAATATTTGTAATTAAAACAACTAATATATTATAGGTGGAATAATCAGGAGTCAGTCTTTTTCTAAATATTTTTAATTGTGCCGACGTTTCGGCTCAAGCTTGTGAGCCATCATCAGGGCTACAAACATCAGAACAAAAGAGATATATTTTAATGTGATAATGAAAATTTTTAGAACGTAGTGACAATGATAAAATTTAAAATAAAACAGAAAATATACCACATACTTAAATATTATAGATATAAATAATGATAATATGATAAACAATATTATACCTCAGATTCTAGTGTTTATAATTTTCTGTTAAAAATTTTGAGTCTTATTGTGCATATTTTGTTTTGTTTTTCCATTGTATAATTTTGTAAAACTTTTTAAATCAAAGATAAGCTGTAGTATTTATATTTAGAGGGGAAATCTCTCAGGGGTTTTTACATGAACCCCTCCCCATACTACGTGTTTTCGGTTTTCCTCAGTTTACGCTTGGACATGGCTCAATAATGGTATGTTTATATATAATTTTTTACTTCTATATTAAAGTCCACAGTTTTGTTTTTATGCTTCATCATCATCATATTGTTTATCATATTATCATTATTTGTATCTATAATATTCAAGTATGTTGGTATATTTTCTGTTTTATTTTAAATGTTATCATTGTCACTACGTTCAAAAAATGTTCACTTTCACATTAATATGTATCTCTTTTGTTCTGATGTTTGTAGCCCTGATGATGGCACACAAGCTTGAGCAACACCTATGATAGTTTCTACAGTCGACTATTTTTTTTTTTTTCGTTTGGCGTGACAGGCCTTGGAGTCCCTTGGGCGCGCGGTATGGTTTATATTCCACACCGTGATACTCGATGACATTTTAATAGGGTAGGGTCATCACTCCCTACGCCTATTTTTGTGGGTGGCTATCAATTAGCTGACGGGTCCCACATACCCGGTGAAGATTGTGAGTGAATCCCCATTAATTTGTATGCTTAATAAAAAGTCCTCCTGGGCTGGGATTCGAACTCACAACTTCAGCGTGTCAGGCTAGCGCGCTAACCACTCAGCCACTGGCTCCCCACAGTCGACTATACATACTCAATATAAAACAACTAACAATGGATATAGCCATAAAAATGGTTCAATGATTCTCTTCATTCAACAGGCAAAGGGGATTGAATGCCCTAACTTCTTTTTGTTGTATATCAATTTAAAATTAAAAACATATCTTCAATGATTGAATCCGATAAGGTATATACTTATTCTTTGGATTTAAATGAGAAACATTTTTTCCCCTCTTCCCTATTTCCGTCTGACACATGGATTAGAAGTTAAAGGTGAATAACAAGACAGAGTACCAGTTGATACAGTTTTTGACTACTTTGAACGCCAAATTCCATCAGTTTGGCTCCTACAATACTACATAACTGACAGTATTTCGCTTAACTAGATAAGATTCATTTACATGACCATCATAAGCCCTATCTGGAGTTACAGAGTTGAGCATTGGGCTCTTCTAAACCATTGAATTCTTATGATGAAAAATTCTTTTTAAAATCCTCAATGGGAAGCTGGTAGCTGTGTGGCGAGCTTGATAGTCTACCACACCATAGGTTGAGTTCGAATCCCAACCCTGGGAGGGCTTTTCAAAGCATATAATCAAATAGGAGTCCACTCTCAAACTCTCACCACATATTCGAAACCTGTCAAACAACTGGTGACTACTCACAAAAATAGGTGTAGGGAGTGAAGACCCTACCCAGTAAAATAACATCAAGAATCGCGCGTGGAACCTTAGGGAACCATACTGTGCGGCCCAGAATGTCTCCAAAGCCTGTCACACCAACCGAAAAAAAGAACATTCAAAGCTTTACTTTGCTATGGACAAAATCATTCATAACAACTTAAATCTTCATATGTTACCCTTCTGCTGAAGTCAAGTACAATTCCTTCCTTGACAAACTACATCACCACTATTAACATTAACTATAACTTCAATTACTCATAATCCTGGATGGCAATGTAATTACTATTACTATTCTAATTTAAATCTTACTATTAGTAAGTAGTTACTCTACATGTTTGATTCAATTAATTTTACCTTTGTTTGTATTTACTTCATGTATTATTAAATGCAACTATAAATTTTAATTAATAAAGAAAAAAATCACATTAATAGGTAGCCATATAGATAGTTATGCTTAATAGGAAATCATGTAATTCTGAATAATTTTGACAATTTTATAATTAGTTATCGTTTTTATTCATTTATTATATTTTTTTTTTTTAATTTATATTCAAAATGTCTGAAATATAATTATTTATTAGTTGTAATGTATCATCCTTCTAACATTCAAAAATTTGTGACAACATTCAAAAAACAAAACAATAAAATATGAAAATCTCAGTAAATTTTGAATACTTTTGACACTACATAAACTGTACATCAAATGGCAGGATGAATACTAGAATTCAAAGGTCAAATCTTACTTCTATGGTTGATTAATAATTGAAGTTACTAATCAACCATAAAAATAGTGTAACAATAATATGAAAAACATAAAATACAACATTTTAACTTTTAATAAAATAAGTTTAAGTTTGTACAATTTTATTTCTTGACTCCATATTTCTACAATTTAATTTATCATGATATATGCTATTTCAGATGCTAAAAGTGATGTATTATTATTATTTAAATAAAATTTTGGATCTTTTAGACACGGTAAGTTAATTGCTATGTATACAGATTAATTAAAGTTAAAAAATGATCTTTTTTGTATTAATGTTTAATTTTTTTTCCTTGTCTTTAAAGGTATTTTTTGTTTTACGGAAAAAACAATCACATGTTACTTTCCTGCATTTGTTCCATCACTCAACAATGATATTAAGCACATGGATAACGGTTGTTTATCTAAGAGGTACTTGAGTTTGTTTGCAAAGATATACATAAATATAAGTAAATAAATATAACCAATTAAACAATATATAGTTATTTAAATAATTTCAAAATTATTTTAACATTTTCTAAAATTAAATAGTCATGGGTTTTTAGTTCCACAATATTTAATTTATCCAATCCTTTCGAGCAGTGGTTCCCAACTAGTAGACAGTGGACCCCTAGTGGTGATCCAGGGATGATATTCAGGGAGTCTTCGATGGGTCATTTGGAAATAATTTTAAATGAACTTAACATAAAATATTTGTGAAGCTCTGGCTGTTAATAAGAATCACATGATCTACACGGACAAATTTAATATTCTAAGTGATATAATTACTTGTGATCACTGACATGTACCTGTTACTGCACAATCCCAACCATCATAAAAGTGGCCATTTTCTGAGATTCTAAAATATTGAGCTTAAAGAACAGATGTATCGTAGAAGAACAATATTTGATTTCTTTATGAGTATTTCAATAAATCATCTATCTTGTATAAGTTTTATATTTTAGTTTATTTTTATTAATTTAAAGTCATTTTATTTTAATCTGGCTTAGCGGACGATATTGTAGTGGAAGTCCTAATGTCTACCTATCCAAGTTTTATTAGGATGGGGATCTATTACCTGACAGCACAGGCTATGGACCACCATTTTACGTTACCTCTGAATGATGGCATAACAAAGAATTTTTCACCCCTTTAAAAAATCCTAGGGCTGTTTTCCAGGTTTGAGGTTTGAGAGCGGGGGATAAATGCTGAAATAAAAGCCCTCTCAGCTCCGAGACTCGAACTCGTAATTATTTTTTTCCCAGGTTTTGGTCATCTGTAATGGCTAGGCAAAGCGCACTAACCAACTCAGCCACCCCTACCCCCCCAGACTTAGAATAGGGATCTTTAACGATTACCTGACTTAGCGCAGGATATGGACCACCATTTTATGTTCCCTTTGAAGGACGGCATAACGAAGAATTTTTCACCCCTTTAAAAAATCCTAGGGCCATCAGCCAGGTTCTACGTTAATGTTTAGTTATTCAATGTTTTGCAGATTGAAGTAAATTCCTAGATTCTGGTTCTTTTTTCTTCTTTTCCATTTTCACAACTAGGCTATTTCTAGAGCACAGAGTAGCTAGCAGTAGAGGTAATGAATATATACAATACGGTTTAGCCCACTAAAAATCTGAATAAGGATTCAGGGACGGAAGAGGTCCTTACCATTGAAATTATTGGATGAAGGGCTCCTCGAAAATTTTTTGTTAGGAACCACTGCTTTAGAGAATATGTTGTTAAATAGTAATTACGGGGACAGAGTGGCTTAGTTGGTTAGCACGCGTTGCTTTGAATGCCCGTTATTGCTTTGAGAGCCAAAACTTGAAACCAAATAGTTACGACTTCGCGTTTCGGGTTGGGGGGGTTTTATCTCTGCATTTATCCCCCAGCCTATATAGCCTGTATAGCCTTCAAAGACAAGGAAGGGGTTAAAAAAATAAAAACTACAATTAAATCTCTTTTTCTTCATTAAAAAAGTTTTAGTTTTTTGTCTTTCATTTATTTATTTACTAGTACATGTATAGTTTAATTTTAGTATCTACCTTTCTCATTTTCTAAAAATTGTGTTTCATATTAAATAACTCTTCTCAGTTCTTCTTAATGGTGTGTAAGATCACGTCCATAAAACTTGGAGGGTATATTTTTGAGAAACTGGTGTAAGAAGTTTTTGATGTACTGTCAGTTTTGATTCATATAGTTCTTTAGAAACCAAAATAAGTGGAAGGAAGGTGGGACAAAAGGTAGAATCTAAAGCTTAATCTTTTATTCTGAGTGACCGATGAGGTGTGGGGTCTAGTTTTTTCCTAGTGGAAAGCATTCCCTGATTCACCAGTTCTGGTTATTTTTTTTTCTAATTAATTTATACTAAAAATACAAGATAACTCTGTTTGGTAATATTTTGGTTGCTAGAGCAATAACAATTCTTTTTTTATTTTTTTTAGAACAAGTCGGATCACTTTTTGGTTGTCTCAATATTGCAGTACATATCTTAATGTATTCATACTATCTTTTATCATCATTCGGGCCTTCTGTACAAAAATATCTCTGGTGGAAGAAACATTTAACAAGAATGCAGATGGTAAAGTATTAGTACTGTATTTTCACGACAATTTCAGTTTTAATCAGATATAGATCTTTATTCAATGCATTAAACCTTATTTGAGTAAGGCAAATTTAATAATTTTAGTCTATAGTTGATATTTCATTAGGAAAATTTTCAGGATTTATTTCTCCAAAAATTGATTTGTAGTTTTGTTTACTTGAAATAATAAAATGTCTTTAATTGCTTAAATGAAAGACTTTGATAGGTAACTCATAGAATAAATATTTTCTGCACCTTGAAAATATGTTTCAGTAGAATTTTAATGTAAACTTTATATAATTTTTTTACTTTCACTTACCTATATATGAAATATATAGTAAGGAAAAGTATTGCGATCGTGAAAAATTCCAGTTTTAAACGGAAATACACATTTTAGGGTCTCCTGAGTCCAAATAACTGCAAGTCCCGCAAAAAGGTCTGTGTGTGTGTATGTTAACTCCCAGGTGAAAACTAAAAGTCCTATGAAACTGAAATTTCATATTTAAGACAACTATACACCCGAGATGTTACAGAATATTTTTCAACAAAATCAGCTAACCATAAGAGCCTCTTTATACCGTGCATTTTGCACCTTTTTACGATTTTCTCAAAAACGGCTGTTACGATTTTGATTAATCTCTATATATCGATGTAACATTTAATGGGCTTTAATATCATATAAGTTTCATTCTGATTGAAATAGTTTGACTAGGCTTAAATGCCGATATTTTAAATTTTCTTCCTCTAAAGTACTTTTAATTTTGTAGATTCTATAAAAATAACTATATCGTCTATTTATTACTGATAAAAAACGGCTAAATATATAATTTGAATGAATAAAATATCTAACTAAAAGAGAAAAGACCTATAATATTTGTTTACACAATGTTTGTGTTTTTGAACATAAAAACAGTAATATAGACGTATAATATACCGTTGGAAATCTAAAGATTTTAGAAAAATTATCGTCCTATACACAAAATTGTAAAATTTATGGAGAGTAGGGGAAAGTCGATAAAACTAACTTATTGTCATAGATAATAATACAATTGATTATTTAATAAAACACATGTTTCTATTGAAATTCAATGTAATTTCACAATTTATTTGTATCTTTAAGTGTATTTAAAAATGCTTAAAAACTATTTTAATTGATTTTAACTATGGAGGTAAGTGACAGTCGTGTGTTGGGTGCACCAGAATTTTTTTTTTTTAATCTTTTAACTATTTTTTATCTACTTAACTTTAAATCTTTAAACTATTTTGAAATATTTTTTCAGTTACAATTCATACTGATGTTAGTGATACTTGCAAAAATGAAGATGGTGAACTGCACAATTAGCCCTTGGTTTTGGACATTATGGTGTTTTAATATCTCTTCATTCTTTATTCTATTTTTACATTTCTATATTAAATCATACAGGAAGAAGAAAGTGGTATAGAATATGTCTTGATTTGTAACAATTGTATTTTTTATAAGTTAATAATTTGTCTCCAATTTAATACGACTGAACAGCTATTATAATCATGGAACTGAGTATTTGTAATTGATGATGAATAATTTATATTTGTGTAGTTTTATTTGTATAAATTAAGGTAATCCTTAAAATAATGAAGTATTATTTAAAAAGAAATATATAAATATTTTTTTATATTCTTAACTAAATATATATACATCATTAAGCATTGAATTGGTTTAGTTGTTTGTACAGCTCGTACACACTATCATTTGTATCTTAAGTTAGTATATATATAATATAACAATACGAATAGTATAGAATAAACATTCAGAAATGAATAATTTATTATGGATGCTTCAATCTGGACTAATAGATATAAAACATACAAAGCTATTGAAAGTCCATTTTGTAATAAATGACGTGCTCAAAGATAAATTCAAACAAGAAAAAATTTTTTTTTTTCGTGAAAGGTGAAATGTCAGGAGTTCAACTACAATAGAAAAAATCCTTGAAGGTTGTTTAAAGTATAGACACATGTTTATTAGGAGTAAAATAAAATATATTTTCTTTAACATTTTTATTAGTATGCTAATGAATTAATTAAAGCATAACAAACTATCACAGAATCAAAGCTTCAGCTACTAAAAGCTGAAGCTATATAAAGAAGACTACATTTTTCATTTTCAATCTATACATGTTCTGTATGGGTATTTCACATGAAGAGATTAAAAAACACTATATTTGTAACATTTTTTAAACAATAAAATAAGTATTAAATCTTTTTCATATTTCATTGAAAGAAAAAAGAAAACTTAAGCTTATTCCGTAAAAATGCTGTTTCAAAATAAAGCAAATAGTTGGATAAAATAAGAAAAGTTAATTTCTTTGAGATCACAGCATTTGTCCCTAAGATTACTTTACATTGAAATTCTCATAATTACATTTGTTTTTTCTTTATGTATGACTTCACATAAAAATTAAGGAACAAAGCAAGAAACACGCCAAGATTACAAGTCCAAAGTATCCAAAACCATTGATTATTCTTGCAGTTAATAAGTTTCATTTTTATCAACACGCTTAGTGCAATTAAAAATTGACCCTGAAACAGAATAAAATTTTGCCTTAAGTTATGTATTTAAAAAAAACCACATTGATTTATCATTTCCAAATAGCCATATCTACATAAAAACTCAGGGTGTTGTCATTCACACCAAAATTTTTTTCACTTTGGACTTTTTTTTAAACAATATTATGGGAAGATTTGGACTTTGAAAGAATCAGTTCCAGAGCATAATTCTGGACTTCCTAGGAATCTTTCACCACCCTCTGTATTGATTTTAAGTTGGATCCATGGCCAATTTCGATATTTTTAATATGGATTTATACATTTATCTAGCTCTATTTCTCTATTTTTGTTTCTTTAAGATTTACCTGGGGAGCGGCGTGGTTTAGTGGATAGAGCACTAGTCTACTGTTCTCCTGGTTCTGGGTTCGAATCCTGGCTGTGGCAGAATATTATTTATTCTGTTAATTTAGTCGGGGGGCAACTCTAGAATATGGAGACCCTCCTGGGACAGACCCAGCCTCTATAAAGTGGGTCCCGAAAAATTGGGAGAAAAACCTGGAAAGACCCTTCATGGGCTATAGTGGTACAGGTTGTTGTTGTAATATTTTCTTCAGGATTGATCCACTATGCTGTGTTCAAAGCAACTCGGCAAAGTTGAGCAGCCATTCAAATCCTGGATTTCTTTCTCTCTCTCTCTCTCTTTAGGTTATTATCTTATATTTTAAATATAAGTTAGAGATCACCTATGGTTTAGTGGATAGTGGAAGGTGGGATTTTGGAATGGGAGTAAAAATTCTTAGCTATGTCCTCTTCAGAGCAAAAAGATGATACCGAGCCTGTGCGATATCAGGTACTCGTTGAAGATCGCTATCCTAATTAAACCTGGACAGGTACAATTTAGGACTCTTGCTGTAGCATTGTCTGATTAGCCATAGCAGCAAAGGTGATGGTAAAAAAATAAAAAAAGAAACAAGTAATATAGATCAGATATTTTCAGAAGGATGTGTAGTTTTCAAATTATTGAAGAATTATAGAATGGTGAACCAGTTACAAAGAACATTTATGATGAAGTATAATTCACCAATTGGTAAGTAAATTTCTCTCATCTTGGCAAATAATTGTTCTATTTCAATTTTTGTAGTTATTTTCTATCGAATAATAATAAAAAAATTTTCCATCTTTATGAGTGACTGAGAAAAGGACTTTTAGATTTAGCTGGCCAATTGAGCAGGCCAAACAAATTAAGCTGATCATAACTTTGACTTTTCAGGATCATTGACCTGTAATATCAATGCTGAGCAAAAAAAAAAAAAAAAAAGGGGGGGGAAAAGAGAAACCCTTTTTTAAAAGTTATTTTCAAATTATGTAAATAAATACTTACTATTTGGAGACTAGTTATGTACTTCTTCCACCATAGATATTTTTGCATGTCTGGTCCCAGACTAGACAAGAAATAATAAACGTACATAACAATGTGAACTGTAGAATTTAAACCAGCAAAGATTACACTTACTTCATCTGGAAATAATCAAAATAAACACTAATTAATAACTAATACAATAGCTGCTTATTTAAATAAAATAAAATAAATCTTATCTGCTACAATTATTTATTTGATTATTATTATTATACACGTTACAGGCCTTCTATTGTACCACGCATAACAATCTCATGACTGCTTGTTCTTCCAGTACTCCTTCATTCATTCACTGAAGGCTCTCTTCCCTTCTTCAGTCCACTTTGGCCTTTGGGCTTTAAGTGCTGTTTTCTCTGACATCACTTCCCACTTGTACACTTTGTGTCTATAGACACCTTTGTCCATTACGTTCGCTGAATCAATCTGAGCTCTTTCCAGATCAATTTTGACTTATGTCATCCGGGGTGTAGTGGTCTTGAGTCCCTGGATGTATCTGAGGATTCTGTTGGTGAGTCTAGTATGTGGGAGTCTGTTGATGTGTTCATAAAATTGTATTCACCTTTTTCTAATGTCCACCACGATGTTGGAAAACTTCTCTGTGGTGTCCCTGGAGTAAAGCCTATATCCTTCATCCGTGAGTTTTAGTCCGATAATTTTCCTAAAGATTTTTCTTTCCTGTGTGAGAATGTTCCCAAGGTTGGCCTTTGTCCGTAGCATCAGTGTTTCACTGGCGTATAGCACCTTAGGTTTGATTAAAGTATTGTAGTGATGAATTTTTGTGCATGTGGAAAGATATTTCTTGTTGTAAATACCCTGTGTTTTGAGTAAGGCCCTCTTCAACTTCAATAATCTAGTGTTCTGGGCAATTTTCTCCTTTCCTGTCGGCTCGAGGACTTCACCTAGGTATTTAAAATTATTTATTTTTATAATTTTACTTTTTTTTTTTTTAAATTACCTCTTATATGAATAATAGACAGCCATGTACTGAACACCATCGTTGTATGATGGAATATATGAAGGAACGTAATTTGTGATTGCTTTTTCCTCAATGTGAAAAAGATCTAAAGAAATAAAAAATAAAATTAATATTAAATATTAAAACATTTTTATTCTTAACTAAGGGGACTATTACTTACTGTGTCGAGAAGATCAATTATTTTATTTATGTAATAATAGTAATTCGCTTCCAGTATCTAAAATTTAAAAAGCCAATATTATATTAAAGGACTTGAAAATATGGAAAGAATATTAATATAATATTTTTTTGCATAGTCTATTCAGTCAGTTGATAGTTAGTTTTTGAAATATTTTATATCCACACTATATTTCATTATTAGTTTAAATAATGGTTAACTAAATTTTAGAAAGGAAAAATCGTAAATTAGAAGCAGTAAATATATAGTCAAATCAACTGAAAAAAAACTGTGCAAATCAACAATTATATTTATACTCACAATTGATTCAATTTTCGGATCATAACTATTTGCACCAGTAGCAGGATGACACACATCTCCCCAAAAATCAACAACACGGCGTCCCATGATTAAACTGTACTAAAAAAAGGAAACATAAATTATCAAATAATGTTTATCACAGGATAAGTGGCAAATAATGAAAACAATATGTAAAAAGTTCTAAATAAATTATTACTTTTTTTATTATTTAATATATTTATTGGTATTTACACCTGCATAATAAAATACATTTATTAAATGTGATACAAGATATGTTAACATGATTCATATGTAGGGATACTACACATGGATACTGCAGCTCCCTAAAGACTATGCTAAACTAGAAGGTCTCGGGACCATAAATAAATAAAAATAAAATTAATATTAAATAGTAAAACCTGTTTATTTCTTAACTAAGAACACTATTACTTACTGTGTTGAGAAGATCAATAGTATATTTTATGAATTAATCAATTTTATATCAATAATTTATATAAATAACTGATAATAATTGATATAACTAACAATATTATTAGTTTTTTTTATGTGTTTTTTTGGCCAGTTGTAATATTATTTTTTATGCACATGTGTATTATTCTCAAGGGACTTAGTCCCAGAATAAAGTTCTTTTTTCATTCATTCATTCATTAAAATTATAAAATATAATTATACTTAATTGTGTGTTCCATTGACTGCACCCTAAACCAACTTCTCCCATAGAGACACACTGACGACATAGTGTTGAAATCATATACCCAGGGCGAGTTAATAGAAATGTTGAAGGACTTGGAGAAAGTGTGGTCAGGTTGGTCTTGTAATGAATTTATCCAAAACAAAAATAATGACAAATTCAGAAAATGTATCCAAAATAGAAAATTCTCTAAAGAGGCCACTTTAGTGAGGGATGCTGTGGGCTTATAAGGCTTATAAGAAGCTAAAATGGGAATGGGCTGAGCATTTAATGCGAATAAAGGACACCAGGTGGAGCAAGGCAGTTACTGAATGGACACCTCTCGGGAAGAAACGCAAGCAAGGAGGGCAACTCAAGTGATGTTCAGACGAAATTAAAAAACAAGAAGGAATATCTTGGCACAGGAAAACAGAAGATCGAAAATATTGGGAATTAAAATGCCAAGAAATTGAAAAACAAGCAGCAAACTCATAACCCAGAAGGTACTGCTGGTCACCGAACAAGACTATTCCTCCTTCAGGAGAGGCCTACACATCAGTAGAAATTTTTTATTTATTTAAACAATTTAAACATAAAATTATTATTTAAACAAGTTTTTTTTTTTTTTTTTGCAATTTTATCAAAAAGATATTGGCAAATTTTATTTAAAAAGTTGTATACAATATTTGGTCAAAAATCGTTTCTTTTTATTTATATCAATTATTAAAAGTGTTTTAAAATAAAAATAAATATACATAAAATTTATGTATCAACAAAAATGTAAATATGGGTAAATAAAGGCTTATTTTATATATATACACATAGTCAACCATTCTCACTTCATTATGAAAAGGGAAGATTATAGCTGATCTTTCAGTTAAGAGATCAGGACATTATCAGGATTGATTGGAGCAATGTTAGTAATCCGGACGTTGTTCAGAGAATTGGTACTGTCAATCCTAATGAAGAAAAAAAAGTTGTCCCACATTAAAATAATCTTTTGTTAACGGTATGTTTCTTTTCACTAACTATACTTCTCTCTACCTTTTAAAAGATGGTATTCTTTATTTATTTACTTAAAGTCACTTTTATGCTACTTTGGCTAATTGGAGGATGCTACATTGGGAATCCTAAATTTTCCCAATCCAGGTTTTATTAGAATAGGGATCTTTATCGATTAGCTGACATCATCGCACAGGCTCAGGACCACCATTTAACATCTCCTCCAAAGACATCCTAACAAAGGATTTTTTTCTCCCATTAAAAAATCCCAGGGTCACATGCCAAATTTGAACCCTGGGATAATTTGTGTAACATTCTATTTTCTATAAAACTCATATCTTTAAAACTTTTAATAGAAAAATTCAATATTTACTCGTGTGATTTATGTGTGTTCAACCATGGGGTGGCCATCAACGCCTTTAGGGTTATTAAACTTTAATGTTTTTCTATCATTAATTTATAGCATCGAAATTTTATAACTTTGGGGCTTTCAACAGACCGCTGATAATCCTCTCTTCTTCACCTAGAGCCACTATCACACCTGGAGGTACCCCATGGGCATGCTTCGATCAAGTGCTTTACACTGAGCTGTGTGTCACATTATGGACATCTTGGTGGTTGTTCCCATCGTATAAGGTGCTCATGGGTGAGTCTTGTATATCTTATCCGCAGGCGTGTTAGTACCACCTTCTCACGGCGGTTACTGCGACAGGAGCTCTTCCATGGTTTCACGATTCTTTATATTTCGCTATTTGCTTAAATTCTGTTCCCATATTGCCTGCCATTCTTTATTTATCTTTTCTTTCAGGTTGCGTGTCAAATCGGAGGAAGATAATAGGACACTTCCACGGCCAGATTGATTTCTTGCTTTCTTAGCTGCTTGGTCTGCAAGTTCGTTTCCGACTATTTCTGGGGACCCATATAAGGTGAACCACTTTTCTTTGTTCTTGAGCCTCGACACATATTCCTGAATTCTGCAATAATTGGATTTTCAGAAAATACCTGGTTTAATTTTTAATATATAATGGAATTATTTCAAATTATACCAATAGATGGGCCAAAATCAGTAATATCTAAAAATATTTCAACACATTGTCATGTATTAGCTTAATTTTTACAAAAAAAATAATATAAATTAATTGCCTTTTCCGGTTGAGTTTTGTATTTATCAGATAAGTGTTTTGCTATTTAGTGTTATCCTAATCCATAAAAAAAAAATAACAATAATAACAGGGGTCACCTAGGTGTAGTGGCTAGCATAACAGCCCTTCTATGCCGAAGGTTGTGGGTTCAAACCTGCAGGATGGTGCAATGTCAGGTACTCCATAAAGATCCCTATTTAAAAAAAAACTGGATTGGCAAAACTTAGGACTATTGTTAATAACAACTATTAACTAACATTATCTTGGATTTATTCTTTCTGCATCCTTGTGTTTTAATGTTGGTATTTTTAGCTCACACAAACAGATGTTACTATGGTTTTGCAATGAGATGACGCACGCTACTATTAATTATTGGGTTAAATATGTTTACCTGCAAGGAAGGCAGATGCGTCACTAGCAATAGGTTTCTGTTCATTATTTTATTCATAATTTATGCCAGTTGTTAAAAATTTATACAATGGTAAACATACACACAATACGCTACAAGTTGTCAACTTTTGCTTAGTTAGCTAAATAAAAATCTCAATAAACGATACTTAAACAGTTGAAAACCAGCTTCCTTTTCAACCCTTTTATTTATTTTTTACTTTCACTTACTAAATGTAGTAAGGGAAAGTATTACGATCGTGAAAATTTTCGAATTCCAGTTTTCAACGGAAATACACGTTTTATGGTCTCCTAAGTCCACATAACCAAGTCCTGCAAAAAGGTCTGTGTATGTGTGTGTGTGTGGTAACTCCCGGGGGAAACGAAAAGTCCTATGAAGCTGAAATTTCATATTTGAGACAACTATCGCCAGAGATGTTACAAAAACGTTTTCATCAAAAGTGGCTAACGAGAAGATTTTTATGGTTTTCTAAAAAACGCTTCCGACGATTTTGATTAAACTCGCTATATCGATGTAAAATTGAATGGGCTTTAATATCATTTAGGTTTCATTCTGATTGAAATAATCTGATGAGGTGTAAATGCCGATATTTTAAATTTTCTTCTTCTAAAGTACTTTTAATTTTGTTGATTCTATAAAAATAACTATATTATCTTGTTAGAATTTGAGAGCATCTGATATAAATAACAGCTAAATATGCAAATTGAGCGAATTTGAACAGCAACTGAGGGAGAAAACTGAAAAATATTTGTTTAATGCATTTTTTTGTTTTTGAACATAAGAACAGTAATATACATGTATGATATATCGTTGGAAAGCTAAAGATTTTAGAAAAAATATTATCTCATGCATAATCTTTTAAAAGCTAACAGAGAGTGATGGAAAGCCGATAAAACTAAGTGATTATTTTAGATAATAATATAATAGATTTTTTTTAATAAAACGCATGTTTCTATAGAAATGCCATTTAACTAATTCTTCAATGGTTTCACTCATTTTTATCTGTTACTGTATTTGAAAATTCTTTAATCTATTCTAAAAACGGAGGTAGGTGAAAGTCGTGTGTCGCCCGCACCAATTTTTTAACATAACTACAGCCATAACAATATAACCCTCTTTTAAGTTGAGAATGATTTAAATGTGAGAACAATATAGAAACCAAATAAAAGTTTTGTTCCACCTACTGAGGAAGAGGATTATTTCGTTTTTCGTATCAGCTATTAGTTTGCACTAATAAGGCATGCAATGTAGATGGAAATGTTAGCAAACATTAAATATTACACTGCTGCGCGTTTCAATGACAGGATTATTTAATAATCAGAAACAATAAATAACAGTTATATTTAGCTTACGAAACAGATAGAGCACACTCCATTCGAACACCAACTATGGCAGAATAAGTATCTACTTGAAGAAATATTCTGTTATTTCTGCAGTGGGGCGATCCTAAGGTATCTAAGGGCGGTAGGGGTATCTTACGGATTCACACAAAGCCTCTATAAAGTGGGTACCATAAAGCTCGTTGTTTCTCTTTGAATCACTTCATGTATTGAACCCAAGACCCTTCATAGGCTGTTGAGTCACAGTTTTTTTTTTAGTTCACGAAAATATTTGTAGAAAATGAGAGAATTTTTATGATAAAGAATCATTTGAAATGGTTTTGAGAGTTTCTAAATAAAAAGACAGTGCTTATTTTCCGTTTTCGGGGTTCCTTTTTGGACAGAAAGGAAGGATTTTCTGCTTAATGCTATGTTGCTGTCTTGAATAACTAATAATACATAAATTTTCTAAAAAAGATGAATCGTGGAGATTGACATAGTTAGTTATTATAGTGAAAAATGTGGTTTTGTTATTTCTCCCTGACTTAGATAAACAATACGTCATGTAAATGTAAAACATCTATAATCTACTCGTTTTTCTACTCAGGGAGAAATTCAGTTTGTGGACGGACAGGCGGAATAATGAAATATATAAGGTAAATAAAGGAATAAATAATATACAAAGAAAATATATTTTTAATCATCTATAGACATTTAGGAATTGGTACGTTAATAACTATTTTTATTCAAACCAATATAGCTCGAAAAGGTAGGTCCCAGCGACAAATGTTATTATAAAAAAAAAAAAAACCTGACCTCCACAACCCAAAAAGGGTCTTGGGCTCAGTACATACAGACATTCGTGCTGTTTCTAGGCAAATACCCGTGAAATGAGGTGTTTAAGGCCGATATCATGCTGTCGCCTGGATTTCCCCATTTTTGGGTACCCACTTTATAGAGATTGGGTCTGCCCAGGAGCGTCTCCATACCCTAGGGTCAGTTAAGGTACAAAACCCTACATCCCTGAATCAGCACTTTCCCCCTCCTTCTAGTATTGTATAAATATCCCTTCTAGAGATGTACCATTCAGTCTAGCCATTCCAGTAGATCTAGATAGTAGTTTAGTTCCTTGTAAATAGTAGTGTAGTGCTTGTAACAGTTTGTTTTTACCAATAAAGTTTTTTTTTAAGTTCATCGAGCGGTTAAGTTGTTTATCTGGCGCCCGAACAGGGACCCTATCAGCCTCAGGTCAGTAAAGGTGACGAAATTTTCCTGAAGATCAAGAAAAATCGACGAAATATCCCAACAGATTTTGGATCTACTCAGCGAAGACAGCCTTGAACGGAAACTCAAGAAAGACCGACGAAATAGTCTATTGATAACAGGTCTTGGAGTAAACCACCTGAAGTTTGTGTTTCTACACTTCAATAGGGTCAAGAAAAATTTGATAGAACTCCGCAGAACTAAGAAAAAACTTGAGGTACATATTAGTTTAAGATTTATTTTTTTATGTATGCCTAAGGATAAGAAAAATATAGTTAGGTTAGATATAAGTGAAATTACAGACAAATTAAGCAACTTATTAATTAAGAATAAAAATACTGATTTAACAAAAAATATGGCTACCATTTCATATTCTATGACAAAAGAGGATTACGATCATATCCCAACTTATGATGGCAATCCTGAAGATTTAATCTTTTTTGTAAAATCTGTTAAAGCAGTATACGATACAGTCTGTAGTGAAAATAACTCTTTAAGGTTACAAAATCATGCCCGGCTTCTTAGTAAAGTAACATCAAGTGTAGTAGGTAATGCTAGGCATTGTTTATCAACAAATACATTCATAAATGTTTCAGAACTTTTAGACCATTTACAAAAGAATTTTAAATACTCTAGAACAGTTGAACAACTGAAATTAGAATTATTAAATATTAAAGCAGGACCAAAAGAACACCCTATTTCATTTATCGATAGGATAGCACACATTAGAGCCTTAATATTCTCTAGAATCTCCCTAGACGATGAAATTATAAATAAGGACACAGTTATGAAATTACAAGATCGGGAAATCAATTATCATATTAAAGCAAATTTACACCCACAACTTTGTGATTTCCTAAATCATTTGAGACTTTCAGATATAGACGATATTAGAAATGCTATTCAAAATGACTGTTCTTTTATTTTAGAAAGACTATACGGACATCAAAATAATTTCACTCCAAAAAATAACTTTAGATACAAAAATAATAAACATTTTAAACCAAACAATAATTTTAACTATAATCATAATTATAACCGATATCCTTATCACAATTATAACCAAAATCCTTATAATTATTATAATCAAAATCCTCATAATAATTATAACAAAAATCCTTATTTTAATTCTAATCTTAATCCTAATTATAACTTTAATCCAAATCATAATCCTAATTTTAATTTTAATTCTAATTTTTATTCAAACTCTAATTTTAATTCAAACCCTAACCCTGAGCCAACTCCCAATTATAGTCAAAATCAAACTAGTAGAGACTCGGGTCAAAATAGGCGTTTCAATCAACAAAGCACGAATAATTTCACAGGTTTTAACTGGGATCAACAGAGGCAGAAGACGCCTTTTCCCACGGGCCCTTTTAAACCCGACTCAGCAAATACAGTGTCTATGAGAACTGTTAGGTCAGATAACGCGCCTGCCCACCACGTAACACAAGACGACGGTGAGATAAGCGACATAAGACAACAGCTTGGAGCATTAGCTCAACGGTTCGATAATTTTTTAGGGGTCAGTCCACCGGACACATCCCCGAATATCCCTTAAATTTTACTGAACAATTACCACAATTTAAAGATTTCTTAGGACAAACTTGGCTCATTGATACCGGCGCTCTAAAAAAATTACATTAATCCAAGTTCCGTACCCGAGGGAACTGAAATAAACTCGGAAGAATTTTTTGTCAAATCTCCTACCGGACGCGAAAAGGGCAATAATACAGCATTAATTGACCTTGCTCCAAATCTGGGACTAGACAAACAATTTTTAGTTAAGTTTTATATACTTCCTGTTAGTAATAATTTTGATATACTATTAGGTTATGAAACAATGAAAGCTTTAGATATTAATATATTTAGTAGAAAAGAAAAAGTTTTTTTTGTTAGATGGAAAACTGACAATTAATAATAATGGTTCTCTTGAGTATGTTGATACTTATAATGAAATTACTTATAATAATAATAATAATGATAATGATGAAATTAATAATAAATATGAAAATAATGGAATTAAAAATGCTATTCAAACTAATAATAAAGTAAAATATAGCACTCCTAAAGATAAGTTTAATGATAAGAATAAAAATAATATTGTTGGAAGGAATTAGTCCGGGTGGCGGTCATTAAATGAAACAACCAAATAGTTTCAACTATTTTATTGTTTGCCAACGTTACATCCACAATGACAAAAATAATATTGGTACTAATTCTTATAAATTTAATGAAATTAAAGATCTCATTCGCCATGAGCATATAGATAATGAGCATTTGAATAACGATAGTAGGAATAAGTTAACTCGAATAGTAGCCGAAAACGGTGAACAAATAAAAAAAGATTTAAAAACAGAAATAGATATTAAAAAAAGTGAGATAAAAGAGTATAAAATAGAAAAAGAAGCGGAATGTTTAAAAAATAAAATTGAAGATAATATGAGTACTATTGTGTCAAGTAACTCATGTGAAACTAATGTGATAATAGATCAATTAATAAGAAAGAAAAATAACTTAGAATTTAAAAATTTGAATGATTTAGAAAATAATTTCAGTGATAATTTTTGTTGTAAAGATTACAAAGAATATTTGATTCTAGTATTAAAGCGTAGATATTTAAATTTCAAATATAGGAGAAAAAAATTAGAAAGGGATTATGGATTGTTTATAATTGATTTACTACAAAGGCTTTTGATCGGATTAGTGTTTATTGCTAATACCACATTATTGAAACCTTATTGTGAAATTAAAATAAATTACCAATATTTAATAGGTTATGATTATTTAAATTTATTTAATGAGAAAACATTTAATTGAATTTATATTTTATTACAGATAAAATTTGGTAGAACCAATTCAGAAAAACTTTATTTTATTTTGATATTTTCAAACAGTCAATTTTTATGTTGTTGTTATATGTCAATTCTTATAAGTCAAAAAAAAAAAAAAAAAAAAAAAATTAATAATTAGTCATAACATTTATTTTGAAAAATAACCACTGGATCATAAAAAAAAAATATTGTTGACATTGTAACATATTGTTAACTCAGAATAATTTAAAAATTTAACTATTATTAAGAGTCTTTTATACTCTTGTTATTATATTTCGTGTTTAATAATTTATGTTTTGTGTTTCTTTATAATTTGTTCTATATTTAGTACTATATTAGTTAAAAAAAAAAAATAATAAATAAATAAAACATAATATATCAATTTTGATTTCATGTATGAATATTAAAAATGTTTAATATAGGAAATTAAAAAAAAAAAAAAAAAAAAAAAAAAAAAAAAAAAAAAATGTTCAGTATTATACTGAGTAAATAACATTTATGATAAAAATATTATATTCACAAGTATAGATACCTTTTCTAAACGCCTTTTCGCTAGATTGACGGATGCTTGTAATTCAATACAAGTTTCTGAAGTTATTATAGAATATTTAGAATTATATCCGTCTCCGGATCGTATAAAAATGGATAACGGTCGAGAGTACAAAAATAATTTAGTAGAAAATTTACTTCGTTCCCAAGGCATTGAACCTTATTACGTTACTCCTAACCATCCCAACTCCCTAGGACTCCTTAATCGAACACATTCAACATTAATTGAAATATTGCGGAATTTACATGAATCACAATCCAATATAAAATTAAAAAAGAAACTAAGCCTTGCAGTAATTGCATTTAATAATAGTCTAAATCAACAATTAAAATTAACCCCTAATGAAATCACTTTTGGAACTATCAAAGAAAAAAATCAATACAGCTCCTATAACAGAAAAACTTGTGGAACAATACCATAATAATCTTAAATTACTTCATGAACAAATCAAAACAAACATAAATAAAGAAAAACAAACCAGAACAGAAGCACTTAATCAAAACAGGGAAGATCCAAACATTCCTGATAATACCTATGCTAGAGCGCGAACTAAAAATAAGAACGACAACCCCTTTAAACCAGTATATAAAATGAAAGACAAAAATAAAGAAATATTAGTTCATTCTGACAATATTCAAAGACAGCGTAAAACATATAGGAATAAAACACAACCTCACACATCATATGTTTTAGATAATGAAGATGATGGTAGTGATACTCCTTCTATGGATATCTCCTAATATTTCAGCATACGAAATAACGGACTTAACTCATGCACCAGGTATAACTGCAATAAAAATGCCTTCAGCATTTACATTAGACAAATATCACACTTTAATTCACTATATAAATTTCACCCACTTGAAAGATGAATTGACATTAGCGGAACAAAATTTGGAATCTTTCAAGAGTAGTTCTACTTTCGACACAGTAAATAGACAATTACAATTCGTTAAATCTAAAATTGAATCCTTAATTAGTATGCCACAAACTAACAGACATAAACGAGGACTTGCAACGAGACACTGGCAATCTAGATGCCTCCGATAAGGATCATTATGATCAAATTATTTCAAAATTAGAAAAAAATTCTTATCACATAGAACATAATGTCGAACAAGAAATTTTATACAACAAAAAAAATTAATTGAAACCTTTAGAAACGATATCTTAATATTAAATAAAAATAATCAGCGTGCCGCAAAATTAATCAATTCTTTGGATATGGCAACAATAACTGCTCACTTGAACGAACTGTATTCCATTATTAACTATATCACTTTGAGAACACTAGATATTGAAAACTCTCTGGAATTTTGTGAACTAGGAATATTACACTCCAGCATGTTAACTCAAGCTGATATATCATATTTACTAAAACGTAACATATCTTTAATTTCAACTGATTTGGAAACACTGTGGCAAATCAGCAAAACTAGATGTTCAATTAAAAATAATATAATTCACTACTTTATATCAATACCTTTGAAAACTAAAACGTATAGTACTATGTATCTTCTTCCAATTCCTGTATTACACAACAGCACATTTGTAACAACTTTAACACCTAATAAACTTGTATTATTAAATAAGAATAAAACCTTTACAGGTAACTGTACATATATTAACTCTTATTATTATTGTATAAATGTTAAAGAAACCAACAATAATTGTACAAAAAATCTACTAACAAATAGTTTTTAAAAATTGTATTACATCTAGTATTAAGGTCAATTCTTTTATTAGATATATTGATGATATAGATTATTACCTTAGTTTTAATATAAGCTATGTAACTTTAGAAGATAAGGCTTCCCATCCCATTTTTTTACCTCTAACTGCCTTAATTAAACTAAAACAAAATGAAACTTTGTTACAATGCCCTAGACCTAATACTGTAGTTATAGATTCAAAGATTATTAAGTTAGAAAATACTATTAGTAACCCTGTACTCTTAAACATGTCATTTGATGTACTTGAACTACCACCTAATCAATCTGTTACCCTAGAAGACTTAGATTATATATCCTTTATAGAAACTGATTATTACTTGTATGTTCTTAGCTTTATTATTTTATATCTTTTTATGTATAATATCTATATTCTTATCCTTACTCATTGTAAATGTACCTCAAGGGCTCAACCATTGGACAACAACATAGAACATGTCCAGCTACCTCAAATATTTAATCCTTGGACTTGGCCTAAAAATTAATGCTCTCCGGAGTTTCGCATCTTGAGAAGGGAGGAGTTAAGGTACAAAACCCTACATCCCTGAATCAGCACTTTCCCCCTCCTTCTAGTATTGTATAAATATCCCTTCTAGAGATGTAACCATTCAGTCTAGCCACTCTAGCCATTCCAGTAGATCTAGATAGTAGTTTAGTTCCTTGTAAATAGTAGTGTAGTGCTTGTAACAGTTTGTTTTTACCAATAAAGTTTTTTTTTTAAGTTCATCGAGCGGTTAAGTTCTTTATCTGTCGCCTCCCCTCCCCATCTAAAATATCAGAACAAATAATATTCTAGTACAGCCGGGATTCCATTAGCCGTACCAGGCGGGGCCCAGAAAACATTAGACTAGTGCTCTATCCACTAGATCACGCAGCTCCCCCAACAAATGTTATATATATTTTTTTTTTCCGTGGCGCGACAGACCGTGTAGGCCCTGGGCCTCGCGGTGTAATCTCCTGAGAGGTTACACTCACGTTTCGTGATTGTGTTTTCTAGTGTAGGGTCATCACTCCCTACGCCTAATTTTGTGAGTGACCACCATTTGGCTGACGGGTCTCACTACCCGGGGGAGAGTCTGTGAGTGAATCCCCATTTAATTACATTCTTATAAAAGCCCCTTTGGGACTGGGATTTGGACTCACAACTTTAGCATGAGAGACTAGCGCGCTAGCCAGTCAGCCACGGGCTCCCCTCAACAAATGTTATATACTCAACAATAATCTCCACTAAATTTCCGACATTGAAACTGTCGTCAAATTTTCGAGTAAAATGTAAAAAAACATTACACAACGAAAGTTACATACCCCCATCAAAAAAACTAATCCATGTCAACATAAACCTCCCATTAGCAATTTGGGAACTCGCGAGAAGTCACAAACATTGACAAACAATTAGTTAAAATAAGATACATACAATTCAACAGAGTTTTGCTCATTTCGTTTTTGTTACGATTTTAATTCACCTAATGAACTAATATATGCATATATTCAGCCAACTCTGTTCATACGACCCACCTGTCTAAATAAAATCCCTTCCTTCTATTCGCTGTCAAGATATAAATCTAGCCATGTGCCATCTAAATCAGACTACCAGCTGTCGATTGAAGTAGCTGATTGTCTCTGACTTGTAACGATGAAGTTGGCTGCTGCACTCCTCGCCCTCCTCGGCTTCGTCGCCGCCTCCCAAGCCACCCCGCAGTACTTCCGCCCTGGTCCACCGATGAGACCCGGAGGTGGGCCTCGCCCGTGCGGCCATCACAAACCGTTCCCAGGTCCAATGCCAGGTCCGAGGCCAGGCCCTCCAATTGTTATCCCACAGATTTCTGCTCCTGCACCTAACCAACAAGGGAACCAGCTGGCAGCTCTGCAAAGTTTACTTGCTGCATTGGCATCAGGATCTGCGCAAGCTGCAGCAACTAACCAACAGCAAGCGATCCAAGCTTTGTTGAATGCATTGGCATCGGGATCTGCTCAAGCTGCAGCACCAAGCCAACAGCAAACGCTGCAAGCTTTGTTGAATGCATTGGCATCCCAATCAAACCAGCAAGCTGGAGTGCCAAACCTACTGGCGCTACAAAGTTTACTCAGTTCATTAGGAGCCACCCAGAATGCAGGTGCCGCAGCACCAGCCATCCAACCAGCACAGTTGCAGGCCTTGTTGAACTTGTTAGCTACACAGACAGCACCAGTGACAACCACCCCAGCACCAGCAAATTCTCTTACTCTTGCACAACTTCAGAGTTTATTGGGCTCACTTGTTGGTTGATTCCGTTGAGATTAAGAAAAAAAAAAACGTTAAGTGTTCTATGTGTTTATGTAAGTAAATACAAACATGCACATTGAGTTCCTAAACTTTGTTACTTAATTTTTATCAACCCACTCCTTTATCGCGAGCGTACAGATACACTCCTCATCTCACGATTTCATCTTGGAGATTTGGATTACATATAAAAATAAGGGAAGACTTCATAGTTAAGGTAAGAGAGCCACATTTTTTACTCCGAGAATTACAAAGGACATTTGGTTAATATTTTAAACTTACATTTTACAAATAAAAGAAAGTAGTTCAGGTTAAAATGCATAAAAGATCCGATACTTAGTATTTTTTGCCTAGTGCCAATATTAGTTGTGTAATATTTCCACCGTATTGAATGCGTTGTCTTACGTCTTTAGTGTTTGTAATAACGTACTATATCACACAAATCTTGTTACTACTCATCACAGCCAGTAATGGATCTTATTTTTATCCATATTTTGTTTTGTTTTTTTCAGAATGAGGAATTTTTTTTTTTTTTTTTTTTTTAATTAGAATGGTTGTCTTCAATTCTTATGTTGTATAATTGTTTATCGCTAATGCCTGTAATAAGGAAAATAAAAATAGCATATATAAAAGTAAAAGTACGATTGAAAAATTACAAATATTGATTACAATCCAATCGAAACTTTAGGAGAAAATTAGGAGTAAATGTTCTTATTGTTAGATAGCGCCGTTTAAACAATTAATGAGGTTTGAATATTAATTGAGATATTATTGTAATATTCAGGATAGAATTTTCTAAAAGCATCCTAAACAGATTTTTAGAAATATAAACTTACTAATCTTTTAGAAAAAACAAAACTCTAAAAAAATCATAACTCATCCATGACTTGATTAGGTTAACACATTATATTCATTAAGGCTCGCCTGTCTTTTGGAATAACTTAAATTACTCTTATGAAAATACCTATTTCATAGGACTTCTACCAAATTTGCTTTTAGTAAAAACTTACGAGGTACAAGAGGTGAGAATTCATGAGAATCTGGAATACGTTGTAGACCATTAAGAGCTTCTTGAGTTGTATAGGTTTCCTGTCGTTCATCATCCAAGGGCCGAAGACTTTGACGGCCGCGAGGTAGAAGGAGATGACGATGAGCACGTGATTGTGGTCCACCATCAACGGGGGAAAGTGTTCCAGCACTTTGGGCTCTGGAACTAAAGAAAGAGAAAAATCAACAAGATTTAAAACATTTTGGATTAGATGTTACAAGAGAACAGCTAAAACAAAAAAAAAAACATTGTATTTTCCACCCTGTCCTACCAATCTATTATCTATTACCTATCTAGGAAATATATCTATATCTATACATATAAAAATCTCGTGTCACGATGTTTGATAAACTGTGAAATTACTGAACCGACTTTGAACACAATTTGTAAGAATCTGTTATTTCGTTCAACTTAAAAGATAGTATAGATTTATTACTACTCTAAATGGTTGACAAATATATTTTTCTAAAACGTAAAACAAAATTTGTTAACTGTGGCAACACTGGTTCCCAAGTAACCTTCCCATGTCTTCACATATGTGATTATTAATTCAAATATAAGTGTGTGTTGATAGTTACTATGCGTTCTTATTTATAAAATATACATTCACATTATAGTTTCCAGTTATAACAAAATACATATTAGTTGGCGACGAGGATGGGATAAAATATAATACATTCACTCCATGGTTGAAAATATCAAAAATAGTTACTACCAAAAATATGAAATGTGCAAATTATGTGACCAAGTAGCTAACGCAAATTATTGCTGCGAGTAGTAAGATCAACTGAAGATTAGAGTAACCACATCCGCTACAACCCCATTCAATAGGGCCATCTGCCAGGTATGAACCTTAATCATAGAGAGCTGTTATGGCTAGCCACTACTCCACAGTGAACCTTTATGCATTCTAAAAGGTGTTAAGGACTAACATGTCCAAGGTCAGGGGCTCAAACCCGGCAGATTCAAACACCTTGTTGAATGCATCGAGGGTCACCTGTGGTGCAGTGGCTAGCATAACATCCTTCATCCACTAAATAGCGAGTCCATACCTGGCAGATGGCCCTATATTGGCTTTTAGGAGTAAAAATCCTTGGTTATTTCGTCCTTTAAAAGAGGCTGTTATGCTAGCCACTACTCCACAGGTAACCCTGGATGCATTCAGCAAGGTGTTAAATATCAATATGCCCAAGGTCACGTGTTCAAAACCGGCATGTTCAAACACCTGTGGATTTTTGGAACATTGAGGGTCACCTGTGGAGTAGTGGCTAGCATAACATCCTTCTATGCTTTAGGTCCAAAACCAGCAATCGCCCTATATTTGTGCTCCACAAGTGACCCTTAAAGATTTAAAAAGTGATACTCGTAAAAGATCCCTATCTTAAGTAAACCTGGATAGGCAAATCTCAAGACTCCCGCGGCACCGTCGGATTAAGCACAGTAACATAAAGTACGTTAAATGGATAAACAAGAACAAAATTATTAATAAAATTGTTAAGTTCTTGATTCCAAAACCTCATTAAATTGACTGTATAAACTGGGTACAAGAAATTATGAAATTGACTGAAAAAATTATGAATTTGATTGAAAAAATTATGTATTTGACTGAAAAAATTATGAATTTGACTGAAAAAATTATGAATTTGACTGAAAAAATTATGAATTCAATTGAAAAAATTATGAATTTGACTGAAAAAAATTATGAATTTGACTGAAAAAAACTATATTACATTAATTATAGTAATAGGTTAAGTTGTTTTAAAATCACTTTCCCCCTCGACCATAATTCTAACTTAAGTCTAAGGAGTTGCCATTTTATTCTGTTAAATATACAATAACAATACATTAGAAGTAGGCATATTCAAAAGTACTCAATATATTTTAGTATTAAGGTAATCGTGGAATATAGTCACGTTTGCAACATAAATGTGATTGATATATATTGATTTTTTTAAAGCCAAATTGAACGAGTTAAGGCTAAACGCTAAAAAACTCAGGCAGTTATTATTGGATCCAATCCCCTCCTTACATCTTTATCTTCTCTTCCTACCTTACTCCTAAATGAACAACCCATCATTTTCAGTTCCTGCGTAAAAACTTGGGTATTTTCATTGAGCAAACCTTATCATGGAAACATAGCCCAAATTTCCCGACGGTCAATAAGTACTCTCAAGTTATTCGATCGTTCCCGCCATCTTCTTTCACAGTCCACTCGTAAGCTCCTCGTTTCCTCACTGATTTTAAGCCACTTTAATCATGGATGTATGGTATACGGTAGCCTCTGGACGATGCTAGAGAAACGAGCAAAGTATATCATGAACTGTTTTTTACTATTTGTCTTTTGCACCTCGAGGCGGTCTCACGTGTCCCATATTTACAGGCTCTCAAAGGGCTCACAAGTCCTACTCCACTATGTGGAGGGGGAGACCTTGTGATACCCAAGTGCCTACCATCACGTCCCCGCCGTGAGAGCCGGTAACGCACATTGTGCGGCTAACGATGGAGGCTAATTTGGGTACGGAGCACCCTCCAGTATACAAACTGGCGGGCATCCTCCTGTCAATTTGTATCCTGGTAAACCGTAGAGGCTGCGAGAAATTTGCAGTCTCGAGGCACGTGACCATTCGGGCCTTAAGATATCATTTTCAAAATGGTACCACGGGGATGGTCCATAGCCAGGACCATCATTGGGTGGTGGCCGGGAGTGCTTGCACTGCCCGGCCACAAGACGTGGTGGTCGGGGTTGGATTCCTCTTCGGAGGAGGAAGCCAGTGCGGAGGTTATGCCCCTGTCCTTAAAAGAGAGCACATCAACCGGATGGACATAACACTTTCGAGTGAGAAAATCCTGGTTGAACTAATTGTGTTGTGTGTGTGTGTCCCATATTTACAACCAGTTAAACTGGCTTTTCCCTCAAACCCGTATATAATATTTCCTCGGAACATTCCTTTACCAAACCATTACCTCCCAGCACCCTCCCTATATATACGATCTTCTACAGTTCAAAGCAGCAATCCATTCACAAGAAACTAGATCCCGACATTCCGACCTTTATATCCCTTCCCATCCTTTCCTTCTATCCCGCTCCACCAATTTTTGGAATTCTCTCCCAACAAACATCCGTCGAGCAACCTCTCTCTCCACTTTCAAATACCTTTTGTTCCAATATCTTCTTACTTCCCATAATGACGCTAGCTGACAATAATAATTGTATTGTTAGATGATAGTCAATACTCTATTTTTTTTACAAGTGCTTAATTAAGTTGAAATAAATGTACATTTGTTGTTCATGTTCTTTATTTATTTTATATTTTATGCATTTTCTTTTAGTTTTATCAAAAGCGTTAAATATTAGTTAATTATATTGGCACCAAATGTATTTATTTCTTATCATTATTTTTACTCATGTAAAATCGATTTTCTTTTTTTTTTCCTCATTAATTTTGTTTCTTGGCCAGATATGAATATTTTACTATGTTAAATCTAATGTTATTCTTAGGGGGATTAATCCCAGAATAATTTTTTTTTTCTTCTATAATTTCTTCTTCTTCTTCTATCACAGCTCAGATTAATTTGTTGACTTGTAGAGCATGTCTACTCATTAAAAGCTAAGGCTTCACAAATATTTTACGTCTAAGTAATTCAAAGTTCAAACATCTCGCGGGCCCCTTAGACAAGAATTGTTTGGAACCGCTGTTCTAATCAAACAACGCCCAGCAGGGATCACTTGTAGCTGGGTGGCTAGCGTAACAGCTTCCCATGCTAAAGGTCACGGGTTCAAACCCGCAGGTGGTCCTAGGATTTTTTGATGGGAGTAAAAAATCCTTAGTAACGCCGTCCTTCGGAGGGAACGTTAAAAGGTGGTCCCGAGCCTGTGCGATGTCAGGTACTCGTTAAAGATCCCTAATAAAACCTGGATAGGCAAAATTTAGGACTCCCACTGTAGCATCGTCCGATTAGCCATAGTAGCATAAAGTTACGTTAAATAAATAAATAAAAATAAAAAACAACGCCCAACGCATTATTTTTATGCAACATTTTTTTTTAGAGTGGTTTATATCGAAATTATTTCTGTAAACATATCGAAAGCACGTAGATCAACTACTTATATTGAAAAAAAAAGAGAAAAGTGCATACGAAAGAATCTAACGGTGATGAGACACCCCCTTTGAGAAGAGCCGAACCCAATCGACGGTCACAGCTGATCAAGATCAGTAGGTGACACGTCCACCGTTACGGAGGAATGTCCAGTCTTTGCTGTTGAGGTAGGGCAGGTGGTGTTAAAGTTATTTTTTGAGAGTTGCATTAATCATATATATAATGTATTGTAGCTGATGAACGTGCGATCTATTTTTTCTTTCTTTACATTCACTGAGAACAATTTTTAAAATATCGGTCCATTAGTCAAGTAGAACTCAACAGTAACAAAACAATTGAAGTACGATCGTGTTCTACTGCCTTTCTCTTCTATTTTTCACGATCGTGGCCAAAACTTTTAATAATGTTTAAAATAACTATTCTTAAAAATAAATATGACATAAAATAAATATATATATATATATAATATATATATATATATATATATATATTGGAATTTACAACTGTTAAAATAAATATAAAATAAAAAATGGTCTTATGATAAATATCATTAAAATATGGAGTTTTTTATTTTCAATTAAACAGCCATAAAACCTTACCGAGCCATAACATATCTGTGGCGATCGTGAAAAACTGTATAACTCGAGTTATATAAAAAATGAGTTAACTCCACGAATCGCTCCCCCAGACCGTCACCCACTTCGTGTTCAATTGGTTGAAGAAATTTCTTGGAGGAAGAATTTTCAGGTGGAAAGAAAGCTGTATGTTAATCTATTTTAGATATTATGTAAAGTTTAAGTCCCTTACCTGTAAAATGTAAGATTTTGACTTAACCACTTTTTTTTTTTTTTTTTCTTACCCTCTGGTTTTATTTTCGAACAATACAAATACAAATGTAATATGTATAGATGTCACATTTGTTCTTCTGTTACCCGGAGGTATTCTAAAGAGGATTGCTATATGCGCTGAATGCACTAGTAATCTTTCAAGGGCTTCTTCTATGCCTTTATTTATCCATTGCAAAATGGGAGGGACCATTCTTCAGGGTATAACCACTTATTCACGACCGCCACAGATATAGCGTAAACAGTCAGACTGTTTCAATGAGGATGAAACCATATTTAATTTTACATCGATAAACCGAGTTAAATTGTTAAACCGAAAACTCTATCGTGAAACTATTCATTTCTATACTCTTTCATTTATGTAAGGGCTCTGCAGTTTGCATGTTGTATGGATGCACTCTTGGCCTAATAAAATTATGCTTTTCTGAGGGTTCTTTATAATTTTAATGAAATTAGTGATCATTAATCTCGCGTATTAATGAACCCGGATTCATTCAGGCGATAAACGACTACAGCCCGAGTAACATTAACCCACATCTCGAGTGTGACTGGGACCACTCGCCCCGAGTGATTCGACAGATCCGTGCCAGCCTTGATGAACAGGCACAATCTTTTCGCACGCCTAGAACACCGACTAGTTACATTAGAATCGTTATTCCCGCGGTACTGTTATCAATTGAAGAGGAACATGATTGCTGAGTGACAGAAGAAATTTGTTGTGATATACGGTAGGCTGCCTTCCTATCACGCTGTGATGTGGCATACTTTTAGTGACAAATTACCCATCGCCTTGTACGGTTTCGGGTCAGCAGAACATATTCGAAAATCTTTTTCGAGAATTCTAATAGTCCGTCGTGGGTGGTGGTAGAAAGAACAGGAAAAAAAAACTTTTGAACAAAAACTCACAAGGGCGTAGTACACAGGATTTCTGTCAAGGAGGAAGAGCTCAAGTGGGCTTAAAATTATTAGGAGAGGAACCAAGTTAGTCGAAAATATAATTTTTTTTTTTAATCACACTATGTATGCATATTAATTTAAAAATTAAGTACGTGATTGGAATTGAAAACAATCCATTACTACACCTTTTATCCTAATACCTTATTTTTGTAGTCTAATATTTTATTGTTCGCTTGTTTATTTATTTAACGTAACTTCATGCTGCTATGGCTAATTGGACGATGCTACAGTGGAAGTGCTGAATTTTGCCTATCCTGGTTATATTAGGATAGGGATCTTTAACGAGTACCTGACATCGCACAGGATCAAGACCACCTTTTTACGTTTCCTCCCAAGAACGGCATTACTAAGGATTTTTTACTCCCGTTAAAAAATCCTAGGACGACCTGCGGGTTCGGACCCGTGACCTTTGGCATAGAAGGCTGTTATACTAGCCACCCTGCTATAGTTGATCCCGTTTATCTTTTATTATTTTCTCTGGCGCGACAGGCCGTATAGGCCCTTGGCTACGTGGTGTAATTTCCTGGGAGAATACTCTCACTACGTTTCTCGATGAAATTTTATAGGGTCATCACTCCCTACGCCTATTTTTGTGAGTGGCCATCAGTAGACTGACGGGTCTCAAATACCCGGGGGAGAGGGTGTGAGTGAATCCCTATTTAATTATATCCTTATAAAAATCCCGCCGGGAACTCACAACCTTTATCGTGCGAGACTAGCGCGATTGCCACTCACCCACGGGCTCCCTTTTTTTTTAATAACAAATAGATGATCCTTAAATAATCCTCAAAAGTTTGTTTTTACATTAGCATTAATTAGGAGACAACGTTTCGGGGTTCCTCCCCATCTTCAGAACCTACCACAATACATTAATAAATTATCATCAACAATTGCCAAAAAAATAAATAAATAACAATAATAATTTTCTTTATACTAATTAAAATTCTATATCAAAACTTTTCGAATTCTGGTTTTCACCAGAAATACACGTTTTCGGGTCTCTTGGGTCCAAATGATCAAGTCCCGCAAAAAGGTCTGCGTGTGAAAAGTCCAGAGCAAACGAAAAGTAGTATGAAACTGAAATTTCATATTAAATGCAACTATACGTCAGAGATGTTACATCAATCTTTTTCTCAAAATCAGCTAATCTAAAGAGCTTTTTATGATTTTCTCAAAAACGACTAGAACGATTTTAATTTAACTCCCTTTATCGATGTAAAATTTATTGGGATTTAACATCATATAGGTTTCATACTGATTGAAAGAGTCTGACAGAGCTTAAATACCGATATTTTAAATTTTCTTCCTCTAAAGTATCTCTAATTTTGTAGTTTTTATAAAAATAACCATATAATCTTTTTAGCGCTGATAAAAAACGGATAAATATATAATTTAAAAAAAAAAAAAAAAAAAAACCTGTACCACTACAACCCATGAAGGGTCTTGGGCTCAGTACATATTGAGATTCGTACTGTTTCTAGGCCAACGGCAGTGCAATGAGGTGATTAGGCCTTAATCGCGCTCAGCCGCCAGGTTTTTCCCCAATTAATTTGGATACCCTCTTTATAGAGGCTGGGTCTGCCCCACGAGGGTCTCCATACCCTAGGGTCGCCCCCCCGACTGAATTAATAGAATAAATAATATTCCGCCACAGTCAGGATTCGAACCCAGGACCCGGAGCTCAGCAGACTAGTGCTCTATCCACTAGACCACGCCGCTCCCCAAATATATAATTTAAATGAATACAATATCCAACTAAAGGAGAAAGAAGCAAACATATTTTTTTTAAAGTAATTTTTGAACATAAAAACTGTAATATAGACGTCTACCATATCGTTGGAAAGCTAAAGAAAAAATATACTCTTATACACACATTTTTACAAGTTAACGGAGTGTGACGAAAAGTCGATAAAACTAACCGACTATAAAACTAACCGACTAAAAAACTAACCGACTATAAAACTAACTGACTATAAAACTAACCGACTTTAAAACTAACCGACTTTAAAACTAACCGACTATAAAACTAACTAAGACAACAATATAATAGACTATTTAATAAAAACCATGCTTCTATTGAAACTCAATGTAATTAATTCTTTTACAGTTTATTTTCATCTGCAAATGTTTTTAAAACTTATTGAGTTTATTTTAACAACGGAGGTTAGTGGAAGTCGGTAAGTGTGTTGCCCGCACCAGATTATTTTTAAATATAGTTCAGATGTTCCAAAATAATATTTTCCGCATTTATTTTTACAAGGAATTTCGTAAACCACTGTTCAAATTTTTGTATAAGTCTTTGGCTTTAGTAAACAGACTGGATAAAGTTGTATTTTTTAATGTAACAGAGGAATCGATATTATTTTTATCAATATTAGTGCTTTAGAAATTTTTCTTATGTATGGCGTTGTGTTTTGTGGTATATTATTATCTGTTTTAATATTGCAAAAGGGTTTATGTGGGTAACCATTTTTTTTTTCACGAAGCTCAAATTCTTTATTTTCATATATATATATATATATATATATATATATATATATATATATATATATATATATATATATATATGTATAAGTTTGTGTTGTTCTTAGGTTTCAGTCAATGAATAAACAATTTTATCTGTGCGACGTTTCGAGAATTTATTTTCTTTCAAAGCTTGTAGGCTAAACATGCCTAATTAAGACACTATTTGGTCCAAAATTGCATGATTATGAGAACAATAAATTCTCGAAACGTCGCATAGATGAAATTGTTTATTCATTGACTGAAATCTAAGAACAACACAAACTTAAATTATCAACAGTCGAGAAATGATCAAACAATATATATATATATATATATATATATATATATATATATATATATATATATATATATATATATACATATATATTTTTTTTTTTTTTTTTTTTTTTTTTTTTTTTTCGTGCTTTAGATGTTAATTGTCTCACACTGCGTATGCCCAGACTGTCTTTTAAGAGCAGCTTAAAAATATTATGAATGTAATATAAGTTCATAGATTATAAAAAAAAGGTCCAGTAAAATTTTAAATATATCCGCCAGTAGGAAAGATTATTCATCCTTATTTTAAGAATTTGAAGACTGGACGATTTCAAAATTATCACCTCTCCTGTTTGTCTTAGAAGGAGGGGCCATGGAATGCTAAATACATTAGCACTCAAAATCAAGCCTAAACAAAAAGAGTTAGAAAATTTACTCTTCAGTAAGCCTAACAACGATTCTAAAACGTTTTTAAACCCGTTGTAAAATTTTTATCAAAAAAAATATTTGAACAAATATTCACAAAATTATTCAAAAATTAAATTTATTAGAGGAGCACAATTAGTATGAAAAAGATTAGTATAAATCTGCTGAAAATATTTTATTAATCTTTTCAACACTTTAACTGCGTGAAAATTAAATAAAAATTTCATGATATATGGAACACAACCATTCTTGGAACCTATAAAAAATAAAATGAAAAATTACATTAAAAAAACTTACTTTTTCCTCGTTCCTTGACATCGAAAAATCTTTTGATATTGTTTGGCCCAAAGGTCTACTTTGAAAAATAAAACCACACTTGCCTGTTACTTATTTTCTAATTCTCCAATCTTTCTTTCTTGGTAGGCTCTTCTGTATTTCCATTGATTCTTCTATTTCTCCCTTCTTTTATCATAACACGGGCATACCACAAGGTAGCGTATTATGACCTCTTCTCTACTCTGTTTTAACTCCCTATATGACCACTCTTGCAACACCGACTGTACCTTTGCTCGCGATACAGGTCTTTCTTCTCACATATATTCTACCATATTTTTTATTTCTTTGCAAATCAAATCTTTCACTTGGAAAAGTGGTCTTGGAAATTTAGAATTAAAATCAATACCTCCAAATTGAGCCAAGTGAGCTTTTCTCTACGGAAAGGTACATGTACAGCTGTGGAAATCGACAATAATGGAATACCTTCGAAAACCTACGTACGATACCTCAGACAATATTTGGATAAAAGACTAACATGGAGCATACATACGAGCGACAGGATCTAACAAAGACAACCAACTTTCACATCTATTGTTTCACAGATCATCGCTAAAATTACGAAACAAGCGACTAATATACACCACACTACTCAGACATATCTCGACATTCGGAACAGAACTTTGTGGCTATGAAAAACATTTAAACACAGACTAAATACAAACAACTTAATCCAAAATTCTACGAAAAATTGTTGATGCACTATGTTATGTTTCGGATCACAGGATACAAAATGGCACAAATCCCAACAGTAAAGTCTTACATTTATGTACCATCCAATAACGACCCAAATCAAACGGTTCATAATTTTCTTCCTCTTTGTTACCAGACCAACCCCAAAGAAGACTTAAAGTTAATAATATTATAGGTGGAATAGTCAGGAATCAGTCATTTTTGAAAAGTTTTTTATTTTGCCAACGTTTCGGCTCAAGCTTGTGAGCCATCATCAGGGCATTACTGAGCCATGTCCAAGCATAAACTCCTGAGTTTATGCTTGGACATGGCTCAGTAACGCCCTGATGATGGCTCACAAGCTTGAGCCGAAACGTTGGCAAAATAAAAAACTTTTCAAAAATGACTGATTCCTGACTATTCCACCTATAATAGTTTCTACAGTCGACTCAATATAAAGTTAATAATAAATTAAATTACTTCATGAATTCGATCAGGAAAAACATAATATATCAAATTCGCTAGATGCGCAGCAAAGCAGTTCTGAACATAAATAATAAAAATAAATAAACTGACTACATAAATAAAATCAAACCTTCTACTAAGGGTCGGAATGTACTTACATATCTGGTTAAACATGTTCGAGGGCTGTTCATAATGTCGACCGTAATGATGAAATTTAGAAAAATGTTTTAAAAAAAATCACTGTTTCAATCAGAAAAATGATAATAAGGATAAACCATTGACACCCATCCAACAGAATAAATGGATAAAGACAAACCCAACGAATATTTGCGAAAATCTATAATAAAAAAATAAGATGCGGATGGTTCGTCGAAGTCACAAATACATGGTAAAGTCAAATGGAAAATTTAATAATTCGATTCTAAATTACTGAAGATGCTGTCTTCCCAGAGGAAATGAAAGAAAAGTGGATCGAAAGAAATAAAGATGACTCTAGGCCAGTTGATGAATGAATGAAATGAAATGAAATGTATATGTATATGTATATGTATATATATATATATATATATATATATATATATATATATATATATATTACTGTACTCATGTATTATATATTGTAATATACTAAAGACCGTTATTTCAAGTCTGTTTAAGGGTTGTGACAAATATGTCTTGGGATCACCGGTAGCAGGGTGGTTAGCATAACAGCCTCCTATGCCAAAGGTCACGGTTTCAAACCCGCAGGTGGTCCTAGGATTTTTTAATGGTAGTAAAAAAAATCCCCCCTTCGGAGGGGACGTTAAAAGGTGGTTCCGAGCCTGTGCGATGTCAGGTTTTCGTTAAAGATCCCTATCCTAATAAAACCTGAATAGGCAAAATTTAGGACTCCCACTGTAGCATCGTCCGATTAGCCATAGTATCATAAAGTGAAGTAAATAAATAAAGAAACAAATATGTCACTGATTAAGAAAGCTGAATAAAAAGTATTAAGTACTGTTTTATGAAGTTGAGAAGAAAAACAAGATGTATAAAATAATTTTTAATATAATAACTAAACTCGGAAAATACATTTAAATATTCAATAAATACGGAAGTAAGTGTGTAATTAATTATAAATGACCCATTTTGATCTATTACATGTTGCCACCTTTCAGGTAATTTTTGGAATTCGGTCATCATCAGTTGGAGGACGACCCGAGCGCTTTGCGTCTTCCAGGTCAAAATTTCGGGTTCTGACCCGAGCAAACCACTAACGGACGGTGCTTTGTTCTAAGTCCTTTGTAATTTGCTCTTTGTCCTTATATAATTCTATTCTATTCATATATTCGTCACTTTGATACTCTTTCGACCTCCAACTCCCGTCTATTCAATGCTCCATTTCTGTCCAATTTCCATAGAAATTAGTAAAAACATAAAGAAACTATAATTTGAAAATAAAACTGTATCATTTCATCAAAATCCCACCAAAATAGTAAAACCCTTTTAATCAAAATTTGTAATTAAGATTTGTACATATGCACAAATTTCTCTTTTTTCTTTTCTAGTTTTGTTACTAACTATTAGAATTATTATTATTAGAAGATTTTAATTTATTACTACTGTTCATTTTTGGTTTTTATTTCTGTTATCTTTTTTTGTTTTATTTTTGTACTATCATACACTAAAGTTCTTTTTATATATTTTGTAATATTAGTCTAAAGGGACTAGTCTCAGAAGTAATTTATTACTATTTATTTATTATTTATAAGTATCACTTTACATCAAAATGATCAAAAATTTACTTTTTCTGAGACATAAATACCTCCCCGATTCGGATCGCTAATCGAAATACTGAAAACTGTTGTTACGACCATGAAATAAGCCAATGATAATGGTTGTAGATAGGATTTCGACTCACCAGCAGTAAGGTTGCGGAAGTCCGGGAACCTGAGGCGCTCCATGGCTGCAGAAGGAATGGTCCAAGGGATCCCTCGCTCCCCCCGAAGTCGAGGTTCTTCCCCACTACAGGACCATCCTCGACCGACCCAACGTGGAAAATCTTATCTCCACGATTCTCAGTTAATATTTTTATTTCGCTGATAATAATATTATTCGTTAAAGGTATATAGTGTTATTTTTTCAGCAAAATAGTTTATTTATTGGTTTATTATTTTCAATAACGAACCTTGGTGATCGACAAAAAAAAAAAAAAAAAAAAAAAAAAAAAAATGAATCCCTCTCAAAATTATTTAGATTATTAAAACCCGAAAAAAATTCTTTTATCCGCCGCACAGTGGAAAAAATGACCGATTTAGGTGGACAAAATTCTGAAACTTGTTTAACCTTTGAGGTCCCAGCTTACGAAAAAAAAATATGAAAAAAATTATAAAAACTAATTAATTTTTTGACACGATCGGCAAGTGCTCAGTGGTCACATCAAATTTATTTTCTAAAATCTTTAACTTCCCTACATTTTACTTTTGAAGTACCAGAATACGGGAAAAATAAAACGGCTTGGAATTACTGAAACCAGCTAATAGATGTATTTTATATCATTTAGGAAACTCTTCAAATTATAGATTGTAAAACTTTTGATTCGGAGTGATGTGTCTAAACAAATTATGTATCACCCAAAACGCAACAAATCGCAAAAATTCTTAGTCATATTTAAAGACTAGAAGGATTGATGAAACAAATCCTTGGTACAACTTAGATACTATATAGTTGAATAAAGGCATGCATTTAAAAATTGCTAATTTAACTCTACAGGTACATTGAAATGTATATTCAATAACGAGTTTGGAAATATAATGTCTTACCTGTCTCAGCAATGTCCATTGTTAAATAAAAGCGAAAAGACACACCTTGAACACAAAAAATGGCCATCGAATAAAGATAATCTCACTGTTTTATTAGTGCGAAGTTATTAGGAACTTGTGCGAACAGGAATGATTCTCTCATTTACTATTTATTTGTAAACATGGCGGGAAATATTAGTATTAAGGATCTTGTCTCTCGTCTCGTCTATGGGCCGCGCGTTGGGACGGACTCTTGAACTCATACACCTTTAACACACCATAGATCTACACATTTATTTATTTTTTCTAATATGATAAACGTCCCAGATAAAAATACAGCGCTTCAGGTGCACAGCGCGCAAGTAGAGCAGCTCAGCTCAACTCCCTTTACCCAATCCAACATCGAGACCTCCCAAACTCATTTCGTGGAGGATGTCCCGTCCTATCAAGAACTCTCCCTCACAATGGAATCACATAGTAGCGATGCTACACTCGTACCTCTACCATTAACCTCAACTTCATCCCAATCTCCTTCCACTTCTCTTCAACCGCCAAACTCTCACGGGCAAATAGAAAATACAGTCCCGTTTCGCACTAAGTGGTTTCCGTGCTAAAATGCTGAAATTCCTCAAAAACGGATCAGCAATGTTAAGTGTAAACAATGAAAAAGACCTTGCTAATCTACAACGATTTAAAATCTACGATGGTATAGCAGTAGAAATTCTGCCCCATAAAACTCTAAACCACACTAGAGGTGTCATTCGCGCAAACGAGCTGCTTCATTGCTCCGAGGAGGAACTGATGGAGGAACTTGCTCCAATGGGTGTAGTGGAAGCTCAGCGAATTCACCGAACCATAAATGGCATCAGAACCCCAACAGCCACAGTAATCCTTAAGTTTCTCCGACCAACTGTTCCAGAAAGGATTCAATTGGATTTTCTAACACTACGGGTCCGTCCATATGAACCTAATCCGATTCAGTGCCGGTCTTGTTACCGATTTAGGCATACCAAAGCAACCTGTATGACTGTAGCTTGTGGCGTATCTGCTGAGGAGCACTCCGTTGACACATGTTCAAGTCGACCGAAGTGTGTAAACTGCTTAGGTCCACACCCTGCCTTTAGCAGAAACTGTCCTGTTTACGCCAAAGAGAAGGCAATCGAACAAATTCGAGAGACCGACAAGGTCTCCTACAAGAGGGCGGAGCAGATATATAAAAGATTCACTCCCCCTAAGCCTGATGTTTCATTCTCTCAGGCACTGAGAGCAGATCCCAATTCTAATTACGGGACTCCTCCTGAGGTCGCATCCCAAGTGGCTCGTGCTGCTGTTCCACCAGTCTCCGATGCTCCACCTCTGACTGCAAAGATGGGCTCGGCGACACCACCTAATGAGGCTGAATCCCTACTTCCATCGACAGTCCCTGAGCACACATTAACCAAGCAGCTGTCACAACTTGCAGGGCTTATAGACACTATCTCCTGCCGGTTGTTAGCACTGGAGCGGCACATATTACCAGGTGTTACAATTCCAATTCAGCCGCCGCTTTCCGCAGGCACTATAACTCCCTCAGCGCAATACTCCCGAGATACCAGTTCATCCGCTGATGTAGTCCATACTCCGTCGTCCTGTGATATTCACACTATGACTGAACCACCTCCTCGAAACATTTCAACTCGCAACCAGAGTGAAAAATCATCCGCCTCTTCCGCAGGTGGACATAGAAATCCTAAACGTCCAGCATCCCGATTATCGGCTGGTAATGATTTACCCAACTTTGAATCAAATCCTGGATCCTCTGCTTCGACGAAGCCGCCTCAGAATAAGCGGCAGACAAAGGTCGAAAAAAAGGCTCCTAGGACAAAAAATCTTTCTAATAAATGACAATATCCTCACGTGAACTACGGTTTCTGCAATGGAATGTAAATGGGATTAAAGTAAGGAAACCTGACCTCGAAATACTCCTTCGTAATAGCCAAAGTGACGTTGTCTGTATACAGGAGACGCACTTGAAAACCTCAGAAATATTCAAGATAGCTGGGTACAGCGTAATGAGGAAATATTCTACTACTGGACTGATAGCCTGCGGTGGTGTTTGCATTTTAATAAAAAATGATATTCCTTTCCTCCCGGTCCAAATCAACAGTAATCTCCAGGCAGTTGCCATTAGAATTCTGGCATGCCCATTGGCACTGACAGTCTGCTCCATTTACCTCCCTCCAGGAACTCACGTCACGATACAGCAGCTCGAACAGTTATGTCAACAGCTTCCATCGCCAATTCTTCTTCTAGGGGACTTTAATGCTCATAATCAAGCCTGGGGCAGTAAACTAAATGACATTCGATCTGAAACAATAATACAGATTATGGACACCCTTAGCCTTAACTTGCTTAATAACGGTAACCCCACTTATCAGTGTCCCCGATCTGGAGCCCAATCATGTATAGACTTGAGTCTATGTACTCCTAGCCTTCAGACTACTCTGTCATGGGAAGTACTTAATGACCCTCACGGCAGCGATCATTTCCCCGTATATATTCACACAGCTAGTAGAGTAGCCAACGTGGCGCGCCCAGGGTGCTGGCTGGTGAAGAAGGCTGATTGGTCGCTGTTCCAGGAGTCAGCTAAAATCTCTCAACTTGATGTGAACCTCGACGGGTGTGGAGCTTATAAACAATTCGAGGCTGCATTACTTCGGGCCGCGGAAGTTGCCATCCCTTATCAAGAACCGAGCATGATCTCAATGCAGCCAGTCCCTTGGTGGACTGAGGAGTGCCGCTTGGCGGTACGCAAGAGAAAACAGGCCTTAAGGAAACTGTCTCACAAGCCCTCTCCACTCAACCTGGAAGCCTACAGAAATGCAAGGATTCATGCGCGTTACGTAATAAAAATGCAGAAAAAACGTGCCTGGATAAAATTTCTTGATAACATCAGTTCCAATACCCCTCTAGAACTGTTTTGGAACACGGTTAAGAAACTAAACGGCCGGTTAATACCTGGACCCCCTAAGTTGCTTCAAATCAACCAAGAGGTCGTGTCAGACCCTCAGAGGATAGCTGATGCACTTGGACAGCACTTCTACGACGTATCGGCCTCACAAAATTACCCCCTACACTTCCAGCGGCTCAAGAACGACCGTGAAACAACTCCGTGCAATATATCTATTCCCTCCAGACGCAGCACAAGTACGGCTCTCAACCACCCCTTTTCGGAAGCTGAATTCCAGGTAGCACTAGCCTCGTGCAAAGAAGCATCCCCAGGGCCAGATGGCATTCACGCTAGTATGGTAACCAGCCTCTCAGCTAAGGACAAAATTGCACTCCTTCATATTTTTAATAAGCTCTTTCTAGGAGAGCAATTTCCACTGATCCCGATTCACAAGAAAAATAAACCCCCCGATATTGCTTCTAGTTACAGACCCATCTCTTTGACCAGCATTGCATGTAAAATTTACGAAAGGCTAATAGCCAATCGATTGCAGTGGTACCTAGAAACCGAAAATATGCTACCAGCCTGGCAGAGTGGATTCCGTAAAGGACGAAGCACTCAAGACAATCTTGTATTCCTCTCTTCAGAAATACTTACAGCATTTGGAGAGCGCGAACGAGTGTTAGCTGTATTGCTTGACGTTGAAAAAGCCTTCGATCGAGTTTGGAGATGGCTCATCATCTCCTCTCTACAGAAGTGTGGTATTCATGGTCCTATTCTTTCCTTTATTCGGCATTACCTGCGAGACCGGTCGTTCAGAGTGCGTTGCGGAAATACAATGTCATCTCGTTTTGTTCAAGAGAATGGTGTTCCCCAAGGAGGTGTCCTTAGTCCTATTCTCTTTTGTTTAGCTTTCAATGGCGTCCTAGGTAATATTCACCCGCCAGTCCAGGCACTGCTATTTGCGGATGACCTATTGCTTTGTGTTCGAGGCAAACAAATTACCGAACTCACCAAATCGATGCAGTCTGCGCTCCATACTGTGGAGAACTGGTGTTCAAACAACGGTTTTAAAATTTCCTCATCCAAATCTACAGCAATCATCTTCGCAAAACGGGCAGCAAACATCTCTCAACCTTTATCTCTTTTAATAGACGGGCAAAGGATAAATGTAGTAGAAAAGGTCAAGTACCTGGGGGTTACGTTTGACAGTCGCCTATCCTGGGGCCCGCACATCCGTGAGGTCAAAGCCTCTTGTATACGAGCACTCAACTTACTTCGGATGGTCACAAACACGGCTTGGGGGGGGAGACCGTATGGCTATGCTAAGATTATTTAGAGTGGTTCTACGGAATAGGGTCGAATACGGAGCATGTGCATACGGATCTGCCGATCCGACTCGTCTAAATGCGCTTAGAGTGATCGTTACTACGGGGCTGAGGACAGCCATCGGCGCGTTTCGTTCTAGCCCCATTATCAGTCTCTTCGGCGAAGCCGGGGAGTTGCCATCCCATTATCGCCGACAACAAATGGAGGTTAAATACTTCCTTAAAGTTCTCGCCAACCCTCATCACCCACTAAAACCTCAATTTCTTCTTTCTTTGCGGGAACGGCCGCTGATGCCTACTCTTCCCTCTCGGGTCCACGACGCGATTCTGCCTTTCCGCCAGAGTTTGGAGCAGCTATACCCCATCGGGCCGTCCCCTATACCTCCCTGGTCCGTCCCTTCTATCCATTGTCAACTGTCTCTCACACGACTTCCAAAACTCACGACTCCACCAAAAGTATACCAGCAAGAATTTTTAGAGCTTATCCAAAGGTACCATAATGCTAATGTTTATTACACAGACGGCTCTCGGGGAGAACTAGGCGCTGGAGCTGCAGTTGTGAGTGAGGCCCAAGTTAACATGTTTGCCCTCCCTTCTATATCGAGTAGCTATACCGCCGAAGTAACTGCCATCCTCCAGTCCCTCCTTCTTCGCCAGCAATCTTCCTCTCAAGTAATCATATGCACCGATTCCCTCTCCACTCTCTCCTCTATCCGTAACATATATTCCTCTGACTACCTCATCCAAAGAATTCATACCACACTTGCATCCTTTTCCTCCCGGGTCAACATTGTTTTCTTCTGGGTTCCAGGACATTGTGGGATCTTGGGGAACGATCGGGCTGATTTAGCGGCACGTCATGCGGTTTCCGAGGGTCTTGAACTTCAAGGTGTGAGCCTGCCTGACCTTGTCACTTCAATTCGATCTAGCATATTGTGTTGCTGGCAGCGGGAGTGGGCGGCCCTCGGGAACAATAAGCTTCGCCTTATTCGGCCCCGCGTTGGCCCTTGGGGGTCCTCCTGCCGGCCGTCTCGACGCGAAGAGGTTGTGCTCGCGCGACTTCGTATAGGACACTCTAGGTTGACCCACGGTTATCTCATGGCCCGTGGACATCCGCCTCTCTGTCGATCATGTCAGGTTCCTCTCTCAATACTCCACATCCTTACAGAATGCCGACAATATACCGCTTCACGTATTCTTTTCAACCTCCCCACCGATCTGTCGCTTCTTCTCTCTGATTCCTCTCCTCATATAACTAACATCTTTCGCTTCCTAAAGTCAAACCATCTTTACTCTCAGATCTAAACTATACTCTCACTCTACTCCCATAATCATGTAACCTGTGTCTAACGGTGTAAAGGCGAACATGACGCTGGTGGTTGTCGCCTCGAAAAAAAAAAAAAAAAAAAAAAAAAAAAAAGGATCTTGTCAACTAATAATAAAAAGGTGAAGCACTGGAAAATTCCAAACTTTTGACTTGACTTTTGTTTGGTGATTTTGTCGCCTGTCCGCAATTATTTTTAATTAGGCACAAAAATACTAGGGTATCCGACGAAGGTCTCAACTCTTGGATATTGATATCAGCCGATTAGTTTTAAAATGCTTGCCGTTTAAAAAATATTAAATAAAATAAATCGGTTATTTTTGAAGATTATGAAAATTTTTATTAGTATATTCTAATCAAGAGACCGCGATTAATTATTGAAATAATGAAAAAAAAGTATACGTAAATACGTTCATATTGAGTTATTTTTGAAGATTGCTTTTGAGGTAAAATGGTTGTGAGTTATAGAATCAGAAAAGTGAGATTAAAAAAAAAAAATCTCTATATTCAAGTCACAAATTAGAAGAGAGAGAATTCCACCAAAACTCGGTTCTTATTGAAGATAAAGAAAGATCTAAAAGATTTTCGAGATCAAAACACAACTAAGAATAAAAAAAAATAAAAAATTATGTTATATGGTCAAGCCACGTTGTGATTCCTTAATAAGTCGGTTATGACTGATGATAAAGAAAAAATGTAAGGTGTTCTGGAATCAGGCTGCACAAATTAATAGCTAAATAAATTTTAAAAAATCGATAGAGAATTAAATTTCTTACAAAACGAAAAAAGGCTCATTGAAATCGGGCCAGAAATAGCAAAGATATAGCCTTTTGATATTAGCAGTGATGAAAGGACATTAAAAAAAAATGCTAAACTGCTTTTAATATTAGTTAGTTGCCTATAAACAATTATACCCTTATATAAAACCTGTACCTCTACAACCCATGCAGGGTCTTGGGTTCAGTACTTGAAGAGATTCGTAATGTTTCTAGGCCAACGGCTGTGTAAGGAGGTGATCAGGCCTTGATCACACCCAGCTACCAGCCATCCCCCAATGTTTGGGTACCCACTTTATAGAGGCTGGGTGTGCCCCAGAAGGGTTTCCACGGCTGAAATAACAGTATTTTTTCGCTTTAACAGTATTTATATGCCTTTAATCCTCATAGAATTAATTATGTTTACACACTGAATTCGTCTTTTTTAAGGCTCAGCAGTGTAATTTATTGCAAACTAACAAGGGTGACGATACAGTTCATTTTCGGCATATTATGCTGTTTTATTTTTAAAAAAAGGGTTGTTTTTTTTTTAAACGCAGCCTAAACTGCAAGAAAGATTCGTACCATGTATGGAAGCGATTCGATTGCTGATGGCACGGTTCAAAAGGAGTTTTCGCGGTTTAGATCAGGAGATTTCAATTTGGAAGACCAACCCCGGGCTAGCCGGAGTTGACATCCTACAAATCGACCGTTTTTGATCATCTAAAGAAGGCCGGGTGCATCTGTCGTTACGACGTTTGGGTTCCCCATGAGTTCAGTGAAAGAAACCTTATGTTGTGATTTGCAGCTGAAAAAAAATATGGATGATTTATTTTTAAAACGAGTTGTTACTGGTGACCAAAAATTCTCTACATCAACACCAGCCGAAAAACTCTGTGGGGCTGCCTGGATCGACGCCAAAAGCTTGCATCCAAGAAAGGTGATGCTCAGTATTTGGTGGGATTGGAAGGGACCCATACATTTTTCGCTCCTTCCACAAAACCAAACTATAAATACGGACATTTATTGCGCCAAGTTAGATCGATTGAAGGCAGCAATTGAAGAGAAACGGCTAGAGTCGGCAAATCGGAAAGGAGTGCTATTCCACCAAGACAACGCTAGGCCCCATGTATCTTTAAGGACTCGGGAAAAGTTATTAAGCTTCGGATGGCGGGTTTTACCTCAACCGCCGTACTCTCCTTACATTTCCCCTTTCGGATTTCCATCTTTTCCGTTCCATCGAAAATTTTCTACCAGGGAAATCCTACTCTTCAGAAGATGACGTCAAAACGGACCTTTTATTGTTCTTCAGGAGTAAGGAAGTGGATTTTCGGAAAAAAGGGATAAAGAACCTTCCAAGCCGTTGGGAACTGGTGATCGCTAAGCGTGGTGACTACTTTGTAGATTAAATTTTAAGCTGTTCATCAATTTGAATTTTTCTACGAACTTTCCGGACAGCCCAATACAATATACGAATGTGATAACCAACTAAAGGAGAAAAGAGCAAAACTATATTTTTTACGTAATTATTTTTTTGTACGAACATAATATACCGTTGGATAGTTAAATATTTTAGAAAACATGTTACCTTGTATAAAAACTTGTGGAAGGTAATGTAAAGTGATAAATAGGGCATAAAAGTACGTCATTATTGTACATAACAATTTTATAATATATAATCTAAAACATATGTTTCCAACGCAACTTTATATGATTCTTTAAACTTTTTTCAACTCTAACTTTATTTCATAGTTTTTGAATTGATTTTAACACCCGAGTGTAAGTGAAAGTAGTGTGTTGCCAGCACCAGATTTTTTAAAACTTATATATGTATGAATGGTTTATGTTACATTAAAATAGCTGATTAATTTGATCATAAACGTTTTTGTTGTTGAATCCAACGATAAATCAAAGAAAAAGCTCTTAAAATTTGTGAATAACATTTAAGTGAATTTTATGTTCTAGTATGATAAAAATGGGATTCGAAATAAGATTTCCGATCGATTAGGATATTTTTCCTTTTCGCCATTGAATATTTTTAAACATTGTTTATTTATCTACACCTGCCAAAATGTAAATTTACAATGTCGGGACTATCTGGCACAATAATCTACATAATAATGCTATATCAGGTATGAGGAAAAACATTACTCAGCGAAAATGCGATCGTCGTAGACTAATATCACTTTTGCATCTTGCATTTTTAAAAATTTGTTCAGAAGTTTCTTTTCAAGTTCTCCCTTAGTCGATTTTGTATTTTCCATATCTTTTAATGAGAAAAATGTGTGCTTACTTCGTTTTCTATTATACGAAATTTTATTGTATGGTAGAATCTGTGATAATAAAGACAAAACTATTCTGAAGAAATATTAAACAGTGTGTCATCTTCCTGATCGATCATAGTTAACATTTCCGAATTCGGATGCCTAATGGAAATAAACGTTTAAGGGTCCCCTGAGTAAAATTACAAAGTCCTGCAAAAAGGCCTGTTTGTACAATATCTGCTAAATCTAGGTAAAAAAACTTTTTTTCTTGTTATAGTTAAACTTTTATGTTACAGCAACTTTTTCACAAAAAATGGCTAACCAAAAGTGCCACTTTAATAATAATAATAATAATAGTCTTAGCGAACCCGATACCACCACATTCCACCTACACAGACTCGTCCAATGTTCCCCATTCATGCCCAAGCTCCCGAGATCAGCCTTAACGCAATCCTCCCATCTACGCTTCGGCCTACCTTTCGGACGCCTACCAGTCGGATCAGCAAATATCAACTTTCTCGGAATCCGCTCTTCATCGAGCCCAACAACTTTACTCGCCCATTTGAGTCTCCGCGATGCAATCAGCTCAATTATATTCACAGGATACAAGTTCCGCAATTCCGCGTTGTACAACCTTTTAAACTCCCCAGTGGCCTCATCTCTCTTCGGACCAAATATTTTACGCAAAAGAACCATTGGAAGAATAATAGTTTTATAAATTCTAACCTTTAAGTTTTTAGATAGAAGCCGCGAACTAAGTAACTTAGCAACTGAATAATAACACGCATTTCCCACCTTTAACCGGGACTTTATTTCTTCCTGGATTTCATTTTTTCTAGTTATAATTGAACCTAAATACTTGAATTTCTTTGAAAATACTTGAAGTTCAGCGGTTTTTCTTTTTTCGCACATATTTTGACAATCCCTGTCGAACCAAGGTTTGTTCTTTTTATTTTCGATTTTCCCAAGACATAAATTACCGACCTCTTTAATATTATCCCTGATCCTTTCCCATAATTTGTTTACATCTTCGTGTTCCTCGTTTGAAGATTTCAAAGCTTCGAACCTATTTTTTACTTCTATCGCGAATTGTTTTCTAATTTCGGGGTTGTTCAATTTAACTAAATCAAAATTCTTGGGACGAATATAGTTCGGTGTTCTTTTTTTTGTATTTAGTTTTTGTCGAAGTTTCGCGATTACTAATTCATGATCAGAACCGCATTCTGCACCGCGATACGATCTCACGTTAATTATGCTACTTTGCCATCTGTTTTATACTAAAACATGATCGATTTTATTCCGTGTTTGTCCATCCGGCGATGTCCACGTATACTTATGAGTATCCTTATGTTTATACGTAGTACTTTTGATTATTAGGTTTTTCGAAATGGCAATACTTCTTTCCTTCCAACCTTTGCGTTCGCGTCGCCTAGTATTATCTTAATGTAATTTCGCGGTAACTTATCGTAAACCCTATAACTCTAGCGGTAATGAGATCCGCGCGAGGAAAAGTGCCACTTTACACTAAACAATTTGGACGTTTCTACGATTTCCTCAAAAGGCATTACACTCACTGTATTGATGTAAAATAAAATATATTTATTTATTAATTAGAAGAAACGGATTTCTTTTTATTCGTTATTCGGATTCTACGCATCTTGAAACGTAAGCCCACAAATTTTGAGGAGGAGCAATTGATTTTTATTTTTTTGGTCGATTACAAAGTTTCATTATTGAAAATGATAAACCAAAAGCATTTATACAGGACTGCGTTACTATTTTCGTTTCTTTTCTTTCGATTTTCATTCAAAAAATTCAAATAAAATTTCCTGATTCCAGAACATCTTACATTTTATCTTTATCATCAATAATAACTGATTTATCAGGGAATCACATCTCTAATAAGTTGTGCCTTGACCATACAAGATGATTTTTAAAATTTGTTTTTCTCTTTGTTCATCTCTTTGCCTTGATCTCGAAATTAGACCCTCTTTCCAGTGATGTATGTATAAATCGTATCCCGATTTTCAACTATTAGTTCTACTTGTGCCTGGGAAACTGATTTCTTTTCAATATACGCGTTACTCGCGATTTGAGAGAGCTTATGGTTTGTTATCAAATGCGGGGCTTATCTCCCAGAAAAATTGCACATCTACTGAATAAGTCACATGCTATGTACTTAAAAGAAATAGAGGGTTAAAATCTCTGGAGGATAGACCACGTCCTGGAAGACATACGCAACAGGAGAATCACTACAGGTGAGCCATCCTGGCTGAAGTCTATGCAAATCCTCACACTACCGCAACATCAATGGCCATCAGAATAAATAGGGGCTGTTTGGGCCAGCGGGGTCGTCCTACGGATTTCCTTACGCTGTGCCTGGTAGCTAAGCTGATTCAAGGATTTGCTTGTTGATATTAATTTATGTTATGCAGAACTGATAAGTTGATGATCGCAGAAATAAATAAATGAGTAATTTCTAAAATGTTTTATAGGTAAACCTGGTACAAGGTATAAGGTAAAGATGAAAAAACAAGGTAAAAGGTATAATGGTTAGGTAATAACAAGGGATCACTTGTAGCTGAGTGGCTAGCGTAACAGCCTCCCATGCTAAAGGTCACGGGTTCAAGCCCGCAGGTGGTCCTAGGATTTTTTAATGGGAGTAAAAAATCCTTAGTTACGCCGTCCTTCGGAGGGGACGTTAAAAGGTGGTCCCGAGCCTGTGGGATGGCAGGTACTCGTTAAAGATCCCTATCCTAATAAAACCTGGATAGGCAAAATTTAGGACTCCCACTGTAGCATCGTCCGATTAGCCATAGTAGCATAAAGTGACGTTAAAAATAAATAAATAAATAAAAAATAGGTAATAACAAATAGGTAATAATCACTTTTAACGCACTCCGTTCCAACTGTTCTAAAAAACCATATGTTTTTCTTTTTGATAGAAATAATCTTGGAAAAAATTGGAACACTTGATAAGAAATATAAATAGTTATTAAAGAAAGTTTCTGAGGAATTTAAATACATAATAAAAATGAGGACAAATGAAATAAGTGACAAATGAAACAGGGGCTATGGAATTCAAGTCCACCCAGAAATATTCTAAGAAGGGAAGGAAAGAGTGGTCCAGGATCAAGAAGAAATCCCAAGATAAACCGGGAGAAACGTCTGCTATTTGCCAGAGAGTTAGTAAATAAACTCAACAATTTCTGAAAAAGGGTCATATTCTCTGACGAATCCAAATTTATTAGTTTTGGGCAGGATGGAGGGTCAAAACTTGCAAATTTCTTTATTTGCATTTATGCAATTATATTTGGGTGCATGAAAATTCTTTTTTAGTGAGATTATTTAGGGAGCGTTTATACTGCAGGCTTTTTGTGGCCTGAGGACATTATTAATCTTTTAGTTCCTTGTCGTGTCATTTCATTCATATCTCACGATCCATTCAGTTAAAGCTGCATATAATTTTTCTTCGCCCGGGAGAACAGTTGTGCAGTAGCGTATAAGATTGGGACCGCATTACTCCGGTTCTCACCGCATGAGGTCAATAGCAACTGTTTGTCACATGTCATTGCAGCTGTCATTGTCAACGCTAGCACTACTTTCTGCCAGGTAGGTACTGCTATATGCTGGAACCTTGGGGAAAACCGTTCGTCCTGTCTTCACCTAGTTCTTGCTTTGAAAAAAAAATCATGTTTTTGAGTTGTAAAAAATTAGTTTGAGACTCAATGATTATTTATGTAATTTTCGTCATGTTTAAATGTTTATTATTAATTTTTACTTTCACTTACCTAAATATGAAATATATAGTTAGAGAAAGTATTGTGATCGTGAAAATTTTCGAATGTCAGTTTTCAACGGAAATACACATGTGTGTGTGTGTGTGTGTGTGTGTGTGTGTAGTAACTCCCGGGCGGAAACGATAAGTTCTATGAAACTGAAATTTCATATTTAAGACAACTATACGCTCGATACGTTACAAAACGTTTTTCATCAAAATCAGCTCAACAGAAGAGCCACATTATACCATGCATTTTGCACCTTCTTACGATTTTCTCAAAAACGGTTCCGACGATTTTGATTAAGCTCGCTATATCGATGTAAAATTCAATAGCATTTAACGTTATGTAGGTTTCATTCTGATTAAAATGGTCTGACAGGGCTTAACTGCCGATACTTTAAATGCTCTTCCTCTAAAGTACCTTTAATTTTTTAGATTCTATAAAAATAATCATATTATCTTGTTAACATTGATAAATAACAGCTAAAGATGTAAGTTGTGCGAATTTAAAAAACAACTAAAGGAGAAAACTGAAAACATATTTTTTTAATGCAATTTTTTGTTTTTGAACATAAGAACGGTAATATACATATATGATATACCGTTTGAAAGCTAAATATTTTAGAAAAAATATTATCTTATACACAACCTTTTAAAAGTTAATAGAGAGTGATGAAAAGCCGATAAAACTAACTGATTATTTTAGATAATAATATAATAGATTTTTTAATAAAACACATGTTTTTATAGGAATTCCATTTAACTAATTCTTTAATGGTTTCACTTAAGTTTATCTCTTTCTCTATTTGAAAATTCTTTAATCGATTCTAAAAACGGAGGTAATTAAAAGTCGTGTGTTGCCCGCACCAGATTTTTAAGTATTTAGAATGTAATTATAGTAAGATCTTAGTATACTGTTTCCATCAGACAGTACCTGCTTTGGCAGCTGGAGATACAAAAGATCCTTACTATGGCAACATCATCACAGCTATTGTAAGTCCACTTCTTGGCGGATGACCTCATCAAGGTTACTCATGAGGTATTCTTTACCGGCCAGCGCAAGTCATCCAGGAGGTAGTGGTGGATAGGCTCAACTGCAGCCTTACGATGGCTACTGGTGAATTCGCTGAACACCTACTTTCTTTAAGCGTCAGTGCACTACTATCTGATCCTAGGTAACCAAATAACTGTACATTTATTAGTCTATTCATTGCATTAAACAGCTTTCTTCTTCATGGCAATGCAGCATCACGAAAAAAGTGGCCCCAAAAATGTAGTGATTTCTTAGGTGATTCTTAATTTCCTCTCCTCATGTTTATGATATAATATCGGGTTGTGTCACATCAAATAGCCGTTTTCAAGGTAAAGGATTTTTTTTTTTTTTAAATACGATATGAAAACAATATAATTTTATTCGAAGTATTTACCTTCTTTTTCTACACATTTTTCCCAATGTGAAACTGAAAAACTCTGAGCTTTGAAGTGAAACAAAATCTTAAAACACATTTTTCACTTGATCATCATTTTCAAAAAGTTTTCTTTAACGAAGTTGTCTAAATTCCTGAACAGGTGATAATCTGTTGGAGACAAGTCGGGAGAACTTCGTAGCCCAGTTCATTCAATTTTTGCACGGTATGTTTTGAAACATGGGGTCTTGCTGCCGCTCAGTGAGATCATGAGGTACCCATGTATCGAGCTTTTTTATTTTCCTAATACACTTTAAATGTCTGGAAACGGCAGATGCACTTGCATTTAGTTGTACTGAGAGTCCTTTAACTGTTTGCTAGGGGTTTCCTTCAACAGTATGTTTGAGGACATCGTTGTCTATTACGAACGGAAGTCTTCCTCGGGGCAAGTTTTCCAAGTCGGTATCCCCAGCTGAAAACTTATCAAACCAACGGCGAATGGTCCGTTTATTAACGCTCCCTTCCCCAAACGCCTTGCAAATATTTCTAGCGGCCTCAGCTGCTGAATGGCCGAGTTTAAACTCGTACAAAAATATTACTCGAAAATCGCGTGTTTCCATGTTCATATTTGGAGGTACACTAAAAAGTGTGTAATGGATTGGGAAGCTAATGTTTATAATACAAAGGTAGAGGATTAGTAACTGTTTACTTTAAATATGTAAACATTCGGAAGAAAACAACAGAGACCTGCAAAATCCTTTATGTATTTCAGAAACTATAAAAACGGACATTTCATGTGAAACAACCCAATACTTATGAAAACAAACTGATCACTGATTAATGAAAAGATTTTCGAAATCAAGACACCGCCATAAACAAAGAGAAAAAATCTTATCATATGGCTATCCACAACTTATGAGATGAAACTCCCTGCAAACTAAATTATTATTGATGACAGAGAAAAAATGTAATCTGTTCTGGAATCAGGAAATTTTATTTTAATGCAAATCGGAAGAAAATAAAATGAAATAGTAAAGAAGTCTATCATTAATGCTTTTGGTTTATTATTTTTAATAGATAAACCTTTGAAATCGACCAAAAAAAAAAAATTACTTCCTCCCTCCCTTTCCCTCATTTAATATTTGAGGCTTACGCTGCAAGATGCGTAGAAACCGCATATCGAAAAAAAAAATATTAAAATTGGTTCAGAACTAACAGAGATATAACGTTTTGAAATTAGCAGTTGTTTTCATATTGATATTCATTGCTTTTTATATTATTTAATTGCCTTAACTATATAAGCAATTATACCCTAATATAGTCATTTTTATAATATAGTATATTTTTTTTTTCATTTCATTAACCCTACCCCAAGTTTTAAATAAATGAAATTAGAGAACTTTAAAAATCCTATAATGATTGTTGTATATATTTTTCGCTCAAATAAAGGTAACGAAGATATTTCAGAAATTATATTTACGGCTTCTATTAGTAATAAAACGCTGCAAATTATTTACACAATGGTTTATTATTTCCAAATAACAATATTAGGTTATGACGTTTATATAGCTGTTGATAGGCAATTAACTAATATGAAAAGCAATAATTCAAAGGACAATGTCATATCATCTTGCTTTATTATTCAAAAAGCAAGGATTATAATTAATTTTTATTTACAATGATATCAGAAGAAAAATGGATTAAAGTATACAATAAAATAAAAGTGTAAAATAAATAACTTCTTATAGATTGAAGTGTAGAAAAAACTAAAGATTGAAACTGATTCATAATCACTGATGCATTAACTAAGTTAAATATAAACGATAAATAATAAATTTTCTGTATGAATTGATATTTTGATTTGAAATATCAGGCTTGTTGAGCGTCTATTTGGGATGACAGTAGGAACTGTAACAGCTGGTACTTGAATGATTGTAGGGAAAAAGCATGGCGGATATGAGCAGGTAGGAATTGCGGAGAGTAGTAGAGCGGACAACAAAGGAATGATCAAAAGTTTTTGTCCTATAGATAGGAATGTAAAGGTCAGAATGGCGCCATCTTGTTTCGAGGGAGTGGGATTGACGATTTAAATTGCAGAAATCTGTGGATATAAGGAGTAGGGGTGGGCATAATCGAATGATCGGACTTCGATGATTTAAATAATCGAATGATTCGATGATGATCGAATGATTAATATGCATTCTGAAAGACAATAATGGCACATTCTCCTCCCTATCATTGCTGGGCTGGCTGAGCCTAGGTGCAAATATGCTTATAATTTATGAAATCAGCAAAAAAAAAAAAAAAGTCATTCCATTATCCCGACTCCTTATAATCCCTCGATTATCGTAAAAAATCAGTTCGAATGATCATCCGTTTCTCCAAACCGATTAATTCGAATGGTTGAAATAATCGAATGATCTGATAATTGTCATTCGATTATGCCCATCCCTAATAGGGAGTTAGCTGAAGGGGATGGTTTGGTAAAGGTATGATCCTAGGAAATATTGTCTGCGGGTAGAAAGAAGCCACTTTAACTCGCTGTATAAATGGGTCAGATGAGATCTCTTCGGTGTGCCGAGGACATATCTTAATTTTTTTTTTTTTTTTTTTTTAATAGATTTATTGCTATTTACAACTGTATAATGATATACATCTAGTAGATGAGATACAAGATACAAATGTCATGGATTCACATGTGGGGATACTACCCATTGGCAGCTCTCCAATAAAAATTTAAAATTTAAATTAATAAAATTAAAAAATATTTATACCCCCTCCTCCCCCAAAAAAGCCTAAATACTATGGAACTTCAGTCAAAACAGAATAAATTGTGGTTATTTTAGTAGATAAACTTCTTAAGAAGTTGATTTAATGAAAAGTTCACAATAGCAAATACCAGCCCCGCACGTGATATCACGAATCCTGTTTTTTTTTCATTGTTTCCTTTGCTCAGCTTTTAGGTATTTTTCCGCATCATACAGAATGCTCCATTTCTTTCCATTCCGAGCAATTGATTTCCACTTCGTGCAAGTGGCTGTAATAGCGTTTCTTTACTTTGGTTTGAAGTTTGTAAAGAAACGTCCTAATATACAACAATCAGGCGCCAAAACAACTCAATAGATTCTCGTAATTATTTTTATAAGTTTTGTGTAATATGAGATGAGTGATTTAAATTTACCATTTACTTTACCTTGCCACTAATAAAATCATCCATAAAAAACTCAATATCCCATGTGTTGCATACTTAGCCCGAAATATATTTACCTCTTATAATCACAAACAGTAAATCCGCAAAACCTCATTTTTTCAACACCTGTTATCTCAATGTATACACACAAATACCATCAAAGATTATAATATTCACAATATATTGTCAATTTTCATAATCTTGCTTGTTTCCGATTCAAATTCCTAGCATAACAGCCTTCTATGCTCCTAGGTCGCATTGAAAACCTGCCAGTTGGCCTTAGGATTTTTAATGAGATGAAAAAATCGTTAGTTTTAGTTATCAGACACAGTCCGCTATCTTGGCTTACTACTTGACAAAAGACTGACGTGGAACCCACATATAAGACTTAAAAGAAAAGAACCCAATCGACGATTCGGACAGTTATACAGACTATTAAACAGAAAATCTGAACTTACAGTTGACAACAAATTATTAATTTATAAGACAATACTGAAGCCCATCTAGACCTACTTATAATATAATAATATAATATAATTAAATTATAAGACCTACTTATAATATAATATAATCTGGACTTGAACTGTTGGGGACAGCTAAACGTTCTAACATCATACGCATTCAATCCTTTTAATCCAAAGTCCTCCGTACAATAGTAAATGCTCCTTATTATGTCTCCAACTATATCTTGCACCACCGCCTTAATGTTCCATTTATTTCAGACCTGATTCCATCCAAATTTCCCAAATTCCACCAGAACCTCATTCATCATTCTAATCCTCTAGCACGATCCCTATCCAGCTCCACTCAACCATACAACCCACCTAGAAGGTTGAAACGGCAGTGGCCCCGAGATATTTTGTAAATACCTATGCTGGAGTTCTGACACTGGTCAGATTCTCCTTTCAAGTGCGGTGTGATTGTGGCGAAGGCGCCCTCACTTAGTTTCCGCTGGCTCTCACCAGTAATGCGGCTGAGAGAGAGGCGCTGGGATCCTTTGGAATCTGCTTGTCCTTCCACAAGTGGGGAGACAAGCCCCGTCCGGTGTTCCCTAGCTTATTGTAAATATTTTACATACGTATGAATGTGACATGTTTTGTTTATTTATTTGTAAACTTCATTTATTTGTATTTATTTTATCTACACATTTTGTTATTGTATACGTTTATTTAGTTTGGTTTCATTTTATGTAATTTGACTTTTCTTTTGTTCATATTATAATATTGTATGAATGGGATCCTTTGGGAATATTATTATTGTCCATTGTGACAAACTGTAATACATACGAATAAATAAATATATTATATAGTTAAGATTTATATAATATACGGAGGAAACATAAAAAGGAGGTCCCAAAGCAGTGCGATGGCAAGTACTCTTTAAAGATTTCTTCCTTATTAAACCTGTATAGACAAAATTTAGGACCCCCACTGTAGCATTGCCCGATTAGCAACAGTAGCATAAAGTGACTTTAAATGAATAAGCAAACAATAAATTTTGAATTTGAATTTTTATTGATGTATAAAATCTCTATATTTTATATCAATAACGATAAATATATGTATTAATGAAATGTGCATTTTGGTTTATTATTTTTAATATTATTCCTCGCTCCATCTCTAAAATTGTAGGCTGTTTGTTTTGATACGTATAAATTAAATATCGCATATTAAAACCCCTTGCATTTACAGTTCACCAAACATTTATCATCGAAACTGAACATTATCACCAGCCTTTTGTTTTCAAAATGGTTCATTATCAAAGATTTTATAAGTCCTAAACTTAGCTACTTATAAAGATAAAAGAAAAATGTTGGCTTTTTACATTGTAACTCATGGGAGTAATAATTTTATTTTATGAATTCCTAGCAAAATGAATCCTAGAAAAAAAAAAATTTTATATTCCAAATATTCTGATACAATAAGAATTAATTATTCCTCGAAATGTAAACAATATAATCGTGTGATCAACATTCTACTATTGATTTTTCGGATAAGCTAATACCACTATTGTCGTTGGAATAAGAATAATTTAGTACAATGATGGAGGCTAAACCCACAAATTAGGAGAGCGAGATAAACCATTGTGCGATTATATCAGATTTTGTACCGACTCACTATGATGTTCCTAACTTTCACATCCTAGGCTAGTTTATGTTAAGCATATTAGTTCTGTATAATACGATGTCATAGCTTTATTTGTAAATTTACTTCTTTGTTAGGCAAATAATTTTTTGTTATAAATAAATATTTATTTATTCGGATATATTACAATCTGTTACTATGAACAATAATAATATTGCTATAAGATTACATTCATACAATATTTACAATACATACATACAAAAGGAAAGTCAAATTACATAAAATGGAACTAAAATAAATAAAGGTATATAATAACAAAATTTATAAATTAAATAAATATTACGATTAACAAAGAAATAAACAAAACATGAACACACTCATACTTATATACAAAATTTACAATTTGCTGGGGAACCCCGGAAGGAGTCCGCCTTCCCCCCCCCCCACTTGTGGAAGGACAAGCAGAATCCGAGGGATCCCAGCGCCTCCCTCTCAGCCGCATCACTGGTCAGAGCCAGCGGAAGCTGAGTGAGGGCGCCATAGCCTCAAACACACCGCATATGAGAGGGGAATCTGACCAATGTCAGAACTCCAGAATAAAGATTTACAAAAGATCGCGGGGCCACTGCCGTTTCAACCTTCTAGGAGGGTTGTATGGATGAGTGGAGCTTGATAGGGATCGTGCTAGAGGATTAGGATGATGAATGAGGTTGTGATGGAATTTGGAAAATTTGGATGGAGTCAGGTCTAAAATAAATGGAACATTAAGGTCGTGGTGCAAGGTATAGTTGGTGACATAATAAGGAGCATTTACTATTATTCGGAGAACTTTGGATTGAATGCGTTTGATGTTAGAATGTTTAGCTGTCCCCCACTGTTCAAGTCCGTAGGTCCAGATAGGCTTCAGTATTGTCTTGTAGATTAATAATTTGTTTTCAACTGTAAGCTTAGATTTTCGGTTGAGTAGTCGGTATAACTGTCCGAGTCGTCAGTTGAGTTTTTGTCTTTTAAGTCTTGTATGTGGGTTCCATGTTAATCTTTTGTCTAGTAGTAAGCCAAGATACCGGACCGTGTCTGAGGAAGGAAGCGGTAAGAAATTGAAATGAACCGTAGGACAGGATTTGCGTCGAAGCGTGAAGGTGACGTCTGTGCATTTGTTTTCGAGACAACTAATTAAATTGCGTACTGTAAAACAGTATAATTTAATAATGGTTTATTAATGATCAATGAATTTGAGAGATCATTAGAGGAAAATTGAGGGATCAGGATTTCATGAACGATTTAGTAATTGTTTTATTAAAAACCATTTTTCAATTATTGGGTTATGAAATAGGTTCGATTTTTAATGGTGATTTCAATAAAAACTTGAGATTCTTGTAAATAGTTTTAATTAATTATATATGACCCATTTTAATCAATTAAATGTAGCTTTCATTTCATTCGTCTTTCAGGTGATTTTAGAATTTGGTCATCATCAACAGTCAAAGGACGACCCGAATGCTATCCGTTTTCCAAGTTAAAATTTCCAGTTCTGAATGGGTGTAACCACTTATGGACGGTGCTTTCTCCTACGGCATCCATACACACTCTAAATTTTGTTAACCGTCTGTGTAGCGGATTTTCCTTTTCGGAAATAAAAAATAATTTAATGACGAAAACGATTTTTTTTCTCTTCCATTTTGAGCAAGCAAAATACCACTTGAAGATAAGGAATCTCGGTTTTTTGACTAATGCTTAAAAGCACCTTAACTAATCCTTTTTTAGAATATGTAACTATTATTGACCAAGTATACATGATTCTATACACATAGAGAGGATTAAATTGAAATATTCAAGAACACAAAGAAGTTATTTTAAAACCCAATATAATTAAGGGGGTTACTTGTAGCATGGTAGTAAGCATAACAGCCTCCTATGCCCAAGGTCCCGGGTTCAAACCCGCAGATGGCCCTCCATTTTAATGGGAGTAAAAAATCCTTAGTTATTCCGTCCTTCGGAGGGGATATTAAAAGGTGGTCCCAAGCCTTTGCGATGTCAGGTACTCGTTAAAGATCCCTGTCCTAATTAAACCTGGATAGACAAAATTTAAGACTCCCACTGTAGCATCTTCCGATTAGCTATAGCAGCATAAGGTAACGTTAAAAAAATAAAAAAGAAAGAAAAAAAATTAAGAAACGTCTTTCAATGTAGCTTTCTTCCAATTTCTATAGAGTACTTAAGGAAAAACGGATATGAACATAAAAAAAAATAATATTTTTAATGTTTCAATTGTTCATTTAACAATTAATCTGAAAATGATTTTTAAAAATAAATTTTTAATTATAATAGATAGCCCTTTGGAGGATGACAGGACACTGTCAGTTTAACAAGCATCTCCATAATATGGGGTTAGTAGGCTCACCGATCTGCAGATTTTGCAAGAGGGAAAATGAAAATGCATATCATGTTATATGCACTTGTGAAAAAATTGCTATGATACGGTTTTACCACATTGGCGATGACCGTATTTGCACAATAAGCCTACTTCAGGCTGCAGCATACATCGGTAAAAAAATACATACATAACACACACACACACACACACACACACACACACAACATATATATATATATATATATATATATATAATATATATATTATATATATATATATGTAATATTCACATATGTGAATATTATTGAGGATAGCATCGCTTAGACTTAAATGGGCGAGTAAAGTTGTTGGACTCGCTGAGGAACGGATTCCGAGAAAGTTGGTATTCGTTGATCCGACTGGAAGGCGTCCGAATGGTAGGCCGAAGCGTCGATGGGTGGATTGCGTTAAGGCTGATCTCGGGGGCTTGGCTTGAACGGTGAACATTGAACGAGTCTGTGTAGGCGGAATTTCGGGTTCGGCAAGCCTATTATTATTATTATTATTATACACACACACGAGAGGCCAGACTTCAGGATTGAATTGAGGACCTCAAAATAGAAAAAAGAAGTCCTATGGTGATGTATCCGGAAATGTGCAGTTAAGGAGCTAAGGTCGAAAATCTAATGTTAAAGTCGAATATGTTGTTCAGATATTATCAGCTTCAAGAATCTTAGAAATCAATTTGTCGTGAGGAGACAGGCTGAAGCGGATCATGAACATTTCTATAAGATTTGTCTTCAGTACTCCGAAGAGGTCTCATGTTACCCACTTAAACAGCGAGTTAAAGCGGTTCCTTCCACCCCACTCGCAGAAAATATTTCCTAGAATCATACCTTTACTAAACCATTAACTCCCAGCATCCTTTCTTGTGTCCCATTCAATTCAAATCCTCAGTCCTCTTGAAACAATATCTCGCTATATCTGACCTTTACGTTCCTATCCACAAAACTGAAACTTTTGAACTTTCCTTTATTATCCACTCTATTACTGTCTGGAATTCTCCACCTACCTATATCCGCCATGCTAATTCTCTATCTTCATTCGAATCCCAACTTTTCCTACACCATCTTTCATCCCAAACTGACGCTCAACAATTGAGACGTTGATTTCCAAAAGGTACTATATCCATTCTAAGAAATTTTACATGAAGCGCGAAAATCTCTCATTACTATATTATTAAACTAGCTAATTTGGGTCTTTTCGCATTAAAATCTAGAATTGTATTTTTACTATATTAATAACATCATATTAAAGTTATGAAATAAAACGTTTTAGTATGATTTGGAACGAAACTAAATGCGTAATTGGTAGTTATAGAAAATGAACGAATTTCTAAATCGCTTTTTTTAAGGACATGAGAGCTCATTAGATAAAATCAAATAGAAGATTTAGATCACACAAAGGGTTGAGAATACAAATATGTAAAAAAGTCAGTTTCGTAAAAAATGTCCTTTTGTACCTTTTGGAAATCAACGTCTCAATTGTGATATTTCAATTCAAGATATAAAACGTCGAATGAAGAAAATAATTGTCTACTTTCTAAATGTAATGTATATATGTATGTATTGTTATCATTGGAAAAATTGGTTTATTTTTCATTTTGTTCAACACCAGTGGCCCCACAAGATTTTTTTTTGGATAATATTTATTTTTCTTTCTTATCTCCTTTTTGTAAATAATAACTATGTATACGCTGAGCTATCCGTGGAAGAACAGTACTTCCAAGTGATAACTCAAAATTAGGGGTTGTTCTATTAAAAAATTTAGTGGACTGTATAGATTTAAAAAATAGAAATAATGAAAGCAAACGACGAATCACAATACATTTAATAGACTAAAATACATATAAACAAGATAAGAAACAGAATTAACCTAATAAATTGATATAAGAAAAGATATGAAACAAAATTAACCTAACTATATACTTAAACAGCAGTAAGAAAATGTAGGAAACAACATAAACCTAATAAAAATATTGAAGAAATTTGAGAAACAAACTTAACTTAATTAAATGCTTAAAGATGTAAAAAATATAGGTCTCAAAATTAAACGGTTTTAAGAATGAAAATTAGGAAATTAAATTTTCCAATAATGGACATAGATAGGTTATATTCACGAAAAGATGCCCAGTTAAGTGTTGAAGAAACGGCTTGAACGAAGTCCTCTTGAGTGTTGAAAATGACCACAGGGCGGCTCTTCCAAGTTCCAAGGGGACGATGAGAAGATGAAGAAATGCGTTTGCAAACGTACGGAGTATGAGAAGAGACTGGGGTCTATATACTAATAAAACTATTGAAGTACGATCGCCTTTTTTTTTCTTTCTCTTCTATTATTCTTCACTTTCTTAACAAAAACTTTTAATTATTTTTACGAAGACTATTTTTAAACCAAATAAAAAAATAAGATTTATACAATAAAATGATCTTATGATAAATATCATAAATTTAGGGAGTTTTTTATTTTCAATTTAACTGCCATGGAAAATCTTATCAGGCCATAACATATGGCGTGAACAAACTAATTATATATTTATACTAGCTGTGTCACGCAGCTTTGCTCGCGAATATTGCATTTCGTATTAATTTATGTGCGTTTATGGTAAGATTGGCTATAATAAATATCAACTATCAGCTACTCTTTGTTATCATTTAAAGCCCGATCTTGACTTCTTCCTGTCAAATTTACAATAGCAAACCAGTAGAAGTGGCTATACCCATAATCACTTAATATGTAAAAATAATCGTCACAAACCATTTTTAAAAAATAAATAACAAAAAAAGTACCTTATTTTCTAAAACCTTTAGCCGTTGTCCGTCCTTCAAAGTAAACGGCCACGTTTCACCGTCGGAAGAATAACAGTTTTATAAATTCTAACCGTTAAGTTTTTAGACAGAAGCTAAGTAATTTCGCAACTGAATTATAACACGCATTTCCCGCGTTTAACCAGGACTTTATTTCCTCATGGATTTTTTTTTTTCGTTATCATTGAGCCTAAATACTTAAATTTCTCTACGTGTTCAAAAGACTTCAAATGTTCAATATATCAATATCACTATGATCGCCACCGTTTCTGCTACAAATCATTTATTTTGTGTTTTAGGTATTTATTTCGAGTCCTATTTCTTTACCGGTTTTTATTTACGGACTTGTATTTAGTTTTTAAGTTTCCGTCTCTTCCTTTAGCAGTACCAAATCATCGGCGTATCCCAGAACCGGAATTTTATCACCCAAATTTAAACCTTCTTAGTACATGTCACATTTTCTTTGATATATTCCAAAGCGACTTCGTCTGCATCAATTTCTGTTATTATAATTGCTATTAAGAAGTTTTTAAAAGAATATATTTTAAAGTACTTCTGCGTAAATGACATTTTTAGTTTTATTTTCTTGCGGCAGAAGGACATACTGATTTTCTCCGCAACCCGATCTCGACGTAAATCTATTCCTACGTGTATAAATGGAAAAATATAAATTAACGGGAAATTGAATTATTTAAAAATAAAAGGTAAATCATTTGGAATCATTGGGAAGCGAGGTTTTTTTTTATCCCAAATTTTCCCCGTTTTTTCCCAGATTTTCGACTGATTCTTCGGTCCTATTGGTAGCAGCGTGATGTTATATAGCCTATAACCTTCCTCGATAAATGGACTATCAAACACAAAAATAATTTTTTAATTAGAACCAGTAGTTTCTGAGATTAGCGCGTTCAAATAAACAAACAAACAAACAAACTCTTCAGCTTTATAATATTAGTATAGATATACTTACTTGGTCAAACCAATTCTGTTGTTTGAAGGGTTTGACAAAGGTTCAGTTCTATAAATTAATCATTATCTTTTGATATTGTTCTCCTGGGTGATTTTGGAAGAAGAAATTTCCCTCTTCCTTTCCCCATCCTGTGCATACTTTACCGAATCAAATTGCAATCCGTCTGAATTTAAAATTCTGGACAAGTTAGTAAGGGTGGGATCATCAATTAGATCACACAAGGATCAGGTGACTTATTTGCTCTGCCCAGTCTCCTTTACGTTCGTGTTCTCGACCAACGATTCTTCCGTTTACCAATCAGCTATATTGCACAGGTTTCAATCTCAGAGTAATTACATAAGAATGTATGATTGAATGGAGTATCGGTTTCTCTCTTGTGAGGGACTACACAATAGATGTAGGGTAGTAGGCGCTAGCCGGCCGTGCCTGATGAAATGTGCGCCCAGGTCGCTGGCAAGACCTCATGAAAAGACCGTTTTCGGAAGGAGGGCGCATCCTAACGGTAGGCTTTTGTCACTGACACGGCTTATGGCAGAACCATTTCACCGAACGCCTCTTTTTGTATTTACCAACTTTTGTTGCAATAATAGTTCTATTTGGATCCCGGATAATAAGAGCTTTTGTACAAAACTCCTTGGATCTTCAGCGTTACTAAATATAATTATCAATAAAAAAAAAACCTGTTATGTATCAAGCAGCTTTCAATAATATTTAAAATAAAAAACTGATCGAAAATATCTTTATCCTTCAGTTTGATTTCTACAATCTAAATTTTTACTTTCAATTACCTACTTATGAAATATATAGCAAGGGAAAGTATTGCGATCGTGAAAATTTTCTAATTCCAGTTTTCGTCGGAAATACACGTTTTAGGGTCCCCTGAGTCCAAATGACCAAGTCCCGCAAAAAGGTCTGCGCATGTGTGTTGTAAGTCCAGCGTAAACGAAAAGTCCTATGAAAATGAAATTTCATATTTAAGACAACTATACGCCCGAGATGTTACAAAAACGTTTTCATCAAAATCGGCTAACCAGAAGAGCAACTTTATACCATGCATATTGCACCTATTTACGATTTTCTCATAAACGGCTCTAACGACTTTGATTAAACTCCCTATATCGATGCAAAATTTAATGAGCTTTATTATCATGTAGGTTTGATTCTGATTGAAATAGTCTGACAGGGCTTAAATGCCGATATTTTAAATTTTCTTCCTCTAAAGTACCTTTAATTTTGTAGATTCTATAAAAATAACCATATTATCTTGTTACCACTGATGAAAAACAGGTAAATACGTAAGTTGAACGAACTCGATACCCGACTAAATGATAAAACTGAAAAAATATTTGTTTATACATTTTTTTTATTTTTTAACATAACACTAGTACTATACATGTATAATATACTGTTGGAAAGCTAAAGATTTTAGAAAAAATATTATCTTATACACAAGCTCGTAAAAGTTAATAAATAGTGATGAAAATCCGATAAAACTATCTGATCATTTTAAATAATAATATAATAGATTTTTTAATAAAACACATGTTCTATAGAAAGTTAATTTAATTAATTCTTTAAAGGTTTCAATAATTTCTACCTGTAACTACATTTGAAAATTCTTTAATCGATTTTTAAAACGGAGGTAATTGAAAGACGTGTGTTGCCCGCACCAGATTTTTTTCTTAATTAGTTGTTCAGCTACAACTTATTTTGATCACTCGATGTTTAAAAACGCTGCAAATCATTACACAATGGTTAATTATTTGCAAATAACAATATTAGATTATAACAGTTTATATAGCTTTTTACAGGCAATTAACTAATTTGAAAAATAATAAATTAATTAAAGGTAAATGGCCTATTGCCACTGCTAATTACAAAACCCGATTTCAATGGTATTCATATATTCGAAGATCTCAAACTTTGAGGAACAAGAGGTAATATTTTTTTTTTTAGTCGGTTACAAAGGTTCATTATTGAAAATAATAATTTTCTTAAAATCATGATTTTAATTAGCGGTCATGATTCCGAAGCAATTTTTTTTTAATGCTAGTTCCTGTTTAGGGAGCGGCGTAGTTTATTTGATATTCTACTAGTCTCGGATTCGAATCCTGGCTATAACAGAATATTTATTTTATTCCTACCATAACATCACACCTATTTTATTATACTTCAGACAATTATGTTTAAAAAATAATTGTACTCGGGTATTGAATACTTATGGTTCAAATTGCAATATAATAAAAAAAAGTCTGATAATGACTACACAAGATGTGGACAATCTGATTTTTTAGTTGTACCATTTTTTTGTTTTTAATAAACGGAATATCAGTATACTACTGACAGTAAAACAATTAGAAATTAAAAAAACAACAATAAAAAAGTATTTTCACTATCATAAGAAGTAAAATATTCATCTTACAAATTCTACCGGTCGGTACAATTGTCCCCTTCCCTTAGTTTATATTAAAAACAGACCATTGGAAGAAACAATAATATTTTTATGAAAATCAGTTATTATTTTTTTTTTAATTATATTTTACGTGCTGATATTCATATATTTTCAAATATTCTTATAATTGGTAAAATAAAGAAAATTTCAGTTTTATTTCTATATTACCAAATCAAACAGCTGTTTTCTTTTTCCGATAACCTAACCTATGAGTTGAAACCTCCGGTTTACTTCAATTATTAAAGGCTACAGTTTTATCTTAGTTTTTAATTATGGCTGCTATGAAACTTTTTAACTTAGCTAAAAAGGGTAATTAAAAAAAATAAAAAGCTTATCTCTATTTATAATTAAAAATGTTTTATGGCCTTGCACTTAAATCATCATTTTCTATTTGAAGTGTGTTTGGCATTTATGTTGAATGTGATAACTGTATTGATAATATTTATTTTAGCTCCAGTATTGCTGAGGCCTGCTGCTTGTACAGCTCCTGGTTTGCAGAAAAGAACCAAATATGTATATGTTAATGACAAAGATCCCTCGATGGAATGGAAAGACATCACAGACAGAGCTGCGGTGGCTCTTTTCTGGACTGAAATAGTACGGGGTAAACAGACACAAATTAATTTTCAATTTAAGAATAAATTATTGGCACACCATTGTTAAGTTTCTCACAGCCTTAAGGTTGTCAATAACAGTAGTTATTGATACCATTATTGATTGGTTCCTGAATATTAAGTGTTTATTAGAAATATAAATAATATACCCATTATCAATAATATAAATTAAAACACCTCTAATCTAATATATTATCAATTATTTAAGGATTTTTTGCTTTTAACAATGCATTATCTTTATTGCCCTCTTGTAGATTTTCATTGTAGATTGATTACTATGATGATTCCTCCAATCCAATATAAGGGTCAGTTCAAAATTTCCAGTTTCTTTAAATTGTATATCAGAATAGCCCACAATTTTTTTTTTTTTTTAAACTATAAATTTTATTAAAAGAAATTAGTCCGGGATGGCGGTCGATTAATGAAACAATTAGTTACTTTCAACCATTTATTTTCTACCAACGTTTCGACCCCCATTGTGGGTCATTATCAGGGGCGTACTGTAGGTGAGTGGAAACTGACCGGCGAGTGGAAACTGCCACCCAGACTAATTACTTCTAGTAATTCTCAACGGTAAACTAATTATATCCAATATAAATTATATTACATAAAAATCTACCATTACAGGTCATATGGTTGCTTTGGGGCATTTATTCAAGGAGCCAGCAACAATCAACTATCCCTTTGAAAAAGGGCCTCTTAGTCCACGATTTCGCGGAGAACATGCCTTAAGAAGGTACCCCTCTGGTGAAGAAAGGTGTATTGCTTGTAAATTGTGTGAAGCGATTTGCCCTGCTCAGGTAATTAGTTTTCTTATGTAGTTAACTTTTAATATATAGCCGTAATGGCCAAAAGATTCAAGGGTTATCTCCTTTAGGTCTTTGATTGAAATTTATTTCATGGTAGTACCTCTGAATTAATTTCTGATATTCACTAAACCATTGGGCCTATCTGTTTTTGTTTTTTAAAATTTTATTTTATCTCTTAAGCAAGTAAAACTCTTTTCTTTTTGATCTATGTAAAGCTGAAATAATAGACAAATTTATTTGATGTATACTTATTAGCTAGCTTCATTCATTGGAGACTTAAATAAAACTTACAAAAGTTTAAGTCAGTTGACTGTGAATGTTGGTCTAGTAACAAGGGCTTGAAACATCTATTTACTGGTTTATAATGATGTTTATATATTCATTTGACATCCTTTGTAACATAAATAAATAAAAATTTCTGTACTGATGGATGAAACTGAATGCTGCAACCATGGCTGAGACATAAGAAAATTCACCTTTTCTTGTCAGTTGTAGATAGGATCACTATAAATAATCAGAATTGTTTGAGCATATCTATGCCATTACTGAAATGTGATTTGTAGAGTTTCTTTTTCTTTCCAAATAATAATGAGTTGATATGTACAATTTTAATGTTTTAAGTATTGTCTATATTTTACAGGCAATCACAATTGAAGCTGAAGAGAGAAGTGATGGAAGCCGAAGGACAACCAGATATGATATCGACATGACTAAATGTATTTATTGTGGTTTTTGTCAAGAAGCTTGCCCTGTAGATGCTATTGTCGAGGTATTGTTTGCATTTTATATTTTATTTATTCTAACATTATTTAGGTACACCATTCAACTATTACTCTCTAAGATCAATCTGGGCTTGGATGTTTATTAAATATTGTCTATATATGTAAGATAAAGATTTTTGTAAAGTATTTTTGTGCCTTAATATCTAGATATAGAGTTTTTATGGACTGCTTCCGGACTAACATAGCATCATTTAGGCTTGGGTTTGATCTCAGAATGAGGCTGATTCTTCAATAAAATTATCTATAAATAGTTTACTCAGTGGTTTAATTTGGAAAAATAATTATGGAAGAGAGTATTACCTTCTGAAAATTCTTTATAATTAAGTTGATTTGAAAGTTGCTGATGTTACAAGAAAGTTTTCTTGTAACATCATAGGCTTCTACTTATGTGAAATACCTAATTTTAGTTTCATTCCACTTTTTGTTTCACCACAAACTTACATGGGTGTTTGTTCTCAGATGGCCTTAAACATTTATTTCTGTTAAAATCTCAGATTCTAAATTTTTATGCTCATAATACCTACCATGGCTATGTATTTGATTCATAAGCAAGTTGAAGTACTTGCTGAAATCTAGTATTCTTTATGAATTAGGAAAATATATCATTTTGTTGCCCCCACATCACAATAAAGGATTTAAAAATGTGTATTTATACCTATTCCTTAGTAGTATTAATTTCCCAAAAAATACTTGCTAAATAAAATCTAACAAACTCTAATAGTTCTCAATAATTTATGAAATAAAAAAAAAAAAAAATTAAATATTTTTATTTTTTTTCAGGGTCCTAATTTTGAATTCTCTACCGAAACCCATGAAGAATTGTTGTACAACAAAGAAAAGTTGCTTAGTAATGGAGATAAGTGGGAATCTGAAATTGCCTCAAATATTCATGCTGACCACTTATATCGATAATTGAAGGGCAATTGTCATCTGTAGATATGCAATTTCAAGAAATAAGTTTCATTTAAGGCTTTTATTTATTGTTATGAAATAAACGTAATATTTCTGTTAAAATTCTCTTGTTTTTTAATAATAAATTTAAATTAAATCTCATACTGATTACTTATTATCCACTCCATTTGTTACAATGTTTTCTAGGCAAGTGCTATACAAGTGTTCTTTTTTGCTGTTACAAATTGAACACAATCAACTGTATGTTTCTCTCATTAATTATATGTGGCAACCAGAAAAAGTCAGGGAATTTTTTAATTCCCTGTAAGTGAACACAGAAGAAAAATCTAAAATGTTGAAATATACCTTTGAACTGACAGAAGTATTAGGTAAGGAAATAGGAAAAATAAAACTTTTGTATTATTCGCTCTATAAATGGATATTTGTTAAATGATGTACATATGTAAATAAAATACCTTTTGGTTTGTTATCAACAATGAATAATTCCCCAATTTTAACCCTCCCTTAAAAGATGAGGTTTTATCCTTCAAGATACATGGAATTCAAAAATATTTTTAAAATTCTCCTTTTCTTTTATTATCTTTGACTCTTTTTCTGAGAGCAATATGCTAATTTTCTATACATTTATCATGAATTCACAGATGGATGGCCACTGAATTAAAACGTCGACTAGACTTATTGTTTAAAATAGTATAACAATCAGAGGTTAAACACAGCAATTTAAGAAAATTAAAATAAATGTAAAGTTTTTTTGTAATCATGATCTGTAATGATCTCAACCATGAAACTATGATACTGGTGGAATCTGTAGCTGTGATATTTTGAACCATTATCATATTTTTTTTTACAGCAACATGAAAATTTATAATTAGGGATTGATATATTTTCCAAAGCTGTGTACCTAGTGTGGAAACCATCATGCCCAGAGATTATATCTGAAATTCAACAGTTTGGGGAGGGTACAATTATCAATTAACTGGATGGTAAGAAAGATTTTTTAAGAGTAATTCCTTTCAGGGTTGTCTCCAACTAATAGTTTCATTCCTTAATAGTGTTCACATTAAATATTGACTTTGTTCGATTTGGGATTCACCAATCCTAATTTCAAAATGTTCCTGATCCTTCCATCTTAAACTTGAATCACTTTCAACTTCCTGTTCGAAGTCATTGTAGAGACCGCGGCATCTACCCACAGAAGAGTTGTATTGATTGATGCAAATCTATTTTTTGTCATTGTGATATGTGTGGATAACATGAAGGTTCAAAAATTATCTATTCAAGATTATGCTTTGCACTGAGATACCAAATCCTGGAACAGATTCTGTTCTTTTAAATAGCAACAACCAACATCCACCTCACATAAAAAAAAAAAGTAGATGTGAAAGGAAATCAATCAAATATTTCGAAGGAAAATGAAGAATATACGGAAACGGAAAATGCGTGGTCAGTAACAGCTTACAGATGTAGTTTTTAAAGCCAACTGAAATATGTCTACTTATGAATAAAAATAGTAATATTGGGTTGATGCAAAATTAATGCAGGTTTCCTCTATTGCAATATCTTAATTCCAATTGTGTAAACAAAGCTAATCCTAACATTGATCATTATTATACCGAAACAAACCTTATCTAATACCCTCTCTTTCACCATGAATTTGTTTAGTAAAATCGTTTTGTTCAGTGTGTTCAAAGGTCTTGAATCGAAAATGTCAAAGTGCGATTTTCGTCAAATTTATTTTTACGAATTTAAATTAGGGCGCAGCGCTGCGCAAACGGCTCGTAATATTAATGAAGTGTGGGGTCAGGGGGCTATTAATGAGTGCACGGTGCAGCGTTGGTTCCAGAAGTTTCGCAGAGGAGATTTCGACCTCGAAGACAAGGAAGGTCGGGGCCGTCATCTTGCTCTGGACAACGACCAGCTGAGGTCAAAAGTGGAAGAAGACCCAACCAAAACCACACGAGAAATGGTGGCGGAACTCGGAACTCAAAAATTGCAACGTCTTTGCCCAGCATTGATGAATCGGAAGGGGCCGATCCTGCTCCACGATAACGCCAGACCACACGTTGCACAACCAACGCTTCGACGACTGCACGAGTTGGGCTACGAAGTTCTCCAACATCCGCCTTATTCACCTGACCTCTCTCCTACAGACTTCCACTTTTTCAGGCATCTGGACAACTTTTTGAGGGAGAAAAATTTTCAAAACCAGGACGACATTGAAAATTCTTTTCGTGATTTCATTGAGTCCAGGGATTCGGATTTTTTTTCTGGTGGAATAAGAAAGCTTGTTGAACGTTGGCAAAAGTGCATTGATTCAGATGGAAATTATTTTGATTAAATATATATGGTTAAAGTAAAGATATGGCGTATTTACAATACCTACTAAAAACCTGCATTAATTTTGCATCAACCCAATACATAGTACATATAATTTTAAGATAAAAGGAGTGAACATAAGCATAAGTACCCACCCCTACTATAGTCCACATTTGGACTTGAACTTTAGCTCTTTTGAACTAGTTATTCATGAACTACGTATTTCTAATTACGACCTCTTTGTAGTTTATAGTTGCATGTTGCAGGTTTGTTTTGGGTTCAGAGGGTTATTTGAATTCTTCTTTGAACCTTACAGTTTAGTAATTAAATCTTGAATAAAGAACACAATTTATGATAATTTTATTGCTCGCAATGCATGTTAATTATTAAAAGTTTTAGTCACTTAAAGGTGTTCATTTGAATCAGGAAGAAATTGTTGGTTATTTTCAAAATCGGTTGAGTTGGAAATGCTTAATGATATGTCTATAGTTCAGTATTGTCAGCAGGTAAGCTTATTTTTCATTACCAACTTAAAACTTACATAATTTAAGTTTGAAATGTCAATGACATATTTCAAGTTATATGTCACCAGTCACTAGATTTTACCAAACTGTTTCGAGTTAGTTATTTTAGAATTAAATGAGTGATACTTGGTCTATTTCTTTTGCAGAAGGATAATTTATGTCAATTTAATAGTTAAGAATGTTATTTTGATGTATGTTTGATCCTATTGCTGCTACTAATGATGGTTATCACTTATCCTATAGTGATGTGGGTGAAGTAGTTCTGGTAAATGATGCATGCAGGATTTTTGTTTTGGAGTGCCCAAGTATATTGAAAATAGTTAAAGAAGTTTCTTTTTTTTTGTTCAGCCTCACTTCGCATTTGATTGCTATTTGGGCGTTTCTTAGGCCAGGGAGGGATAAATGATGACTTTAAAGCCCACTAACACCTAAACTTGATTTCATAATTATTTTATTCAAAGATTTTGGTCCTCTGGTAGCTGAGAAAGGCGTACTAACCGACTGCCCCCTAGCTGTTTGCTATCTAGTTTGAATTTCCCTGCGAGTTAGTAATGAAGAGCAATGAATATTAGCTCAGTATTCTTCCTGCCAATCTCATGCACTTATTTTCCCTTTTTTCAATGTTCTATTTTAACTGTAATATATGTCTTTAAAAACCCAAACAAACTTATGGGTCCACTGAATAAGTTTGAGGCAAAGTGTAGAATGGATAGTGACCTCACAGATAGACAATTTTTAAAAAGCATAGCTACAGAAATGCATCTTTTATCTTATATCAATATCAAGATTTTCTTTCAAATTATTAATTATTTAATTTAAATATTTTTTCTTTTTCAGGTAAATAATTATTGGAACAAGAAGAATGGCACCATGTTAGCGGTAAATGTTTTTTGTATTCTTCTCAAGGAAGTTTATTTTTAATCGTTCTTTTTCATAATTTTTGTATTTTTTTATTATTATTCTAGGAATGGTTATCATTAAGGCATCCTCATGCTTATAATAAAAATATATGGACTGCTAAACCTGAAAATAACGTACCCTCATACATAGATGATTATCTCAGTGAACTTATTTGCGCCCATATAAGGTAAATTTTGCCATAATTGCAGTAGTCATACCATTTTGCAGTTATTTAATATGTTATAATACAAAATATTTGTTACTATTGATATTCCATTCTAGTTAATATTGCCACTTTAGTTTAACATTGATGCAACTGCTGCTTTTCTTAGAAATAGAATTACTGTTGTCAGATATGACAATAAATAATAAATGTTAAATTTATTTATTATTTTTTGTAAATTTAGTTTTAAACATCATTGCTATTGTACCTATATTCACATGCAAAATTTGACGATATGCAGTTGAATAATTGTCTTGTACCATAATATTAAGATTAAACTTTCATTTAGTGTTAATCTATTTATAGAAGTTTCTAATGATGTAGTTTTGTTGACCCTTGATAAATTAGATGCGAAAGATGGTTGGGGGTAAAGTCATTAAACAGAAAGGGATATTTCAATTATGTGCCGACGTTTCGGCCTACTTTGTGGGACTTCATCAGGGTTGACTCTGAGACAGTGTCTAAAGAAGTCCTCACTTATTGTGTACTGAAAGATGTCGGCACATAATTAAAATATCACCAAGTTTTAATGTGTTTATGTTTAATGACCCCACCCCCAACCATCTTCCTCATCTTATTTATAGAAGTGGTTACCTATGAATTAAAAATTTATTGAAAATTAATTTCTTCATTCTAATCTCCTTAAACGTCAAATTTCTATTTATTTTCTTCAATAGCAGCTCATTGCAAACCTTTCTTTGTATGTATTATGCAATTTTCTATATTTTTTGGGAAATATTTACTTGATTCCACTGCTTTCCAGGTGCATTCATGCAATATCAGAAGGTGATGCAGCTCTGGCTTATAATGAACAAAATAATGCAGTTCAGGTTTTTATTAAAATATTTCAGTATTACAAGGAAGAAAATTGGCTTCTTCCTGTAATGAATATAATATGCCTTGAATTAAGGCTTATAGCTGGAAAAGTTGAATCACTTCCAGTGAAAGGGAGCCATAACAGTGCGATAAAACCTCGTGAAGCGCTGGAGAAAGCTGCAGAGACTTTAATGACTTGTTTTAGAATATGCTCCTCTGATAAGTTAGTAAATATCAGTTCATTATATTAGTATTAATTCAAATCTGATAATATCTTGATATTGAGATATGTTTTATGAGTTCATTATCGTATTATCTTTTTTTGACATCTGAATTCATCATTAATACATTTTTTATACCTAATTATAAATACAAATTAATTTATTTATTTTAGTCGTTCATCTGAGCAAGACACGAAAAGATGGGGGATGCTGTCATTGGTTAATCAATTATTTAAATTATACTTTCGGATTAATAAGTTACACTTAATGAAACCATTGATTAGAGCCATTGATTCATCTCCACTTAAAGACAAATTTCCCCTTAGCCAACAAGTTACGTATCGTTATTATGTTGGAAGGAAAGCCATGTTCGACAGCGACTATAATCTAGGTAACTACTTACCAATTTATTCCTTTTTCATTTAAATAATTTGGTTTATCTTTAGTTTATAATTATGTATTATATTTGCCTTGTGTATTTAATGTAAACTGTTTTAGTCTCTGAAATAGAATCTTCTTAAACATATGTCAGTATCTGCAAAGTAATTAAAGAATTTTGTGATTTTATATTAATGAAATCAATAATGTATTGTTATATATATTTATTTGTTTATCCATTTAAAGGATTTATGTATTTCTATTGAAGCTAATGTTATATAGGTAATCTAATTTTAATTTTTTTGTTTTTAGCCAATGAAAATTTGACTTTTGCATTTCAGTCGTGCCATAAGATGTCCAAAAAGAATAAACATTTGATTTTGATATATTTGGTGCCGCTTAAAATCTTATTGGTAATTTTATTTATTATAATATTTATTTTTGTGTTAAAAGATAATTTATTCATCACTTTATTTTATTAATATTTGACTGTTGTATATAAATAATCTCCATTTTAATTTTTAGGGTTACTTACCAAAAAGAAGTTTATTAGAAAAGTATGATTTACTTCAGCTATGGGAAGTTGGTGAAGCAGTGAGGTATTGAAAAAATACTTTGTAATTATTCTGATTTAAGAGTATATATTTTGAGAAAAAGCTTATAAGATTTTTTTTTTAGTTTTTGTCTTATAATTTTTTACAAAACCTGTTAAGTAGATGAAATTTTTACTATTTATATGCATTAAATAAATTGAAACTTATTTAAAAAAGATTTTAACATTTTATATGTTGGATTTTATTATTTTCAGGTGTGGAAATTCAAGGAAATTGACAGAAGCCATTGAGGTTCATCAGGAATTTTTTATTAAAACTGGAATCTACCTAATTTTGGAAAGACTAAGGCTGGTCACTTACCGAAATCTTTTCAAAAAAGTGTAAGTTCTCTTTATAAAGCCATTTGCCTCAAATTGGAGAATTGATAGCACTTGAGTCACTAATGTGGGAGTGGTGTGGTCTAGTGGATAGAGCACTAGTCTACTGTTCTCTGGGTCCTGGATTTGAATCTCGGCTATGGCAGAATATTATTTATTCTGTTAATTTCAGCCAGGTGGCCAACCTAGGGTATGGAGACCCCCTGGAGCAGTCCCAGCCTCTTTAAAGTGGGTGCTTCAATTGGGGAAAAAAACCTGGCAGCTGAGCGATGATCAAGGACTATTCACCTCATTGCACTGCCATTGGCCTAGAAACCTACGAATCTCTATGTATATATATATATATAATACTGAGCCCAAGACCCTTCATGGGTTGTAGAGGTACAGGTTTTTACTTTCACTTACCTATATATGAAATATATAGTAAGGGAAAGAAAGTATTGCGATTGTGGAAATTATCTAATTCCAATTTTCAACAGAAATTCTCTATTAGGGTCCCCTGGGTCCGAATGACCATGTCCTCCAAAAAGGTCTGTGTGTGTCCATGAGTCCGTGTGTTTGTGGTAAGTCCAGAACGAAAACGAAAAGTTCTATAAAACTGAAACTACATATTTAAGATTACTGTACTTTCAAGATGTTACAGCAACTTTTTCGTGAAAATCAGCTAACTAGAAGAGCCACTTTATATCATGCATTTTGCACCTTTTTACACTTTTCTCAAAAACGCCTCTAACAATTTTTATTAAACTCGCTATTTGATATAAAATGTAATGGAATTTAATATATATGTAGGTTTCTTTCTTATTGAAATAGTCTGACATGGCTTAAATGCTAATATTTTAAATTTTCTTCCTCTAAAGTATCTTAAATTTTGTAGATTTAAAAAAATCAGGGACCTCATCTTATTAGAATTGATGAATAACTGCTAAATATGCTAGTTATCAAATTCGCTGATAAATAACTAAAGGAGAAAAGTACCAAAATATTTTTTTATGCTATTTTTTTTTTTACCATTAAAACCGAAATATAGATATATAATGTACCGTTGGAAAGCTAAAGATTTTAGAAAAAATACTATCATATACACAAAATTCTAAAAGTTAACAGAGGGTGATGAAAAGCCAATAAAAAAAAATGATTGTCGTAGATAACAACATAATTGATTATTTAATAAAACACATGTTTCTGTCCAAACAATTTAATTATTTCTTTGACAATTTATTTTAATCTCTAAATGTATTTAAAACTTCTAAAATTGATTTTAGCAACAGAGGTAAGTGAAAGTTGTGTGTTGCGTGCACCAGATTTTTCACTAATATAGTTTAAAATCATCTCATATTATCCTTGAACAGTATGAAATACAGCAATAATAGTAATAATTTTAAAACAGTATTATTTATTATTTCTCTAATTTACATTATTTTATCAGGTTTTTAATCACCAAGAACAGTGTAGTGCAGCTTGAAGATTTATTGACCGCCCTGAGGTTTTCTGAGAGTCCAGACATAGAATTAGAAGAAGCCAATTGCATTCTTGCCAACTTAATCCATCAAGGAAAAGTCAAAGGATATATATCTCACTCACATCAGAAAGTCGTTTTCAGCAAAACAGACGCTTTCCCAAAACTTAGTTCTCTTACTTAGCAATCCATGTGTTTGACATTTTATACTGAAAGAGACTGTTAAGTAAGATGTACATTTTACAATGTATATTTGGTTTTTAATTTTATATTCATGGTTATCTTATTTTCATAAAAAAACAACAAATTATATCTTCAGAGATGTTACTCTAATAAAGTACTGTTTTTACAAAAAATACTTATAATAATAAGCTATTTAATATTAAAGTAAATTATATATTTAAATATTAATTTTGTGTTTATACTTTATCATTGAAGTAAGTAATTCTATCTTATGCTCTTCAATAACGATTGATTTTATTTAACCCCCTTTAAACCCTTGATTTTATTTATTTAGCATTCTTTGGTTTTTCAATTAATGCCATTGTGAATCAAGGAAACATGGATGAAGTTTGTATTATTTATAGGAAAATCTTTGATTGTCTCACTTTAATTGCAAGTAATTCAAACTTTTCCTCACTTCATTTGCTGGTAAGTTTTATTTCTGAATATATAACTGGCAATAGCCCTAATTTTGCTCTATTGAATATAAAGTACCTTTTCCCATATAGTGAGGAAAGGTTGTCTTTTTAGAAGAAATAAAGGTAATTCGAAAAGATCAGACAACTTTAATGTTACATAAGAAGAAATATGTAAATGAACCCCGAGTTCTGTTTTATAAAGCTATATTATTATTCGCACAAGTAGTTATTTAAAGCTCAATACTGTCTGTGGAGATTAAAAAAGTTGACTTATTGATGTCCACATATATTTTCCTTCATAGTGAAACAAAATCTTCATCAAATTGCATCTTAAAAAAATGAACTAAAGCTGTAAGTGATATCAAACTGTTTATGTTTCAGTAGCTTTAGAGGATCTAATTACAGTATTAAAATTAATGTAATGAAAGACAGAATAATTAAGTTCAAAGACAATGATTTTAAAGGTATTGGTATGTCTTGTTATAGAAAACTTCTATATTTTATTAATCAGTTTTTAATAAATAATAGATTCATCATAGATAATTTTCCCATATCACTTAAAACTTTACTGGACCCTTACCAATATTTTTTTTCCTTTCAACATGCACTTGACCACAAATCAAGGAATAGGCAATTTTTTTCAACGCAACTTCCAAATTGTCAGAGGATAGAGCTAGACATGAACCTAGAGATATGCAGAAACATTGGAGCACAGAATAAGGTCAGTGATTTGTCAACATGGGAGCTTTCTCATAAAAAATAAATCAGGATCAGTATGAAAAGGAGGAAATAATGAAAATTAAAAAGTAAGAGAACAAGAGATAGAGTTGTTGTACTATCAGTTAAATTAAAAAGTAAGAGGACAAGAAATATAATTGTTATGGTAGTAGTTATATTCTTAACAGCGTAAGAGTATAAGTAGCTCAATTAGAATATTCATTTAAGTAAATAAATCTAATCAAAATTTCTGGAATTACTTCGAGGAAATGTATAAAGCTGAATACATTTCCGAAGTGGAGAAGACAGGTGCCAAAGCTCAAACAGGAGACGTTTTCGAAATTCCCTGTAAGAGTGAAAAAAAGCCATTGTATTGTGCAAAAGTTTTGCAATGTAACTTAATAGAAAGACCCAGGAGGCTGCAAGTTATTATGTGTTGACATATCATTCTTTGATAATATTGTGGTAGTCAACAGTAACACATCTCTGAGCTGATTAGGGTTGTTTATTAGGAGTTACAAATTGAAGTGCGTAATAGGCATCGCATGAAAAGGAAACGTAGTGAATCAAGGGCAGTTTTGAGATATAACTTTGCACGTGGTTCAGGTATAGAACAATGCTTAAAGGAAATGAAGAATAATGTCCACATCGTACGACTGTATTCAAGTGGTTCAGAGAATTTAAATGGGGCAATTACTCTCTGGAGGGCAAAGAAGGCCGCGACGTCGGTAACAGAGGGAAACATTCTGATGTGAATGTTGAGGAAGACTGTCAAGTGTGTTATCAACAGGTAGAGGAGGTATAAAAACTTCTCACACCAGCCCTTCATTAGATTCTTAAAGTCCGTTTAAATGCAAGAAACTTTGTTATCTTTAGGTTTCCCATAGTATTAGGAAACAGCAAATGACTCATCCTGTGACGTGGTACCAAGATGCTGAAACTATTTGGTAAGGAACAACCTCAATATATGAACAGCATCTTAACAGGCGACGAAAGTTGGCTGGGTAATTATTCCGAAGTGTCACTTCTGTTGACAAGTGGGCGTGGCCCTACTTATCCCGCGATTATACGTCCACACCAAACATCCTATTTTTTGAATTACCCGCGTCTCCCCACCACTGAACTTACTGGACTTCATTTTGCAATTTCTTTTTTGAATTTCCCGCTAATAGATCATCTCCCACTGCACAATTTTTTAAATAACCCGCGTCTACCCATTATTCAACTAATACTTCCTTTCATCTTCCTTCTCTAATTTAACTTCTGTAAACTCTTAATATACCTTGCTATAAATATTACTAACAAAAAATATTGCTATAATTTTAATTAAAAATACTGGTGCTACATTACTGACGTTAGTGGCTTTTTACATAAATTGATCTATATAAGTAATAAATCAATGCATATTTAACAATCAATTAATTAATTGACCATATAAAGATTTAATTATTCATTAAATGGTTGGTAAATAAATATGAAGAATCAGATGGTCGGGTGGCAGTCATAAAATACTATAAATAGAGAAAAAAAAAAATTATTATTCTGGATAGATGTGAATAGTTTTTTATTAGAAAACAAAATATTTTCTTATTTTCTACGAACGCCATTTCAACCATCTTATACTTCATACATGTAATTACTCCATATAAACTTAATAGTTATTACCTAATATTTTCACCAAAAAGCATTATTTATAATTGGCTAAGCTGTAACCAGAAAATTTCCATGCGCAATAAAATATGTGAAAGTCCATAGAGGATCGGAATGACAATCAGACTATTACATTTTAAAAGGTACTCGCCAGGGATTAAAGAATGTGTGTGTTGACATAATATAAAGGTAATAAATGTTAAATTTCGGTAAGAGTAATTTCCTAAGCCTATGAAAAAATGTATAAAACCTATGAAATGGAATATGGAAAATGCAATATAACTGCAAGTTGAAATATCTGTTTGGTGAGCCAAATATAGTGGCCATCCTAAGGGAAAGAAGACTGGATTAACTTGGGCCCAACCCAAGTAGGGGTGCAAGATGAGAGGCAATCAAAGTGAACCTGAAAGAAGGATAAACAGAACAACGTGAAACAGGTGAAAACAAAAACATCCATCAACCAGTTTGGGGCGTAATTAATTAGAAATGACGAATAATTTAGCTGTTTATTGCAATAAACAATAAGAAATGTTTTGTTTAACGTTAAAAGGTGGTCCCGAGCCTCTGCAATGTCAGGTACTCGTTAAAGATCCCTATCCTAATAAAACCTGGATAGGCAAAATTTAGGACTCCCACTGTAGCATCGTCCGATTAGCCATAGCAGCATAAAGTGACGTTAAAACAATAAACAATGTTTTGTTCAATTATTTTCAAAAATGAATCTCTGCAATAGACGAAAAATTGAGGGCTTACGTTTCAAGATACGTAGAAACCGAATAACAAAAAAATAATAATTAAGTTATCCAAATTAATCAATAACGAAAATGAGTTAATTGTCTCTAACCAGCTAACTCAGCTATAATCATATTCAATAGTCTCGAAGTTTTATTCGCTTTTCATCACTCTCTGTTATATTATGTACATCTTTGTAAATTAGATTTTATTCAATTCTTAAAATCTTTAACTTTGCAACAGTATATTATACATTATACTACTGCTCTTCTTGGTGTTCCTCTTCTATGGAGGGTTGGAAATGAGCATGTCAATAGGATGTATGTTCCTGGCTGCTCTCAATAGCTCCTTGCTACTGTAGTCCAACCAATCATTTATTGATTTCGAATCCGGTTCAGCCATGACCTTCCTCTGTCTTTCTTTCCTTGTAAGATGCGCTATACCATTCCATGTTTCTCTCCTCTTAAAAGTTGTTCAAAATACTGCAACTTCCTTGATTTGGTGGTTTTGATGATCCAATAATCTTTTCCCATTCTTCTTAATACTTCAATCTTGGACACTTTACCATCAAAGGATATGTTTAGTGCCCTACGGTTAACCACATCTCAAATGCACTGATGTTGATGATATGAGCTTCCCTCATCATCCAGGCTTCCATGTTATACAACAAATTAGAAAATACGTTAAAATTAACATTCTGGTTTGAAGTTTCAATGATAAATTTCTGTTGCAGAAATGTATCTTCATTTTGAAATAGTCCGACCTTGCGATTCTAAATTGGATTTCTTTTAAAGTATACTCCATTCCTATTAATCTACATTCCTAGGTATTTATACTTATGGACTCGTTCTACAGTAGTATTATTGATTGGCAGTTTTTGTTTTAAAAATGGTCAGATTTATCAATGATCAATCATGAATTTGGTCTTTTTTTCTTCAAATCATATAACTTGCATCCTTGGCAGACCTTTCCCATGGTTCTTTGTAGACGCTGCAATGTACTAGACCAGTGGTTTCCAACTAGTGGTCAGCGGGCTCTTAGGGGTCCGCGAGATGTCATTCGATAATAATTTTAAATTACTTCAACATAAAATATTTGTGAAGCCCCGGCTTTTAGTATGGATATCACACTCTGCGCTGACAAATTTAACATTCTAAGAGATATAATTGCTTGTGTTTATTGACATGTGCCTGCTATCATACAATCACAACCTTTATATTATCACAAAATCTTCTTCTCATTGACTCTAGCGTTAACCTCCAATAAGCCCTGATAGAATGGGAAGCAGTATTGTAACGTTATATTAATGCCAGAAAAAGCGAAATTCTACATGTGGGGCGACAGCCCAAACAAATCCACATTATGTGCAAATAGGAGGAGTTTGAAGTGGTAAATGAGTTCTCCTACCTTGGAACTGTGATCAGCGGAAATGGAAAAGTACAACCTGAAATACCCCACAGGATAGGAAAAGCGAATAATATATACTATTCCACCAGCTAAGCAATAGCAGGAAAGAGGGAGACGTCAAGCTCCATATATTTAAATCCGGATATGCCTGCTCTACTGTATGGAGCAGAGAGCTGGGTACATATGATATATTTTTATATCATATCAGTGCATTTGAGATGTGGTTAACCAGAGGATACTAAACATGCCCTTGGGTGATGGGTGTCCACCATTGAAGTATCAAGAAAAATCACTTTCCTTCTGTGACCTAATTAAAAAGGCCTGCCATTATACTTACCTTGCCTCTTATCTTTCACCCCCTACCATTAATTCAATGGTAACATAAAAATGAAGTTCAAGAAGCCTGATAAATCTTTCACATGATATGGTTTCAACAAAGGCAGGATACAAAAGTATCATCATACCATCAGCCATATAACACTGAAATGGGGAAATGAAAAAATAAGTTTAAAACCTATAAATCAACCTAATATACTGGAAGCCAGAGGCAGGCAGGCACTGAAATATATCAAAAGGTGCAGAAACATCCAGAGAATAACTTGCAAAACAAGAAGGGATAGTATAAGGAATCAGATAATACCAGGAAGAATTTACTTTAAGGAAAATCACTGAATAGAAACAGTTTATGTCATATACAGACTGTAAATAATAAAAATAAGTTTAAATAAAGGAACATTACAGAATAAATTACAAAGCAAATTCAATGTGATATATATACAATAAATTAACCCATTATACATGAATTTGTTATAAAGAATAACAATACAAATCAATTCCACAAGTTTTTGGGTAAAATCCGGGGTAATTTTCTCCCATTCTTCCAAGAGTGCCTTTTTTAGATTTTCTTTGTTTGTAATATTATGTTTTCAAATTTGTCTCCAATTTTGCCCACAAATGTTCAATGATATTTAAATAGGGTGACCGCAGGTGTCCCAGTCTTTCACTATCAACGAAGAATGCTTGGGGTCATTATCTTGGTAAAAGTAAAAATACCTTTTAATCCAAGTTTTTCAGCACTTACCTTCAGATTTTGCCTTGATATGTCCACATATAAATGTCCATCCATTATACCTTCTATGAAATGCAGATTTCCCACACCAGAGGCTGCCATGCATCCCCACATCACACTTCCACCTCCATGTTTCACAGTCGGTAAGAGATTTTGCTTGGAAAATGCCTCTCCAGGTTTTCTCCAAATGTATCCGCGTCCATCTGACCCAAAAATGTTAAATTTTCTTTCATAAGCAAAAATAAACTTTTTCCAAAAGTCAAACTGTTTGGAAATGTGCTCATTTGCAAATTTTAGCCGGTCTTTTTTGATTGTTTTTTACTAATGAACGGCTTTTACCTAGCAACTCTACCATGAAAATTGTGTTTCCTTAGGACGCGACACACACAGTTTCCGCACTAGCAATCTTCTTTAAATAATTTTCCACTTCACTTGCAATTTTTGGTGCACTCATTCTTGCGTTTATTTTTTCCATATTTCAGAATCCACCTTTCGTCAGCATCGGAAAGTATCTTTTTCTACTGTTGCATGACTTTTCTGAAAAAGTTTGCCAATTTCTCTATACGATTTTCTTCTGTTGAACTGTTGTATGATGAGTTCTCTTTCTCTTACCGTTGTGTACCAACTCCAATGAAAATTCAACCCCCTTTTAACTACTTATTTCTATTGTTTATTCAATAAAATATTCTATATATTTAATAGGATGCTCCTAAATTTTTATTTTAAGGGAAGAATTTAAATTAATAAACCATTGGTAAGATTCTAAATACTTGTGTTACTTTAAGGATCAAGGATACCATTGAAAAATGCTAATCAATATTTTCATAACTAGAATCTTTTCTCATGAAAATAATTAGAAAAGTCTTTATAAAACTTTTATTTTAAAATTCTGATAAATCAGTCCATTTAAACGAAAAATCAAACCCTGCCTACAAGTAATATCTCATGGACGATGAGGCATTATTCCTTGCATAGGTAGCTCCTCAATTTACATGTCATGTTAGGAAGAAATGTTATTTATGGATGGAATTAAAAATGCTAATCAATAAAAATGTTTGGAATAGACAATCTTTTATTTCACAAATAATACATTCAAGTCTTCTTCTTGGAGCCTCCTGGCAGCCTCCACATCCAGCAATCATTCCAGTGGGTTGTTCTGAGAAATAAAATAAATTAATATGCATAATATAAGCTATACACATAATCATAATAATAGGTTTATAGTTCATGCAAAAATATATGGGATATAAAATACAAAAAAAAATAAAACAATAAAATGGATATATACATAATATAAAATAATGAAACGGCTAATTAGTTATAATAAAAAGCATGTTTCATGAAAAATATATTAACTATTATTAAAGAAATGGAAACTTCTTAATTGCCTCTAAACAAGGTAATTTTGTTGTTGAACTGCCTTACACTCACCCCTTGGGCCACTTCAGATATACTTTTGTAAGAGTAGTACATTCATATAATATTTAATAATTACTTTAATAAGGTGGTACATACGACTATCATCAACGCTCTGATTTAATATGTGCTGTGAACGACAGCTGAAAGCTTGCTGGTCAAGGCTTTTTTTGAAAAATGATATCGTTAAAGCCTTCTCTGAATAGGTGCTCCAATGATGCAAGCCTCTTACTTTTGTAAATCCACACAGAGCTTACTCTGTGTTTCTACAAACTATGAACACTTCCTGGTTTGTATAAAGTAAACCACCCTTATCTTTAATATGTATCAAACCAGATGAAAGGGGCACATTGCTCCATAAAGGTGGATAAACACACTGTACAATGAATGCTTTTCTCAATTTTTTTAACTACAAAGCCATATATATATATTTTATAACTTGCTAACTATAGTGGCTGAGGTCAAATGATATGTCATCATGATCAGATGGTAATTGGTTCTCGAGGTTTTCTACCCTCAACATACTTGAACTGCAACATGTCAAGATAGTCATGTTCTCAATGGGCTGACAACTGCCACCTACTGGTGCATGCAGCTCCTTTTGCACTAGTATTTTTTCATTAATTTAGTAAATTGAAAGGCTGCTGGGTTATTGTTATAACCAAACTTTGAACTTATATGTCCGAAAAAAATCTCGAGGTGGTCTTTGCTTGACTTATAAAATGGAATGTACTTTACAAGTTTCTCTTTAATGACTAATTTGTCACATAAATATTGAGCATTTTCAATGACAACTATAAAGCCTGTAAAACCAATTCTCCTTTTTTCATCAATGGCATGGAGATGTTTGTTGTTGCTTTTATTAAGTTAAAATTTTATTATATACACCTGCTGGAGTAAAGAAGATGTAGCTACCTCATGCACAGCTGTATCAGCAGGTATTGCGTCCTTTTCATTATTATTACAATCAAGCTTTTTCCTAGTTGTCCGTTTTGCAGGAGACTTTCTTTTCTAAAATTAATTTTTAACACTTGACTTACTAAAAATTTGAGTTTTCAATCTTTCATATGAATATTTATTTCATAATTGCCAACTCACCACTACAATCATTGGTTTCAAATGGTCAGGATAGGCCTCAAACACGTTTGGTATTGATCCGGGTTTAAGCCATGGTCTACTAATGTAAGTTGTCTCAACTTGATCAGCAGTGAAATGTTCACTATTACTATCATATTTTGCAGGAACCCAATTGACTCTTTTTACAGCATTTATCCAGGCTTATCTTCTTTCTGGTTCCTTTAGACCAGGAAACCTACAAAATATATCATTAAAATACAACAACATTACTTAAATGTATAAGTCAAGTACCAGAACAAATCAACATTCTTTATTTTAGATAGTTTATATTTAACCTATCATGTTATATAAAATTACATACTCTACCTAATCTAGAATAAAAAACATCAAAAGTATTCAAGGTAAATGCAAAACAGTAAACAGACACCTGGGAAAAAAATTAGATAATTTGATACCTTTCAACAGTATTAGACCTGTTTACATATTATTCTTTACATTCGAAACCAATTATTAATTTATTTCACTTTGTCAGTACATATAAACTTGTATTTCACGATTTGCCAGCAAAAAGTATAGGTTTCAGGTTCAATCAAAAAGTTATGCTCAAAAAATTGTATAAACATACGTATATCTAATTAAAGATGAAACACTTACCTAAAATAGCTCAGTTTCTTTATAAGATTATCCTTGCCAGAATTATTACATAGTTGGAAATTATGTATATAGATAGAAGATGAATAAAGTAAGTGACAACCAAGAGACAACTGACAGCAATAGCAATACGCAAACAATGGCGGCTATGCAGTTATAAGTTACTTAAATTGCCCTCATGCTCCCTCCATACTATAACAAACTCCTTGGGTTTTAAAAAGTATTTTGAATTTGGCGCCATAAGTCGGGTGGAAGACACCTAGGATAAATATACTAACCTTTATTTCTAAAGACGTGGGTAGTATGGTGGGGGTGATAGAATTTAGCGCCCAAAGCCGGGTGGAAGACAACTAAGCTCAACAATATCACTCTGGATAACCATAAAAAGGGCTACTGATAAGAGAAGTGACACTTCGGAACAGTTACCGTTGGCTGTACTATGATGATGTGCGAGCAAAGCTCAAGATAAAGTTTGAGTCTTTGACGACGAAAATACACTTATAACTGTCAGAAAATCTGTATCTGTAAAGAAAAAAATGACGGCTATATTTTCAGATCAAGCAGAATTGTAGAGCGGGTCATTTTGGTCACTCAGAAGTCAGTCACAGCTATTTGGTACACTGAGCAGTGCCCAAAGTTATCGAGTCCATAAAATCCTGTGAACAAAGTCAAGAACGGACACTAGGTACCTTCACCAGACAACGCTCCAGCTCACCCCGACCAGGCCTGCATTGAGTATTTGGCCATTACTAGATTGAATCTTCTTGAGCATTCTCCTTATAGTGAAGTGCTTGTTCTCTGTGACTTTTCACTGTCCCTGCATATGAAAATGAATCTGAAAGGAAAACGTTTTTCTAGTGACGAGGATCTTCTGAGGGCTTGGGATAACGAATGTGTCACTCTATTCGTGAGAGAGATGGTTTAACAACTGGTTTCGACGAATTGAGAGGTATATTGAATATTATGGAAATAGTTTTGAGAAAATTAAATAAAAAAGCTGTATTGCTGTATATAGTGAAATGGTTCATGGAAGCCAAACCAATAGGAAAGAGAATGGTTGGCAGACCCAGAACTACGTATCTCCAGTACCTGGAGGGACTCGGAAGAAAGAGAGGCAAATCAGTTACCCAAATGAAAGATATGGCCATTCCAAGGGATGAGTGGAAGCGATGGACTGAGGCTGGTGCTCCACGCTGAAAGGCACTAAGGAGCTTGTGAAAGAAGAAGAAGTGTATACTATTTTATGTATTAACATATTAATATATTTTTATTTTGAATTTATATCTTCTGTTTAATTTTTTAACACATTTTGTACATTTAAAAAACCCATATCATTTAAACCTTAACTGATTAATTTGCCATAAGGGCGCACCTTTTTATAAAATCGCCAACGTTTTAACCACACATCCGCCTCTTAGCTCGTCGACAGAGTACAGACACTACCCGAAACAGATGGGAATATCACTTTCTGCTTTTAATGATAATTGTACATATGCTTTTAAGTCTTATAAATTGTTATCCATTACTTGTTTTGGATCACTAGACCTATATTTAACCGTATTTATAATGAAAATCCTTTTGCTGTTAATTTAATTTTGTAGTTCACATTATTATTAAGAGAACAACGACTTGACGAAAAAATGAGTGAACACTCATCAGGCAAGGATTCCGGTAAGAAATTGGTTCTGTGTTCTACGTTCTAGTGGTGATAGTTGTTGCAGGAGCAGTGGGGTGTGTAATCTTGCAAAATGGCATTTATGTTCTCATGATACCTAACGGGAAAAATTTCCGGGCTACTATTAAAAAAAATTATCAGCAGCTAATACCTTAACTTATACGAGATAATTCAATAGACTCATTACATTCTTACTTCTTAGTATTGATGAAGTTATTAGCTCAAAATAGTAAATCAACTCTCTTTTCCATAACCACCATCATTAAATTACATTATCTCTACACACTATTCAGAGTTCATACGGGATCAACAAACAACCAACTAATGAAGTAACACCATTATAGTCTACTCACATCACATTAAGAAGTAAATAGAGTTTTTAATTTTCTTCCATTCAACAACATCAAGCCTAATACTTCATTATTTTCAGCTAAAGCAACATGAAAATTATCCATAGCCAATTGTTACGCAGGAACCCTAAGATGTTTGTTTTTTCATTTAACGCCACTTTAAGCTGCTGCTGCCGCTAAACGGAAGATACTACAGTGGGAGTCCTAAATTGTGTCTATCCAGGTTTAATTATGATAGAGATCTTTGACCAGTACCTGACATCACACAGTTTTTGAACCGCAATTTTACGTCCCCTCCTAAGTATGGCATATGTAGAACTTGGGAAGTAATTAAAGAGCCTCATGAATTGTTTTTTAAGTTTTGTTTCCAGTACCTGTAGGCGGTCTCTAGTGAAGCATCTTAACGATGAATTGAAGTATCCTTCAATTTAAATCCTCGGTCCACTTGATGGAAATGAGATCGCATCACTTCGACATTTATACCCCATCTCACAGATTTTTTTTCGTTTTCCATCCCACAGAACTCAGCCTCTGCTCAGAGCAATCGATCCTTTCTCGACAGTTCCACTGCGTTCTGGAATTCCATTCCTTCCGTGTTCTTATAGGCCGTGGCTCTTCCTTATCCAAATTCAAACATCTCCTTTTCCTATTATCCCGAACAGACGCTTGTGGATTGTAAATTTTAAATTAGATTTCTGATTGAAAGTACTCAATATCACCTCTATATTGACCGAATATCTTAGTTTTTTTTTTTTTTTCAAAATTATTTGTTTTTAACCTTCCATTCTATTTTTGTATTTATTTATTTAATTTTTGAGAGCGAAAAGGCCTTAAAGACTAGGCGAATATCATGTTCAGGTTTTCTTTTTCAACTTCCTCCTTCTCCATACTTCCATCATGAGGTATGCGTGTCTGCGCTTCCTTTCCTCCGACCACGCATATTCTCTGTGTTCAGGAAGGGCGTTCTTTCTTATTTTATTTTTATTATTTTTTCCTTTTATTTTTTCGGCTTTCGCTGGCATTAGCACCTAACCGAACCAAAGTCAATGGTGAGGCTAGTGATAGTCTTATTTTATTATTATTTTTATAAATTTCATTCGCTTCTTCCATTATCTATTTAAATAATTATGTTTGTAATAATTAAATCAATTTAATATATTCTGGGGAAAGGGAGCTGCGTGGTCTAGCGGGTAGAGCACTAGTGTACTATTCTCCGGGTCCTGGGTTCGAATCCCAGCTGTGGCAGAATATTATTTATTCTGTTGGTTCAGTCGAGGGGCGACCGTAAAGTATGGAAACCCTCCTGGGGCAGACCCAGCCTCTATAAAGTGGATAACCAAAAAAAATTGGGGAAAAATCTGGAGGGTGAGCGTGATCAAGGCCTCATCACCTCATTGCACGACCGTTGGCCTAAAAACAGTACGAATCTCTATATGCACTTAGCCCAAGACCCTTCATGAGTTGTTATAGTACAGGTTATTAAGGTATTCTGGTCAGATCTGTTATCTTTATTTATCTGTTATATTTAAGAGGGTTAAACCCGACGGTTGGGCATTGGATTTTTTTTTTTTTTAAGACGAAAAATACTGGTTATGCCGTCCTTTGGAGAGAACCTGAGCGAGTTCAGGTATTCTTAAAAAGGTCTCAATCCTAATTAAATCTGGATAGGCAAAATTTAGGACTTCCACTAGTTAGTAACATCGTCCGATTAGTCAGACTATCATAAAGTGACGTAAAATGGATAAACAAACAAACTAGTTCTACTGTAAGAAAACATAATTACCAAATACTAATTTAATAGTTAAAATATAAAAATTACATTTAATTTTCGCACGATTTGTGCTATACTGGTTTTATTATTTACTTGTAAAATATATGCCACGAGTGAAAATAAAATAAGACAATGTAGAAAGGATTAAACTTTTTTTTACAGCTGGTCTGGTGTCTCAAATATCCTATAACCATTCAGCTGATGATGAGCTTTGTAAGTTTTCAGACTAATTATTAAAATTAATAGATTATTAAATATTATTTTAAGAAATGTGAATTCGTAGAATTTATTTATTTATTGAAGGATCATAGGTATCTTAAATGGTGTTCTCTGGAGAAAACACGCGTCACTTCTTACGAAAAAAAAAATTACAACTTCTTCCTCTTGAGACCACTTTATATGGGGCAGAAACATGGTCAGTTCTAAAATCGTCTGAAAGGAGATTGTTGGCTCTGGAGATGGACTTTGGAAAAGAGCCTGCGACATCCAAGCTGCAAAGAATCCCAAATTTGGAAATAAGAAAAAAAGAAGTGGCTCAGCTAAACATCTTAAATGAAATATCAAAAAAGAGACTCATGTGACAAGGCTGTATCATGAGATGGGACGCGATGGCCAAAGAGGCTGCTGAAGTACTGCCCGGAGAAGAGTTGAAGGCGAGGAAGAGCTCGCAAAATGTGGATAGAGAATGTGAGGGAGGACATGGCGGCCAGAGGAGGGCTGTAGGGATAGGGAGCACTGGTGTTAAGATACCTGATAAGTTTCGGAATGTGAAGCAAGTTGCAGAATCCGTAGAAAAAAATATATATGCATGTACAAAAATATACATACATGTATCTATTCATATTTGCAGTGAGGTGGGCGACAGGAAATAGATTATTTGTTAGTTTCCTTTCGCCCAATATACGCCCTGATGATGACCCACAATGGGGATCGAAACGTTGGCAAGCAATAAATAATGAAAACTATTTAGTTGTTTTATTTACTGACCGCCACCCGGACTAATTCCTTCCAGTAATTTGTAGTATAGTTTTCTTTAAAACAGATAGGCTACCAATCATACATTATGATACAAATGATCAATTTTCACAGTTATGAGGGAGATGCTGAATCAGGGACAAAGGGCCACTGAAAATTATGTTCACGTTGAAGAAGCTGTGGCTGGTGAGATTTAAAAATTGAAAACTTGTAATTAACATTTGCTTATGTATTTATTTCTCTGTGTTATTCATATACTTCACAAAAGTGTTTTTCAGATTCTTACCGTTAATATATGTTATTTTCTCATAACATTTGAAGATAACTTTTGGTACTTCAACTTCATCAAACCGGCTAAGGAAAAAAGGGCCGAACATTAAATTCGTTTTTTTTTTTTACTTCGATTAGTAATTAATTTTTCCCAAGAAATATTCCTCTCTCCCCCCTCCTCCTCCCCCCAGCTCCCCCGAAGCTACTCACATAGCTATCCTTTAGTTCCTTTGGTGCATCCTTTAAATTTACTTTCTACTACTATACAATAATTTATAATGACCAGTGTTATTTATGAATGAAAACAATATCACCGATAACTGCGAGTTTTTTTTCTTGTCCATATGCCCAAAAATCTCCTTGATTAGAGGATTTTTAATGTATCATGGTTCTTTGATGATTATAAATATCATTTAGATATTTAATGTATTGTATAAGAACAAAATATTGTTGTTGTTTTACAAAAAAAAAAATGAATTTAATATAATTATTTTATTTTAATTTTAAGAGAGACACCCGAAACCCCTACCCGCTCATAAGCTTGGTGATGCTTTTAATATTCACCGTGTAAGTATTATATATTTCTATTATATGGAAAATTTCGTATGTATGTATATATTAACTTTTCGATTTTTAGGGTAGAGAGAGAATGGAGGAACCATTCAATGCGCACCGAAATGCACATTATTCTAAATTCAAATTTTCAAATAAGCAATCAATCGATGAAGGGGATTTGTTGAAAAGCGTAGATACAAATAGAGGCAAAACCGATGCCCACTGGGCTGCTGAAAAAGGAGATCTAGAAACACTGTCCAGGATAAAAAAAAGTGTGTTGAATGCGCGAGACGATGAGGGTTGGTCTCCGTCAATGTATGCGGCTTTAACTGGTCAATTAGGAGCTTTGCAACTCCTACATGAAATGGAAGTCAGTATGGAAGTGGTGGATACCGTAGGACGCACACTGCTTCACATTGCTGCGAGTTTCGGGCATGAAAATATTATAAGTTGGTTGTTGAAATTAAAGTTTGACATAAATGCAACTGATTTTTATGAGATGACGCCACTTCACTTGGCTGCAGCTTCAAACCAAACTGGCGCCACCTCTTTGCTGCTTTTAAATGGTGCAGATATTACCTTTGTGGATGACCAGAATCGAACTGCTCTTAAGGTTGCACAAATAGCTGGTCACCCAGAAATAATTGATTTGCTTCGTAATACAGAACAAGACCCATTTTAGATTAAATTAAAAAAAATAAATACAAATAGGTACTTAAATATTTTGTTTAAATATCTGCTATTTTATAGAACCTGAATAATACATAAATTATTCTTAGCACATTTTCCTTCGTCCGAGAACTACTCATCCACAGAAGGTGTTTATTACTCGTTATTTTCTTTCTCTATGAATCCTTCTCTAGCGAGGCTTAAGTCTTGTTTATAACCTTACCTCGTGAAACTTCTTTCTTATTACATCGTTAATGAATTTATAAGGAAAATTTTAACTGTTTAGTACTTTATCTTCTATATTAATTCACAATCCTATATTTTATAACATTCCTTCATCGTAAATATTCGTCAATCACACATTTTTCAATTAATGTGTTTCCCATTGCCTTAACGTTATCGCTTTTACTTCCTTTGGACGTCTAGAAAATATATAGAAGTTTATATGTTAATTTTTTTTAAATGTTTAGTATATGCCTAAAACTTTTATTTTCTGTAGAAGTCGTCTTTTAAGAATTTGATCGTATCACGTGGTAACAAAATGTTCCCCTAAACTAATGTTTTTTGTTGCTTTGTATTTTATACATAAGTTAAATAAATAAGAATCCTTTTTAATTGTATACCAAGCGAATTTTCATTTCAATAAGTATGGATAATAATGAGAGTAATGTGAGCTCTGATCCCCAAGACACAAAGAATGTTGATGAAGAAGTGAAATCTGATCTAGACCCTTTAGACACAAAGAATGTTAACAAAGAAGTGAAAACTGATCTAGACCCTTTTGCTTATGTTGTTAATAATGGCTTTACATCAGAAATATTTAAAATTGAAGTTAGAGGTTTGCCGAAATACTATGGGATAGGCGTAAGTGGCTCATTATGTTTTCTTAATCTTTAGTGTACTAATCAGTCTAGTTAGTTAAATATCTTAAGGAGTTAAATGATAAAGAATTCAGTTAATGTTTTTTATAAAATTATATTGATGATCACATACAATAAGTTATAATATGGTGAATTATGCTAATTGCACACTTTGTGAAGAAGGCAGGGGACAAGTTCATTACTGATTGATTCATTTGGACCATGTTTGACTTATTCCTTTTAATGTGATTTTGTTAATATTTATGGGCTGATCATTGCCTTTATATTTACTCACAATTCTGTCAAAAGACTTGTAGTGAGTCTAAAAGTCACTAAAAAAAATGTGACTCAATAAGAAATCCAAGTAGACTTCATTAAAATGATGTTAAAACTTATTGATAATCCTCATCAAAATATTACAAAACTTACTATAATTATTGATGAAAATCTATTCTTTCATTGAACCATGTTTTATCATATGCAACATTTTGTATGGAAAACTACAATATTTATAATATGGCTATGAATGTATTTAAAAATGGATTATTATTATTAAAGAGGCTCAGTTGGTTATTGACTGGAGGCTCATTTCTGTTGCAATGCTTCATATTTCAGTTACAGCCAATAAATTTTATATTTTATTCTAATATCTCTAGATGGACTTAGGTTGAAGTACTTAGTTCGATGTAAGAAATTAATAATGAAGAAAAAATGTAGTATGGAGTTAATGTATTAAAAAAAACCCAGCAAAATAAATAATAAATATTGACCTGAAAACTTACCTAGCGTTGTGATATATGGCTTATTTATTTACATAAGTAAGCTTCCTATTATTTTAGTTAAATATGTCTATTTCTCAAAATATTATTTGAAGTATAATCTAATTTCATTTTAGGCTATACATTCTATGTCTATAATTTTTACTTATCATCAATTTCTTTGGTCAGAAGTAAGAATGTACCTAGTAGATTTGTTTTAGTGTAAATACTTGAATTGCCTCAAAATCAACATTAAATAATTTATTTTTAGATTTCTTTCTTTTCTGTACTGCTTTTTTTTATTTGTAGGAATTCAGGAAACTTTTGAAGACCAAATTAAAGTTGGATTGCTCAAAAGTGAAGTCTCCAAGAAGTGGTAGCCCATGGATGTACGCTTGTTTTCGCTCTGAGGAAGAAGAAAAAAAAGCTATTTCACTTCTATCAGGTTATAAATGGAAAGGCTCCATCTTAAGTGTCCAGGTATTTTAATTGTTTGTTTATTACTTTCAAAAAATTAAATTATTTCAAATGATGTGGTATTTGAAAGTTTTGCCTGAAGTAGAGTATTTACTGATCAACAGGAGTTAGCTCTAAGTTTTTCAAATCTGTTGTAGAATAGTACCTTCTGAGCACTTCAACCTTCTCCTAAACAATACTCCTATTTATTTTCACTCATCTGTCAAGAACTTAGGAGTTACTCTTGATCAAAAATTCTCCTGGAAACCGCACATCTCCCAAATTTCCTGCTGAACCATAGTAACCCTAAAGCAATTTGTCGCCTCCATCGCCTCCTTCCATTCAATACTCGTAAACTCCTTGTTTCCTTCCTCGTCTTTCCCCACTTAGACTACAGTTGTGTGGTGGACAGCGGACGTTCAGGTGAACTCCAAGCAAACTCAAGCATATTATGAACTGTGTAATACTATTTTTGTACATGGGATCACTAGAGACACACTAATAACCCATTATGCTGAGTTAGGTTGGCTCTATCCTTATTACAGATGCTAGTATTTCTTAGCTTCCTTCCTCTATCAGGTTATCTGAACTCAGCACCCCAGCTATATCTTCCAAACCCTTCAATTTAAATCTTCAATTCAGTCCCATTAGGGAACGGCATGGTCTAGTGGGTAGAGTGCAAGTCTACTGTGCTCTAGGTCCTGGGTTCGAATCCCGGCTGTGGTGGAATATTATTTATTCTATTATTTTAGCCAGAGGGCGATCCTGGGGTATGGAGACCCTCTTTGGTCACACCCAGCCTCTTTAAAGTGGGTACCTAAAATGGGGAAAATACCTGGTGGCTGAGCTTGATCTCAGCCGAATCACCTCATTGCACGGCCGTTGGCATAGAAACAGTACGAATCTCTACATGTACTGAACCCAAAACTCTTCATGGGTTGTAGTGGTACGGTTTTTTTTTTTTTTTTTAATTCAGTCTCATTCTACCAGATCCTGTCTTTCTGACCTTTACTCTTTTGACACTTCCATTAACCAGAGGTTGGCAGGGGGGCTGCCAAAAAGATTGTTAAAAGAAAGAAAAGAGAACCCACCAACAAGGAAATTCAGTTAATAGGGAACACCAGAATGAATAATGAAACCAGAAAATTTTATAAGAAAATCAATAACTTCAGGAAACGGAATATGAGATAAGGATGCAGCATAAGAAATAAGGAAGGAAGAATCCCGATGCTCAAGGAGGATGCCCTAGAAAGGTGGAAGGAATATTTCCAAATGTTATTAGATGCTGGTGACAAAGCCTCTAAATCAGATTTTCCAAACCTATCTGACCTTTGTGCACAGGAGGAGGAAATACAGCCGGACAGGGATGAGATCGAAGTGATATTAGAAAAACTGAAAAATAATAAATCTGCAGGCCCAGATGGAATACCATCAGAACTCTTAAAATTGGCTGGAAATGAGTTTACCAAGGAGATCTATGAATTATTAATGCAATGCTAGGAAGAGGAGAAGATACCTAAGGATTGGAGAGAGGGCCATATTGTGCCAATATTCATAGGAAAAGGAGACCCAGCCAACTGCAGCAACAACCGAGGTATATCCCTGCTAAGCACTACCTATAAGGTGTTTTCTATTGCACTCTATAATAGATTGCTACCATATGTAGAAGGGGCTATCGGTGAATATCTAGGAGGATTTCGTTGCAATAGATCAACAATTGATCAAATCTTCTTACTGTGGTTGATGAGTGAGAAAATGAACGAATTCAACCAGTCAAAATGGGTGATATTCATTGATTTCAGGGCAGCATATGATACTATCATGCGTGATGAACTGTACAAAGGAATGGCTGAAATGGGAATCCCTCCCAAATTGATAAGACTGGCAAAATGTTCAATGTTGGAAAGTAAGTGCAAAGTGAAGTACTGCGGAAGTGTCTCAGACCCTTTTGATGTTGGGATTGGACTCAGGCAGGGAGATCCGCTGGCCCCACTCCTCTTCAATGTAGCTCTCCATGCCGTCATAAATAGAGCTGAGCTAGATAGAGGGGGAACAATATTTAATAAACTATACAGTTGCTTGCCCATGGGGGCGATGTGGCTATCGTTGGAAGGTCCCTGGGCTCTGTCAAGGAGGCTGTTGGAAAGCTTGAAACTGAAGCAGGCAGGTTAGGGCTGGAAATCAATGATGAGAAGACCAAGGTAATGGTTTTCAGAAGGAAGAGACAAGCCCGCCCCCAAAGTCATTATATAATTGGAAACCCTAGCTTCGAAGTGGTTAAAAGCTTCCAGTACTCGGTTCTACCATAATTGATCAGCTGGATGAAGAGGAAGAGGTCAAAAAAAGAATCATGTTGGGAAATAGAGCATATTTTTGCATGTCCAAAATTCTGAAGAGTAGGCTGGTCAGTAATGCCACAAAGTTCAGAATGTACAAAATGTTAATTAAACCTATTGTAATCTACACTAGTGAAACCTGGACCATAAACAAAAAGACAAGCAATTTACTGGACCGGTATAGGTATATCCTAGTATATCCATACATGAAGGCGGAACATGGCTGTGTAGAAAAAGTAGAGAGATATAAAATCAATTCAAAGATTTGAACATCTCAGCCAGCATCAGAATCCAGAGTTTGAAATGGTTTGGCCACCATTGAGAATTGAGGACAGCAGGATGCCAAAACGACTTTACGAGGGCACACAGGATGGAAAGAGAAGCAGAGGGAGACCCAAGGGCTGCTGGAGAGACAGTGTTCTGCAGGACATACGGCAGGCCAGAGTCAACACAGGGCAAGCGAGGAGCAGAGAGGAATGGAAGGCGGAGGTTGAGAAAGCCAGGGGGTGCTAAAGGCGCCTGTTGAGCTGAGAAAGAAGAAGATTAACCAGGGGTTTCTAACCTTTCTCTTTTACCAGTAGGATAGAATCTGTTGGGAATCATCCTTGAAATGTGGTCATGAAAGATCAAATGTCTCTTTCAAATTATGTCCGTGGTCTTCCCAGCATGGAACATCCTTTTTCTGTTCAGAAAACCGCTGTGTTTTGTTCTTCCGTTCAATTGGTTCTCGTTCTTACCTTCTTGTTTTTGACTTGGAAACAACCCCTCATGACTTTTTCTCCAAATATATTTCTGTTGGTTATTTCTTCAATTCTTATTCCAGCTCGTTCAAGATCTTGTTTTACTTCCTAAATCCAGATTATAGCCGTTTTCATTTCAAACAGTTTGATGACTAATTTCTTAACCATCAAGTTTCCTTCCATCCTCCAAACGGGTCTGAATATTTTAATCTTCGCTTTCTAATGTTTTCATCTATTGGCTCATTGTTTCTGTAAATTTCTTTGTTGCTTCTTAGTTTGTATTGTCCTTCACTGTTCTTGGCTGATCCCATAATTTTTCTCTCCTTTGTTCCCAAGTCTTCCAGTTTTATCTTTCCCAATGTTAGCATTTCCGCTGCGTATAACGCTACCGGTTTTATTTTCTTTGTGATAGTGTTTTACTATTCCAAGATATAAGTTTTTTATTTTACGTTTGTCTGGTCTTGCCAGTGCACTAAACATTTTATTTGGTCTTGATTTCATCGCAATTTTTTCCTACCCGTTTCCAGTGATAATTTCTACCAAATATTCATTATTATATAATTATTATTATTTTTTAGAATGCAGATCCTGTTCCTGATCCCCTGATAAAAAGAAGATTAGAAGGTTCAAATGATTCGCCCAATAAAAAGATTAAATTTGAAACACCAGAGGAGCAAAAGGAAGCTTTACTTATGAGTGTTGCACCAAAATGGAATGTGCCGTATGAAAGCCAGGTGCTGTTTATTTTCTCATCTTTATTTTAAATTGAATTATTTATTATACCATAATTGTACTTATCTGCTTTTCTTTTTATATTTACTAATTCAATGTTTTTTTCTTTTTCCAGATACAAAATAAATATGAAAATGCAAAATCTCTTCTACTTCGTTTAGGGATTGAATTAGTTAGGGCAAATCCAATGCTTAAAAGTTGGATTGAAAGTCAGAAACAATTGAATGATGGGCTACCTTGTAAATTACTTACCACTAGATATCTTGAAAATGAGCCAAATCATTATCGTAATAAGTGTGAATTTACTATTGGTAAGTTTTAGTTTAACCTTTTGTAGGTTTTGCTCCAATTTACCTAAGGTTTATCTACAATTGTGTCGTAGTTTTGTAGGAAAATACATTTTTTTATAGGAAAAGATGAAGTGACCGGTGAAAGAAGAGTTGGTTTTAGGCTTGGGAGTTATGCAAGCGGATCTATAAGTGTTGGTCCTATTGACGATATTCCTACTCTGCCGAAGTTGGTTATTGAATCTGCTAAGGTAAACTTTCTTCCTAATTTTATTTATTTTATATTGTTTTTGTTTTAATTTTCTCTTACATTGTTTGATTTGCAGGTTTTTGAAAAGTTTGTGCAAAAGTCTCAATATGAAGTATTTTCGCCCAAAGATTTGAGTGGCCACTGGAAGCAATTAACTGTAAGGTTAGGGACGGGTACAGGCGAAGTAATGTTGATTGTTGGGTTCCATCCTCAAAATTTGAATGCTGAAGAACTCTCTGCTCTCAAGGAAGAAATAAAAGAGTTTTATAAGACTGGCGTAGGAGCTGAGTCTCGTGTTGATTCCTGCACTTTCAAATAATGAAGAGGAAGTAAGAATATCATTAACAATAATTATTATTAATATTGTTTTTATGAAATATTAATTACATTTCTATATTATTTTGGTATGTCTATAGACCTATTTCTATATCTATAAAAGCGAGTTACCACTCTCTCATGTAGTCATTGCAGTATCTCAAAAATAATAATGGCTATCAAGCTGAAATTTTATTCATAATGATGGAGTTTAGTTGACCTTTGAGAAATTAGATGAGAAAGATGGTTGGGGTGTGGTCATTTGGGAGAAATACACATTAAAACATAGTATTAATTTAACACATAATTAAAATAGCACTGTTTTAATGTGTGTTTCTCTCTAATGAACACACCCCCAACCGTCTTCCTCATCATGAAATTTTACTCATATTTTTAATCTCATCCTATAAGTGTTTGAAAAAAAAAAAAAAAAAAAGGATTTCTAAAACCTTTATCAAAACAGGGTCACCCGCCACGTAATGCTTATATGAATTACGCACATAATGGCTTTCTATGCTTAAGGTTGCAGGTTCAAACCTAATCTGACAGGTGGCCCTATGTTTTTTTAATGGGAGTAAAAACTCCTTAGTTATACCATCCTTTGAAGGTTAAAAGGTGGTCCTGAGCCTGTGCAATGTTTGGTACTCATTAAAGATCTCTATCCTAATTAAACTTGGATAGACAAAATTTAGGACTCCCATTGTACCATTGTCTGATTGGCCATAGTTGCATAAAGTAGTGTTAAACGAATAAGCAAACAAATTTTTTGAATTTTAAAAATGGTTAAATCCAAAAAATTATAAGTACTCATTTGAAGGATAATCAAAGTTTTAACCACCTCAAAGAAAATTCAACATAAGAGAGTATTAAAATTTTGAGGCCAAAACCTGTGTAAGAAGGTGACTTGGGTAAGATTGCACTCAACTAGCAGGTTTTACCCATAATTACTGTGTACCCATTTACAGAGGCTGGGCTAAGCCCCAGAAGGGTCTCCAAATCTCTGTGTTCAACCTATGGCGGAAATATAATCATACCTGGATAAATAATTATCCTGTTGTAGCCGAGATCCAAAGTACAGTAATCATTTGGTGATAAAAAGTAACTGGCACCCTTAATGTGAAATTGACCCACCCTGGGGTATGGAGACCTTCTTGGGTTAGACCCACCTCTATAAAGTGGGTATCCAAAAATTGGAAAAATCTGCCAGCTGAGTGTGATCAAAGCGCCTAATCACCTCCTTGTACGACAGTGGCCTAGAAACAGTACCAGCCTCTATATGTACTGAGCCCAAGACCCCTCAGGGTTTGTAGAGGTACAGGTTTTTTTTTGTTATTTAAAAAAAAAACTTAGTCATTTTGATATGTATTAAAAAAAATGTGGTGCGCGCAACACAACTTTCACTTACCTTCATTATTGATATCAATTTAAATTTTTTTAAACAAATTTAGAAACAAAAATAAATTGCTAAAGAATTATTTACATTGGATTTTAAAAGAAACATGTGTTTTATTAAATTGTCTATTATATTATTTTCTACGACAATCAGTTTGTTTTATCGGCTTTTCATCACTCTCTGTTAACTTTTACAATAGTATGTATAAGATAATATTTTTTCTAAAATCTGTAGCTATCCAACGGTATATTATACCTCTATATTACTATTCTTGTCTTCAAAAACAAAAAAATTGCATAAAAAAATATGTTTGCACTTTTCTGCTTTAGTTTTTTATCAAATTCGCTCAACTTTGATATTTAGCCGTCCTTCGTCAATGCCATTAAGGTATAGGTTTTTTTTTTTTTAGAGGAAGAAATTTTGAAATATCGGCATTTAAGCCCTGTTAGATTTTTCAATCAGAATGAAACCTACATGGTATTAAAGCCTGTCCAATTTTAAATCTATATCGAGTTTATTCAAAATCGTTAGAGCCGTTTTTGAGAAAATTGTAAATAGGTGCGAAATGCATGGTATAAAGTGGCTCTTCTGGTTAGCCGATTTTTATGGAAAAGTTGCTGTAACATCTCGGGCGTATAGTTGTCTTAAATATGAAATTTAAGTTTCATAGGAATTTTCGTCGTATAATTACATTCTAAATACTTAAAAATCTGGTGCACACGACTTTCCACTTACCTCTATTTTTAGAATCGATTAAAGAATTTTCAAATACAGTAAGAGATAAACATGAGTGAAACCATTAAATAATTAGTTAAATGGAATTTCTATAAAAACATGTGTTTTATTAAAAAATCTATTATATTATTATCTAAAATAATCAGTTAGTGTTATCGGCTTTTCATCACTTTCTATTAACTTTTAAAAGTTGTGTATAAGATAATATTTTTTCTAAAATCTTTAGCTTTCAAACGGTATATCATACATGTATATTACCGTTCTTATGTTCAAAAACAAAAAATTGCATTAAAAAAATATGTTTTCAGTTTTCTCCTTTAGTTGTTTTTTAAATTCGGACAACTTACACCTTTAGCTGTTATTTATTAATTTTAACAAGATAATATGATTATTTTTATAGAATCTACAAAATTAAAGGTACTTTAGAGGAAGAGCATTTAAAGTATCGGCAGTTAAGCCCTGTCAGACCATTTTAATCAGAATGAAATCTACATAAAGTTAAAGCCTATTGAATTTTACATCGATACAGGAGCTTAATTAAAATCCTCAGAACCCTTTTTGAGAAAATCGAAAAAAGGTGCAAAATGCATGGTATAAAGTGGCTCTTCTGGTCAGCTCATTTTGATGAAAAAGGTTTTGTAACGTCTCGGGCTTATATTAGTCTTAAATATGAAATTTCAGTGTCATAGGACTTATCGTTTCCGCCCGGGAGTTACTACACACACACACACCACACACACCTTTTTGCGGGACTTTGTCATTTGGACTCAGGGAACCTTAAAATGTGTATTTCCGTTGAAAACTGGAATTCGAAAATTTTCACGAACGCAATACTTTCCCTTACTATATATTTTATATATAGGTAAGTGAAAGTAAAAATATTCATACCTTTATGATCTGTAAGGATTTTGGTTCTGCATATAGTAATAGTTCATACTGTGTTTCTAGGCCCTCATATATACAGAGAGATGATCATCACACTTGACCACCTGATTTTTCTCCTATTTCTATTATAGTAGCTTGACGAGCACCAAGTTTTACACCTGTCTTATTTCGTTGACCCTCTGCTGATTTAAAGAATAAAAAATTGAAAACCCGTCTTTTCTAGTTAATAAATTGGTATTTAGGTTTCTTAAATTTCATATTATATTTTTATTTAGGTAATCACTATACTCAACATTGTTTGAATTGTATGTTTTATTGTTTATTTCTAATTGTACTCTTTTTAACATTGAAAAACTATTTTCTGAAACAAATTGGTTTAATTAATATTTTGTTAATTTTAGAGAAAAAGGTTCTCAAGGCTCAGAATATGAACTTCTTCTTGGAAAAGAATGTATCGAAGAAATCTTATGCGGTCTGAAATTCAAAATATCTCCTGCTTCTTTTTTTCAAATCAACACCCGTTGTGCCGAAGTTTTAATAAAAAGTGTTCAAGAGCTTTCAAATATCGACAAAGATACTGTTTTAGTCGATGTTTGTTGTGGGACCGGAACAATTGGACTTTGCTTAGCTAAAGTATGTTTATTTGCAGTAATTTAGTTTAATTATTACATGTTTTCTATTAAACCTTGAATTCCATAAATAACAACCATATGTTTTCACTTTCATTAAAAAAAAATTGTATGCAACGATGTCAAGGCGACATTTTGAGAATTTATTGTTCTCATATAAACCAAAATGGAGATGTCCTAGATCTAAATTCACGTTATTCAAATATAATAAACTCAGAACAAATAATACAAACAGATATTAATTTTAATACAATAGTCATTATCCACACACATGTAAGTACATTAATCTAAGTACATCCATAGTCATTTAGGTAGATCTTTACCTTCCTTACCTTACCACTCACTCTTTTTAATTTCTTTGATCAATGTTCTTTTGAAAATTTTTACATCCAAACTGTTCCATGTTAGACACAATCTTGCTTAATATTATAAATTTATAATATTTTCTTACTAATGTATTTATAACATCAGAACCAGTCTTAATTAGAATTATGATATCTTATTTACTATTCCAGGCTCACTCTATGAAGAGTGAATGAATTCACTGCATACCTTAGTATGTTAAAAAATGTTTTGTAATAGTAACCTCATACTAAATATATTGGGGTGTAAAATAAGTTCTTAGCGTTTTTCAATATTTCAATTTAATCCTACTCTGAGTCGGAGAGTGGAGGGCAATGGCCCAACTGTAGTTCAACTTTGTTGTCGATCCGCATTTACTTTCCATCCTTAGTGGTGTTAGCCTACGGATTATGTCCAAATTTTATAAACATAATTGTTAAGTGTTTATGAACATTTCTATTATTCCTGATTGGGTGAGTGCTTAATTAAATCTATTAATAGTGAGACGTTGTGAACCTAGCGTGTCTGCCACGTGGTGGGGCTTCCCGTTACCTGCCCGCTTCCGTACTGAGGTATTACTCACTAGAGCAATCTCTTATCAGATCGTTGGTAGCGCAGTCGGCTGGAGCGCTGCATTCAGTATCTGCGCAAGCGGCAAAGAAAATTATAAAAAGTGGTTAGTCACTTGACTGCTAACAACTATGATTTTCATTGTTTTCAACTCAGAGAAGAAAAGCCATTTAGGGTAGTCCTAAGAGGACTACACAGCACAACACCTACGGCTACCATCAAGCGGGACCTCGAAGAGTTGGGACACAATGTCAGGAACATTTCTTGTGTGATTCATCCTCAAAAAAAGTACCCACTTCCTTTATTTTTTGTCGACCTTGAGCCAGCACCTAACAATAAGGATATATTCGAAATAAATCGCTTAGTATACTCAGTTATCCGATTCGAGGAGCCTAGACGGAGAAATGAAATAGTGCAATGTACTAACTGCCAACATTTGGGACACACAAGAGCATATTGTCATCATCAGTCTCGATGTGTCAAATGTGCAGTTCCGCACGCATCAGGCACCTGCCAGAAGCCTCGAGACACACCAGCAAAATGTGTTTTATGTAACGAAGAACATCCTGCAAATTATAAAGGCTGCATAGTCTATAAAACTATGTTTAGGCAAAAAGCTCAAAACTTATCATATAAATTGCAAAGCCAGAGAAATACCGCTCCAGAAGAAGAGATACCCGGTCCTTCACCGAGAACTGATCCTATTCCTCAGAGGACTGCAACCTTCAACCCAAGACCAGCTACCTACAATAGCTCAGTAAAACAACACTCAACGATACTGCTACCTCACCCTCAACCGCCTCAACACTCAACATCCCAACCTCAAACCTCCTATCATCCTCAACAACAGATGGTCCAACCACACCCCAGACCTCTCATTTCCTTCCCCAGACCTCCCATTCTCAGCCGAAATCTCAGAAAACGGACCTCACCCCTAAAAACGCTTCCCAGCGGGTTAAGTTACCTCCAGTTATTCCTCCTCCCAAAGTTCCAGTCTCCTCTCTTCCTTCCTTTCAGTTCCCACCCTCTTCAGCTGTACCTTCAAATATAGAACCTATACAACGCCCTCAAAGGAAAATTCAACCACCACCTTCCCAAATTAACACTCCATCCCACGATACCGCCAATTATTCCTATCCCAGCCAACACCCATCTGACATAACGTCTATCCTTTCCTCATTCCTTCTCGATCTACAAAATACAATAAGACCCCTCATCACTCTCCTTACAAGACTCCTTTCCGCATTCCCTCTTAGTTTTCCACAATGAACAATAAGACCCTAGTTCTTCTTCTTTGGAATGCCAATGGTTTGAACAATCACCGGGACGAACTTGACATATTTCTTCATGACAATTACATAGACATAGCCCTGATTACAGAAACTCATTTCACTACTCATTCTCACTTTTACATACGTGACTACATTACCTACAGATCAGATCACCCAGACAACACATCCCACGCTGGTTCATGTATCCTTATTCACAAATCCTTACCCCACTCCCTGGTTCCCTCCACTCCAACCGACACCATTCAGTCGACCTCTGTTACTTTATCCGTCCTACCATTTAACATAACCTTCTCAGCTGTATATTGCCCTCCTGCTACTTCTCTCACCTATAACAACCTTGAATCCTTATTCCGATCCTTTGGTCCGCGCTTCATTGCTGGGGGCGATTACAATGCCAAAGACCAACGGTGGGGATGCCGAACGTCCAACACTCATGGCAGGATTCTTTCCAACATCACAACCTCCAATAGCTATTCCATCTTGTCACCCCAGAATCCCACGTACTGGCCAACTTCCCTTAAAAAACGTCCAGATATACTTGACATCTTTATTAGTTCCCAAATTCCCTCCGCTCAAACTACAATCAAATCCCTCGATGACCTCTCCTCAGATCATAGTCCGGTTCTTCTCCTCATGCATTCACAACCAGTTATTAAACCCTCTCTTCCTTCCCTGATTAAAGGTCGCGTTGACTGGGACTGTTTTCGTAATGATTTAGAGATCAAACTTGACTTAAACATTCCGTTAAAAACTAAACATGACATAGACTCCGCCATACAAGAACTTACAAAGTCGATAGAAACTGTCATAGACACCAACACATCGCTTCGCAAAATTGGACATCTTCATAAAACAAACTTACCGAATCACATTCGACTCCTACTAACTGACAAACGTAGGGCAAGGAAAAAATGGCACAACACAAGATATCCATCTGACAAAAGCATTACAATCACCTGACAAACAATTAAACAGAAATAAGAAAATTCAAAATACAAAACTTTCAGAACTTTACAGAGAACTTGACCACTTCAGACATATCTTTATGGACAACAACCACAAAACTGCTGAAATTTAAAACCTTTAATTATCCTCTCCTCACTAAATCCCAAACCTGGTCGAGATCCGATGAAGAGAAATCACAAATCTTTGGAGAACACCTTTTCAACACGTTTAATCCGCACCCTGATATCCTTAATCCCAGCCATAGTGAACATGTTGAAGCAGAACTAACTGTTCCTCTCCAAATGTCCCTTCCTCTAAGGCCTTTCACCCTTCCGAAATCATTAATATTATTCAAAGATTGCCATCCAAAAAAGCTCCTGGCCATGATCTCATCACATCCCATATCCTGAAACAGCTCCCCAAAAAAGCCATACTCTTACTCACCTACATATATAATGCCACACTTCGTTCTACCTACTTTGATACCTTGGAAATTGTCCATTATCAAAATGATTCCTAAACCTAAAAAGTCTCTAGAAAATCCATCATCCTACCGTCCTATCTCTCTTTTGCCCATCATGGGCAAAATACTGGAAAAACTCCTCCTAAAACGTCTATATCCAATCCTTGACATTCATCACGTTATTCCTGACCACCAGTTTGGATTTCGCTCATCCCATTCCACTATACAGCAGTGTCACCATGTGGTGGATGTGATATCTTCCACATTGGAGCGCGGAATGTATTGCACTGGAGCCTTCCTCGACGTGGAACATGCTTTTGACCGAGTTTGGCATCCAGGACTGCTCTACAAACTTCGTCACTTCCTCCCTCCTACCTACTTCTTGTTAATCCGTTCCTACCTCACAGATAGAACCTTTAAAGTAAACCATAACCTTTCCTTCTCCGCCATATTTCCTCAGAACGCAGGTGTGCCCCAAGGTAGCATCCTGGGTCCAATCCTTTATACCATATATACAGCTGATATTCCTACTCATCCTTGCACTGTCCTCACTACATACGCCGATGACACATGTGTGTTATCTGTAAACAATGACCCAACTATTGCTTCCCAAACTCTTCAGTCTCACATTGTTTCCATTGAAGAATGGTGTCAAAAGTGGAGGATCAAAATAAATCCTACTAAATCCCACCAAATTACCTTTACCCTGCGCCGCAAACCTATGTCTGCCTGTCCCACTATATCCTTTGGCAATATTCCACTCACCTCAGTTGAACAGATCCGATACCTTGGACTGCATCTTGACAGACGACTTACTTGGAATCCTCACACTAGACTGAAACGACAAGAAACAGCTCGCAGATATCGCTTATTACAACATTTACTTGACAAACGTTCAAAACTTCCCACCTACTACAAAAAACTAATTTATATTACCATACTTAGGCCTATTTGGACATATGGAATTGAACTATGGGGATCCACCAAGCCATCAAATTCCTCTTGCATCCAATCCTGGCAATCCAAAATCCTCCGAAAGATCCTAAATGCCCCTTACTTTGTCACCAATAAAATAATCCACAAAGACCTGAATATCCCATTAGTTGCAGACTCAGCCCGAATAAGATATACTTCCTTTCACTCCAAATTACCACACCACCCAAAACCCACTTGTCCGCAATATCTCATCTCCTTCTATTCCTGATCATCCTCCGAGGCGGCTGAAACGACGATGGCCTCGAGACCTTCTTGTCTGAAAAACCTTTGATACATGGGTAGATTCTTCTCACGCCTATCATGTCCATATCTCATGTGTGAACAGTCACATTTACTTGATGTATTTTTTGTGTTAATACAGTTGTAAATATCTCTATAATAAATAAAAAAAAAAAAAAAAAAATCCTACTCTGTGTTTATACGTAGGTGAATCAAATATAAACGAGACTTATTTTTTAATTTTTACTTTGAACACAAAGAAAAATACACTTCATTTTTCTACATAGTCTCCTGATTTGGAAATACATTTTTCCCAGCGTATAGGTAATTTTCCAATCCCGTGCTCATGTATATGTAGTACTCTTAGAATGTAGGTTAGTACATGGTGATAAGTCTGGACTGTAGGGAGGGTGTTCCAGCGTCTCCCAGCCCAGTTGCTCCAATTTTTCTCTCGTCAGGGCCGCAGTATGAGGGCGAGCATTGTCCTGAAGAAGAATCACTTCTCTCATCAGTAGATCCCTTCTTTTGCGGCGCTATGCAAGTCTGATTTAATTCAAAATGTCGCAGTAGTATGCGGCGTTGATAGTCCTGCGTTCATGCAAAAAATCAAGATGCAGCAAGCCACGCTGGATAAAAAAACACGGAAGCCAAAACCTTCTCAGCTGACAGCCGTGACTTGGCTTTCACTGGTCCAGGTTCCCCTTTCAGTCTCCACTCTATACTCGCTTGTTTTGATTCAGGGGTGTAATGGTGCACCCAAGTTTCGTCACAGGTGATAATGTGAGTGAGAAATGAGGCTCCCTCAGCCTGAAATCTTGCAAGAAGACCTTCACAGACCTGCAAATGGTTCAGCTTCTGCTCAGCCGTGAGAAGTCGAGGAACCCACCTGGCACACACCAAGCTCCTCTGTGAGTATGGAAAAAGTGCTTCCATAGCTTATCCCAACCTCACTTGCAATGGCACTGGGGTTAGAACACCGGAAAAGTGATGTTGTCTGCTGTGATTCTGGAGCGGGTCTGCGGTCATGACTTTCATTCTGAACACGATCACGACCCTCCACAAACTGTTTATGCCATGCAAACACTCTGGCACGAGAAAGTGTCTCTTCCCCGAACTGTACAGTCAACCTTCTCAAGATTTCAGCCGGTTTTACACCTTCAGCAGCAAGAAATTTAATGATAATCGAGGGGGATACATCCTGCTCAGACATCGTCACGACAGTACCTTTTGAGTTCGAGGGCATGCACCCGCCTGCTTCCCTCACTCCTGACATCCCTACCCAACACCTCTAAACGCGGGAACGTTCCCGCACCTTCAATGGGCTTCCAGGACAAAAAGGCTCGTTTATATTTGATTCACCCACATAGCTTGAATTGAGAAAAATAAATTGTTGAAATGTCACCTGACTCTACTAATATGTTTATTGAACAAGCCTCAAGATCCTTTGAAAACTTTATACATACATATTTATTTATTTTGAATTTTGCTTCTAGGATTGCAATCGTGTTCTTGGCATTGAAATAGTTGAACAAGCTGTGAAAGATGCTAAAGAAAATGCAGTTACTAATGAAATCGATAATTGTGAATTTTTCTGTGGTAAAGCTGATGAAATTATAGACTCTGTAATGACTAGGGTGAAAGGAGATGAAAAGTGTGTAGCTATTGTAGATCCGCCTAGAGCTGGATTGCGTAAGTTGATTATCATTATAAGTAATTCATTTTATCATGTGATTATTTTTTATTTATTTATTATTATTGTTTTTGTTTTAGACCAAAAAGCTATATTAATGTTGAGGCGTCCTAAAAATCTTAACAGGATCGTGTTTATGTCCTGTGACGGCAATGCAGCATTCAAAAATTTTGTAGAATTTGGGAGAGACACTTCTAAAACAATGAGCGGTGATCCTTTCCTTCCCATTGCTGCTGTGGCTGTTGATATGTTTCCTCACACTGATCATTATGAATTAGTCTTGTATTTTGAAAGGGTAGAGAGAGAAAAATTACTTTCATTGAGTAAAGAAAAATAAAGAACACGAGGTTTTTTTTAATAAGGAAATGCTTTTAATAAACTTTTACAAGTGGACTTGGATTACAATGCAAAACAGGCTGATTATCTGTAATGATTGTTGATATTCTATGTTGCAGAGATCTAATTTTTATTTTTATCAATAAATTTTAATTACCTGTATACTTATTTTAAAAATGTCTAACTGTTTCCTATTACCTTTGTTTTATGGTAGTTAATTGATATGTTATAGGTTTGCTGGTTATCAATTGTAATTGTAGAAATACCATCGAGTACAATTCTTAGTGTTATTGAAAAAATAAAATAAAGGTTTAATCATTTATATCAGTGGCTCCCAATCAGTGGTCAACAGACCTCTGGGAGTCTGCAGACGTTGTCCAGTGGGTCCATGTGATGTCACTGGAAAATAATTTTAAATTAATTTTATCCACCTGTCCCGCTATATCCTTTAGCAATATTCCACTCACTTTAGTTGAACATATCCGGTACCTAAGACTCCATCTAGACAAACACCTTACTTGGAATCCTCACACTAGACTGAAACAACAAGAAACAGCTCGTAGGTACCGTTTAGTACAACATTTACTTGACAAACGTTCCAAACATTCCACATACCACAAAAAATGAATTTATATTACCATCATTAGGTCTATTTGGACATATTGGATTGAGTTATGTGGATCCACCAAACCATCCAATTCTTCCCGCATTCAATCCAAAATCCTCCGAAAGATCCTAATTTGCCCTTATTTTGTCTCGAATAAACTCATCCATGAAGACCTAAATATCCCATTACTTGCAGATCCAGCCTGAACTATATATACCTCCTTTAATTCCAAATTACCCGTCCACTCCAATCCACTTGTCCGCAACCTTTCATTACCATATATTCCTGATAATCGCGGCTGAATAGGCGATGGTCTCGCGACCTACTACATTAAATAAACACTTAATTGCTACCACTGGGTAGTTTCTTCACATGCCTGTATCAGGCCCATATGATTAATTAACACATTTACTTAATTGTATTTTATTGCATAATACAGTAGTAGATTTCTTTAAAAAAAATTTAGCACTCTTATTGAATACTTTTACCAAAATTTATTAGTGTTCTTGAAATTAGGATACATATCTTTAAATAGAAAAAAAAAAATTAAAAATGGTAGTGGTCATCTATCTCTAGATTCAACACAGTTAAGGATAACAATGTCGTGGGGTTCGAACCTGGCAGATGACTGGCTTAAATTGACCTATAATGCATAAACCAACAAAGATTTTTTTTTTTTTTATACTAAGCAATTTGTTTGTAGCTTCAGATTACAATTCTGTTGAACTATTAGATTGATTCCATATTTGTTTTGATCACACTTCTTAACTCTTATCTTCGATTGACTGAATACCCTTCTACAATTCAGATGTTTATTTTCAAAAGGTATTATATCCATTCTAGCAAATTTTACTGGCGAAAATTTCTCATTATTATATTTTCAAAACGATTTATTTGATTCCTTTCGCATTCAAACCTAGGCATTTTTTTTTTTACTATATTCAAAACACGATATTAAAGTTATGGAATGAAATTTGTTAGTATGATTTGGAACGAAATTAAATGTGTAATTATTACCTTTAGAAAATAAGTGCATTTCTAAATCACTTTTTTAAAGGACTTGAGTGTTTATTAGATAAAATGAAATAGAAGATTTAGATAGAACTAAATTATGAGAATACAAAAAAAAAAACCCTTGTACCACAACAACCCATGAAAGGTCTTGGGCTCAGTACATTTATTTTATTAATAGAGATTCTATTTCTTGACCTACAGCTATGTAATGAGTTGATTCGGCCGAGATCACACTCAGTCACCAGGTTTTTCCCCCATTTTTGGGTACTAACTTCAAAAAGGTTGGGTTTGCCCCAGGAGGGTCTCTACATACCCCAGGATCGCTTCATGGCTAAAATAACATAATAAATAATATTCTGTTACAGCCGGCATTGGAACCCATGATCTGGAGCACAGTAGACTAGCGCTCTATCCACTAGACCACGCCCATGAAAATACAAATATGTCAAAATACCAATTTTGTAAAAAATATCCTTTATGACCTTTTGGAAATCAACGCCTCAATTAATTTTTTTATTTTATTTATATGGCAGGGAGATTAATGCGGAAATAACCCCTCTGGCACCGAGACACGAACTTGTAATTATAATTAATTGCATGCTGTTATTAATTAAATTCCTTCAGTCAATTTTCTATTATTATTGCTAATCATTAAGTTTCATAAAATAAGTAAAACCTTAACTTTTTCTCTACAAATCACCAGAATTAGATCTGAGAATCGAACACGAAATCCATAATAAATGATTGTTTGTCAACCACTCGAACGTTATCGGAAGAAAATTCAACTTTATTTTTCTAGTTAAAGTTCACTTCTTATCTGTTACCAGGTCAAATTAACGTAATGCTGAACAAATAAGGCGAAATCGATGGAAGTCAACCATCATTAACCGGAATTCGGTAAATAGTTCGATTTCATTCTAAAAGAAAGAAACACTACTTATTGAAAGACTAGACCTTGAAGCTTTCCTTGTCAAGTGCTCTTGCATATTTTATTTCAAGGTAAATTTCCTCCGGCCATCTTTATATATTCTCTTTGTTTCCAATCTAAAAGAAACTGGGGACGAAAAGAACTTCTTGTCCAAAAAGTCTTTAGTCTTTGACCTCTAACACTATGGGAGAGGTCACAGAGGCAATACCAGAAAACGCTACTGCGCCATTCATTGAAAGAAATGAAACTTATAATAAAGTTATTCCTTTCGTGTACAATATAAGCTTCGAGGATTCCAACTGGATAATGACAGCAGCATTTATAATATTCACTATGCAGACTGGTATGTGATAGTTATTCTGAAATATTAATTTAATATATGTACATTTTGAAATTTATGAAGTAAGGATTACTTACAAATAAATATAAAGAAACTTTTCATGTCTTCTATAATATCAAACTTAAATACTAAGAGATAAGAGGACGATATTTAATCCTGAAGAATCGCAATAAAAGATAGTAGTCGCTGTGAATTAAAAATATATTGTAAGATACATAAGAATTTCCTTTGGTTTATCATTTTCAATAATGAACTTTCTTATCGACAAAAACATTACTCCCCTCCCTCTCCAAATTTGAGGTCTTACGTTTCAAGACAAATAGAACCCGAATAACGAATAAATAAAATACGTCTGTCCGCCATCCCTGGCATTTCTTTGAAACTATTGCATCGATTTTTTCGGATTTCAGCCCAAAAATACCAGGGTATCCGTCAATGATACTAACACCTCGATATTGATATCAGCCGATTAGTTTTAAAATGGCGGCCATTTAAAAAAAAAAACGTTTACTTACGGGGATAATATCAAACTAAAATATATCTAGTCATACAGGTAGTATACTCTTTATCCTATAAAATTACTATAAATGGTAGTATCCGCTGTAAATTAAATGTATATTGCATAAGATCCATAAGAATATAAGAAAACGGTAAAAAAAATAGAATAAAAACGAAGAAAAGAAATAAAATATATCATTGTCTCATGTATAGGTCGCAATAAATTTTCATTTTTTCGCTTACTTTTTATTTAAAATATATATATTTTTTTACTATTGACCATTAGAAGAGTGGTGAGATTATGATTAACAAAGGATGTGGATAAGAAAAGATTATGGATTAACTATTTTCATTTTCTGGAATCTGTTTTCCACTGGAGAAAGTTTTTCTTCCTTTTTCTTTTTTTTAGTTAATTATCAAATTATTACATAGGTTATCCATTAAGTTTTTGACTATTCTCTTCAATAGCCATTTTTGTCTTTCATAAAACTTTTTCATTTGTTCTTTTATTTCCTAAAATGTGTTTTTCATAATTTTTTTTTGTTTATTTATCTTCAAATGTTTTCATTCACACCTGTCAATAAATCATTGACAATCAGCGTATGTGATGACGGAATGATATTTGGCGCGGTAGGCATGATGGAGAGAAGATGCCCAGCGGCATCTCTTCCTGGCGTTCTTCCTTTACGGATTTAGCTTAGAAGGTCCCTCATCCAGCTTCTTTTCAGTCTTCTGCGAGTATTGTCCGGCATGTTACTAGTGGCCATGCTTCGTATTAGATTGTTAGTATGTCTGTGTATGTTGTTGTGAAAGCGTATGTAGAGGGTCCAAATCTGTTGGTTGACTGTTGGCATGTGAAGGTCTGTATGTAAAGTAGTGTTGCTAACGTACCATGGTGAGTTTGTGATAGTTCTGAAAGTTTTGGATTGAAAAATTTGAATTTTGCGTATGTGTGTCTTTTTGGCAGTCCCGTATATCTTGAGGCTAAGTCCAAATGGGCTTCAGTAGGTAAGTGTAAGTGTTTAGTTTATTTTTAAGTTTTAATTTTGAACGTCTTGAGAGTAGTGAGTATACAAGTTTTAGTCTTTTGTTTTCTTTTTATTCTTCTGTCGAATGTCAAGACCATATATTTTATTGTGTCTGTCTGTGAAATTTGGATGTTGTCAAGATATACTGGCGGGCAGGTGTTATGTCGAAGAGTAAAAGTAATATGTTGGAATTGTCCTGGTTAATTCGAATTTTCCAAAGTTTGCACCAGTCATGGAATTGTGTTAGGTGGTGTAATGTCTGTGAGGCGTGCGTAGGATTGGGATGTTTTGTTATGATTGATGTATCGTCTGCGTATGTCGCTGTTAGAGTTTCGGAGGTGGTTGGCATGTCGTATGTGTATATTATGTAAAGTAGTGGTGCGAGAATCGACCCTTGAGGTACTCCTGCAAAGACTGGTCTAATTGAAGATATTTCCGTGCCATGACAGACAGAGAAAAATCTATCGCTAAGAAAAGACTGAAGCATAAGAAATGATAAGTTAAACTCAATTTTATGATACATTAGTTGCGTTGTTAAAAGAAAGACAGTTTCTGTAGTGTTGTGTCAACGGCGCTATGGTTATATTTAACCCGCAACGCATAATCATTTAAAATAAAATATTGTGAGTTCACTAAATATTTTTCTTATAATAGATTAATAATAATAATAACCGATCTATTATTACAAATAAATAACAGTAAAAAAAGGTGCGTTAGAGTGAAAAATTAATTACTGCCAGACTGTGCCAGAACAGTCACATACTCATCGCCGAACTGAATAGAAGGTACTATGAAAGCTTAGCTATATCAGAAAAAAAATATCCTGGAACCACAGTAATATAAAAAATTGGTGTACAACAGGCCGATTCTTGAGGTGACGGTAGACAATGGAGTAGCCACCGTTTTCTCTTGTTAAGAAAATTTGAAATTATTAATTGCCTTTAATATAAACAAAACATAGTTTATTAAGTAATAACACCTTAATACTTTTTTAAAATGACATAAAGAGAATAACTTTTGAATTTTGACAGGCCAGCCGAATTCCAGAACAATAGTCCTAGAAAATTCCAGGTAACAGGCAGAGAAAGTTATAAAAGGAGCCTGCTCAGTATTCACTTGGATATTTCCAAATGTTCAGGGGCGTATTATGATAGATCCTGGGTTCCTTTAATCCACCTGCTAAACCATAAAAATAACTTATATGTAAATTGGATATAGAATTAATATTTATTAGCTAAATTAGCATTCGTAAAATGTACACCAAGTCAAATGTAATATCCTAGAATGTAAAATGTCAAAATTAGTTAATTCAGACATGATATTTACAAAATCGAAAATAGTAAAAGACTAGTAGTCCGTGAGCCTACAACGAAAAATGCAAACCATTTTACCAAAATTTTTAGCATGCTTTATGTAAAGCATCTAACATAGTAGAGCAAAAAATACACGTCTGCCAATTTGAAACGAGTGGATTATAAAATTGTGGCCATTCAAAAAAGGCCTCTTTCACTCATTAACATAATTATGATTACTGTCACATAATTATAAAACGACTCATCCTATGAGGATAATCGTTAAGAAGTAAATCATCAAGTATTTAATAAGCTTTCATTTGAGTGGTTAAAGACATTTGTATGTTGAATATTTAACAATATAGAGGTATAACAAAAAAAAAAAAAATTTTACGGAAAAACTTGATTTCACTCTTTTCTAATATTAGCCTATAGGCTCACGGTCTATAGGAGAAACCTAGTATCAGCCTCAGAGAGCACTGCTCAGGTTATGCTGGTTGCGTTGGTAAGAATGAAGGCGTTGTCTATTGATTTATTCAGAATTAAATATGTATTTTTTATTCATTTTAAGTTCTATAATATATCTTTTATAAAGATTAAAAAGGTTTCGGGATACCTTAACCTCTAGAAATACCTCTAGAGTATTTCTGGACAACGATAGTGATTAGGCCGAAAAGACGCTCAGACAACAGATTAATAATAATAATAATAAAAATAACTTTATTCTGGAAATATATCTCTTAAGAAAAACAATGTCGTACACTAAATATACACTTCAATATACACATGTCTGGTCGGGGAGACCAATAAATTAAATTTTTATTTACATATGTGAAACAAAAAATAAAAAATCCTATTTATATAGATATATACAAAATATATGGGATATAAACAAACGAAAAAAAAATCTGCTCTAAAATAATAAAGCTGAACGATTTCCAAATAAATAAAATAAATGAATAAATCCACAATTCTAGGATTTTAATAAAAAATTTGTCTTACGTTGAAAGTAGGATAGTGGATTAAGAATTTTGCATTTAGTGTGCGTCTCTTTGGGATCCTAGAAGGTGTTGGAAAAGATGTGATTTGAATAAGAGAAGTGAAGAAGCATGGCGAATATGATTAGATAGGGAATTCCAGAGGGATGCAGAACGGATATGAAAGGAATTATCAAAAGATTTAGTCCTATGGGTAGGAATGTAAAGGTCAGAATAGCGTGATCTGGTTTCAAGTAAGTGAATTGAGGATTTGAATTGAAGGATACTGTGAATGTATGGAGGATATTGGGAGTTAATGATTTGGTAGAGTTATGTTCCGAGAAAATTTTGTCTACGTATGGAAGGTAGGAGCCACTTCAATTCGCTGTACAAGTGGGTTGCTGGCGACCTCCTGAAGGTACCGAAGATAAATCTTATAAACATATTCATAATTCGCTTAATTCTGTCATCAAGTACAGTCAAGAGGCCTCCATATACCACGCAGCAATAATCTAAATGGAGGAAAATAAGCGAGGAAACCAACATCCTACGGGTGGGATGTGGGATGTGGAGGATGACGGGAGCGATGGAAGTACTTAAGAGTACTTATAGTTGGTCTGGAAATTTGAGCAGTGTGAGGTTTCCAGGAAAGGGTTTGGTCTATGGTAATACCTAGGTTTTGGACAGTGGGACTGAAGGTAATTGGGGAGTCATTTAGAATTAGATTCGGAAATATAGTATTGGCTCTGGGGAGGGAATTTGAACCTATTAGGAGGGCCTGAGTTTTCACAGCATTTAGTCTTGAATATCCTAGATTATTCCCCAGGATGATTACGTCACGGCTGGAATAGCATAATTATTCTGCCACAGCTGGAGTTCAAACCCGTGACTCGAAGAACAGTACTCTAGTGCTGTATTCAGTAAACTACGTTGTTGTTTTTTAAATTTTCTGCTCTAAAAATGACGGGGGCACAAATGTTATAACCACTACTAATAAATACAACATTCTACTTATCAGTCCGAAATTTGTATTCAGGTCAGTTTGTACTATATATTTTTAATCATAGGTTTCGGAATGCTGGAATCAGGTTGCGTCTCGAGAAAAAACGAAATGAACATCATGATGAAAAACGTGGTTGACATATTCCTCGGAGGAATCACCTACTGGGCCGTAGGTTACGGGATGAGCTTCGGCCAGGACTGGACCTGCCCGGTACTGGCGCTGGGCGACTGGCTGCTGGACTCACCACCGGGTCCTGAGATGGGGCCCAAGTTCACAGCCTTTCTATATCAGCTATCTTTTGCAACCACGGCCACTACGATAGTGTCTGGAGCCATGGCTGAAAGGTAAGCGGCATAAGTTAATAAGGCATAGATATAAATCAAAATGCGAAACTTTGCCATAACATGTTTAGTAATTTTACTATCATTACACAATGTAGCCAAGTAAAAAATATAAGAAAATAATGAAAGTAACGTCACATCAATCCTAAAGAGTTTTTCAAACCGAACTCATTGATGGGCACAGATCCCATACTCATCCCTGAATCATCGTAATAAATTAAATATATCAGCGGACATCCACTAAAGGATTGGGTATTTAGCTAAGGAAACCCAAACTGTGAGAACACATCATTTCCCATTATTTGAGAAAGTTGAAAATGAAAATTTTGGTTGGGAGAAGAGGAAAAGTAAATCAATCACAGAGATATGCACCTTTCAGAAAGGGCTTTTGTAGTATAATTTTTTTAGAGGATAATAAAGCGTTTATGCCATTCCGCAATCTGAATCAGGCAACAATTAGAAAACAAAATCTTACTACTTTCTAGCCTTCTCTTTTAATCACGATTTCAAGTAAAATGGCATCACTCCGCAAACTCTCATTCTGCAAATCCTCTCCCTCGCCTCTCTTTCCGGCCTCACCAAATGTATTAAATACGTACTTTGTATCTGCCTCCTATGATCATTCTCCACCAACTTCTTCCATCTTTTCTTCAATACCATCATTTATTCTCAATTGTTCATAATTTTCTGATACCTCACCAACTGATATTTTCTCCTCAGTTATGAAATCTCATACCAATTCATAGGGATAGATAGAATAACTGTCAAATTATAAAAATTAGGCCTTACCGAAATCCTGCCAGTTCTTCACTCCCTACCGTAATTTTCGTTTCCGAAATTCCGTATTTCCTACCACTTGCAAAAAAGAAATAGTCTATCCTATTGGTTAAACCTCTAGACTATCGCCAAATTTCCATCCTCTTTAACCTTTCCAAACCTTTTAAAAGAATAGTCCAGTCACAATTGTCTAACTTCTTCGAAAAGTGACCTTTAAACGCGATTGAAGTAAACCTTCTTTGGTATAGTGACAGATGACGATTAAGTTGAAAATAAATAAGCCATGTAAGAATTTAAAAATTTTATATTGATAATGTAATAGTAATACATACAATTTATTTTTATTGAGCTTTTTACATAATAAATACATTAATGCAATTATAATTCATACATTATCTTATACTGGCATTGTTCATCTTTAAATTCAGTTTATCTAACAAAAAAAAAAAAAAAAAAAAAAAAAAAAAAAAAAAAAAAAAAAAAAGGTCAAAATATTACTGATACATCAAGCTTTACATTATATTAAATTTGTAACTGGTTTTATTCTATATAAATAAATAATAATAATAACCTTTATTTGTACATAAAATATAACAAAAAAATATATATACAAAACTTCCTCTTTTGTTCAATTCAAATAAATATGTACAAAATCAACCTTAAGTTGAGGTTTTTTTAAGTTCGATTGTTTGAAAGTTTTAATAGGCTTATTCTTGTAACCACATTAAGTAATGAACCTGTACCATCCTTTTCCATTCTTTTCTATCCAGTGCCACTCTCTTCCAGGTTGCACCTCCGCAGCTCTTCATCTCCTGGTCCCAGTCCGTCGGTGAACGTCCACACTCCCTTGGGTACCACTCCATAAGCTGCCTGGTCCATGTTGTAATGTTTCTCCTGATAACATGTCCGGTCCAGGTCCACTTCCTAAGATGGACTTTTTCCACAATATCTGGGATATCGGTCCTTGATCTTAGCCACTTATTTGTTTTCCTATCTCGTCTCGATACTCCGAGAAGGTATCGCTCCATACCTCTGACCGTTACTCTCAACTTGTGGCTGGTCTTCTTATCTATTACCCATGTTTCGCAACCATAGGTCATGGCAGGTAGCACAGTGCTCATCCAAAGTTTCTTCTTCACTTCCAAGCTCACAGACGACCTATACAGCTCCCTAAACTTGAAGAGGGATCGCCATCCTTGAGTGCATCGCCTGCTTATCTCTTCAGCTTGCCCTTTAACAGAAATAAGATGCCCATGGTACAGAAATGAATCTTCTCTCTTAATGATATGTTCACCCATTGTTAAATCTCCTGCATTCACTGACACATATTTGGACTTTTTATAGTTAATTTTTAGCCCTATATTTTCTCCTGCTGCTATCAAATCTTTTGCCATCGTTAGGATTTCTTCTTTGTTTTTTTCCTATCAGAACCTGATTATCCGCAAACTCTAAATATAAAGAAATAGACAGAAAAAACCAATTAATGTGCCATATATGTTTATTAATCTTTACATAGAAAATTGGTAATTTATACTCAATTACTTCTGTTTTAAAATTTAAAAACACCATTCATAATATTTGAACAATTTTAATATTTTATTCAAGCGGATTGACAATATATTTAATACTAAGTTTATATTATCATTAAGAATGATTTTATTCGCTATTGGCCTTTTCTATATTTGTTGTTAGTAAAGGGCAAGGTGTATAAATACAGACACATGTATATTAACACCTAGAAGAGATAAAAACAAAACATTTACAGTATTTGAGGAAACTGTTATTATCGTGGTGTGAAAACATAGAACTGGTGGCGAATGAGAGAACTGGCGTTTTCGTTGCATTGACGTCATCCAAATCATTCTGTTACCCTTAGTTGCGCCTTAAGAAATTTTACATCAACAATATTTTCTATTCTATTTACTTTAATTATAGAACTCTTTCTGAGCTCCTGTAATTCACATCTAAAAGTCATCCTCGACACTATGCCATCATGACAGTCTATTTCTTCGTCCTGCTTTTCGGATAAGCCATCAAATAGGACATCATTCTTAATACAATTATATTTTATTTTAACTTATTTTTTTTTTCTGGATTACATTTTCTTTTCAGATGTAACTTCAAGGCTTATTGCTTATTTTCACTGATGAACACTGTGTGTACTGCGTTCCTGCTGGTTGGGTTTGGGGTGATCATGGATTTTTAAAACGATTAGGAAATGTTGATATAGCTGGGAGTGGACCAGTCCATTTAGTTGGTGGAGTTTCAGGTTCGTTAAGTTTTGAAGATGAGTATGGTTCTATGAGTTCCATCTAATATAAAATAAGATATAGAGGTAGACGTGTGTTGAATGTAACTAATTGGATATTTTGTAAGTAGCCTTTGCATCAGCACTTGCTCTTGGACCAAGGCTCGGTCGCTATGACAACGGAATAGAGCCATTACCATTGGGTACTCCGGTAAACTGCGCCATGGGACTCTTCGTCTTGTGGTGGGGATGGCTTGCTTTCAACAGCGGAAGGTAAGCTACTGTAGAACCTAAACTCATCCACATTCGAGTTGCATAAAGAGTTGTTTCACGTTTCTTATTCTAGCACTTACGGAGTTTCTGGAGCCAAGTGGGCGTACGCAGCGAAAGCAGCAGTGATGACGATGATCTCTTCCTTCGGAGGTGGACTGATCGGGTTGATGTACAGCCTCTACATCAGTGACGGTCACACCAATATACTGCATATCATCAACAGCGTTCTCGGGTCACTTGTTTCTATAACAGGTACCTATGCTGCTTTTATGATTATTTAAGAAATAATTTTCAATAGGAAAATACCGGAAAGCAGCTGTTAATATGAGCGAAGTCTTATTAACAAGACTTAGAATAGGACACTCACGACTAACCCTCCAAACATTTACTTACCAGAACACGAAGACCTTACTGTGAACCGTGTAACGGACCTATCACCATAAAACACTTACTGACAGACTGCAGGCAACTGATATGCTTCGACCTTCCATATCATTTAAATACTTTATTAAATGACATCAGTACATCCCGAATATCTTGAAATATTTGTATACTAATGGTTTAGTTTTATCTAAATCCGTCATCAGATTTTATCTAAAAAACATAGAAATACTTTTAAAACTTATTTGAAAATTGCATTTCATTCCAAAAGGTCCTAAAAAACATTTCCTTCCAAAAGGTACTATATCCTCTGTAAACAGACATAACCTTTCCTTTCATTTCCCTCAAAAAGGTACTATATTTCCTATTATACAGCAGAAGCACCTAATCCCGTAATATATCACCTTATCAATATATCAGTTTTCTTCATTTTTTGCATTTTATTGGTTCATTTATCTAGTATTGAATCACTACTATTATTTTGATCTATAGTTTTAACCTAATAATCAGTTGTAGGCTGTTTTAAACAACTAAATTGTGTCGCTTTGGTTCTCAATTAAATCAAGTTTTTTCATAGTATTTTTTCTTGCAGCCACATAAATTTTATATAAATATTTTTAGAAACTCACATTTTAATAGAATAATGTTATATTATATCCAGCAAATGGTTTGAATTAGAATTCCCTCACCTTGCTAAATATGAGAAGAAAAACCGTGCCTGATCTAACCTAATAGAATTTTTGTTTTTGAAAAAGGTGTAAGACTAAAATAAAAGTTATTTATTTATCAGTCTTTATAGTTTAATATTGTTTACACGTAGTTAATAATATAAATACATTTGTTAAATTCACAGAAAGAATAAGTAAAAGTTCAAAACAAAAATAAATAAAAGGTCCTTCGAATATTCGCTTTATTTATGAAGAATAAACAGTAAAATGGTTGAATGAGGAAGGTTATGATGGTTGTTATCTCGTTATATTCTTCCAAAAAGAACTGGTATCACTTTTATTCTTTCCAAAAAGTACTATATTCATGTTTCATTCCAAAAAGGGGGCCATCCATAGCGTAATGGTTAGCATAACAGCTTTCTATGCCAAAGGTCACGGGTTCAAACTCGCGGGTGGCTCTAGGATTTTAATGGGATTAAAAAATCCTTAGTTATGCCGTCCTTTGGAGGAGACGTTAAGAGGTGGTCCCGAGCCTGTGCGATGTCAGGTACTCGTTAAAAATCTCTATCCTTATAAAACCTGGAAAGGCAAAATTTAGAACTCCCACTGTAGCATCGTTTGATTAGCCATAGCGGCATAAAAGTGACGTTAAACGAATAAACAAACATTCCAAAAAGTACTGTATCCAAATTATATTGTTAATAAGTCATGGGAAAAGTGCAATAATTTGGAAAATAAGTTGTTAATATATTAAAAAATCAACTTTAGATTTAATAAAAAAAGAATCAAGTAAATTGGTGCAGTAATAATAAATGACAGATTTTTGCGTTTCCTGTAAAATTGTCTAAAGTGGACATACACAGTACCTTTTGGAACTTAACGTCTCACATCTTGAAACGTAAGCCCTCAAATTTTTAGAAAGGAAGGTTGTTTTTTTGGTCTATTATAAAAGTTAATTATTGAAAATAATTAACTAAAACTAGTTACTTACTCTTTTCATTGTATTCTTTGCATTTTAGCTGGATGCTACTTGTATACTTCCATTGATGCTTTTATCATCGGGAGCGTTGGAGCCTTTTTAACATCCATATCCACACCATTGTTCGATATGATCAGAGTCGACGATCCAGTCGGTGCTACAGCCGTTCATGGTGAGTTTTTTGTTGAATCAAAATAAATGCAAATATTTCGTTACAATGTCAGTATTTTATAATTTATGGACATTTCACTTTTTCAGGTGTTTCTGGAGTATGGGGTGTTTTAGCAGTCGGATTGTTCGCTGAAAACCCTTATCCATTAGATACTACAAGCGGTCGTTGTGGTTTTATAAAAGGTTTGTAAACCTCTTCATTTTTTTAAAATTCTACGTCGTATTTATAACTTACAATAAATAAATTTTAACACTTTTGAGTTGTTAATTTTTGTTTTCCATTGTAAAATCAAACTATCAAAAACCAGTATGAAAACTCGTAACAGATTACCTTTGTTAAGTTTGACTTCGACAGGTTGAACAGACAATTATAAGTTCCCACACGTGTGTTATTTCGGGGTAAATTTTAGCTAATTCCACAAACAAATCAGATGCGTGCAACACACGATTTTTTTTCACTTACCCCGTTCCATTGAGTTTCGATGGAAAAATGTTTCAGATTAAATCATCTAACAATAGAAATTATCTTCATTCATCTACAACAGTCACTCAAAATTTTATTCGATTTTTATCACAATATACTCCCTTATACAACTTTGCATGTAAGAAAACATTTTTCTAAAATCTTTAGCTTTCCAGCGGTATATTAGACATCTATATTACTATTCTAAAGTAAAAAACAAAACAATTCACCTACAAAAATAATTTTTCCCTTTCCCTCTTTAGTTGGTTATCAAATTCGTTCATCTTGTATATTTATCCGTTTTATAACAACTAACAAAATGAAATAGTCAATTTTTTCGAATCTACAAAATTAATGATACTTTAAAGGAAGAAAATTAAAAATAACGGCATTTGAGCTCTGTCAGAATATTTAAATCAGAATGTAACCTACGTGATATTTAAGCCAATTAAATTTTACATCGATATAGTGGGTTTAATTTCGAGAATAAGGTACTGCGTAAAATATTTGGTCCGAAGAGAGATGAGGCCACTGGGAAGTTTAGAAGGTTACACAACGCGGAATTGCGGAGTTTGTACCCTGTGAATATAATTGAGTTGATAGCATCGCGGAGACTCAAATGGGCGCGTAAAGTTGTTGGGCTCAGTGAGGAACGGATTCCGAGAAAGTTGGTATTCGCTGAACCGACTGGTAGGCGTCCGAAAGGTAGGCCGAAGCGTCGATGGGAGGATTGCATTAAGGCTGATCTCGGGGGCTTGGGCTTGACCGGTGAACATTGGACGAGTCTGTGCAGGCGAAGTTTGGTGGTATCGGCATCGAACCTTCGGGTTCGGTAAGCCTATTATATATACTGGGTTTAATCAAAATTATTAGAGTCGTTTTTGATAAAATCGTAAAAATGTACAAAATGCATGTTATAAAGTGGTTCTTCTGGTTTGCCGATTTTGATGAAAAAATTACAATAACATACGTTTTAAAAATATAAAATTTCAGTTTTATACAGCTTACCGTTTTTGAGTTTGACTTACCACACACGCTGACCTCTTTGAGGGACTTGGTCATTTGGATTCAGACCTAAGACGCGTATTTCCAGTGAAAACTCGAATTCGAAAATTTGCACAATCCCAATTCTTTCCCTTGCCTTATATTTCATATATAGGTTAGTGAAAGTAAAAATAATGGATTAATAGATGGAAGGAGAAAAATGTTTAATGATAGACAAGAATTACGATTGAGGAAAATCTTTGAAAACTATGAATCCTAAGTATTTTGAAACAAAAAACATAAAAGATGGAGGGAGACAGGGAACCAAAATATGATTTTCATGCGGAGAAGAGAAGGGATAATTTGACCATATCAGATATTGCATATTTGATAAATATATATCATTGTATATTTTAACATTTATCACCCTCACACAAGACTGAAAGGACAAGAAACTGCTCGAAGATACGGATTACTACAACCTTACAATCCAAAATCCTTCGCAAAATCCTGAATACTCCTTTTTTTTTTGTCACAAATCAACTCCTCCATAATGACATAAACATCCCATTTTTATCAGACATAGCCCATGATAGATACACCTCTTTTCATTCCAAACTCCCTGCCCACACAAACCGACTTGTCCCTAATCTATCTTCCTTAGATATTCCTGATAACCCTCCAGGTTATTGAAAAGAAGGTGGCCTTGGGACCTACTGCCTTAAAATAGCTAGTGAAGTGCTACCACTGGGTAGTTCTATCTCAAGACATTTTTATGACTTTTCTTCACTCTGCATATTTACTCACAGAGTTGTATAATAGTTGTAAATTACAATAAATACATTTTTTTTTAAATTATCAAAACATGCTTTTTTCGTTCTGTTCAATGTATCTTTTTTTATGTATTTAATCGTTATTATTTTTTATTCATGATAAAGACCTAAAATTTTGGCTGATGTCTGCACAAAGCAGAATACGTTTTTCATGATGACCATACCAGAAACCAAATATATTAATGATCATCAAATTCAAATATCAAATTCATTATTCATCAAATATTAATGATGAATTACATCACTAATGTTCTTGTAATTCGTCATTAATATAATTGACATCTCATACAAAACATAACATAATTTATATTTTTGAAAAACAAAACAAATTTAAAATACAAACTGCGTTCCTTCATTTGTACACTTTTCCTGGTCAGGAATCTTTAAACAATTTATTAAGGAAAGGATATCTATGAAACTCTTTGAGTAAAATATTTTACTGTAATTATGAAAGTTTAAATTTAAAATTTCTCAACCTTTTGGGAAAGAAGGGTTATACCCTCTATGCTTTTTCATTGGTCACTCCCACTCTGCTTTTTTGTTTAAGTAAACTTAATCTAAGCGGTTTTTGGATATTTTAAAAGAATTTTAAACACTTTATTGAATAATTAATATTTATTGAATACTAAATTGATGACTATGAAATGAATATGAAGAATGAGATGATTCGAGGTGGTTGTCCAAAAATATACTAGAAAATAGTGAAAATTCTGTACCACTATAACCCATGAAGGGTCTTGGGCTCAGTACATATAGATATCCGTATTGTTTTTAGACTTAGACTAACGGCAGTGCAATCAGGTGATTAGGCATTGATCACGCTCAGCCGCCAGGTTTTCCTCCAAATATTTGGGTACTCACTTTATAGAGGCTGGGTCTGCCCCAGGAGGGTCTCCATATGCTAGGGTCGCCCCCCTCCTCCCCCCGGCTGAATCAACAGAATAAATAATATTCTGCCACAGCCGGAATTCAAACCCAGGACCAGGAGAACAATAGACTATTGCTCTATCCACTAGACCAGGACGCTCCCCAGAAAATAGTGATAAAGTATTTATTATTAAACACATTGTGGGTCTTCATCAGGGCTAAAAAGATATAATATAGGGATTTGATAAATATATGACCATGAAAAATTAAATTAAAATTAATATTTAACTATTTTATTAATTAAATATCTCTTACAGGATGTGGTTCTTACCTTTTGGGGATTCAGGCTCTGGCAGCATTGTGTCTTGCAGCTTACAGCTTCCTTTCTTCATACATTATTTTATGGGTAAGTAATATAGTCAGGAATGTCACTATGGAAGGGGTAGAATGTTCAGTGATTTATCTCAATTATTTGAGCATTCAAAAGAACAGGAAATTTTATTAATATTAAGTATATATTGTAAAATTTTTAAGATTTAATCACAGATTTCAAAAACTTTGACTTTAAACCAGGATCAAACAAATCAAAATGTTCTCTTTTTTACTTCCTAATAAAAAATCATTTATATATTATCATCCAAAATAACTGAAGTTGTGTTACATTTTATTTATTTATTTTTTTTAAACTGCAGTGTATAAATAAAATCGTCCCTATTCGTATGCTCCCTCATGAGGAACTCCTGGGCGCTGACCTATCCGAACATCTTATCAGGTGAAATCTTTATTAATATTATTTTAATGTTAATATATTTTAGTCATAATTTGAAGTTGATTTCTATATACATAATTACTTTTATAGACACACAGATGAAGGAGTGTCCAAAGCCATTCGAACACTATTAAATACTGGATGTATAAAACAGGACTATACTCTAATCAAAACCATTGGTAGTAATCCAGGTAAATTAATTATATTTTAAATATTTTCATACAAAAAAATAGTTCATTTTTTTTTTTTTTTTTTTTTTTACAATCTTTGTTTTATCTAAGGTATAAAAATAGAGACCTTACAACAGCATTTTATTAAATTACATGACTGAATCAAACCCTGGAAAATATAACTGAATCATGACAAATCACATCATTTCACCTTTGATTTTTTACATGACGCATGTCCTCTAGTTTTCTTTGACAACACACAAATTCTACAGATAGATAATGTACAACATCAACGTTTGATGTTTTATTTACTGGGATTCACATATTAATAAAAAAACTAAACCAAAGATAGAGAATTATTTATTTATTCTATCTAAAACATTTAAAACTGAAACTTCAACACAATTTTTTATTTTTTTAAAAATATTTTATTGGCAATTACAACTGTATACTATAATACATCAAGTATTTATGCTGATAAATGATATGTGCATGAAAAACGTGAAGAGAAACTGCACATTGGCACTCTAGTAAACAATCTAAACAAGGTTTCGAGGCTATCTTCTCTTCAGACTCCTCGGTGGATTATCAGGAATTGTAGAGGAAACAAGGATTGAAACTAGTGGATTAGAGTGGGAATGGAATTTGTCATGGAAGGAATGATACCTGGTACGGGCCAAATCAGCTACATACAGAACATGGAGGTCTTTATGAATGATTTTATTCGTGACAAAGTAAGGAATGTTGAGGATTTTATGAAGGAAAACAGAAATTAAACGCATATACTTGCTTACTGGAATCTATTCATAAATAATCATCACAGATGCATAGGACCGCTAAAAAAGACTGAAATTAACAAACTTCAAATCTTCTTGACTACAACATTTAAAACAATAACGAAATGCTACAAATTATCACACAATTGTTTATTATTTCCAAATAACTATATTAGAGTATAAATGATTATAAAGCTATATACAGACAATTAACTAATATGTAAAGCAATAAATAATTCTAAGGAAAATGGCCTAAAATGGTCTATCACCACTACTAAATTCAAAATACTATATCCCTGCTATGTTTTAACCTATTTCAATGTTTTTTTGTTTTGTAGAAAACTTAATTCTCTATTGAATAGCACTAACAGCAGGAAATTTATGTGTTTTTATTTGGTATTTATTAATTTGATGAACGGATTTTTTTGTATTCGTTATTTTTGTTCTATGTATCTTGAAACGTAAACTCTCAAATTTTGAGACAGGGTATTTTTTTTTTTTGTGCATTGCAATGGTTCATTATTGAAAATTGGTGTATCTGTAACCTAGCTGATATTATGACTTTTACTTGCCGACTGGTAATAAATACATCTAGACCCATAACAAATGATTTGATGAGTCCATGTATGTATATGTTTGAAATATCCATAGTTACATCCACTTTTGAAATTATTCAATATTTCGTTACAAGTTTTTGATTTATTTATAAACTTTTTGTAGTTTTAAAATATAACTTAGAATGTATATAACATAGATTCTTAGAAGTTAACAAAGCATTATGTTAGATTCTATTTATCTGATGATTATCCTAATTAAACTATTTTGCAATAATTTTTGTTTAAAAATTGAAAATACTTTTTAATAGATTGTAATATTGTATTATAATAATTTCTTTAAGGGCATGAGTCTTTCTTGGAGCGGTATGCAAAAGAAAAATTAGCGAAATCCAAAACTGAAAAAGATCAAGTTGGTGGCCGTGTCTTGAATATAGTTCATTCCATAAAATTTTCTGAGAAGACACCAAATCTTGCTTGGATTGACTAGTCATCTCAATTACTTTTATTTACTAAATTTCTGTTGCCCTTAATTAAAAGTAAATCATTTTTGTAGAAATATAGATTAGCTGTACAAAGTACTCTATAGATTATTTACTTATTAAAAAAGAGAGCTCACAACCAGGTGAATTGCCCAATAACAGGCAACCATTGTATTTACCCCTATATAGATGTGTGAATAAATAATTTAAGTATAATTTGCTGCTTCTATTTTGAGATATTGTAAATTTAGTAATTCTAAAATATTAAAATTATATATGTCAGAGCTTTGTGACTTTGAAACAACTGCAAGTGGTCCACTTTTTGTTGTTTTACACTTATGTACTTGTATGTATGAATTAATTATCTCTGATTTATATAAAATCTAAAATATGAGCATAGAGGGATATATCAATATCAATATATTATTTGTTAATTATATCAATATATTCTAAAAAATGGAAGATCTCGTATAATTATTAAGGTAGATATCGGGCTTAATAACTTCTTCCATAAATACTCAAATTTTTTTATTTCATCAACATGACGTTTCGGGATATTCTCCCATCTTCAGAAGTCTTGTTATATATTCAGAACTCCCAGCATTTTCACTAATACACACATTTAACTAGGTAAATTAGTAAAAATGAAGTCAATATTTAAAAACATCAGATCTGAGCTATACTCTTACTCTCTTCAGCCCGAAATCTACCGAAATATAATTATTTGTTAAATTAATATACCCATAATGTAAGCATTGGTTTGTAAAAATATGTATCTGCATATTTTGTAATCTGAAGTAATCTATAGGAAATTTGTTCCATTAAAATATAATATTGGTATTAAGTTATGGTAAGTGATTGCTGAAACAAAATAAAGTCTTGATAAAAACAAATATTTAAATATTGTGAAAGTTTTTTATTTTATCAGTTACAATGTCTTAGAGGTAGGAGGGTCACCTGTGGTGTAGTAGTTTGTAGTAGTATAACATCCTTCAATGCCCAAGGTCGAGGGTTGAAACCCAGAAGATGGCCATAGGATTTTATAAAGAGAGTCGTTCAATCAAACCTGGATTGGCAAAATTTAGGATTGTCTAATTAGATCTGTAGCATCGTCTAATTAGCCACAGAAGAATAAAGTAACTAACAAAAGGAAATGGTCACAGGAACTAATTTACAGATACACTTTTTAAATTGGCCTTTATTAAATAAATTGAAAAACAGTACATTAACTTTGATTCTAATTATTATAAATACTTTACAAATATAAAAAATAAATATAAAAATATTTCTTTGGTAGAATATGTTATATATTTACAATGTGTTGAATCCAAAATAATACATATCATGATTATCACTATATACAAAGTTCGATGAAACATAAGATTTTTTAAGTGCGGTACAGTTCGCTGTTAGAAATAATTTTATTTTTTTAAATAGTAATGGAGAATGACATGTTTTCATCTTGAGAATGAAGGTAATGATATGGTGATACAAAAAATATTTAAATAAACCAACATTTAATAATTTAATGGCAACATATATAATCCATCTAAATATAAATGTACTTTATTTTCAATTAAATAATCGTATTATCTTGTTTAGATATTTGATTTAATTTCTTTTATTGAAATATATTTTCTAAAATTTGGTATATTAGAGTAATACAATTTAAATTTATTTTTTGATGGTAATCAAACGTATTTGTTAATAAAGAAAATTATAATTTATTAACTATACTATATTTATATTATTTTAAAATTATTCATCACTCAACTAATGTTGCATTTTTATTATTAATTTAAAATTCCACTTTAATTGAATTATTATTGAGAATAATACAGTAGAAAATCCAAAATGCACTCGAACTATAAGCTAAGTATATAATCCTATATGGTCATATTTCAAATAAGGTAAATAATTTCATTTAATATTTTCTAATTAAATTAAATAATTTTATGTGTTAATAATAAATTCATATATCTAGTTTTATTTTGGTCTAATATTCCTTTAAGTTTGGTATAAATCTCCAAAAAAGCTTACAATTGAGGCGTTGATTTCCAAAAGGTACTATATCCATTCTAGGAAATTTTACAGGAAGCGCGAAAATCTCTCATTATTATATTATTAAACTAGCTAATTTGGGTCTTTTTGCCTTAAAATTTAGAATTATTTTTTTACTATAATAATAACATCATATTAAAGTTATGAAATGAATTTTTTTAGAATGATTTGGAACGAAAATAAATGCGTAATTAGTACTTTTAGAAAATGACCGCATTTCTAAATCGTGTTTTTTAAGGACTTGAGAATTCATTAGATAACATCAAATAGAATATTTAGATAGAACTAAATGATGAGAATACAAATATGTAAAAAAATCAACTTCGTAAAAAATGTCCTTAAGTACCTTTTGGAAATCAACGTCTCAATTATCGCCTTTAATTGTAATTAATAAAGATAACCTGTTTATGTTGGATTACATTTATATATATATATACATCAATAAATTAGAATAAATTTCTTAATGAATGCTACGGCCACATTATTTATAAAGTACTAGTAGTAAATATGCTGAACTCTTCTATAATTCTTTTTGTTTTAACTTTCCCCGATTTTTTATTTGTACATAAAAAATCTTATAAATTAATAGTTATACTTTTAAGGAATAAGTTTTAAACTAATAAAATGATATTTATATCAACCAGCATTATTTAGATAAAATAGTACAAAATTATATTATTTTAAGCCTGGCAGCATAAAAAAAAAGTAAAGAATTTAAATAGTATTAGTAATATTTAGACTTTGTTTGTAAAAAATTTTTTCCAAAATACTTGTTCAAATAAATATTTATTTTTTAAATTATGTGACATGAGATACGTCATGAAGTATCCTATCACATTCATTGCTTTACTAATTATAACATTTACAACAATGTTACAGTAACCTCAAAAAGAAAGGCAACTAAAATAGAGTAAGGACATTTTTACAGAGCTGGTAATATAATAATTAAATTAATTACATCTATATGTTTGGTAAGGTTATCCAAAGAATTCTATCTATCGTATTTGCGATTCCAACTACAATCTTAATGATTTAATTAACACTAAGAATCTTATCCAAGTAGATAAATACAATGTTTTTATGCAGTATTCACAGCCTATAAAATAATAAATACGATAACAAATAATGTTTTTTTCTGTACATTAATGATTAAGGATTCTGTCAACGACTGGTGATAAAATAGAGATCAACTAGTAAAGTAAGTAGATATCGTAAAAATTATTTTTAATATTGCCCATGACTGATATGAAACTGAAGTGGTATGAAGATAAAACATTAAGTACCATTACTCTTCCCAAAATCCTTACTCATATTAAATAAAGTAAAATCATGCCATTACTTTCTCGATCCATTGAACAAACTTCTGTATGTTTGTGTAAACTCCAGGTAAGTGTTCTCTTCCACAGCCGATTCCCCAGGAGACCAATCCGATGAGAACTTTTCTTCCGTCTATTGTTGTTGTTAATGGTCCACCAGAGTCACCCTGAACAGCATTAGGTTTGGCAGGAATTATTAATTTGATGTAATTTATAAGAAAACTAAGAAGATAAAATTTGAATATTTAACACCTCCTTCAACCCACTGACCCATCAGACTACTGTGGAGGTAGAGCGGGCTTGTTGGACCCCGTAGTGAAGGCCAACTACTTTTTGACTCCGCTATTATGTTTTTTCATTAATACCTTACAGTTTCGTTACAGTTTTTGATTAATACCAACATTCTTTTTGATCTGGACATTAGACCGGCACAGGTGGGTTTAAACACTTTTTTTTTAACTTAAAAAAATATTTAATTCTTTTATTAATAAATTTATGCAAAATTCTTCAAATATTCAATATAACGTTTAACCAGCAGTATCCTAGATACATGATTCGGATAGCAAATTGATTTCCGGAGTGCTCAGAGGATCTAAACAAAATACGCAATAGCATAAAAATCTGCTCTCAGTATTATAGCCTCAATCTCAATAATATAGCCAAAATTGGATCTGTACGATATCTGTTGTCAAGGAAACGTACTTCACATTGTAAACCAGACAACTAGATGGCTCTAGAAACAGGTCTACTACAGTAGCTGACGGATTTGAAACGCTAGAGAAGCAAAGCTACTATAGTAGTCAATGATCCGGGGGACCCACCTTTCACCAAACTACTATAGTAGTCCACGGTCCACAGGACACGGCGTGCTGAGACTACCATCCACAGACGCTAATGTGTTAATTAAACAAACCAGTATATTGAAAGACGAATAATTCCTTAAAGGCTTTAAATAATGTAACATCTTCACTAAATTAGTATATATTTATGTTGATGTTTAAGGTGAAGGTTGAAATATCTAGCTGAAACATAGAATAAGGCTGTCACATACTCTACCGTCTAATGAAAATTTCTTAAAAAATACTTATCGGCTATATATGTCATCTTCAGGTAACAGTTTCCAACGTGGTAGCCAAGCTCAACCAAACACTCGACTAGAAGGTGGAATATATGACAGCCATATTTTATTTTTCAACTGTATATATTTTTTCTGTTTATACTATAGAACTTGAACATCTGTTACTACATCGTATTGCTGGTTTATATTACTTGTACAACCACAGGCAGCATAAAGGGTTAGCAATTAATTTAACATCACATTGTTGCAAATTAGAACAACTTTATATATGCTTTCTTTAATGTTAATTCTTTTACTTCTATTCCCATTAACCTAAAAACCTTCTCCCTCCTTGGAAGTGTTAATTTATGATCAAAATTTTAAAAATCTGGTCTTACAAATGGAGAAAATGTTTAGAGCAGCCAGGAAAATATTATTGCAGATACTACCAGTAGAAAGCATCTATGCAGAATGTGGTGAACCATCCTTACAGCTCAGACGAGAACATTTGACCCTTAAATACGTCTCCAGATGAAAGGCTTCTTATCATCACCCATTAGCCCCTTCTCTATATGAATCCGAAAGTTGTGAAATCAAGAGTATCGAGAAACCCATCCAAAGATGGGTCTACCAAGCATTGACCCAAATAGATACGAGCCTACATAATATACAATCCATTCCTGAACTGAAAAATGCTCACAGACACAAAGAAAGACTATGCATAGGCAGATCAATGGCTAGAGTAAGAAAAATGCTTCCAATAGAAATACAGAACTTGTTTTTTGAAATATTGGAAAAGTATCAGAAGTCTGAAGTACTGTTCACTGATGCTTCCAAATTGGAAGATAGCTGTTTACAGCAAAGAAAAAACTCATGTATAAGTTGCCTAAAAGGAGCTCCTTCTCAGGGGAAGCCACTGCTGTACTGAGGGCTCTAAAATGTACAGCCAACCCTAAAAGAAATTCTTGGATTATTGCGACGGACTCTTGGAGTGTGCTGGCTACCATCAACAGCCAAACACCAACCAATGCGATAATACAGGAAATAATAAACGAGAGTTGGGAAATAAAACTCAGACATATACATGTTGTGTTGCTATGGGTACCAGCTCATCAAGGAATTCCGGGCAATGAAAAAGCTTATGAAGCAGCCGACACATCCAGAATAGGAGAAGAAATTGGTATTGTTCAATTTAACGAAGTAACAGTAAAAGATTGGGTGCTTCAATTTAAAAAAAAAAATGCTTTTGGATTAGACGGGAATGTGGAAAGGAGGGGAAACAAAGTTGGGAGCAGTTAAATCTAATTGTAACAAATGGGAAACTAGCTTCGGAATGTCTAGGAGGAAAGAAATCATACTATGTAGGCTCAGAATTGGTCATTGCCAATTTACACATGGGTATCTCCTAAAATGGCTGGAAGCACCCACTTGCACAAAATGTGACAACGTTCTACAAACAGTGAAACATTTGCTGATAGAATGCAATCAATATGAAAAAATATTGGATTGCCACACGCAATGAATAAAATACTCAGCGACGAAGAGAAACTGATATCCATACTGTTGGACTACTTAAAGATTGTATTGAACTACAATAGAATATAATTTACTTATGATGATGCCAATGACCCTATAGGGTGGAGAATGATCACAAAAAAACAAAAAAAAAATTACCTGGCAAGAGTCACGTCCTCCTTCTTTGAACCCAGCACATAAGAAAACATCGTGTATGGTTTCCCTTCGACCTGCAGCACGGAACCATCTTTGGCATCTTTCATTAGGAATAACTTCCACGTCAACTTCTTGAAGTACAGTAGGAACGGTTACGACTCCTGTAATAATAAATGGTGGTAGCTTAATCTTGTTATTAAGGAATGTTTTTATATTTTAAATTAAAATAAACTGATTTAGCAACAAAATGATAATGTATATGAAGTTAGACGTTACGTGACTTTATTTTAGAACCATAAATTTATTCACCATGTCTTGTTCTCCCCCAGCCGGCAACAGTTGCTGTTTTCCCAACCAACTTGATATTAGGATCAGGAAGACATACTGGAAGAATATGCTGCTTGAATAATACCTGAAATATTAAAAAATATAATAAGTGAACATTTTATTTAATCTATAAGCACATGTAGATGGAAGGCAGTCTGGTTTGTGATCAAGAAAACACAATAAAATACTTCTCTCATGGCAATATGGTTAATCTCACGGTAAATAGTTGAGATGTTTTCTTTCTTGTCTGCTACTCAGACTAACTCCTGAATTTTCCATAATTTCAAGTTCCAATGACCATCTTAGGGTCACCTTTGACTTTGGTGACAAGTTAAAAAACAATCCTTAAGTCTCAACAAAACGATATTTTTGGAATCTAAAGAATCTCATAAACTTTGAGGCTTTAAAAAAAAGTATTCTTTGTCATTTATAAAGGTTCATTATTGAAAATAAAACATTAAAATACTTCATGAACCATTTATATAAATTCTGATTTAAACAATTTGATAACTTTTGAGAATTAATGCAATAATTTCCCTATCTATTGCTGAAGATTACAGTGAACTGTGTTTAAGAACGAATGTACTTAATTATTTGTTAATAATTGTTTGAACCCCAGTCCCTGAGGGACTTTTTCAAGCATATAATTAAATGGGGATTCATTCTCAGCCTCTCCCCGAGTATATTGATATAAAACTATATTTAATCACTATATTGAAGTAAAATTAAACAGGCTTTGATTGTATGTATTAAGGGGGCAGGTTCTATGTGTCCGAGTGGGCTAGCGTGCATTGCTTTGAACATGCATTGCCTAGCAACCACAGAGAACCAAAATAATTACGAGTTCCTGTCTCGGTGCTGGGCGGTTTTTATCTCAGCATTTATCTCCCGCCCTCATCCCTTGGATCGAGAAACCCTTTATAGCCTTCAAAGGCGAGGTAGGGATGAACAAAAAAAAAAACTTGGTGTTGCTCACCAAGTTTCTCCATGAAATTTTATAGGGTAGGGTCATCACTCACCATGCCTATTTTTGTGAGTGGTCCTCAGTTGGCTGAGGGGCCTCACATACCCGAGTAGAGGCTGTGAGTGAATCCCCATTTAATTATATCCTTATAAAAGTCCCTCCGGGACTGGGATTTGAACTCAAAACCTTTGACATGCGAGACTAGTGCACTAGCCACTTAGCCGTGGCCCCCATCCATATTCATAAGAGCTATTAATATTGATTAATCCCAAGAAAATAACTCGAAACCCCGTATATATCTTTAAAAAAAATGTAACTCTACAATGTAATGTATCTATGAATGTACCCATTAAGGTTCTTCAGTACATATATGAAATTCATAGCCATGCAAGGAGGTGATTTTTGGTAAACCACTTTATAGAGGCTGGGTGTGCCCAAGGAGGGCTTCCTTACCCATGGTGGATCCTTGGCTTCAACAACAAAATACATTATTATTCTGCCATAGCAGGGATTCCAACCTGGGACCCAGAAAACAGTATTATGGTGTTCTATCTATTAAACTATGCCACTCTCTCACACACCTTAGCTTCTCATAAAATAAGTATCTTGTGTACACATTTTCAAATCCTGTCAATTTTACATTTGATGAAAAAAGTTCACATAACATACTTACTGGTTTATCTATTTTGACTAGAGCAACATCATTGCGGAAATCTGTAGGGCTGTACTGGGGATGGACTTCCTTCCTCTCTACTGAGTACTCCTCGTGAACCAGACGCTCATTCTGCTCCCTCACGTCCCATTCGCCAAGGCGTACCTTCAGGTTGTTGTTTGAAGTCCTTCGACAAACCTAAGTCTCAGTATCAATCGTGCTAAAAGGATAACTTACTGCAACATATTCTAATGAGTCCATTAGCTATTATGAAATCATAATAAAATATATTGCAATAAGGAAAAAATAGTAAATTACAACATAAGAATAAGAAAAATCTTCATGTTTTTATTTGAAGAATTCGGCATTGTTCTACCCTCTACATAAAAAATAATATTAATGAATACATTTAAAAAAATATATAAAGTAAACAAATTTCGAACAAATGTAATTATTTATTAAAATTCCAAAACATTAGCCTCTACTCAACCAACACATAAAAAAATTACTAGATTTATGACCAAACATTTGTATAAAAATTAAAAAGAATTATCTGTAATACAAATTACATAGTTGGAGCCTTAATTTGACTTAATTGATGTAAATGTTTCCATTCATTCTAGGAAATTTTACAAGAAGTACAGAAATTTCTCATTAATTTATTATGCAACAATTTATTTGATTATTTAGTAATTTAAATCTAGATTTTTTTTCTATATTTATAATATTATAAATATGTTATTGAAGGAAATGTTTTTAATATGCTTTTGAATGAAAGCAAAGGTGTGCTTAGTGCTTTTTGGGAAGAACTGATAATTTTCAACAACCTTTTTAAATGATTTGAGAGTTTTTTTAGATGAGACAAATATGTAGAAATATCAATTTTCTAAAAAGCATCTCTTATTAGAAATCACCGTCTTAATAATTTAAAGTTTTGCGATAAATAATAACATAAGAGAATTAAGATTTTAGCTACATAATGTTTTTATAAATCACCTGATTTCTATTTATTTTGAAGAATAAAGTATAACAATACCTCCTTTATATCAATACAATATAAATGCTTTGCAATATAAAACATAAAAAAGACTAGCTAATGAGTTTTTGTAGACGTCATGGTTTCATGAAAATATGAAAAGAGAGAAATTAATGAGTCAATAAATATCGTGATTTTTTTTTTCTATGCTTCAATATATCAATCCTTAAACATTATAAGAAAAACAAAAAAGTTTCAGTGCTGTCCCACAGAATTAATGTTATTTATTGTTTATAATTACGTGGCAACGCAATGTGCAGCAGTAACAACCCATCGGTTGTTCAGAAGAGCTCCTCCACACGACAGCTTCTTAGTCAGGAATCCTGACTTAATAATTGCAGCCTAGAAAACATAAAATAAGAGAAACCATCTAAAATATAATATTTAAACTTATCAGAATATTGATGGAAAAATGGTTGTTGTTCATCTGGTTCGACTTTAACTGAAAACAAAAAAATTTGGTGATGGAATAATCGATAAACAAGTATCCATGAAAAATTAAAAACAATAAAAAATCATAAGGAATATTATTTAAATGTAACAACAATCACTTTTGACTTATTATTTACAATTATTACACTCTCATTTACATTAGTACAGAATTTATTTGATTGAATAAATGTTTTGAGTAAACTTAAATCAAATTTTGGATTCTACAATGTTTTATTTTATGTTAGCTTTCAGCTTGCATGATTGTAATTCCGCTTCAGCTGGTTTCAATCTTCTGGTGTTACTGTTAAAAATCTTGATTCAGCAATGAGTTTCATTGAGAAGGAATTGATTTCGAGAAAAACAAGAAAATTATTTAATGAGTTAAATGAGTAAAATATCACAGAGAACTAAATATGGTTCAGGATTTTTGTTTTTTAAGTTACAAAAATTATTACATGCTAAGTATAGCCCCAAAACAAATGAACAGATCACCGACAGATTAAAATTATGTACACAATTTTGTTCTTCTGGTCTAAGTTGATACAGATTCAATTAGTTCTGAGCGGACATTTATAATACATTTGATAAATTCATACCTGCCAAGGATGAGAACCGAATGTTGAGCTATGGCCTCCAACTATTCTGTGACTCCTGGAGTAAATCTCTCCACATCCTGAAACATAATTCATATTTTTATACAAATTATCTCCACAGCTTCAGGCATAATGCCATACACTCCACATGCCCCTGCAAGCAGAATCAAATCATTCCATTAATTACTGAGTTTTTTCCATTACAAGAAGCTGTGAAACTCAGATTGTAATTTTAGTTAAATATGTGAGATGAAAAAATAAAATAAAGAAACAGAAATGACAACTGGAGTGCATTAAGAAGACTGTCAAGAAGTAAGCTGGTCTCTCCAAACTAATTCCAAAGACCAACACTAAAGTGAATTTGTGAGCTCTTATGTCTCAACAGAATTCATTGATAGTTTTTACTTTTATTATCGATTGTTGAATTGGATGGTTCAGAAGAGTCAATTCATAAATATTTGTCTGTCATTAATAATCTGTCAAAATTAGATATTCTGAGATATGGCAAGTTTTAGAACTAGGGCAGAAAAATCATCATCATCGAGCTAGCTTTGTTTCTCAATTGAAATATTTATTGATTGATTAATCAGTGAAAGATATAAGTAATCTGAAGTCTTGTATAGTAAACATTACTATAAGAAGATGTTATGAAAAAAAATAATCCGAAAACCATATAATGTTATTATTTTATTTTTTACTATATTACCTCCCTCCTCCCCACCAAAAAAATTGCAGTTATGAATGGCGAAAAAAAATTGGGCTTGTTTTTAATCCTTCGCAAAAAACATTTTTATTTAAAATGAAACACAGTGATCATCGTTTAAGGGTACTTCCCATATCTTCAAGATCCTTTAAACATTTTCAACAAATCACAACAGTTATTTAAATATGAATAATTAAAAATTTCTTGTTAATTAAATAACTTATTACATTTTGCTATCCCCATCAACAATGCTTAATCAATCAAAATAAATCTATACAATTTTGTTTTAAATCTATTATTTTATACCATCAAAAAGGGTCCTTATGTGCCAATCCATCTTTTACATTTTATCATTTATTATAAAAAAAAAAAAAAAATTAAAATATCAATTTTTTTTTAATTATACAAGGAAAGGCATACACTGCCAAATATATTAATCCTGAAGACTAGTTTTTAGTTATTTGTTAAAAATGTTTATTGGATCTTGAGATGTGTGAAGTAACCCAAAATGTTTACAATGGTATTTATTTTAAATAAAAATGTTTTTAAGGAGATTAAAAAACAAGCCCATTTTTTGCTATTCCATACTGTAATGTAATAATAAAAAAATATTAACATTGTTTTCGGACTAATATTTTTCATAGAATACCTTTTTGTATTGTTGTAATGCTTACAATACAAAACTTCAGAGTGTTTATTGTGGAATCTAGGAAACCCAAAATCATAGATTATATTACATACTTCAATTACATATACAGTTCTATGGTTATAAACATATTTTTTTTCTGAGTTAAGAGTAAACTTGGTATTTGTTATTATTATTTTTTTTTAATGATGGGACAGGCCATGTAAGCCTCCAGGGAGAATACGTTCGAATTCTTGATGGTATTTCATAGGGTAGGGTCATCACTCCCTACATCTACTTTTGTGAGGTCACCATTGGCAAACGGGGCACACGTACCCAGAGGAGAGAATGAGAGCGAATCCTATTTAATTATATGTTTGAAAAAGTCTCCCCGGGAATGGGATTCAAACTCACAACTTTTGGTGTGGTAGACTAACGTACTAGCCACACAACCACGGGCTCCCCATTGATGTTTGTTGCTACCCATTTTTTAATGTCTTAAATAAGTCAAATTTCCTATTAAGTAAAAGTTTTGTGAAGTGTGAAAAATAGAAAGGTATTACAGTGAAAAAAAAAAAGTGAAAGATGACCCATGTGCTGGAAGTTTTATCTTTGAATGAATTACCCCTGAATTGCGGCTCATGAAATGTCTGAGGAGGAGGAGGAGGTGGTGGTTGCGGATAAGGACGAACGGACGGGTAAGGAGTAGAAGGACGGTAGGGATAGTGAGGTATGGGAGGAATGGGAGGGAAGTAATGAGGAGGAGGTCTGGACGGCGGGAGGTTCCACAAGAAGTCTTGCTGACTCTCTTCTTCGTCAGGCTGAGGGCTCTGGTGCAACCCTTGGCTGTGCAGGAACGCTAAAGCTGCAGGGATACCAACGTTAACTTAGCAAATATCTTTTCCAAATAAAGTATAATTAATATTTCTATTGAGGGTGTATAGTCGACTGTAGAAACTATTATAGGTGGAATAGTCAGGAATCAGTCATTTTTGAAAAGTTTTTAATTTTGCCAACGTTTCGGCTCAAGCTTGTGAGCCATCATCAGGGCATTACTGAGCCATATCCAAGCATAAACTCAGAGTTTATGCTTGGACATGGCTCAGTAATGCCCTGATGATGGCTCACAAGCTTGAGCCGAAACGTTGGCAAAATTAAAAACTTTTCAAAAATGACTGATTCCTGACTATTCCACCTATAATAATTAATATTTCTGTGTCATAAATGCAAATTTTCTACTTAATAATAAAATTGTCCTGAATTGGACAGATTGTAATATTGCTCGATAAATAAAAAAAAAAAAATAAATAAAAAAAAAATAATAAAATAAAAATTAATATATTTTAATTTTTTACCACAACTCAAAAAATTATAATATTAAATAATTTAATTTTTCACAATAAAAAAAACACTCCTTAACTTCCTTTTCATACACCTTTACTTTTCTTCTCAATCTATTACATAGTTTTTCTACGTTTCGAGGTTCTTTCCCCATTATCAATACTTTTTTTAAAAACACGTTTCAACACACGACTTATATTATTTCCTAATATAATAATAGAAACAGTTAGCCAATAAACATCAAAGAGGACGAATAGCAGCAAGCTAGAAATTTAATATAATGTGCCGTGTGTTAAAACGTGTTTTTAAAAAAAGTCTTGATAATGGGGAAAGAACCCCGAAACATAGAAAAACTATGTAATAAATTTCGATGAAAAATAAAGGTGTAAGAAAATGAAAGTTAAGGAATGCTTTTTTATTGTGAAATATTAAACAGACTTCCTAAAAAAATTATAAAACAAAAAGAAACTTAATTTTTATCTGATTTTATTTAATAAAAAAATGAACCACCTTATTCCAAGAAGCTTATTTTATTCATTATTGTAACATTAATTAATTTTATTCTAATATAAAATATTTATTTAATTTTTTGGCTTTTATAATAGGCCATCTAAATAAAATTAATAATAATTAAAAAAAAATCATAAATCAATTTTCATTATTATTTCCTTATATTTGGCAGAATTGCTATTTGCCATCTGCAAAAAAACTATTTGAAATAAGCAAATATGTTAACTTCCGAGTAGTAGGATCATATCGTGTAAATCAATTTAAAAATAAAAAATGAATACAATTCTTGTATAATTAAATACTTGTTTCTCATGAATATTGGTCTTAATTAAATTGTAATCCTGTACCTGTAACAGTAATTCTACAACATATAATATAATAAATCAAAAATTAAATCAATTAATTGTTATCATTTAAAATAATCATTACTATATAACAATTAATAATATGGGTAAAATTCATTTAATAATTCTGATAAAATAATTGTTTGATTTTTCCTTTGTAATGTTATTAACTTTTTTCATATATTATAGAAAATTTTCATATATTGAATCAAGACTCCTTACCCCTCTTTCTAACCATACCTGCACAAGAATGTCGGATAAATACAGGTAAACTAAATATGAGATACTGTGCTTCAAATCAAAACATAATTCTTGAACCCCTTTTGAAATATATCAAGATATTTCTTGTTTTCAATGATGTTTTCAGACATTATTTCGTTGATGTTTTTTTTCTGGAAGCTGAATCAAAATTTATGAAATAAAACTAAAAAAAAAAAAAAAATGCTTTTGACCAAAATTAAATTATTTTTAATATTTCTCTTACTTTCACAAGTTCTGAAAAACGATTCTTATTTTTCAAATAAGAAATACAAAACAAAACAGTTTCAACTAAGTTTTTTTTTTGTCTGAGCACCAAGGTAAAGGAAATGGGCTCTTGTTTTAAACTTAAAATCACACAAAATGTTTTGATTGAAATGTATGATGTCATTTTCATGGAGACAAACGTTAACCATCCAAGATTGACGATAGCACGATATAAGGTAGAGCCATCACTCCTATATTTTTTTGGAGTAGTCACTAGTTAACTGATGGGCCTAGCGTGCCCGGATGATAGGTGGGAGTGAATCCTATTTTAATTATAACCTTCAAAAAGTTTGGGTCGGACTGAGATTCGAACTCACAACCTTGGGCATGGTAGACTAACACGCTAGCCGTTCAGCCACGGTCTTCTTATAATCTAAGGTAAAAATAATTTTCCCAGTTATTATTTTGGGGACCCTTGAGGATGCAGAGTAGCCTTGGACGAGTACTTCTCGGAGAGCGTTCCGTATCCCACGGCAAGAAGAATGAACAAAACCGTCTTCTGACCCAGATACAGAGTTCCCTCAGGTGATTCAGCAACATGCTCCTCAAATTGTTTAGAACGCTTCTTCCGCTGAAATTAGGAGCCTGTGACGCTACCGTTATTGGAAAACAACCTACGAAACAACCGGAACACACTTATAACTGCATTCACCCATTATTTCATAACAACATAAAGTACATTGAAACTGATCCGAAACGAATATGAATACATAAAAAAACATAATAAAATTTCATATTTAGACTAGTTTAAGTTATAATAACCAGATTTATCTTTGGATTTCAATTAAAACTTCAAGTTTTTGTAAATATTTTAAACAATTATATATGACCCATTTAGGTCATTTACATGTTGCCATCTTTCAGATAACATTTTGGAATTTAGTCATTAACAGTTGAAGGACGATCCGAAATGTGAATAAATTAAGATTTTTTGATCATTCGATCATTGCTAACTAGAAAAAAAACGGGATTCGGGAGGAAATAAAGTGGCGGTTAAAGGCGGGAAACGTATGTTATTATTCAGTAGCTAAACTACTCAGTTCCAGGCTTCTATCAAGAAACTTGAAGGTTAGAATCTACAAAACTATTATTCTCCCGATAGTTCTATAAAGATGTGAAACGTGGTCGCTCACTTTGAAGAACCAACAACACCTCAAGGTTTTCAAGAATAGGGTTTTACGTAAAATGTTTGTACCGAAGAGGGATGAGGCTAAACAACGGGGAATTACACAGCTTGTGACCCGCTTGTATAAATGAAGTGTAGTATCTGCGGCTCAAGCAGGCGTGCTAAGTTGTTAGGCGCAGTAAAGAACGAATTCCCAAAGAAGTTAATATGCGCTGAACTGATAAGCAGGCGTCCAAAATTAAATAAATTTCTTTGTGGAAGAAATCTTAGGTTTAAAGAAATAAAGCTGTGATTAATAACTCGGTTTTGGTATTGGACCGAGGACGGATTGTAACAACTATCGTGGGATCTCTCTTCTTCCAGTATGTTATAAAATATTCTCATCAATACTAACTAGACGAATCACGGAATACGCTGAGGAAATTATAGGAGACTACCAATGCGGTTTTAGGCGGAATCGCTCGACTATTGACCAAATATTTTCCTTACGTCAAATATCAGAGAAAAAATTGGAATACAACGGTGTAGTCCATCAACTTTATATCGATTTTAAAAAGGCTTATGATTCAATAGACCGTCAGAAGCTATATAACATCATGATTGAACAGGGAATACCTAGAAAGTTAGTAAACCTAGTAGAGATGTGTTTGTCGGAAACATTTAATAAAGTTAGAATCGGTCAGAGATTTGAGGTGCGATCGGGTTTGAAACAGGGCGACTCCCATTCACCTGGTTTGTTTAATATAGCTTTAGAATATGTCATAGAAAAGGTGATGTGTACCGAGAAAGGCTTCAATATGGGTGACAAGATTCCGGTTTTGGGGTATGCCGATGATTTGGTACTGCTAGGTGAAGACACGGAAACCATACAACTAAATACAAGTGTGTTAATAAAAACCGGCAAAGAAATAGGATTCGAATTAAATACCGATAAGACGATATATATGATTAGTAGCAGAAACGGTGGCGATCTTGGTGATATTGATATATCAGGGCATACTTATGAACACGTAGAGAAATTCAAGTATTTAGGTTCAATGATAACAAGAAAAAATGAAATCCAGGAAGAAATAAAGTCCCGGTTAAAGGTGGGAAATGCGTGTTATTATTCGGTTGCTAAATTGCTTAGCTCGCGGCTTCTGTCTAAAAACTTAAAGGTTAGAATTTATAAAACTATTATTCTTCCAACCGTTCTTTACGGATGTGAAACGTGGCCGCTTACTTTGAAGGATGAACAACGGCTTAAGGTTTTCGAAAATAAGGTACTGCGTAAAATATTTGGTCCGAAAAGAGATGAGGGCACTGAGGAGTTTAGAAGGTTGTACAACACGGAATTGCGGAACTTGTATCCTGTGAATATAATGGAGTTGATAGCGTCGCGGAGACTCAAATGGGCGAGTAAAATTGTTGGGCTCGGTGAGGAACGGATTCCGAAAAAGTTGGTATTTGCTGATCCGACTGGTAGGCCGAAACGTCGATGGGAGGATTGCTTTAAGGCTCATCTCGGGGGCTTGGTCTTGAATGGAGAACATTGGACGAGTCTGTGCAGGCGGAGTTTGGTGGAATCGGCATCGAATCATCGGGTTCGGTAAGCCTTTTATTATTATTTAATAAAAACACACGTTTCTATCGCACTTAATGTAATTAATCTTTTTACTTTCACTTACTTATATATTTCATCTCTAACTCTATTTTAGGACCGGAGGTAAGTGTTCCCGCACCAGAATTTTTTTTTTTGTGACGATTTAAATTTTCTTTACAGTAAACATTGTTTAAATGAAGATTATTAACACTCTTCTCATTTAAACAGATAGTAATATCACTGAATAAAAAATATTTATAAGGGGGAAAAAAAAAGAAGGATATTATTAAACAGTATGAGAGATAGGAAATAAAACTGTCACTATAGTGAAATGTTATTACAAACCAGATATGAATGAGTTATGTTTATGCCGAGGGTGATAGTTATCACTTTCATTCATGGTTGAAGGGTAAAGGAAAAGTGAGATAGAAAGTGAATCTGTGTAAGAGCCATTTAGGGTGTTAACGTTATTGTTTGCTTCTCCAGGATAGAAAGTGTCTCTATGATGTATCTAATAGATACCATTGTCTATGTTACATCCTATAGTGCCAATTCAAGGGCGTGTGTAGTGTGTGTGCTCACAGCAGCGGATTCGGAGGGTGACAAAGTGGCTGATCGACCAGGTGGAATGGGAACCATTTATTTGGATTTAAAGGATCAGCTGATCACTCATATTAAAGTGGCTGAGTGTGCCCAACGGAAATTTTGTTTTTCACAATCCGCCATACTTGTTGTTTTTCTGAACCTTTAGAGGCTTATGTAAGGTACACACTCTATAAAATATGAGTGCCCCAGGTTGTCATAGTTCTTGTTGTCCTAACTTAACATATTCCTCATTTTTACAGCTTAATAATCACTTTATATAATAAATTGACATTTTAATTATATGAACGTGGAATACCTTTTTTCCCAAAAATCAACTCATCTCGAAGAATATTATTCAAAAACTATCAATTCTTTTAATACGATAAACATTTTTGTTTAACTGAAAGTATTTTTTTTAGAATGCCTTTTGCTCGCCGAAACCCGATTCTCCAAGAAAATATTTCGAACACCCTAAAGTAATTTTCCAGCCACTATTTGTTTATTTTTTAGGAATATCGACATGGATATGCCTTTTAGCTGGAATTCTGTAAGTTTCATTATGCCAAGATTTTTTCAAACTCAGTTTGGCACTCTCTAACTCTTTTTGTATTCTGTTATTTCAGCTGTAGGGTGACCTAGAGGTATAGAGACCCTTCCCCTCCCCTCCACCCCGTGGCCCACTCAGGATTTATACAGTGGGTTACCGAAATTGGCGAAAAAATCTGGTGGCCGACCGTAATGATTTAGGCCTAATCACCTCCTTGCATAGCCGTTGGCCGTGAAACAGAACGAATCTCTATATGTACTGAACCCGATACCCTTGATTGGCTGTAGAGGTACAGGTTTTTTTAAATTATTTTAAAAGGTTTATTTTTTTCAACACTTGTATCTAGTACGCAATGGTACTGAAAATAATTATAATTTTAAGTTTCTAGTGGCCCGTTTCTGCTTCAAACGGATGCAATTTGAATATAGTGTCGTTTATTTTATGAAAGCACTGTTTGTCCGTTTTAGAGTTTATCGCTTAAAGATCATCAGTATATTAGAGAAGAAGCCATATTCACAAGTTTATAGGCTTATCATAACTGTTTATTAGCTTGTATGCCTTATTTTGAGCCTTACTTTTATGGTAGTGTTGATAGACAAGAGATAAAATATTCTAAAAGTTCATTTTAGTTTCCATGGGAATACCATTATCTGACAGTGAAATTCATATTTTAATAAAAAATCTAAAAGTAGAAATAGTTAATAATAATGCTTGTTATGGATTGTTAATAAATTTCTATTTATTTTAAGAACTTTTGTAAGATTTGGTATGTAATATGTTTTTCGAAGATTTACTTAGATTGCAAATATTACTTGGAAGAAAATGTACGGTGATAACACTGAATAACCATATTATTTCTTATTACAACATTACAAATAACATATGTTTATAAATTGATGGGATTATAACAGCCTACTGTCAGCTTTTACGACTTATTTTCTATAATAATTCCACATACTAACTTTTTACTTTCACTTACCTATATATGAAATATATAGTGAGGGAAAGTATTGCGATCGTGAAAATTTTCGAATTCCAGTTTTAAACGGAAATACACGTTTTAGGGTCTCCTTAGTCCAAATGACCAAGTCTCGTAAAAAGATCTGCGTGTGTCCGTATATGGTAAGTCTAGCGCAAACACTGAAATTTCATATTTAAGACAGTTATACATACGAGATGTTACAGTAACTTTTCAATAAAATCGGCGGACCGGAAGTATTACTTTACACCATGCATTTTACACCCTTTTACGATTTTCTCAAAAACGGTTCAAACGATTTTAATTAAACTGGCTATATCGATGTAAAATTTGATAGGCTTTAATATAATGTAGGTTTCATTGTGCTTGAAATAGTCTGACAAGGCTTCAATGCCGATATTTTAAATTTTCTTCCTCTAAAGTACCTTTAATGATGTAGGTTTCATAAAATTAACCATATCATTACTAAAAACCAGCTAAATGTACAAGTTCAAACGGATTTGATAACCAACTAATGGAGAAAATAATAAACATATTTTTTAATGCAATTTTAGTGTTTTTGAACCTAAAAACAGTAATATAGATGTATAATATACCGTTGGAAATCTAAAGATTTTAGAAAAAATCATATATTTTACACAAAATTGTGAACGTTAACGGAGAGTGATGAAAAGCCGATAAAACAAACTGATTACCGTAGATAACAATATAATAAATTATTTAATAAAACACATGTTTCTATTGAAATTCAATCTAATTAATTCTTTAAAAATTTATTTTCGTCTCCAAAAAATTCTTAAATTGTTTTAAAAAAACTTTTGATGCCTTGGTTACACCTTATTGGATTTTCCTTTTCCAAGAAAAAAAAGTAATTGCAATGTATTGTACTTATGAAAATTCAGGAATGAATTCTCTTAATATGGGTGATAACCGTATAATTTATCTGTCGCAGTGATTTAGAAAGAGTTTGCAGAAACCAAGAGTCACGACATCATTTTATACACATAGAGATAAAAAAAAACACTGCAAATTATTACACAATGGTTTATTATTTCCAAATAACTATATTAAGGTTTAACTGTTTATATAGCTGATAATAGGCAAATAAAACGAAAAACAATAAATAAGCAGAAGGAAAATGGTATATCACCACTGTTAATTTCAATACGCAATAGGTCTGCAAGTTCAGAACCAACTTCAATTATTTTTTTTTAATTTGTAGGAAATTTAATTATCTATGATATAGTGCTAAGGAATAAAATAAATAAATAGATTGATCAACTTGTTCTCTCTCTTTTTTATTTTCGCGCTTAACTGATTCTAAAACTCTTTCCATATTTTTCTCTATCTTCAAAATAACTGAGTTATGTGCGTATTTCTGGGTAAAATTTCATTTTTTTTCTTTTCTTTTTTTATATATTCGTTTTTTTGTTTGTTAAAAAAACGCTAATAAATTTTTCCTCTGTCTTAAAAAATAACTGAGTTATTGAATTAAATCACTATCAATCGTCCGCCATTTTAAAAATTATCAGCTGATTGATATTCCATTAATATACGTCGATACGTCTAGTTGTTAGGGTCACCGTTGGATGCCCTAGTATTTTTGTGGTGAATTAAAAAAAAATTGGTCCAGTAGTTTCGGAGAAATGGACGGCGGACAAACGAATTTTTGTTTAATTCTTTATTCGGGCTCTACGTCTCTTGTAACGTAAACTTGTAACCCTAAAATTTTCAGTTTGGGTTATTTAAAAAAAAAATATTTGGTAAATACAAAGGTTCATTATTGGAAATAATAAACCAAAATTGCATTGATTAAGAGATGGTGGGGTTCGGAAATACGACGAGGAGAAGGAATGGTTTGAAAAAGAGAGCCGGAGAAGGAAATGTGTGTCAACTTTCCATTTCGGCCGCCTTGGGATCACTTTCTTAGCCGTTCCCACCGCCTCTGGCTCCGCATAATGCTCATTAATATTAATCTATAATAAAACAGCAATAAACTCTCTTTATCATCTCAAAGCGGTATTTATTACAAGTTTCTCGATATTATTATTTGAAAACTTGAAACTTACGTATATTATAACGTCGAAATTTCGAAAGTATATATTGATGTCCCCGGGCGGTAAAGAGTACTACGCCAAAACTATAGTGGTGTATTAGCAGTGATAAACCCTCTGAGTATTTTTAAAAAGTTCGCTGTAAATAATGCTGAATAACCCTTCAAAAAAACCTTCTAGTCACAGTAAACATTGGCAGATCACAGACCTAAGTTTCTTAATTTTTTTTTTTTTTTTTTTTTTTTTTTAATGATACTCAAATAAATTTTGCCAATTCCTTATAAGTTTTTGTTTTAGTATTTCAGTCTGGATGTAAATTCTATGAGTAATATCACTTAAATAAAAAAATTGTTCTGATTTTAAAAAGATTTTATGAAGATATGATAGACCATGTAAAATCTAAGTTTCTGTTATAAATTAACTTCAGTAAGACGTCTCAAGTTAACTTATCATAACTATTATAATACACATAATTTTATTTCATTATAATCAAGAGTCAGAAGATTAAAAACTTTCCAGATAAAAAAGCTCGCCTATAATCCGCTCAGAAGTCTATCGAGGCGCTGACCACGAAAATCACACACTAATATCGATTTATTTTTTTAATGAAGTTAATCTTCATTTTCTTTGTTTCGGTTTTTATCTATATTTGTACTGTGTGTTTGTATTTCTATTCGCTAATTGCATAAGGATATTGCAAATTTCTTTACAATCAAAATATTTCTATAACTAAATAAAATTCCTAAAAACTCAGCATGTGCAAATAAGAGCCGAGACCTCGAAAATTGTTATGTAAAATAAATTTCAATAAAACGTCCTTTTCGTATTCAAACTTTCTGTCTACATATAAATTTGTATTAATATCAAGATTCATAATATGATTATAGCTACATATTTATTTTGCCATTTTATTGGTTTTTAGCGACCTTTAATCCTCTGGTTCAGGCGAAACAGGTGGAATCAGTTCAAACTAGAGTGTGAAGGTCGAAATTCGTTCATTTGAACCTACCCGTATTAAAATTTCACCCTCCCAGACCGGATTCGAATCGGAATCGTATGTTGGTTATTGGACTTTTGAATAGCTTCGGTCACCAGGGCCTTCATTTTCAAGCTCCAAAAGATTAAATAAATCAATACCAACAAGAACATCCTATAGTAAATAATATTGTATTCTTCTTCTTTTCCAGTGGCGCGACAGGCCGTGTAGGCCCTGGGCCTCGCGGTGAAATATCCTGAGAGAATACACTCACGTTTCTCGATGATTTTGTAGTGTAGGGTCATCACTCCCTACGCCTAATTTTGTGAGGAGCCACCATGACTGACGTTTCTCACATACCCGGGGGAGAGGCTGTGAGTGAATCCCCATTTAATTACATCCTTATAAAAGCCCCACCGGGACTGGGATTCGAACTCACAACTAATAGCATGAGAGACTAGCGCCAGCCATTCAGCCACGGGCTCCCCAAAATAATTTTGTATATTGTAACTCATTTATGCCATTTTATATATTTTATCCATACAACTGATTTATGAGAATAAATAAACGATTCAAGGTAATTTGACGTAGGACCAAGACACTAGAGTAGAGAAGCTCTCACCATCAATTATTGAAATGGTGGACTAACATCCATAAGAGTTAGCCTAGATCACCAGCATGCTACTACTACCAGGTGGTAACTACCTAGATCAGAGGATCACTGTCTATGTAATGTGTGTCTATGTAAGATGTGGTCTATCTGTAATTCTCATCCTTCATTCTCCCTATTACAGGATAGGGTGCATGGCTGCTACCCAAGTGCGCCTAGGAGGAATCTTGTCTTCTACTGATGTTCTACCACACGGGGCATTTCCTTTCCAGTCAGTCCTCTCTGATAATAAGTAGGTGCGGATTCTCCCCCAATATGGCAGAGTAACCTCATGCAACATACCTGGTACTGCGGTACGTGTGCTGCTGTACAGGATGTAAGATAGGATATCTTACTCTCTTCTTGCATGAACACGCAGTAATCGAGACCTTCTGTGACCCTTTCTTGTACATTTAAGTAACCATACCTCGATATTACGAATCTCTAAAATAGGTTCATATTAATAAGCACTCAAACTAATAATTTAAATAGATTCTTCCTATTGAGAAAGGATACAGAAACTCATTCAAGAACATTTATTGAGAATGTCAAATATATTATTGGCTCTATAGAACACATAAAAAAAAAAAACAATTAAGCAGGAGGAAGGAAGAATTTCCTGAAGAACTCTTTTAAAAAGGTTGTGACGAGCTAGTGAAAGTGATTAACATTATCTTTGTTGATACTCGAGCATAGAAACAATGCCTCCGGTTTGGAAAAGAACCTCCATTGTTCCAGTGAAGAAGATGGGGGACGTCTCATACCTTCATAATTAAACAGGATCTCTCTCTTTCCTCGTATCTACAACTGGTCTAATGTCATCAAACACACTCGTCAGATATCAGATACCAGGGCATTCTACCCTCAGCTAAAAGTGAGATCGTGCCGCTGCGCATCCATTGTAAAATGGAGATTTACCCACAAACAAAGTTTCTGCCAGTGGTCTGTTGAACAGAGCATCTTGTACTTCGTATCCTACTTTTGTCGCTGTAAACCAAAATAAACACAACATACTATGGATCGAGTTCCCGACGGGCAGTGGAAAAATCGCGATTTAGTGGCCAAAATTTTATAACTTTTGATTTAATCAAGATAAATTTAAAAACTATTTTTTCGTTTATGATTAGAGAATGTACTTTGTTAGTGATGGAAAAAAATATGACTTCGTTACATTTTTTAATAGTTTTAATTTTTTTTCAAAGTTACTGATTTCATACATTTTTTTTGCATTTGATTAATTTATTCTATATAGGATTCGAATCGACAGAAATGATCTATTATCCGCTTCTATAGAGTTTTCTGCGTTTATAATTGCCTTACTCAGGAATATACGACGTACACAGAATTTGTAAGAAATATTGTTTAAAGACAAAAAGTCGACAAATTTAATTCAACGAAATATTATATTTTGAATACCTATCCTGTGAATATTTTTATTTATTTTTTATTCAATGGAACAAAGAAAAAAAAATTATAAAATATGAGGCATATTTTAGGATTTTGCCTAAATCAAATGTTAAAAAATTTCCTCAAATTTTAAATCGATATAACACTGGATCGATCGCATTATTTTAATTAAAAGTTTTGTACTTAATCAATTGAATTCATTTCGGTTCAAATGATTGTTGATAAACACCACGCGAATCAGAGCTGGAGAGGGACGGTGGATAAATTGGGTTGCTACTCTCATAATATCGATATTAAAAACAAAATATGCATTGCAGATGGTCGATAAGCAATAAAGTATAAGAAGAAAAAAAAAAAAAAAAGTCCACTTTTCCATCATTCCGCTCTAAAGATTTTTCCGCCTCTGAACTTTTCCGCCCTAGGTATCTGTGTAGACTAGCTGGTCCTGCAGACCCTACAAATTGAGTTACAGGGTTGAATATTTGAACAGGATTTGAGTTGCTGTTATAAAAGTGATTTTTAAGGATCTCCACTTTTCTCCCTCTTATCCTCAAACTTTTGATATTGTCAATTTTGTATTTTAGTTCTTGAATACATCACAACTATTATATGAAAAAAATAAAAGTTAAATCTGCGAATATCTAGGCTATCAACTCAAATGCTGACTGGGTGGGTTTTACGGGATTCGTGGTGGAATTAAGGATTTGGGCCTTTGGGTTCATGTTCTAACTCAGTTTCCGAAATTTTCATAATATTCTGTTGTATTACTTGAAACTGAGAAAATCCAGTCCTTGTAGAGTAATTCGTTTGTCACATGGTGTATCTACGATTTTTCGTGAAACTTTGGATTGGAAAGACTGACTTGTTTGAATGTTGGAGACTTTTGATAGAGTTCTATCCTGCATATTCTTAAGGATTTAATGAGTAATTTTTAGATAGATTGGTGTTCAAGGATAATTTTGATCGTTTGTCAAGTAGCCTGAATAATAGTGCTAATCCTCCATTCAGCTGTTTTCTCTTAAGTAGGAATTGGTATATTGTTGAAATAAACTTCTTGACATATACCCAAGTTAAGCGTGAAGAGAATGAACGAGCTATTTGTTTCATGAATGTTTACTTTCCACCTCGTAGCCCAACTAGATATATCGTCGATAGATATATCGTCCACTAGATATATAGAAATAAGTGGTTTTGCAATATATAAGATGCCGGAACTGGGTTTTAGTAGGATGCAATGAATGCTTTGTCGTCTGCAAAACTGGCTAATAAAGTATGATAAGTAATAAAGTATTGCCCAGGTGTTTTCCTTGGTATTAGCCAAGCATTGGATAAGGTGTGGAGGATTGCTTTCAAAGATCAAAATTCTCTTTTCTCCGACTTCCTATTTAATACTATTGTATTACTTGAAGTGAAGTTCCTGCGAAGAACAGCGGGAAAGACAAGAAGATATCGTGTCAGGAATGAACGGATACGCCAGGAACTGGAGGTTGCGCCATTAAAGGAAGCTCTGCAAACCCGTCAGTTACAGTGGTTCGGACACCTCATTAGAATGGAGGTATACAGAGATCCCCTAAAAACTATGGATTACGTGATAGATGGGAGAAGGCTTCGGGGACGACCAAGGATGTCCTACCCGGAGTACGTCGACAAGCTTTGCAGAGAAACAGGGAAAGATCTTGGCCAGGCCAGAAACCTAGCTGGGAATTGAGAGTATTGAATGAGGTGGCTAAACGCTCCCCTACGCTGATACGACACTATAGGGAGAAGCCAATGAAGTATTACTTGACAGACATTACTGTTAATGTAGGAAACGCATTTTCTGGTATAAAAAGTGTTCAAGCAGGAGTTCCACAGGATATTAAACTAGGATCATTATTATTCAATATCCACACGTCAGACTAAATTGAAAATGATAATAAAAATCATAGACCAATATTTATTTGAAAAATATTAACGAATTAGCAACAAAGTGGCGATTCGACGCAATAAATCTCTTTTGAAGGAATTATCAGAATAATTATAAAAGAAAGTTCATTTTTCAGGATATTTCAGGATAATTTTATTTTTTCCGAGGACTTATCTTCGTGGAACTAAAATTTTCAGAATTTGAAAACAAAAACAAAATAATTCAATATTGGTGTAAAATAAAGATTTTCTTCTTCTATTGGCCATTAAAGAAGTATAAAAATTAAAGTAAAAAGGAAGATAGTTTCTGAAGGAGCTGTTCAGACTTATTTAACGTACTTTTCTTTAAATATTAATCACAGCTTAGTTCATTTTCCGTATGACATGGTGATGTTATAGTTTTTGGACCATAACCGTCCGTGCCGACGAGTAGAACTTCTTGTACTTCTTTTAGATGTATTTTCCTTTCAAATCTTCTCGAACATCTGCTAATGTAAGTAAAAATATGACGCTCCTTATTCCCTAATTGCACAAATCAAGAGATTTAAATCATCGAATACCCTAATTCAACGAAGATGCAATCGAAGGTAATTTAAACCATTGTGTACCTTGCAGAGCAAACCACGAGCTAGGAATTTCCAGTTTTCCTTCTGATTTGAAAGTTCTTGGCCTCTGATTCTGCGAATGCAGCAATTATAGTCATTTTGGCAGCTCGCACAGGATTAATTATTGAACTTTTTAAAGGTTATATTGGCAATTTATTTTTCCAATGATATTGACCCAAAATGCTAGTTCTAAATCTGTAGTTATGTACTATACTACCATTTTATATATACTTTAATTATGTTATTTATTTTCTATAATGCCTGAAGTTTGTATAACGTTGTCAGGTTGATATTATTCTTAAAGGCTATTGAACGAAATGTTCTAAAACACTTTTCTAAATTGAGGATTCTAAACTCTGGAAATAGGGCATTCTTAGAAGATTCATTGTGCTCAAGCATTTCATCAGTTATTTACAAATGTCATAATGAACAATAAACGAAGTGCAATGTGTGTTTGTAAGTCAATAATTAGAAACTATAGGACAATGGAGGATTAGGAACATGCTAGACCTTTTCAATGGCACTTTCTAAAACAAATCCTCTCTTTGTCTACTAATGGACTCTTCACTCTTTCTCTTCATAAATACTTATGACATAGTTCTCTTATAACATTGATTTCTGAAGTATCTATTGAAGTAAATTTTTTTTTTGTTTTTAATGCGTTAAATTGTGAGGTATATGAAGTGCAACTGACAATTGCTTACAGTTAAGAAGAGTGTCAGATGAACACTACTTCCTAAACTTAAAGATAAAAAGGAAAACCTAAATATAACTCGAAAATAATAAGAACTTTGAAATAGTTATTGCACTCCTTATAGGAAATAATGTTTTTCGAAAAATAACATTTTAAAAACATGATATGAAGTAACTTCTAAGACCTTACCAGTGTTTATAAGACCTGGGTCTATAAACAGCATACCTGGCACCCTAAATATCTTCTATGTTTCATTTAATGTTATTACTTTAAAATCCTATCAATGATCAGAACTCATGCTATTCAGTTTATAGACTCGTAGCCCTGTTCCAATTTTAGTGGTTTCATAGTTTATAAGCAGATATTTTTTTTATGTAATGATTTGGACATCGCGGTCAAACTGTAGCCTCTATCGTGTGATATTTATCGATTTAATTTTTTTTTTTTCTAACTGTCCTTCAAGTTCCACTTAAAATTTATTTCACACGGCTTCTTGCTGTTTCCTCAAGAAGTTGCTCATCATTTTTAACTGAGTGCTTGGATCTTTTTTCCTTAGTCCAGTTACCTCAGGTGAGATTTTATTTTCACTTACTATATATAATAAAGGAAAGTATTGCGATAGTGAAAATTTTCGAATTATAGTTTTCAACGGAAATAAACATTTTAGGGAACGGTAAGTCCTATCAAACTGAAATTTCATATTTAAGACAAATATACGCCCGAGACGTAACAAACCGAAGAGCTTCTGGTAAGCACACGAAAATCAGCTAACCAGAAGAGCCACTTTACCATGCATTTTACACCTTTTTTTCGATTTTCTCGACAACGGTTGCGACGATTTTGATTAAGCTCGCTATATCGATGTAAAATTTAATAGGCTTTAATATCATGTAGTTTTCATTCTGATTGAAATGGTATGACAGGGCTTAAATGCCGATATTTTAAATTTTCTTCCCCTAAAGTACCTTTAATTTTGTAGATTCTATAAAAATAACCAAGTTATCTTGTTAGCATTAATAAATAACAGCTAAGTATGTAAGTTGTGCGAATTTAAAAAACAACTAAAGGAGAAAACTAAAAAGAAATTTTAATGCAATTTTTTGTTGTAGAGCAGTAATATACGTGTATGATATACCGTTGGAAAGCTAAAGATTTAAAAAATACACAATACACAAGAGCTTGTAAAAGTTAATAAAGAGTGATGAAAAGCCGATAACACTAACTGATTATTTTAGATAATAATATAATAGATTTTTTAATAAAACACATGTTTCTATAGAAGTTCTATTTAATTAATTCCTTAATAGTTTTTATCTCTAACTGTATTTGAAAATGTTTTAATCGATTTATTAAACGGAGGTAAGTGAAAGTCGTGTGTTGTCCGCACCAAAATTTTTTTTTCCAACTGAAACTATCAATCGAAAACTCCCCTTTCGTATTCTTACTTATACAGACACTCCTCCTCCACAATATTGATTCTTTTTAGCTTTTCGGTCTTTTGACTAACATATCCACCCTGTTTAGAGTTACGAATGCTGTTAAAAATCTTTTCATTAAACTATGAGTATCTGATTGGGTCCATTTTTCGTAAAATTTCAATCTTTGCTGTATAATTATCCCTTTTCACTGTATATCTCCTCGACACACTTCCGCCTGTAGCCTTCTTGGGTTCTTTCATGAACCATAAATTCGATTGTATTTTATAATTCTGTGATATAATTTTTATTGTTAATAGATATAAAGGTGCACAAATGTATTTATTTGTTTTTGTCACCCTAATTATGTATATATTTCATTTTATTTTATTTATTTTTTTATTAGTTCAATTTTATTTTAGTAACCTTGAGTATATGGTATGAATGAAATCTTGCAGACCTGATACATGTTGAGTTGTTCTTTACTGTAGAACATTGTATTTTTTCTTGAATAAACGATTAAAAAAAAATATATTTTTTTTTTGTGTATGTTGTAGGATTTTGGCGGTGTTGTCCTTTAAGAAATATAAATTCTATAGGCGGTCTAGAGAAGTGAATCCTCTCACTTCTCCCTGAGGTAATGCCTTAAGCATTTGTTGAATATAAAACTTTAAAAAAAAATGAGACTCGTAGATTGACCCGATCATAAATAACGAATTGGATTGGCAGCATCTTTAATAAGCACGAGTGAAATGAATATTTAAACATTTCAAAGTTGAAGAAGCCTCAATTGAACTTGTTCTCCAACTTATCGCAATAGGCAATCGTCTGATATTCGTGGTTGAACATGCATGAAATTAACAAAGGCAGCAAAGATTAAGTTGACCAATATAGAAATAAATTATATGGGATTTTAATAGAACTTGCAGGAAAAACTTCCCAAAAAAGACTCGCAAACCGTGTATTGTTATTTTCTGCTCTGCTGACGATGAGCGAAAGTGTCTAATGCTTATTATAGCTCATACTGTTGTGGAAGGCTAATTAGCGAGAGATGATTAGTACACTTAACCATACTCTGTCTCGGTTAGCCAAATGTATTGTACGCAATAAGTCAAGACCTTTCAGAACTATTTAGAATTGGTCGGTAACTTGTAGCATTAATATAATTTTGTATTGTAGCACAGATGATAGAACAGATTTTAAGATGGAAATTTTGCTTTTTAAGGAAAGAAATTTGGATTAAATCTCGCTAAAAATAGCCTTTACCGTTTGTCGTATCATTTAATAATATTTCTCTATTGATGAACCACTTACCTTGGAATCCATCTTGACAAACGGACTAATTTTACTATTTCATAGGATATGCCCGATTATTTTTATGTGATTTTAATTATTTTTTTTATTCTAAGTTAAAGTCGTTATTCTCGTTGAAAGGATTCTTAACAGTTGAATCGATTCAAAAATGGTGGTTCTCTTCTGGTTACAATATATGTCAATTGTTATGAAAAACTAGCTCTGACTATTCATACAAGACTGAAACGAGAAAACAGTAGTTTTCAGCTACTTCAGCACCAACTATAATAATGTTTAAACCTTGCACTTAAGTACAAAAGGCTCAATTTACATGACTGTCATAAGGCTAATCTGGACTTGTGGAGTTCGGGGCTCTACTAAACTATTGAATTATTCTCGTATGCAATCCTTACAATCCAAAATCCTCCACGTCACTTACTTTGTCACCCATGATGGTTAAGTGACTGTCTCATCTAGCAAACGTTTAGTACGGAATAAATCAGGACCTATCAGATCTATTTAGAAGTGGTCGGTAACTTTTAGCAGTGGAGGATCCTAGAACACATGGAATTCCGCTTTATAACAAAAGAAATTTAGTTTTATAACTCACCAAAAAATAATTTTTACCTTTTGTCATATACCCTATGACTTCTTGCCCTACAGAGTTCTTTAATAATATTTCTCTGTTTATAAAACCGTAACCTAGGGCGTTTAATTTGGACTCCTCATATTAGACTGAATCCTTAAAATCCAAAGCTTCTAGAATAAACTCATCCATAATGACCTTAATGTTCCGCATTTAGCTGATTTGTCTATATCCAGATAATCTTCCTTTCACGACAAACAACATTACCACACTAATCCACTATTTCCTATCCTTCTCCCTCTTAGATTCCTGATAATCGTCCGAGGCGTCTAAACAGAAGATGACGGTAAGACCTTCTGATTTAGAATATTATTGTGCAGACAGTTCTGCATTGTTTTATATTTTTCACAAATTTTACAGTTTGAACTTCCAATAAGTATATATATATTTTTTTAAATATATTTTTATTGAAATTTACAACTGTACAAAAAATATATTAAGTAAATATGCTGAAATGTTATAACACATGAAATAAACATGAAGAGAGACGGCCCATTGCCAGTGAGTCTAAACAAGAAGGTCTTGAGGCAATCTTCTTTTCAGACGCCTCGGAGGATTATCAGGAGTGGAATAGGAAGCAAGGATCGAAACTAATGGATTAGAGTGGGAGTGGAGTTTTTCATGGATAGTGTGATACCTGGTACGGGCCAATAAATATATTTAAAAAAAAAAAAGAGTTGGAGAAGCCATGGGATTTCATGCACTTGCAACTTTGATGAAGACAAACATGGATTATTATATTACTGTAACTCTTCAGTAATATAATAATATTATATTATAGCTTATTATATATATAAAACTACTGAGAATTGATACTATAAAGTAGTTAGAATATATTAAACGATTATCTGATAATCTTTTTTCTGGATCATTTTGGGGAGTTAAACTCCTCTCTTTCCAATGATCCGCCAATAACTTGTAGACAACCCTTCCTTTCACTGAATCAAATCAGATAGAAAACATTAAACGTAAGAATTATTATTTTTACAAAAATTACTGTTTGGAAATATATATCCTGTTCAACTTTGTTCAATTTCGGAGAAAAATATTTTATAACCTTAATAATTTTCCTAAACGATTTTATTAGTTATTACTTTTAGTAGTGTGTATATGTTCATAACTCATAATTTTGTATCTCATTGCAACGGTCAGGATGCTTTGTTGATATTAAGAAGGCTTTGTTTATCTATCATTTATCAACCTAATGAATTACAAGAAAATTAAAGCTTTATAAAATTACGATGTTATGAGGGGAATGAAAACGAGACTAACTCTAAAGAGTCATATAATTTTAATTATAATACTGTGGATACGTCGAAACATATTTGTTGGAAACATTTATTTGGACGGAACATGGACATCATAAAAATTATCACGCTATGTATCATTTCTATAGAAATTAAAGTTATTTAGCTGATAAGAGCATTAAAGAGAAAATACAGTATTAACTATTGACCAATTTTTACTATTTATAATCAGTTTATAACTACAGATTTACTAGCATATAGCTTACGAAATATCTAGTTTAATATATATAAAATAAAAAATAAAAAAAAAAAATTGAGTGAACATGAGTATTCGTAATGTTTCAAGACCAACGACTTTGCAAGTACTGATTATGCCGAGTTTACCAGGTTTTTTTATACTCATATTTTAATTATAACATAAGGTTTATGCCATTTCAATTAACATAAGGTTCTATTCTGTTTGGAGTGTGTACGAGAAAAAGTCGGAACGCGCGACCTTGGGCATAGAAAGCTGTTATGCTTTCAGTGGCGGCTTTTTTCATACTGTTTCAAGTCCAAATTTTTTTTTTTAATAGAAACCCAAAGTGTCAAAACTTTGGAACTATTTATTTATTGCTATTGTAATATCCAATATATTAAGTATACTTCTTTGTAAGGAACATGAAATTTATTTCCATAAATGGGGTTACTCAGCAGATTCGTAATTAAAAGGTGTATGAAAACAGATGGATTCGAACCAACATAAGGTTCTATTCTCTTTGGAGTGCGTACGAATAGAAGTCGGAAACAAGGGTGATGGGGAAGGGGGTGTATTTGAAACCTGGTATAGTAAGGGTGTTTGTTCATTCATTTAGCGTCAATTTTTGTTAATGTGGCTAATAGGACGATGCTACTGTGGGAATCCTAAATTTTGTCTATCCAGATGTAATTAGGATAGAAATTTAGGGGAACGAGTACCTGACATCGCTCAGGCTCGGAACCACCTTTTTACGTCCCCTCCGAAGGATGGCATAACTAAGGATTTTTTACACTCATTACAAAATCCTAGGGCAACCTAAAAGTTTGAATGCGCGACCTTGGGATAGAAGGCTGTTATGCTAGCCACTACACCAGGGTGGTCCCCAGGCAAGGGTGTGGACATGAATTGCTGGGAGTAGTTCAATAGACTATCAAAGAAAAGTGTAAACATTTTCTAGGTTATAATATACATATTCTAACAATAAATATTTTATGTTTTAATTTATATACCTTTAAAATCTCCAAAATGCTACATAAATGTATTAGTTCATAGAAATGCGTTACAAGTAAGAATGTAGTTTAAAGAAGTCTTTTCGCTCAATTGCTACAGTAGGCCTCTCGTTAAGCTCAGTCGTTAGAGCAAATTGAAACCGAATGCCAAATAGAGCAAGAAAATGTAACTGTTAAAAGTGTATCACCTCTTGCTAATAGCTAATTCGGATCAACCTAGTTTGGAGGATTCTAGGCCGACTGTTCATGAGGATCAAGCTTAATATATATTTAATTCATCTCATATATGCTGAATAATTTACCTAAAGAAATAATACATTCTTAAAGTAAATTATTCAAAATACATTTGATTTCTCGAATGCTAAAGTTGCAAAACTTTCACTGTACAGGTAATTTTGGTTTTTTTTATTTCTTTAAATAACGATTAGAAAGACTGAATTTTCCGTTGAATTGCGTAGTGCAACCAATATAGTATACAAATAGAAAAAAAATCGAGCGCTTAAGTGCCGCACAACAAATAATTCAAACAGATTGATTGATGTAAAGCATTTTTTTTTTTTCAGAGGTGCGACAGACCGTGTACACCCTTGTCCTCGCGGTGTTATATCCTGGGAGAATACAGTCACGTTTCTCGATGTATTTTATAGTGTAGGGTTCCCTATGCCTAATTTTTCGTGAGTGGCCATCGTTTGGCTGACGGGTCTCATATACCCGGGGGAGAGGCTGTGAGTGAATCCCTATTAATTTAAATGCTTGAAAAAGTCTCTTCGGGACTGGGATTCGAACTCACAACCTATAGCGTGAGAGACTAGCGTGCTAGCCTCTCAGCCACGGGCTCCCCTCAGTAATGCATAGGTAGCATGATGGATGGACCAGAAGTGTAAACACGCTCGGCTTTTTGGGAAGAAACTGCGTCGATTGCTGTGTTTGTAATATGTACCAAAACCTATGATTGCTGTACTGGTGCACTTTATTTTTCATTAATTAAATAGATTATTTTATAGGTCAAACTGGGGATTAAATCAGTTGTTAGTGAGATATTAGCATTTATAATCTATAAATATATAAAATAAACATATACCTTTAATTGAATGAATGAATGAATAAAGCCTTTATTGCAATGATAACATTTAAATTATAATATTTATTTTTAGTTCTAATATAAGTGAAAAAATAATAATAATGTATATACTTGATAAATGAAAAAAAATAATATAATACATAATTAATGTTGCTTAATTGTTTACGATATTTACAATATGTTATCCCTACAGGCCTCTCCTTACGGAGGTGATGGTCTAACTTCCCCGGTATACCTTTAATTATTATTTAACAAATAAACAGCTAATACCACCATTATTATTTAATTAATGAAAATATATTAAATTACTCACTGGCATTTTCAACGGCTCCTAAGGATGGGTCGGAGGCAGTATGTATCTTATCCCTGGATACGCAGCAACTCCAGATCATTCCTCCAGAACAGAGGTCCAAGGGCTTACCTCCTTCAAGAACGCAAGAAAGGGACAGTCCACACTCGAACTGTGTACCGCGGTACCAGCAGCTCTGGGGGATCACTGAAACAAGAGAGTATGTTGTATATTAGGTGTATACAAACATATTTAATACTGTGCTTAGTACTTAATCAATCAGTCAATTAACCGTAACTTTATTAAAACATTTTAATTGAAAGATAGAAGAAGATGCAGATCGAAGTGAATTCCTTAACTTTAACCTTTTAAGTTATAAACTGAACTGACTACACAAAAAAAAAAAAATGCTTTATTCAACATCATGCTGCCCAAACACAGTGGGTTGCTTTGTTATCCATAGTATACTTAATCAGTCTAATTAGATAACTCCTATGCTGATGACACCTGCGTGTTGTCAGTTCATAAAGATTCATTTGTTGCTTCAAATACCCTTCAAGCCCACTTCAAAGACCTAGAAGTATGGTGTCAGAACTGGAGAATAAAAATAAATTCCAACAAATCCCATCAAATAACCTTTACCCTTCGCCGTAAATCTTGACTTCCTGCCCTAAAGTATCCTTTAATAACACTCTACTAGTTCCTGTTGAACAGATCCGATACCTAGGACTTCTTCTTGACAAACGCCTAACTTGGAATCCATATACACGACTAAAACGACAAGAAACTGCTCGCCGCTTTAGGCTACTTCGACACTTACTAGACAAACGATCAAATCTTCCTCTGAACTACAAAAGGCTCATCTACATGACTATTATAAGACCAATCTGGACTTACTGGACTTACGGAGTAGAGCTTTTGGCTCTACTAAACCATCAAATTCTTCCCGCATCCAATCCTTACAATCCAAAATCCTTCGTAAAATCCTCAACTTATCCATTAAGACCTTAATGTTCCCTATGTTACTGATTTGGCCCGGACCAGGTATCAATCCTTTCATGACAAACTCCATTCTCACTCTAACCCACTAGTTTCAATCCTTTCTTCCTCTTCAATTCCGGATAATCCTCCGAGGCGCCTGAAAAGGAAATGGCTCCGGGACCTTCTAGTTTAAAATATTTTTAGAGTGCTGCCACTGGGTTGTGTCTCTACATGTTTTTCATGACAGTTTTGTATATTACCATCACATTTGCTAGATGTATTTTGATTTAATACAGTTGTAAATATCAATAAATATGTTTAAAAAATAATTTTTCAACACTTATTATTATTTATTGAGTTTTTCTCGAAGAAAATTCAATAAATTAGCTGATCGTTTGCTCTATCGTATAACATGCTAACACAAAAGAAAGTACAGTTATATATCGATTTGGTCAGAATAGTTATCCAGTTCTCCTCATTATATATTTGTATAAATAATAGTAAAAAAGTTCAAAATTTGATAAGCGCATCATTGTATACAATAACGCTAAAATACCTTCATGTAATGGGAAGATATTTTATCACTTGTATCCATTCGATTGTCCAGACCTTACCGCTTAGGATTATTAATTTTTATCCAGTTATTCAACATCCTTTTCTGAATGTATAAAAACCATAGATAAAATATAAAAATATTTTTTTAGCTGATACTTTAAATGTTGCAGCCTTTTTAATTCAGCTCCTCTGTTGAAGACATGTGTTGGAAAAAGGTTTCTAATTCTTGCAATTTTGTAGATATCAAATTAAAAAAAAAAAACTGACAATAAGGTAAGGATATGCTTTATATTTTATGTCCCCCACAACTCATTACTTAAATAGTGAAGAAAGTGGTTTAAAACATTCTCGAAAATAAATAAAAAACGAGAATTTTAGCGAGATACAGGATAGAAAATTAAAGGGAAGGAGACACACCATTGATTATTGTTTCTTATGTAGCTTAGTCATATCCCTACTTAAAATTTACTTCGGTTGAACTTTCGATATTGAGAACATAATCTTTTTTTTTTCTTTTGAATTTCCAAATATAAACAAAACACGGATTTCGCAATATTTAATGGGAAATATTTCAAAAGGGGCTGATTGGAAAATTATGAAAAGATAAACATTATACATCAAAACCACGAGTGGAAGTAATATAAATTCGGCGACTGAGACTAAGCTGGTTCTTGATTCATAAAATGATCTTCGTCAAAAAAAAAATTCTCAAAAAATATTGCAAATTTTTGAACAAAACAAAAACTAGAATGATGATAAAAGTATTTTCTCCGTTTTTATCCCTTACTATAAATTATCTAAGTGGCGAGAAAAATATCAACAAAATTCATGAAAATTTGCATTAACTGAAACTATTTGCATCCTATTATTGCACTGCTTTACACTAGAGCAATGGAGTTTTTTCTTTAGGGGAAAATACGACTAAAAATAATGAGACGCTGAAGGATTGCCTAGGATTTTTTTTTTTTTTTTTTTGAGGTGCTAAAACACTACATCCGGTATTGATTTCTCATTAAAAAAAACAATTAGTTTTCGGAAGGATAAGTTTTGGAAAAAGGAAGAAGTGAGAAGTTCCACTTTCTGACTTCCCGCCAGGGTTAGATACGGTTTGTGTAATGAGAGCCGAGGCAGCTCAACGACGGACCTACTCCTGAAAAAAATATCGCATTAGAGGCCCCAGTTACGTAGCAAATCGTTCCAGACTGGCGGTTCATCCTATTTAGAAACTGTTTATCGCCGCAATACACTAACCGCGTTTTATGCCTAATTCAATGTTCCTTTATTTAAAACAAGAACCAAAATCCAGTCAATTATACGACAAACCAATCAAAATCTCTGGATAATAAAATCGATTTAAGAAGTTTTAAATAAATATAGAGTTCGAAAAAGCTTATAAAATACAATCAGTTTCGTTGGAAATATATTTTTCGATTAAATAATATAACAGTATAAAATTGTTATTTTCATCAATCACCGAAGTTTGTACGCTATTCGTCTCTTTAAATTACTTTCCGCTTTGTATACCTAGAAAAGATTTTTTTATAAAAACCTTAGCTTCCCAATGGTATTGCTACTTTTACGTTCAAATAACAAAAAACAAAAAAAAAAATGTGGGATATCAAATTCTTTTAAAAGCCGTTTTTATCAAGGTTGATCATTTTTTTTTTTAATGCAAAATAAAATATTGAATTTTAAGCTCTGTCAGACTATTCTAATAAGAATAAAACATATATGATACCAGAGCCCATCCATTATGCAAGGTTAATCAAAATCTCCAGAGCTGTTTTTGAGAAAGTCGTAAAAATCGTTAGCTGATTTGGGTCAAACAGGGTGTGTAAAACAGGCGTATAGTCATCTTAAATTTGAAATTTCAGTTTCGCACGAAATTTCGTTTTCGTGTTAGACATATCGCTCAGACACACATTTATATTCAGGGGATCCTAAAGCGCGTGTTTCCGTTGAAATTGGAATTTCCCGAAGTAGTGGTAAATATTTTTAATTTTAAAGTAAACATATTTAAAAAATGATAAATCCCTCAAAACATGTCTTATCTGAGAATTATAAAACCAAAAAGGTTTGCTATTTGGTACTCACCCTTTTCTATCTCTAATCAAATCGTAAACCGAGAGTCTACGACACGACATTTCTTCAGTTTAGGGTATTTTCGTTATCTGTTAGGTAGTACCCGTAAGTGATTTCGTGAGTTTTTAATTAGAGTAAATTTAAGTTTTATATAGAAAATGAATATAATTGAGTTGATAGCATCGCGGAGACTCAAATGGGCGCGTAAAGTCGTTGGGCTCGGTGAGGAACGGATTCCGAGAAAGTTGGTATTCGTTGAACCGACTGGCAGGCGTCCGAAAGGTAGGCCGAAGCGTCGATGGGAGGATTGCATTAAGGCTGATCTCGGGGGCTTGGGCTTGACCGGTGAATATTGGACGAGTATGTGCAGGCGAAGTTTGGCATCGAGCCTTCGGGTTCGGTAAGCCTATTATTATTATGATATAGAAAATAATTTCCAGGCCAAGAAGAATATTTTATACTAAAAGAAAAATTGAAAAAACATTGGAACATTTTGAAGGTTACATTACTCTGGCATTGCAGTACTACTTCCGTTCCAAAAAATTATCTTAGAATTAAAAAAAGTAATGTTGGTTCATTCATTTAACGTCACTTAATGCTAAATTTTGCCTATTTAGGTTTCATAAGGATAGGGATGTTTAGCGAGTACGAAATGTACAGGCTTGCGACTACCAATTTATGTCTCTTCCGAAGAACGGCATAACGAATGATCTTTTATTTCCTTTAAAGGATACCCTTTTATTTTATTTTTTTGCACTCGCACCCGCTACCTTGGTCAGTCCTTTCTAGGTAGCTGGTTTAGGGTTATGGGTGACAGTCTTAGGTATAGACAAAATAAATTATTAATTATTACTGTATATAATTTATTAGTCTAGTCTAATTCTATAACTTACGACGACTACTTACCGAAAAATTGAAATAAACGAACAAGCAGGTTTATTTCAACGATTACATCTCTGATTCAACCGAAAGCGACCATAAACAGATAAATAGAAATCATGGATATCTAATTAGTTTCTATAACTGAGCGGCGTAATCTAGTGGATATAGCACTAGACTACTGTTCTCAGGACCTCGTGTTCTAACCCTTGCCGTATCTGAATAATGCCTTAGGAGGTATAGAAACCTTCCTATGGCACACCCAGCCTCAATGCAGTGAGTACACAAAAAATGGGGGAAAAAAACCTAACGGCTGAGCGTAAATCGGCCTAATTACCTAAATGTACAACCGTTAGCATATTAACAGAACGAATTCCAATATGTAACGAATCTATGACCTCATACGAGTTGTTATGTTTTAGGTTAATAGTTTGTTTGGGAGCCCGTGGCTTAGTGGCTAGCACTCTAAGCCAGAGGCTATGAGTTCAAATCCCAGTTCCGGAGGGACCTTTTCAAGCATTTAATTAATGAGGATTCACTCAAAGCCTCTCTCCCGCGTATGTGAGACCTGTCAGCCAATGGTAGCATTCACCAAAATAATCGTAGGGAGTGATGACCCTACCCTATAAAATATTCAGAAACGCGAGTGTGACCCAGTGAGAATGCACTGGGTGACCAGCAGATTTCACCGCACGGCCAAGGGCCACCGACAAAAAAAATGTTTGTTTATTCCTTCAACGTCACTTTATACTGCTTTATATGCTGAGACTAATCCGAAAATGCAACAATGGGAGTCCTGAATTTTCCATATCCAGGTTTAATCAGGATAATAATCTTCAATGAGTATCTAACATAGCACAGGATCGGGTCCGAACCACTTTTTTACGTCCCTTCCGAAGGACAGCATAACTAACGAGTTTTTCTTACCATTAAAAAATCGTTGGGCCACCTGCCAGGTCAGAACCTGCGACCTTGGGCATAAAAGGCTTGTCATGCTAGCCACTATACCAGAGATGACCCATATAGGATATGTTTTAACGCCACTTTCATACTACTGTGGTTATTCAGACAATGCTACAGTGGCAATCCTACATTTCGCCTATCCATGTTTAATTAAAATCGATATTTTTAAGACTCCTCAAAAGGATGGTATAACCAAGAATTTTTCACTACTCTTAAAAGATTTCCAGATCTACTCATCCTTCTCTCCTTTCGAGTGTCTAGTAGCATTTGCCAATATTCAGGAAGACTTAGAATCTATGCCTGGACAACCCTAAATAAATTAAGGCTAAATGCTATGAAAACTCAGGCCATTGTTATAGGTTTCAATTCCCTCCTCAGATCCCATACTACATTTCCAACTCTAACCCTAAACAATCACCCAATCACGTTCACTGCCTCTGTCAAAAAACTGGGTATTACCATCGACCAAACCCTCTCCTGGAAACCCCATATTGCACAAATATCCAGTAGAACAATAAGTACCTTTAAATTTTTCCATCGCTCCCGCCTTCTTCTTCCGCGATCCACCCATAAGCTCCTTATCTCCTCACTTATTTTTCCCCAATTTGACTACTGCTGCGAAGTATATGGTTGACTCTCGATTGCACTCGAGGACAGGCTTAAGCGAATTATGAACATATTTTTAAAATTTGTCCTCGGCACACCGAAGAGGTCTTATGTGACCCATTTATACAGTGAGTTGAAGTGGCTCCTTCCCTCTATCCGCAGACAATATTTCCTAGGATCATACCTTTACCAAATCATCCACTCCCAGCTACCTCCCTATATCTACAGTCTTCTGCAATTTAAATCATCAATCCACTCCCTCGAAACAAGCTCACGCCATTCTGACCTTTATATTCCTATCCATAGAACAAAAACTTTTGATCATTCCTTTCTTGTCCACTCTATTACTCTCTGGAATTCCCTACCTACTCATATCCGCCCTGCTTCATCCCTACCATCATTCAAGTCTCAACTGTTCCAGTACCTACTGTCATTCCAAACAGACGCTCAACAAGCCTGATATTTCAAATCAAATATCAATTCATAAAGACAATTTATTATTTATTGTTTATATTAAACTTAGTTAATGAATCAGTTATTATGAACCAGTTTCAAGGTTTTGTTTTATTCAACATTTTAATCTATAAGGAGTTATGTATATTACTCTTTTATATACTTTAATGAATTTTTTTTTCTGATATCATTGTAAATTACAATTAATTCCAATCCTTTGGTCTTTTGGCCGGACACATATCTTAATTGTACATATCGATTGTTCTTAAGGTACCCTGTCACAGAATAAAATTATTTTTGTCTATTTTAAAAAAAAAATTGTAGGGCAAAGCTGCAGTTTGATCCCACAACCTTGGGCATAAACGGCAGTTAAGCTAGCGTATTAGTTTCAATTATCATTGAAGCTTAGTTTATGATTTTTTTATTATGATCTTCGTAATTCTGTACCAACAATAAATAACACAAACATTCGAAAGACTAGCCTTATAGTATCTATTGAATGGCAAAAACCTATGTTAATACGTACCTATTAAAAAAATAACGGAAGGAAATAAGATAAAACGCGGAATGTAAAGATGTAGGAAAGAGCAAGGACCCTTTGAATCTTCAAGTCACTACCACGTGAATAAGAGATCTTATCAATTAATTAATAAAATTCTTATCTGCGATTCATTCATGCCGCGTAATTTTACTGATGTACTTCTTTCCATTCAGAGGAAACTAATCTTGAAATTCTTTCTCAGTAATCTCAACATCAAAGTCGAGATGTGAGATAGGTTTATTTGGATCAGGCTATTTATTTAATTATACTTGTTCTAATTAATTTTTTTTAAAATTATACGATATATGTAGAAATATTATTCTTATTTATTTCTCAAAATCTATAAGCCTTAACATACAATGGTTTTCATCGGGGTACTGTAGTTCGGAATTGTTTCGATTTCAGCCTGGCCTCAAGAAATCTGACAATTCTTAATAGCTGTTTTTTGATGAAGACCCACTATCATGTTTAAAGAATTAGGCAATAAATATTAATTAATTAGCTTGAGGAGAAATTAATGTAATATTAATTCTTCTAACACAATATCTAATTATCAATTATGTAAGGAAAGCAAATCCTAACATTCTTTCCTTATGTAACATGATAAACTTATCACATCCCTCTCGTTTACCATGAATTTAATCGGTAAAGTCGTTTTGTTCAGTGTGTTAAAAGGTTTTCGATTAAAAATATTGAAGCGCCCACTGCTCGTAATATTATTGAAGAATAGGGTTAGGGGACTATAACGTATGGACGGTGCAGCGTAGGTTCCAAAAATTTCGCAGGAAGATTTTGACTTCAAAGACAAGGGAGGTCGTTTCCGCCATTCTGCAGTATAAACGAACAGCTGAAATCAATAGTGGAAAAAGACCCAATCAAAACCAACCGAGAAATGGCGTTAGAACTCGACGTGAACCAATCCACTGTCGAACACCATTTGGAGGCAATTTTTAAGGTTAAAATGTTGACCAAGTTGAAAAAGTGCCCATGATAATACCAAACCACACGTTGCATAACCAATGCTACGTCACCACTTGGGCTCCAACGTTTCGATTCACATTTTAAGTGTTCATCATTGCACCTCAAGAACCTTTCCTAACTGCTGCACCTTGATTTGAGTACAGTGCCCGTTTAAAGACCTCAAAACGTAGTCAAAGCGATAAATAGCTAAAACTATTACACTGTTGACTAGCACCTGGGCTGTTTTCGTTCAGTGCTTCATTGCTTTTCCTGAACGCAACCCGAACTACCATCTGCAAAATGTTTAGAGATATCTAAAACTCTATCTCGAAATAATAATCGATTCACTAAGAAACATTCAACACTTCTATCTGATACATTGCTTGAGGTAGAACCATTATGGAGACCATTTCGACAGACATTCAAAACCGTTTTCTCAACACAAAGGACAACAGATTCAATCTAATTAGGTTAGGAACAAAAGGTGATTTAGGTTTGAAAATTTGAATATAAACATGTCTGATGACTATTCTGATGACAGTTGTGTATTATCACTAGATAATGGAACAGTTATTGCCTCCCAAACTCTTCAATCCTTTGAAGAGCATCAATCTGATCCAACCCTTAAAGTATGGTGTCAGGATTGGAGAATAAAAATTAATTTTAAAAAATCCCACCAAATAACGTTTACCCTTCGTCGCAAATCTATGAAATCCTGCCCTACAGTATCTTTCAATAACACTCCGCTAGTCCCTGTTGAACAGATCCGATACCTAAGACTCCACCTTGACAAACGTCTCACTTGGAATCCTCATACAAGATTAAAATGACAAGAAACTGCTCAACATTTTCGGCTATTTCAACACTTAGTAGATAAACACTCGAACCTTCCACCTTCCAACTACACGGGCTCATTTACATGTGGAATATAAGACCAATATGGGCTTACGGAGTAGAGCTATGTGGCTGTAAAATTCTTCGCGAAATCCTCAATACTCCACACTTTGACACAAAACTGGATCGAACAAGGTTTCATTACTTTGACTTACATGACAAATTCCATTCCAATCCTTACCTATTAGTTTCAATCCTTGCTTTCCCTTCGATGCCTGATAATCCTTCGAGGCGTCTGAAAAGAAGATGGCGCGAGACCTTCTAGGTAAGACTATTTTTAGAGTGCTGCCAATGAGTACTGTCTTACATGTATTTCATGTCAGTTTACTATCCATCACATTAACTTGATGATTTTCCTAACACAGTTGAAATATCAATAATTATGTTTTAATTTAAAAAAAATCACGAAAGAGTGAAATTGACTGGAAGCATTTAACTCCGCTGTCATCTTAGCACGTGAGGCCATCATAAACTGTCCAAAGCAGAGAATACGACGATAGGTTTTTTCGTTGGAGAAAAAGTAACTCTCCATTTCAACCATTTATCGTTCTTCATTGTAGCTTTCAGTTACATGGTAGGCCTTGTACTATACGTTACATCACGTGCTTTCTCCTCTCTCTCTGTCATACATCTAAAAAGAAACCAAAAAAACAGCGTGACTATTCAACTATTACACATCCTCACTTCCCGATACCTAAACGAAGCGAATTTATGCTTTCGCTTGTGATTGAAAAAAAAAATGGTCTCAAGAGATGAGAATGCGATTGGAAATACACCTGAGCGAAGGGTAGCCGAGGAGGAAATGTGTGTTAGTAAACCGATGAACTAGGATGAGGGTGAAGGTCGTTATACCGGCTCCGGCAACTCCCCGTTCTCCCTCCGTTCACTTTCTCCGCCAGCTTGGAAATCGATCCATCTTTCGTCCGGGCCATTTCCAGCCAAAGATAGAAAGGGCACGGTTATTTTAGGATGGCAATTATAGCTTGTCTCTTAAGCCATGAACCTAAATATTCCAAACCGTAAAAGGCTCTTGTAGATTGACTTGGACAAAACCCCATTAAAAACTTTTTAACTACCTTTTCACATAAGGTATAAGTTGAACCTGCAATCTTCTCATGTTCGGTAATAAATGATAGATCAGTTGGCCAAAAATATACCCAAAGCTAAACACTATATTTATGCAGAAACGGCTTTGAACAAAAAGGACCTTCTTAGAAACACCAAGAAATAGCTTTTCCAATCTTTCTTAAAACACTATGATCGATTAGTTTTTTTCAGAAGCATCATTAAAAACACCACACTGGCCAACGAGGATTTCAATTAATAGTTACACCTCCAAGTAATAATTATCATGAATAACTGTACTAGATAACCTTTCAAAGTTGAATATAAAGCGACGGCAGGAATCCGTCCTGGAGGGTCAACTCGTTGATTTGGGTTAATTATAGCTGGTAAGGACACTAACCCTTTTATCCCCCAAAAAAGTAACCTGCAAAACCTAATTTAGAGAAAGGAGGAGGGTAACTCCTCAGAATTATAATAAGTAAATCGAGAGCAGAAATCCACTAGGTTTCCCCTCTAATTTTTGCCTTAGCTTAATCACTTTATTACAAGGCCGTTGGCCGAGAAACATTACGAATCTCTCTAAAAACATACGCACTGAACCCAAGACCCTTCATGAGTTCATTACATATAGAGATTCGTACTGTTTCTTGGGCCAAATGGCTAGGTAATAAGGTATTTAGAACGAGATCACGCTCAGACGTCTCGTTTTCCCGCTAATTTTCGGGTACACAATTTACAGAGGCTCGGTGTTTCCCAGAAGAGTTTCTCTATCCCTGTAAATTTAGCCCATTCCGAGCAACTAAGTTTTAAACGATACTGCGTTGTCACTTTATCCAGGAAGTACAAGGCATCGCATAGGCTCGGGGCTACTTTTACTAATGCATTGTAGTTAATTATACTGTTATAGCCTTTAATTAACTATATGGAAAAAATAGAACATTAGATAGCCATGTAGATAAGAAAAAAAAGAAGCTTAATCCACTAGTATATATTGCACAAGATATATTGGGTTGTTTGGAAAAAAATGCAGGATTTTGAATTTTCTTTTAAAATATCCCTCTATATAACAAAATCTTTAAGTTTACTTAAATATTCATTTAGTCAAAAGACAATGTTTGACAAACCTCTGTGGCTGGTTTTATACATCAATGTATGATATTCGCATAAATTTTTTTACGAGTTTAAATACGGCCGGAACCGAACCAGACGGTCAGGAACATTAACGAAGTTTGGGGCAGTGTCAGTGAGTATACCGTTCAACGATGGTTTATAATATTTCGACTTCAGCATGAAAGATAAAGAAGATCGTCGAAAGACTTCTTTCCTTGATGACAGTTGAGCCATTGATGGACCGAACAATTGTTCGAGAACATGCAATAAAACTTAAGAAATGGTAAAAAAAGCTTGAAAGTTTGGTTCCACACGCATTAAACTTCCGCGAAAACAAAACAAAACAGTTATGAAGTTTGTGCTACATTCCTTTGTCCGTAAAAAAATGGTCCTTTTGTATCCAGAACTATTACTTGGGACATTTTCAAAGCCCAAAACTCTTTAAAAAATAGGTGATGGTTACTAATATGTATTTTGTTTGGCTTAATATACTTATTCGAGTGGCGCGACAGGACGTGTAGGCTCTGGGCTTCGCGGTGTAATCTCTTGGGAGATTATACTCACGTTTCACGATGCATTTTTAGTCTAGGATCATTACTCTCTACGCCTAATTTTGTGAGTAGCCACCGTTAGGCTAAAGGGTCTCACATACCCGGGGAAAAGGCTGTGAGTGAATCCCCATTTATTTATATCCTTATAAAAGTCCCGGCGGATTCGGACTCACAACCTTCAGCATAAGAGACTAGCGCGGTTGCCACTCAGCTACGGGCTCCCCTTAATATACTTCATCTTCTTAAATCCTGGAAAATCCATCTATGTCGAATGGTATTGTGACCAAATTAATGCAGTTCATCAGAAATGAGCAATGTCGGAATTCGGTCAATCGGAGGGACCCCAGGGAGAACTCAAAAAAATGCATTAGCTTGGATATGAAACTCATGGATTATCATCTACCGTATACGGATCATCTGATAGCAGCTTTGAAACATGAAAATTACAAATTAGGGTTAAAGGGACAATTTTATGTAGCTTTGTAATTGAATTTGAGGAATGTTTTCACGGAATATTTTAAACTGTATAAGCTACTGAAAACTTTTTTTATACTAAGCAATTACCATTCATAACGAATAAAAAAAAAAAAAAAATCTGGTACGAAATAACACACGACTTTCACTTACCTCCATTTTTAAAATCAATGAAGAATTTTCAAAAACAGTTATAGATAAAAATATGTGAAACTATTAAGGAATTAATTAAATTGAATTTATATAGAAACATGTGTTTCATTAAAAAATCTATTTTATTATTATCTAAAATAATCAGTTAGTTTTATGTTCATTTCATCATTAACCATTAACTTTTAAAAGCTTGTGTATGAGATGATATTTTTTCTAAAATCTTTAGCTTTCCAACGGTGTATCATACATGTATAGTACTGCTCTTATGTTACAAAAACGAAAAATTACTTTTAAAAATATTTTTTCTGTTTTCTCCTTTAGTTGGGTATCGAATTTATTCAATTTATATATTTACCTGTTTTTCATCAGCGTTAACAAGAAATATAGTTATTTTTATTGAATCTACAAAATTAAAGGTACTTTAGGGGAAGAAAATATCGGCATTTAAGCCCTGTCAGACCATTTTAATCAGAATAAAACAAACATGATATTAAAGCCCATTACATTTTACATCGATATAGCGAGTTTAATCAAAATCGTTTTCGAGAAAATCGGAAAAAAAGGTGCAAAATGCATAGTATAAAGTGCCTCTTCTGGTAAGCTCATTTTGATGAAAATAGTTTTGTCACGTCTAGGGCGAATAGTTGTCTTAAATATGAAATTTTAGTTTCATAGGACTTACCATTTCCGCCCGGGAGTTACCACACACACACACACACACAGACCTTTTTGCGGGACTTGATTATTTGGACTCAGGGGACCCTAAAACGTATATTTCTGTTGAAAACTGGAATTAGAAAATTTTCACGATCGCAATACTTCGCCTTACTATGTATAGTAAGTGAAAGTAAAAATGGATGCTTTTAAGAATGCTAGAAATTCAGTTGTTTTTTGCTTGTTTTTCAGTGTTTATTTTTCAGTTAGAGGACCATTTCCCCCTTTTTCCCTCCCAGTCGATTCATCACCGTCATGAATGGAATGAAACTGTCGCTGGTCCCTTATGACACCTTGAGAGAAATCCTCTGGTTTTGAAATGAATCGAGGGGACCAAGAGACGGAGAGAGAAAATGTAAACAAAATTTCCCCGGGTTTTCTAGACTTAGATAGAAGTACACTTTCTCCCGAGCGGAGGATGGTCGAGGTTAGGAGCGGACACTCCTCGGCCAGCGCTTTCTTGACTCCGCCAGTCACGGTTTGTTTTTTCTTCTATTTAGAATGTCTTCGGTTCCCCTTTCTACGTCTGCTCCACTATCATTTATTATTTTTAATAATTTTTTTTTTCATATTCTAAACTGTCGTCATTGAATTATCTTATAAAAAATAATGCGTTTAATTTTTTTTATGTTATATCTGGTGCGCACATCGCAAACCTTTACTTGCTTCTTTACATAAACAATTTTTAATTATTTATAAGGATGAGACGAACTTTGACAATGATTAGATTCCCCATCGGCTTTTGCGATAAGAAAAAAACCTTTAAAAAATAAAATAAAAAATATAATCTTTTCAGAAGCAAAAAATTAAATTAAGTAAAGTGAACCAAAATTATAAAACACAGCAATTATATTTAGGCCTAGCAGCGGATTAGAATTGAGGGTCAGTTTAATGTAATAATTATTAAAAATGTCTATAGGAGTTGCAATAGCAAGTCAAGGCCAGTGTGTAGTGTCTCATTAGATACATACTAGGGTGCATCTACAATTTTCCTAAGTACTTTGGATTGAAAAGGTTTCTATATTGACTTTTTTGCTGTTCTCTATAACCCAGTGCCATACGCCAGAAGTGGTTTTGGACTTAGTACAATAGATACAATAAGATTTAAAAGTTTAGATTTAATTTGTTGTTTTCTAAATACTACTAACGGTTATCATCTCACCCATAGAAAAAGAAAAATATCAACAAAAAAAAAAAAAAAAATAGTACTTTTCAATTTTATAAATACTATCATAAAAATAAATATTCGTGATAACTATAAATTATAAGTAAAAAAAAAAAAAATGAAATATTACGGAAAAACTATTTAACACACAACTAAGCGTAAACTTTAAAAAAAATAAATTATACTGAAGATTACAAACAAAGTGAAATAGTAGTAATGACAATTGATAAATGTAATAATTTCTTAAAGTGAAATAGTAGTAATGACAATTGATAAATGTAATAATTTCTTAAAGTGAAATAATAATTTGTTGTTTTCTAAATACTACTAACGGTTATCATCTCACCCATAGAAAAAGAAAAATATCAACAAAAAAAAAACAAAAAATAGTACTTTTCAATTTTATAAATACTATCATAAAAATAAATATTCGTGATAACTATAAATTATAAGTAAAAAAAAAAAAAAAAATGAAATATTACGGAAAAACTATTTAACACACAACTAAGCGTAAACTTTAAAAAAAATAAATTATACTGAAGATTACAAACGAAGTGAAATAGTAGTAATGACAATTGATAAATGTAATAATTTCTTAAAGTGAAATAGTAGTAATGACAATTGATAAATGTAATAATTTCTTATTATTTCACTTTAAGAAATTATTACATTTATCAATTGTCATTACTACTATTTCACTTTGTTTGTAATCTTCAGTATAATTTATTTTTCTTATCATCTTTATATATTGTATTCCACTGCTGGTTGTTATCTTTGTTTTTTGTTTTCGTATAGCCCTGAAGAAGGCCTATAATTTAGGCTGAAACGTCGGCACCAATAAATTAAGTTTACGATTAATTGTGTGTTAAATTTACTGCACCCTGAACCAACTTCTCTCATAAATACTAAGACAATTATAGGTGTGGTAATAAAATCAGTAGTCATATGAAAAAATCAATTGAGGTAGAAAAACATTTTTTTAATCAATTAAAAACATTTAACTGTTAACGTTTTTTCATTTTAGCTCAAAGTATCTTAGTATTTATTTTTTAAATATTTGTGGTAAAATCTTTGACTTTTAATGAACATGCTATTTTAGTTTAAATAAACAATCATGTTATATATAATGTCGAAGAAGGTACTGAACACTGACGAAAATATTAACATTTCATGGAAATATTCGATCCGGCGGAAATAAAACAAAATATCAATGAAAATTATATTAAGGTGTCACTTCAGGACTTAATATAATACATAATAATTTATCTAAATTGAAATTGTGTACTTATCATACCATACAACTTTTAAATACAACTTACCGAAAATGCTACTTAACACCGTGAATTGAGGCGTTGGTTTCCAAAAGGTTCTAAAGGACATTTTTTTCTAAACTGATATTTGACATATTTATATTCTAATGGTTTAGTTTTATCTTAATCCGTCACCAAGTTTATCTAAAAAAACATAAAAATCCTTTAAAAACGTATTTAAAAATTGCATTTCATTCCAAAAGGTACTAAATCCACATTTCATTACATTCCAAAAGGTGCTAAAAACATTTCCTTCTAAAAGTTACTATATCCTCTGTAAACAGATAACCTTTCCTTTCATTTCATTCCAAAAAGTAACATATTTCCTACTAGAGAGCGTAATATATTACCAATAATTTATTGTTTTCTTCATTTTGTGCATTTTTGTTGGTTCATTTAGCACGCCTTGAATCACCGCTATTATTTTGATTAATGATTTTAACCTAATAATCATTTTTTAGGCGGTTTTAAACAACTTAATTGCGTCGCTTCGGTTCTCGTAGGTTGTCAATTAAATTAAGTTTTTTTTAATAGTTTTTCTCCTTGCAGGGACATAAATTTAGTTTAAAAAATTTTAGAAACCCACATTTTAATAGAATAATGATATTTGATCTAGCAAATAGTTGGAATTAGTATTCCCCGAACTTGCTAAATATGAGAGGAAAAACCGTGCCTGATGTAACTTAATAGTAGATTTATTTAATTTTTTTAATGTAAAATAAAAGCTCAAAAGTTATTTATTATCATCTCTATAGTTAATATTGTTCACGAAGTAATAACAAATATATTGCTATAATTCACATAAATAGTAAATACAAGTTCAAAACAAAATTCATAATTACAACTTTCTTATTATAGTGCCATAAATATAGAAATTGATCCTTTGAATATTACTTTTTTTTATAAAAATAGATAATCAATGTAATTAACCAACAAAGAAAGATATTTCTCAGAGGGAGAATAAATAAATATACACAACTTAGTCATTAACAATGTAAAGACGTAGTTATCGGTAGTGTATCATGAAGGTTATAGTGACTGTTACCAACTTACCTCGCTTATATTCTTCCAAAAAGTACTATATCCAACTTTTCATTCCCAAAAAGTACTATACCCATATTATATTATTTAAAAGTCATCGGAAAAGTGCAATAATGTGGAAAAATGAGTTGGTAACACGGTTAAAAATCAACTTTAGATTTTAATAAAAAAATAATCACGTAAATTGGTCCAATAATAAATAAATGACAGATTTTTGTTTTTCCTATAAAATTGTCTAAAGTGGATATAGTGCCTTCCACACGTTAGCCAGTTTTTTTAATTTTGATTTAAATCGATATATCAATAAACAATGTACATTATAACATTAGAAATATTCTGAAAGAGTTTAATAACGAATTTATAAAAAATATTCTCTAAATTACTTTTTGTTTAGCTTTTTTAACTACATTGATGGTTTTCGATTGTAATTTTGGTAAGAAATATATACATACATACACAAATTTAAGGAAATCAACCAATATATAGAAATTCTACGATTGCATTCCTTGCAAAATCTATTATTTTTTTAAAATATTAAAAGTACGGAAGATAAAAATGTGTAATCCAGATTTTCAATATATATGCGGAAAAAATAAAAATAAGACTAAAATCACGATTTACATTCTGGACAAATATTCCCAATCTACTTGGAGGGTTACTTAATGTTCTTTTAGAGCATAATTGTAAATCTTACATATGAAAATAAATTTACCAGGTATTCCAACACACGCCATTTTTTTAGTAAATTTACAAGTTAAATTGCTAAGGAGTAACAAAACAAGAATACCTGACATAAATAAAAAAATTATGTTATATTGTGGTCTGACCTTACTTATTGCTGAAGAGAAGGACATTGAAATTAGATTGAAATCTGTCTAAAATATTCTATCTTTGGTTTTCGACACTGTTTACAAGTATTGGAATTATTGTTTTTGCTTGGGGTACGATATTTATAATACTAAGCATCTTAGTCTAGAGTTGAAAATGTGCGAAAGATTTTATCTAATTGTGGTTTTGTTCATTAATTTAACGTCACTTTATGCTACTCTGGGCAAATCCGACGATGCTACACAGTGAGTCCTAAATTTTGTCTATCTAGTTATCCTATATCCTTATATATATTATAAGGATATATCCTATATATATTGGGAAGCCGTGGCTGAGTGGCTAGCGCGCTAGTCTCTCAAGCTACAGGTTCTGAGTTCGAATCCCAGTCCCGGCGGGGCTTTTATAAGGATATAAGAAATGGGGATTCACTCACAACCTCTCCCACGAGTATGTGAGACCCGTCAGCCAAAGGGTGGCCACTCACAAAATTTGTCGTAGGGAGTGATGACTCTACACTAAAAATAGAATCATGAAACGTGAGTGTAAACTCGCAGGAGTTTACACCGCGAGGCCCAGGGCCAACACGGCCTGTCGCGCCACTGAAAGAAAGAAGAAAGAAGTTATCCTATACTAGTCTATTAGTATCCTCAACGATTATCTAACTTCGCACAGGCCCGGGACCATCTTTTTACGCCTTCACCAAAGGACGGCGTAACTAAGGATTTTTCACTCCTTTTAAAAAATTTTTGGACCATCTGCTAAGTTTTAACACATCACATTGGGCATAGAAGGCTGTTATGCTAGCCACTCACCACAGGTGACCTGATTTAATTGTTGTTTATAGGCAAATTAAAATTCTTTACCAAGTAATTAATAATGATCTAAGTAAACAAATAATCTCAAGGCTATCCAATATTTAACTATCAGACACAAGTTGTGAACTGTCTTACTGACTCCAACGTATGTTTTGGTTTTTCTATCGAAACTTCTGGATTGTTTATCAAATGTTTAGAAAATTACTCTATTTAGGGAAAATGTTAATCGCATTTTTTACGAGTACAAAATTTGCGAACATGTTAAATATTCCAACATTCGAAAAATGCAAACATTTTTATCCTAATCTTTTAGATTGGAACGAATTCCGCACCATTTGTTTCATACAAGCTGTATGATGAATTACAAAAGTTTTCACGACATACTGTCTGGAGACAACAACTAACTAGTTGAATATAAGACTGAAACTGATTTTCTGACATAACACGGCGTACGCTAAAAAAAGAGTTATCTACCCTTACCAAACGTTAAATGTCCCTATATCTTTGAAAATAATTATACTTAACTCGTGGAGGATCCAATTCCACAATCCCTCGCGGAAGCTCCTAGTATCATCTATTAATTTCTCGCACTTTGACTATGGTAGTTTGGTGTATGGCGGCCTCTCAAAGGTGCTTGAGGGCAGATTGAAACGAATCATGAATCATTTCTTACATTTGTCTTCGGTCACATGTACCCTCCCCCCCCCACTATGATGCCTATTTGAGTCGATATATGAAGGCAGTACTTCCTTGGTTCATTTCCCTATCAAGTCACTCTCTTCCATCGCCCTACTTACGTCTACAGCCTCTTGCAATTTAAATCCACAACCCCTACCCAGGAAACCAGATCCTGTCTTTCCGATAAATATACGCCTTTTCAAGGAACTGAAAAATATGAATGTCCCTTCTTAGCTCGGTCTACTGATTTATGGAATACTTTCCCGTCAAATATCCAACATGCTCCGACCCAATGTTCATTCAAACCTCTACTTTTTCAATACCTTCTTACTTCCCAAGCAATTATCAATCACTGTTAACGATTCAAAATTAAATTAATTAAAACATTCAACAACCATAAATATCACAATTAATCAATTCATAATCACACTATAATAAATTAAAACAGTATTACATCTCTACTTACATAAAAACATCTCCTAATATTGTCAATTTGTTTTAAAATCCTTATTTGATTTAATAATGGTCATTTTTTTGTCTCTACTTTTTTATCTATTAATTGTTACAATTTAAAATTTTTTTTAAATTATCCATATTCTATTACAAAAATTTAACACAAGGCCAGGAGTAGACTGAAGTTTGAACCTTACTCCCACTCCACCATGACTTTATACCAATGCATATATATATATATATATATATATATATATATATATATATATATATATTTTTTTTTTTTTTTTTAATATCAATATATTAACATACTTATGGTTGGAGGTTATGACTATTATCTATTATTTATTGTTCTAAGTCAAAAATTTAATTTGTTAATTATATCTGCATAATTATAGCTTATTTTCTTGGAATCCAATTTATAATTAACTGTATTATTTAAATTTATAGTTATGTAAATTGATTCCAAAATTTTTCTATTTTTTTTTTCAGTATTTAATATTTTTATTTTTCGAAATCAAAACTGTGAATAATCGAAATAAAAAACTTATTAATTATATTGTTCCAACTTTCATCCTATTGAGGCCGGTGTTCCTCAAGGCAGCGTCTTGGGACCCGTCCTCTACATCCTTTACACTGCTGATATTCCTAATCATCCTGACACCTTTCTGGCAACATTTGCAGATGACACCGCCATCCTATCATCCAATTCCGATCCTGAAATAGCATCCTTAATCCTGCAAAGACACCTTTGTCTTATCGAGGACTGGTGTAATGCTTGGCGTATTAAGGTTAATGAAAGCAAATGCACCCACGTCACCTTCACCCTTCGACGCAAATCCTGCCCAATGGTTCATTTCAATTCCATACCGCTTCCTTCCTCAGACACAGTCCGGTATCTTGGATTACTACTAGACAAAAGATTGACTTGGAACCCACATACAAGACTTAAACGAAAAGAACTCAACAGACGATTCGGACAGTTTACAGACTATTAAACAGAAAATCTGAACTTACAGTTGACAACAAATTATTAATTTATAAGACAATACTGAAGCCCATCTGGACCTACGGACTTGAACTGTGGGGGACAGCTAAACGTTCTAACATCAAACGCATTCAATCCTTTCAATCCAAAGTCCTGCGAATAATAGTAAATGCTCCTTATTATGTATCCAACTATACCTTACACCACGACCTTAATGTTCCATTTATTTCAGACCTGATTCCATCTAAATTTTCCAAATTCCACCAGAACCTCATTCATCATCCTAATCCTCTAGGACAATCCCTATCCAGCTCCACTCATCCATACAAACCTCCTAGAAGGTTGAAACGGCAGTGGCCCCGAGACATATTGTAAACATATATTCTGGAGTTCTGACACTGGTCAGATTCTCCTCTCATGTGCGGTATGATTGTGGCTGTGACGCCCTCACTTAGCTTCCGCTGCCTCTCACCAGTGATGCGGCTGAGAGGGAGGCGCGGGGATCCTTTACACTCTGCTTGTCCTTCCACAAGTGGGGGGACAAGCTTCGTCCGGGGTTCCCGAGCTGATTGTAAATATTGTACATAGGTATGAATGTGATATGTTTTGTTTATTTATTTGTTAACTTCATTTATTTGTATTTATTTTGTCTATAAATTTTGTTATTGTATACGTTTATTTATTTTGATTTTATTTTATGTAATTTGACTTTCCTTTTGCTTATATTGTAAATATTGTATGAATGAGATCCTGTAGCACTATTATTATTGTCTATTATGACAAATTGTAATAAATACGAATAAAAAAAAAAAAGAAAAAAAAATTATATTGTGGTTGGAAAGTGCTGTAATATTAATGTGTTTTTAAAAATATTTTTACAATTGGAACTGTGTTGATTAATTCTAGTTTTTAACATTTTAGAAGTTTCTCCAATGTAGATTTTAGGACAATGTTTGCAATTTATTTTATATATGGTATTTAGTTTAGAGAGTAAAAGAAGAGATTGTTCCTAATATGATAAATAACCTAATTATATTAATACACTCATCATAATGGGATAATCTAAAAAAGTATTTGAGTCATATTTGGGTATAAGTTGACCCAACTAATTTGAGTATACCGATTAAAGTGAGGTGAAAAATACCAATTCTGATTATTATTTCGATCTAGGGTTCATTAAAAACTTATTACTATTTTCAATGAATAATTTGAATCGAAATTACCATATCTAACGAATATAAATGCTCCTTGGAATGTTTAGAGGTCAACATTTTGAAATTTCTTGAGTTGGAAATTTTAAATTGTGCCTCTCTATTGTATAGTAAGACACAAGTAAGAACCCTTCTGGAACCAGTAAGTCGATTAACTACCGATAAAAAAAAAAAATCATTGATTTCGAACATTATGTATTGGGTTGTGTCACATGAAATGTGAAGGTAAAGGATTTTTATTAAAAATACGATATGAAAACAAGATAATTTTATTCGAAGTATTTACCTTCTTTTTCTACACATTTTTCCCAACGTGACATCAACTTTTTTATCCCCGAACTGAAAAACTCTGAGCTTTGAAGTGAAACAAAATCTGAAAACGCACTTTTCACTTAATCATCATTTTCAAAAAGTTTTCCTTTGACGAAGTTGTCTAAATTCCTGAACAGGTGGTAACTGTTGGAGACAAGTCGGGAGAATACGGTGGGTGCAGAAGAACTTCTTGGCCCAGTTCTTTTAATTTTTGCACAGTATGTTTTGAAACATAGGGTCTTGCTGCCGCTCAGTGAGATCATGAGGTACCCATGTATCGAGCTTTTTTACTTTCCCAATACACTTTAAAAGTCTGAAAACGGTAGATGCACTTGCATTTAGTTGTGCTGAGAGTCCTTTAACTGTTTGGTAGGGGTTTCCTTCTATTGTATGTTTGAGGACATCGTTGTCCATTACGGACGGAAGTCTTCCTCGGGGCTAGTTTTTCAAGTCGGTAACCCCAGCTGAAAACTTAGCAAACCAACGGCGAATGGTCCGTTCATTAACACTCCCTTCCTCAAACGCCTTGCAAATATTTCTAGCGGCCTAAGCTGCTGAGTGGCCGAGTTTAAACTTGTACAAAAATATTACTCGAAAATCACGTGTCTCCATGTTCATATTTGGAGGTATACAAACATTCGGAATAAAACAACAGAGACCTTCAAAATCCTTTATGTATTTCAGAAACTATAAAAACTAATATTTCATGAGAAACAACCCAATATAATAATAACAGAATATATTTTTTCGTACAAAAGGTTTACACAGTTCAGTGAGTCCACAAAGACTTGTCGTACAAAAAAAGTACGAGTTAAAAAAATATTAATCATGAGTTTCAATAATTAATCAAGAGACTGCTTTTACTCATGATAATTATCATTATGATTTAACGTGCGTAGGTGTGCGTTTCTAGTCCCACGACTTTCACTTGCACGGTTCGGTGACCACTAACTTGGTAATAATAGAATATAAAACGTGTACGATACAATTTTCCAATATAGACGTTATATAGTTATAAAAAAAAAACCTGGTGCGGGCAATACACGACTTTTACTTACCTCCATTTTTAAAATCAATGAAAGAATTTTCAAAAACAGTTAGAAATAAAAATGCGTGAACCTATTAAGGAATTAATTAAATTGAATGTATATAGAAACATGTGTTTCATTAAAAAATCTATTATATTATTATCTACAATAATCATTTAGTTTTATGTTCATTTCATCACTCTCTATTAACTTTTAAAGGCTTGTGTATGAGATAATATTTTTTCTAAAATCTTTAGCTTTCCAACGGTATATCATACATGTATATTACTGCTCTTATGTTCAAAAACGAAAAATTGCTTTAAAAAAATATTTTTTCCGTTTTCTCCTTTAGTTGGGTATCGAATTTATTCAATTTATATATTTACCTGTTTTTCATCAGCGTTAACAAGATAATATAGTTATTTTTATTGAATCTACAAAATTAAAGGTACTTTTGGGGGAAGAAAATAAAATTAAAATATAATAAATAAATTAAAATATCGGCATTTAAGTCCTGTCAGACCATTTTAATCAGAATAAAACCTACATGATATTAAAGCTCATTAAATTTTACATCGATATAGCGAGTTTAATCAAAATCGTCGGAACCGTTTTCGAAATAATCGAAATAAGGTGCAAAATGCATGGTATAAAGTGCCTCTTCTGGTAAGCTCATTTTGATGAAAAAAGTTTTGTCACGTCTCGGGAGTATAGTTGTTTTAAATATGAAATTTCAGTTTCATAGGACTTACCGTTTCCGCCTGGGAGTTACCACAAACACACACACACACACACACCTTTTTGCGGGACTTGGTTATTTAGACTCAGAGGACCCTAAAACGTGTATTTCCGTTGAAAACTGGAATTCGAAAATTTTCACGATCGCAATACTTCCCCTTACTATATATAGTAAGTGAAAGTAATAAACAATAATTGTCACAATACTGTCATTATAAATCGTATAATAAAAAATTGTTCGACCAAATAAAAAATAAAATAAAATATGATTATCAGAATAGGGTTCTTCCCTATCTCTAATATATGATGAATAAGGGATCACCTGAGATGTAATGGCTAGTACTTTGCGAAAGGTCTTAGGTTCAAATCTAGAGGAGACCCTGAATTTTTCTTAATGAAAGTTAAACATTCTTAGTAATACCGTTATGGGAGAGAACGTGAAAAGGTGGTCCCGGGTCTGTGCGATGTCAGGTACTCGTTAAAGATCCCCATAGATTCCTGAATCCTAATTAAAAAGGAATAGACAAAATTTAGGACTCTCACTGCAGCATCACTGAATGAATAATTTAAGCTCAAAAAATGAATAAACCAACAAGTAAACAAATTAATAGTTAACTAAAATATATTACTAAAAAACAAACAAGACAATTAGTTATCCTTTCAATCTTAAATAATTATAATATTTTTAATATTAAGAGTTTATTCATAAGACCTGATAGGTTGTTAAATGAGGCCGAGATCAAATTCAGCCCCAAGGTTGTACCGCATTTTTGGGCACCCACTTTTAGAGGGTAGGTACCCCAAGAGAGTCTCCATACCCCATGATCGCTCTGTGGCTGAAATAACAGAATAAATTATATTCTACCACAGCCGGGATTCTGGGTACAGAAAACTAGTTTGTTTTAAGGCCTGTTAGGCTAAGAAAACCGCATATAGCGGAAGTTGTAAATACGACCTTTACGTACCCCAGGGTAATATATGTTTACTGTAAACCTGAGTTGTAAATATATGGTACTATGTACATTATAATTGTATCTATAATTTTCAGAGAAAAATGAATGGTTAGTAGGAAAAAGAAAGGAGTCCCAAAACGAAAGTTTTTTGGAATTGGATTTTAAGATCAAAACCCGGAGTAGAGCTCTATAGCTCTCCCCTATCCAATCCTTACAATCCAAAATCCTTAATGCTTCTTACTTTACAACGAATAAACTGATCCATGAAGACTTTAATGTTCCATTTGTTGTAGATTTAGCACAAACCAGATACCATTCCTTTTTTGAGAAACTCAATTCCCACTACAATCTAATAGTTTCAATCCTTTCTTCTTCTTCAATTCCTGATGATCCCTAGTGGCATCTGAAAAGAAGATGGCCCAGAGACATTCTAGTTCAGAATATTTTTAGAGTGCTTCCGATGGGAATTGGAATGTGTATCAGACTTTTTGTATTTTACTCAAATATATTCCATATACTCCTTAAATACATTCCCAGTCTCCCCAAACTTTTCCTGAACAATACTCCTATCTGCTTTCATTCATCTATCTAGAACTTGGGTGTTACTCTTGATCAAACCCTCTCTTGGAAACAGCACATCTTCCAAATACCCCGCCGAACCATAGCAACCCTAAAGCAATTCTGTCGACTCCATCGTCTCCTACTATTCAATACTTGTAAACTCCTTGTTTCCTCCCTTGTCTTTCCCCACTATGACTACGGTTGTGAGGGGAACAGCGGACTTTCAAATGAAATCAAAGCAAAACTCAAGCGTATAATGAACTGTGCAATGCGATTTGTATCCGGGATCACCAGAGGCACGCATATAACCCAGTATTACACTGACTTAAGGTGGCTTTATCCTCATTACAGATGCCAGTATTTCCTCTATCAGGATATCAGAACGCAGCGTCTCAGCTATATCTTCCAAAATCTTCGATTTAAATCATAAATTTAGTCACGTTCTTCCAGATCCCTTCGTTCTGACCTATACCCTCCTACTCACCGTACTGCTGCGTCCTTTCTAGCCAAAGCAACCTCTCTTTGGAATTCAATTCCTCCTGAGATCCGTCATGTAAGAACTGCTTCCTCTTTCAAATCGCTCCTTTTTAACCACCTTCACCTTCCTCAGTCAAACAGACTATAACCTCAAACTGCAGATGCTAGAAAATACCCATTTTGTTGTGTTATATTATTTAAATTATCACTAATGAAATAGCTATTTTTGTTTTTTTATTTTCATTTTAAGAGTCAAATTTTTAAATATGTACATATTTTACAACCTCAGTTAACTATTTTAGTTTTGCTATTTGTTGTTATAGCAACGACCACATTGTTCCGGTCATCAATTCTGTATTTTTATTTTATTCTTAAGGGATTTTAGTCCCAGGATGATGAAGAAGTTTATCATTTCCTTTCATATACTTGTATTTCATAATACGATTATAAATTGTAATAAATATATTAAAAAAATAAAAAAAATCAAATCCTGGAAAGGCTTTATAGGAAAAGTTTTATTTATTTATTTTTAGCCAAAACCGACTTACTCATAATGACACTATCAATTTCTCGAAAAAAATTCTTTATATAGTATTTTAATTATAAAGTTTATTATATCGGTGACGGGTCTTAGTTTTTATTGTCTCTCCTATAATTACATCCTGTTCTTAATTAACCGGTACCGCAGCATTATGCTACTGCTGTTTGAGACTAATGAAGGTGTACCATCAAAAAGCAGCATGTTTAAACGATGTAGTAGAAATAGAAAACAAAGCGAAACCTAAAAATCATTGAAAGTATTACAGTATGCTAGGAGTATTTGCAGTGTTTTTCTCTCCAAGAGAATGTACCATTATAATTATTCAGTTCTGAAATCGGTAGATTTCTATTTCTACACGAGTATTAAGTAATAGAGAACTTTAATAGAGGTTCTGCTGGGACAGTAGTCAGTCAAAATAATACCAATTAAATTAATAATACATTGAATAATTGAATTTTTATTTCCACTTACCTATATATGAAATATATATTGGGTTGATGCGAAATTAATGCAGGTTTCCTCTATTGCAATATCTTAATTCCAATTGTGTAAACAAAGCTAATCCTAACATTGATCATTATTATACCAAAACAAACCTTATCTAATACCCTCTCTTTCACCATGAATTTGTTTAGTAAAATCGTTTTGTTCAGTGTGTTCAAAGGTCTTGAATCGAAAATGTCAAAGTGCGATTTTCGTCAAATTTATTTTTACGAATTTAAATTAGGGCGCAGCGCTGCGCAAACGGCTCGTAATATTAATGAAGTGTGGGGTCAGGGGGCTATTAATGAGTGCACGGTGCAGCGTTGGTTCCAGAAGTTTCGCAGAGGAGATTTCGACCTCGAAGACAAGGAAGGTCGGGGCCGTCATCTTGCTCTGGACAACGACCAGCTGAGGTCAAAGCTTTCTCAATCGAGGTGAGACTATAACTGCTGACAAGTACTGTCAAGAAATTGACAGCATGAATCAAAAATTGCAACGTCTTTGCCCAGCATTGATGAATCGGAAGGGGCCGATCCTGCTCCACGATAACGCCAGACCACACGTTGCACAACCAACGCTTCGACGACTGCACGAGTTGTGCTACGAAGTTCTCCAACATCCGCCTTATTCACCTGACCTCTCTCCTACAGACTTCCACTTTTTTCAGGCATCTGGACAACTTTTTGAGGGAGAAAAATTTTCAAAACCAGGACGACATTGAAAATTCTTTTCGTGATTTCATTGAGTCCAGGGATTCGGATTTTTTTTCTGGTGGAATAAGAAAGCTTGTTGAACGTTGGACAAAAGTGCATTGATTCAGATGGAAATTAGTTTGATTAAATATATATGGTTAAAGTAAAGATATGGCGTATTTACAATACCTACTAAAAACCTGCATTAATTTTGCATCAACCCAATAGTAAGGGAAACTATTAGGGGTCTGAAAATTTTCGAATTCCAGTTTTCAACGGAAGAACACGTTTTAGGATCCTCTGAGTCCAAATAACGAAGTCATTTGATCGGTGTGTGTGTTCTAAGTCTAGCACGAAAACGAAAAGTCGTACGAAATTGAAATTTCATATTTAAGAATATTATACGCCCATGATGTTACAGCAACTTTTTCATAAAAATCGGCGAGCTAGAAGAACCACTTTATATACTAGGTTAACCTTTTTACGATTTTCTCAACAATGGCTATAACGATTTCGATTAAACTCGCTAAATCGATGTCAAATTTAATAGGTTTTAATATCATTTAGGTTTCTTTCTGATTGAAATAGTTTAAAGGTGCTTAAATATTTTAAATTTTCTTCTTCCAAAGTACTGTTTGATAATTTGGTGAGAAACGTCCGTATTCTATTTTATTATAGATCGCCATCTGGACTATTTTCTATTCGTTTGTCTATAAAAAAAAGTTTTCGTATTGTCAGTCATAATATTAAATTTGAACGATGATTATTAAGAGATCCGTACCAACAAAACACCATTCTTGCAAAACAATTTTTAAGTAAAAAGTGATGAGTAATGGTTGTATGGTCAGATTATTGAGAATTAATTGGACAAACGACCTGCAGGTAACACCAGTCGTCTTTGACTTTCGTCATCGGTTTTTCCGTTATATAACAATCGTGAAATAATTTCGGCCAAAAAGACTTCCCATTTCTTTCTATAGTCTATTGTGTACGATGTTCATACAATTGGAGCATTTCCGGTAATGTGTGCTTTTGTTTGGGTGCTGAATGCTCATGCTTGGAAAGTAGATCAAAAGTTACTTATGCTTTTGAGGTTTCTTGTCTGTCACTCTACAGGAAATTTTAACATCAATTATTACACAATACTATATATATATATATATATATATATATATATTTTTTTTTTTTTTTTTTTTTTTTTTTATTTTTTTTTTTTATACGAGTAGATTCTTTAAGGTGAAGGTCAAAGTCTAAGAATAAAGTTGGAGGCTGATATTTAACTCCACCACTACTTTATTTAATTATGATCCCAAAACGTTTCGGTATATGCCATCTTCAGGTGAAATGAACAATTTTATCTTAGGTGAGGGGATACTCACACCCAGAAGCGACATGTAGGCACCTGAAGATGGCATTATAGCCGAAAGGTTGTGCATCAATACTTATTAAAGTAGTGGTGAAGTTAATATCACCCTCCAAATTTTTTCTTTATATATATATTTGTTTTCATTACTACTTCATTCATTACTACTCGAGTATATAGAATCGAACACATTTTCCAAGAGTAGACCAATCTCTTAATTAAACACATAAAATATGAACTTAGAATACAATTTCCTATTAGTAAATGAGAGAAAAAAACATTGTCGATTTAAAAAAAAAATGAAAGTATCTTAAAATAATGTATGTTTATCTCTTGCTACACTGTTTTTCAGATTTGACATAACACTAAATTAATTCTGTGCATTTTTAAAATGTATTTATATATTTCGATCATTATAGATTTTTTTTTATAATAATAATAATAAAAAATAACCCTATTCTAGATATGTCCCCATAATACATTAAATATCCACTTTTTTTCGGAGTTCTGTACTTTTTCACGCGCAATAGACCTATTTTTAATATCAGTCTGATTGATTTTTTTTTTCACTTTACATTTTATTCACACATTGTGAAAATAATGACAATAAGCAAATGTGCTAAAATCTAAGAAAACTTGGTTTGGCAGGCATGAGGGAGACGGCACCCAGTGGTGTATCCTCCTGACATTAAAGCAAACTATATTTTCAGGTCAGGAGGTCCCTCATCAACTCCTTTTCATCCTACGCGAGTTATGTATAGTATTTCAGTTGTAGCCATGTTTTACACAAGTTTGTTTATGTGTCCATTTAGTTTGTCGTGAAATCGGTTGTAAGTTGATCGAATGTGGTTCGTTGTAGTTGGAATATAAGTCAGTATGAAGGGTATCGTTTGAGTTCGCTGCCAGTCTTAAAAATTGCAATGATTTTTTTTTTTTTTAGGTGTGTCTTTTAGCAGGTCCGTATATTTTGCAAGTGCATATTGGTTTTAATAAATAAGTGTATACATTAAGTTTCTGTCTGGTCGATAATTTAGAACGTTTATGTAGTACTGAATATAAAGTCTTGGTCGAAAGATTAGCGTTTTCTGATTAATTTTTACTTTTGATATTCTACCATTATATTAAAACAAATTAAATTTTTTTTTCGTTTAAATTTTATCAATATTAATTAACTGGATGGAAAAAATTTATGGCTTGAGTACTAGTCTTTTATGATGTAGGTCGAGGGTTCAAACTCGGCAGACGGCAATATCATTATTTAAAAGGTGTAAAAAATCTTTGGTTATGCATTCCTACGGACGGAACGTAAAAATGGTTGGTACGACCTGCGCGATGTCAAATACTCGTTAAAAATTCCTTACACTAGTTTAAAAACTAAATTGGAAAAATTTAGGACTCCCATTGACATAGTCCGATTTGCCACAGTAGCATAAAGTATAAATAAACAAACTGGTTCCAAAATCTTGTAAATTTTGAAAATTATTTAAACAAAATGAAGGAGCTTATTAGTTAATATTGTTATTTGCATGTTACCGGATTAAGGTTTCAAGTAAGAGAGAATTTCAAATAGGTTATTTTAGATTAGTAAAAAAAAATTAACAAAAATTGTTATATTATAATATTATTCACAATTAAGTTACTATTAGTTTGAAATAAAGAGTTTCTTCATCCATTATCATAATTATATTTAAAAAAATATTTCCACGTTTCGGGGTCTCTTTATCCTACCGTGAAGAATAATCGGTCGATGTTACAGTGGAAATCCTAAATTTTGCCCCTCCAGATTTAATTAGAAAAGGGTTCTTCAACGAGCACCTGACATCGCATAGACTCGTGACCACCATATTATGTTCTCTCCGAAGTACGTCTTAACGAAGGTTTTTTTTATTCCATTTAAACTATTTAAGTTAGTTTTATTATAGCTATAAACAATAATAGTTATAAATTTAACTATTCCATTTTATGATATTAGTATAAAAGACTATTGTGATAGTGCTGTGATCACTACACAACTGATACTATTATTCAATTTAATTATTGCAATATAAAAAAAAAATAGAAATAAAGAGGTTGTAATGAAATATGGCATTTAATTTGCATACCGTCGGCCTAAAAAACACGTGCTTGCAAAGTGAATACAGCCAAAATTATTTTTCGAAAGATTTCAAAATTAACTCTTTTGTGAACAAAAAAACAAAACATTTTCGTAGCCATTGGAACAGAAAAACAGAACTTAACGAGCATGCGAATTTTTCTTTAAGTTAATTTGCATAATTGGGGTGATTTGAAATGCGCTGTACGTAGTAAACTAAAAGATTCTTTAACAAAGTCGTGAATGATTGAATAATGTATAATATACCTAAATAAATTTTTTTTTTTTTTTTTTTAAATGTAAAGAATTACAGAAATAGCAAGTAATGGGAAAATATTTTATCTATGTGCTGTTATAATATTGATGATGCTTTTTGTAAAAAAATCGTAAAATTACTGACTAAAAAAATAATTCATATTAAAAAATTGCAGCCTGTTGCACGGTGCGTTAAGCACCTAAATAACTCAAATTAATCAATAAAGGCATTTGGGTATTATAGTTAGTCAAAGAATGAGAGTGAAAAATGTAATTATGATTTTTACGTTCTCAAGATGCCTTAATATTAACGCTGTGAATTAAAAAAAAAATTAAGAAGGAAATGATAATTATGTTACCAAAGTATAATTTAACTTTTAAAACAGATGACTTTGCATAAGAAATCAAAGCAGCAACGTGTGTGTACATATTATAATCTTTCACTTATTCATAAAAGCAAGCTGTCATTCATTCATTATAATGTCGTAAGCAAATATTATATATATTATCTTAATTTTATTTTTTTATCAGGCGAAGAAAATTGAATCAAAATTAAATTCGGAAAATTGTATTGACTAATGATATTATTAAACTGTAAAAGACAATTATAGTACAATACTAAAAAGTAGAACATGTAATTAATAATAATAAACAATAAAAAATACAAATAAAAAAATCAACAGATAAAGTGAAAAAATATGTGGGACAATTTATTTTCTTTTTAATATTTTAAATAATCTTTTTATAATTACAAGCGTCTTCAGAGTTCTAATATAAAGACTACTTAGTATCTTTTAAGGGATAAAATGAAATGTGTACCTAAACTAGACAATAATTATGAAAATATTTTTTTTATCCTTAACGTTTTTAAATGCTAATTAAATCAAAGCACATGAACTAGTAAACAGGATAGAGTAAAAAATTAATTTCATTCTGGAACTAGGTGCTTTAAGAATAACAGATATACACAATTAAAATTTATAATGTGTCTACCCAACAGACCAAAGGGACATTATTGATTCTTACTCACCCTAGTAAGAAGTGGAGGGGAATAAGTATACTGCAAAAATATAAAACTTCAGGTAGATAAGTATTCAGGTAGTCTTGAAAAAAAGAATATGATATCCTAAATGAAATTCGCTCTTGAATATTCTAAATCCCTAATACTCTGCTGTTTCTGAGTCGGTGAAATTCTATGGGCACATACCAAGGCTACCTGAAACAAGACTGACACTACAAATACACGAAGCAACATCAACACTCAAAAGCAATACGAACTGGATCAAACAGACACGAGAAGACTTACGAAGAGCAGACATAAGACAAGAGGAGATCCAAGGCAGAAACATATTTAGAAACAAAGTAAACAAATTGTAAGTAACTCTAGACCAAACAATCAGAAACCATACAGACCCAAATGGTCTGCAGAAAGAAAAGAGAAGTTCAGCCAAAGAATGGGACAATACTGACAAGACAAAAAGAACAAGAAATAAGAAAATTGAGTCATAAGTGCTTAGTGCCTCCCTTTTAGGGAGATATCGCGCTAATAATAATAACAAATTAAATTTGTACACTAAATAATTATTTTCTTTCTCTCAAAGTCTTATATTTGATTTGAGATATCTTAATTAATGAGCGCTTGTTTGGGAAGATAAAAGGTTTTGGAATATCTATCTCAAATAAATTCAATTATTCGGAACTAATATCTTCATAATTAGGTATTTAAACCAGGGAATAACGTTTAACTATGCACAGAAAAAAATAAATTAATTTAGTCCAGAAAAAAAATCTAAATATAAGTCACCAATTTCGAAAATTCAATTAAATGTTTTAACTAAATCTTCGAGATTAACTTTCTGTTACCAAAACTAGACTAATACTAGCAAAACTGAATAATATTAGTACCTAATAATTTTACATCCCTGTCTTCCAAAACTTCCTTCTTTTTTTTATACACAAGTCAATTATCATCGAAGAGTAAAAAATACAAATTATACAAATCATAGATAGTAAATGAGAAAAAAAATCTTATAACATCCTGAAAATAACGAAGTTTACTTCATACAATCTCATATTTTTTATATAATAATTTTACGTTGATTAAACTTGAGTCTAGATTTCGTGAAATCAACGTTGTGAGGAAAATATACAGTAAATATTGTGTTCCGACTTGTAATTTTAAACAACTAGATTATTCATAAGAAGGTATTGTTTATAAATAAATATGCACACACTTTAATATTTTTTTCTAATATACCATCCGGTAGATGAAATGAAAAAAAAAAAATTTCTTTTGGAACCAAGTCCACTTAGAACAAGAACAATGAAAACCAAACAATGCCTATAGTCCAGTTACTTTTAAATAAAAAATAACAAAAAATTCAATACATATACATATCTTTCCATACTTATATACACTTGGAGCAGGCACTTATATATACACATATTTACACTACTGATACCACCTATATTTGCAATGAAACGGAGGGTTGAGATTCAAGTAGGTAATGGAAGATTTGATTTTGGAAAGAAGAGAGAGATACAGTTTTACGGATAGAGATAGGCAAGGATTTCCAAAATAATGAGGAACGAACGAGAAAGGATTTGTGAAAGGATGCAGTTCTATGTGATGGGGTATAAATATTTATTGATTGGGTTCTTGTGTTTAACGAACGGATGTCTGAGCGGAGGGTGAGGAGTTCAGTTATATAGAAAGGTTTTGTATTTTTTAAGGTTTGGAATAGGTAAGAACCATGAAAATATTGCCGTCGAACATAAGGATAAATCCACTTTTACTCAGTATAATACCCAAAGATATGGTCACGTCTACGGGTTCCAAAGATAAATCTAGTAAAGCAATTCATTAGACGTTTCAATTTACTATGGTGTCTTTTATAACATTTTAAATAGAAATAGTTTATCATTTAATCTAAAACCGTAAGATTTGTATACCATAAAAAATAGCAACAAAGAAAAAAATATGCAAACATTTAAAAAATAAATACAAAAAAAATGATAAAACGCGTCAATTGCTGGAATCTCAAGTACACAAGATAATTAGAAAAACATGAGCAAATTTTCAAATTTGGGTAATTAAAAATAATTATTTACATTAAATTCTTCAAATTTTCTCAAGAGTTCGAGAAACAATTAAGAGTTGGAGTTCTTAAAATTCGATAGAAAAAATTATTTTAAATAATTTTAGTTTGGATAATTTTAATAAATATAATATCTTTCAGGAAACTGAAATTCACGGACGTATAGTAAGACTGACCTCAGAAAGAAAAACAATGACTCGGATTCAAAAGCTCAGGAGGTGTATCTTACATATGAAGAAAGAAACTGAAAAACAAGAATTAAGGGACCAGGAATATCTGGACAGAGGATATAGGAAAATATTGAAGGAAATCAAGGTTCTCATGGGAAATAAAAATTCGAAAAAGAGAGATGCGTGGAAAAGAAAAAACAAAAGCACGCAGAGATAAGAAGGGAAAAACAAAGAAAAAACAAAAAAAAGGAAAGTATTGATATTCGCGTAGCATCTAAGGCCGTTCAGCGAAAAAAAAAAAAAAAAAATATATATATATATATATATATATATATATATATATATATATACAATATAAACATTATTTTCATTAAAAATTATTTATATTGATTCATTCGAAAAGTTTAAAAGAAGGAAAATTGGTGATGACTTAGACATTGGGACAATGCTACAAAATACCCAGGATTCGTCCACAAAACTAATAACTTGCCTGAAAGATACTTCAATTTAAAAAAAAATTGGATTTTAATTTTATTCTTTGAAATGTAATTAACTAAAACGTGTTTATAATTCACTTAAATGTTTGTATTTTGTATTATGGCTAAAAGAACCATAGTGGTTGAAGAGCCTCTCTGTTGCTAAATAAATAATAAAGAAATCTGGTGCGGGCAACACACGACTTTCACTTACCTCCGTTTTTAAAACAGATTCATGAATTTTCAAATACAGTTACAGATACAAACGAGTTAGACTATTAATGAACTAAATTGAATTTCCAAAGAAAAATGTGTTTTATTAAAAATCTATTACATTATCACCTAAAATAATCGGTAAGTTTTATTGGCTTTTCATCACTCTTTATTAACTTTTACAAGCTTGTGTATAAGATAATATTTTTCCAAAAATCTTTAGCTTTCCAAAGGTATATTATACACGTATATTACTTTTCCTATGTTTAAAAACCAAAAAATTGCATTAAAAAAAATATTTTTTTAGTTTTCTCCTTTAGTTGGATATCTAATTCGTTCAACTTATACACCTGTTTTTTTATCGATAGTGACAAGATGATGTGGTTATTTTTATAGAATTTACAAAATTAAAGGTACTTTAGAGGAAGAAAATTTAAAACATCGGCATTTAAGCTCTGTCAAACTATTTCAATCAGAATGAAACCTACATGATATAAAAGCCCATTAAATTATAAACTGATATAGCGAGTTTAATCAAAATCGTAAAAAGGTGCAAAATGCATAGTATAAACTGGCTCTTCTGGTTAGCTGATTTTGATGAAAAAGGTTCTGTAACATCTCGGGCGTATAGTTGTCTTAAATATGTAATTTCAGTTTCATAGGACTTTCCGTTCTATTAAGAGTTCAAGAAACATTATTTTCATTAAAAATTAATATGAAAATTATTTCTATTTATTCATTCGAAAAATTGGTGCTATCAAGGAATTGCGATTAGAAGCTATTACTAGCGACTGACCTTATATTTCGGAATATCCCTTAATACAAGCATACTAACTTTTTCCCAACATCTCTACGAGGGTGTGCTGGAAGCCCCTGGGGTCGTCCTGGGCCTGGGGGAGCTGGCTGCTGTTCCTGTAGCGCTCGGTGAGGACCTGGGCGAGGATGGCTGCGTCCTGGGAGGGCTCTATCAACCTCCGGTCCTCGACTTCTTGCAGCCGTGTCCTGCTCACCTCCCCCGGGAACCTGAGCTCGATGCCCACAACCGACGCCAGGATGGCAGACCAGAGCGCTCCGTACCACATCCTGGCCATCACTGAGCACTACTCGGCCCCCTACTACCGCGCCTCCACCGCTGTCCCTCTTCCTTCAGCCCCGGTCCGCGATGGATGATAGATTACTGCCATTAATTACAAGCCGCATCTCGTGACACGAAAGTTGTCTGTAGAAATTGAATTGAAATTTAACGAAGTTACAAGTATGCCAAAACTAGGGACACAGATTGCTACAAACGACGAAATAGCCCTGTCGTATTTTATGAACAAACTAGCTACCCGCCCTCCTTTCGCACGGTACAATTTAAATATTGAGCCATTTGTGTTTAAAATGTTCAGTTAAAAGTTAATCACTTTGTGATTATGAATTCATCTTAGCGAAAAGTGCACTTAGCAAGAAAATTACTATGGTTATTATAAGTCGAATTATATTTATAATGTTGGCTTTGGTCGCTTAACATATGGTTTCCCATATGATTGTAAATAGTGTAAAGTGTAACCACAATTTGTTCTCTTACTACGTTGAAAGACTGACGTGTAATTTAATTCTTTTATACAGGTATTAATTTATTTATTGTTTTAATTGTTTGTATTTTATATCAATCTCTCGTTTCTAATTATTTTTGTACTTTTATACAGAGAATAAAATCACGTTTTTAGAAATTAAATTACAAGCTTCAATGAGTAAGGAGATGGCTCAGCTATTTGTTAAAGTTGTTAAGAAAGCGGAGGAAGAATTTTTCATCCAATGTATTTCTACTGATAAAAATATTTGGTATTTATTGCCAGCTGAATTAATTGACTTGAAACATCACACTGTTTTATCAGGTAAAAAACCTATTTTTAATGCTATAGCTGCTATTAAGAATGTGAATGGTTATAGAACTATAGCCGTAAAAATTGATGACGATGTTAAAAATGAATATTTCGATGAAGCAGGGAACATGTGTTTCCAACAATTACCATTGGAAGAATACATCCCTCCTCAAATTCCTCGGTGTTTTGAACAGCTACAATTTGAATATGAGGATCGAATTAGACGATTAGAGCAACAATTAAAATCCAATTCAACTCAAAGCGAAGTAAAATTGTACCAAATTGAAAAGAAATTTGTTTTGGATAAATTTGAAAAGAATCAAACCGATCCCACTGAATGGCTACGTAAATTTGAGGAGGAGTGTTTTCGATTTCAAATAACTTCAGAAAGCATTAAAATTCAGGCTTTACGTTTCTTTTTAGTGGGCCCCGTAAAAGACTGGTACGAATCTAACCTAACAAAGTATGGCCTAACCACATCATGGGAGATATGGAAGAATTCATTTTGTAATGTTTTTGTTCATAAAGGTTGGTCTATTGTTAGGAAAGCATTCAGCTATAAATATTTGGGAGGTTCTTTGATCGATTATGCGCTGGTAAAAGAGAGGCTATGCATAGCTGCGGAGCCCGATGGAACTGAACTATCTCTAATTAATCAGATAGTTTTTGGTTTACCTATTGAAGCCCAAGACAAACTGGACAGAGAAGAGATAATCACGCTCGACAAGCTATTCACTGAGCTTCGCAAACTATAAGATTCGTTTTCCAGAAAAAAGAAAGAACAACCAATAACTCCAATGAACAGAAAGTCCGTTCCGAATCAATTGAAAAACAATGACAATCAGAGAAAACCATGTTCTATATGTGTGGGTCTAGGTTATAAAAATAGATTCCATCTTCCAGCTGATTGTCGTAACAATAAATCCGAACAACAAAAACGGGTTAATGCAACTGAAAATGTATTTGGAAAAGATGTGGATATAATGAAGATAGATCTTGAAAACGAACATTTAAACTAATGGACCGGGCGAAATTACATCCGTTGATTAAATTAAATGTATTAATTAATGACAATTTGAAAATCAACGCTATTTATGATTGTGGTTCAAATGTATCATTAATCAACCAACGTATTGCTGATTTTCTTAAGTTAAGGTTAATGAAACATAGAAGTGAATTAAAAACAATCAGCGGACATAATTTCACTTCAGCCCGGGCAATAATTAAACTACGAATTGGTAATATTATTGACTACTTGACAACATATGTTGTTAAAAATGATAATTTCTCCTATGATATGTTACTTGGTACTGACGCTATAACAAAATTTAAGCTGATTCAAAATGAAAATTTAAAAATTTGCCAGCGAATCAATAGTGAGAAAGTAACATATCTGCAGGAAGACCGATCGATTAATGATCAGAAGACTTCTTTTAAGCGATCCAATGATGATCAGATGCGAGTTCAACACAAGGTTAAAGAGTTAGCTGAAAATGTTGAATCAAATTTAAATGAATTTTTTGTCGATTTACATCATATAGAAAATGAAGATAAGAAAACAAAGATTTTCAAATTAATTAAGAAGTATCGGCACACGTTTGCCAAAGATAAATTTGATATTGGCAAAGTAAAGTCTAAAGAAGCAGAGATAAAATTATTAAGAGACGAATATGTTACCAGTCGGCCATATAAATGTTCAATTCCGGACGACCAAGAAATCAGAACTCAAATCAAGAAATTATTAGACGTCGGAATTATTGAAGAATCTGAATCTCCATTTGCTTCTCCAGTCACATTGGCTTTCAAGAAAGAGGATGGTAAAAGATCCCGGTTATGTATTGATTTTAGAAGATTAAATAAGCTAGTAGTTCCTGAATGTTTTCCATTCCCTACAATACAAGATGTAATCGAAAAAGTAGTAAATTGCGAATATTTTACGGTTCTAGACATAAATTCTGCATTCTGGTGTATCAAACTGAAAGAACAAGACCAAGATAAAACATCATTTATTACTAAATATGGTAAATTCATGTTTAAAGTTCTTCCCTTTGGTCTTAAAACAGCTCCCGCCACGTTCCAACGAATATTGTCAAATATTTTGCGAAGAAATAATTTAGATAAATTCTGCGTCAACTACATCGACGATATCTTGATTTTTTCTAGAACTTGGGAGGAACATCTTCAACACATTGAAACATTTTTACAAATTATGAGTGCTGAAGGTTTCAAATTAAAATTAAATAAATGTGTGTTTGCAAGTAAATCGGTGAAATATCTGGGACATACGATTTCGAAAAACAAAGTTTCACCTGCTCAAGGGAACTTAACATCAATCCAACAGCTTCAAAGACCATCGGATAAAACTGGAGTCCGTAGTATCCTCGGATCCATAAATTTTTATTTAAGATACATTGAAAACAGTACCCAGAAGCTGGAACCACTCCACCGTTTATTAAGGAAAGGAGTGAGATTTGAATGGTCCGATGAATGTGAACAAACCTTCAATCTCATAAAGAAGTATTTATGTTCAACGCCTATCCTTGCTATTTATGATATTAAAAAGCCTATCTTTATAGAAACAGATGCTAGCTATAAAGGTATCGGAGCTACCTTAAAGCAACCGCTAGATGACGGAATACTACACCCAGTGGCATATTATTCACGTAAGCTCTCAGAAAGGGAAAAGCGCTTTGACATCATTCATCTAGAATGCAAAGCCATTAAGGATGCAATAAAATTCTGGCAGTACTACTTGATCGGACGTTCTTTTACAGTATGCAGTGATCATAAGCCGTTAGAGAATTTAAAAACAAAAGCAAGAACTGATGAAATACTTGGCGACTTAATTATGTACTTATCGCAGTTCAACTTCAATATTATTTATAAAAAGGGCAAAGAAAATGTTCTTGCCGATTTATTGTCAAGAAACCCAGTTCTTGAATATTTCGAGAATGAAGATGCGATCCAGGTCGTGAATTTAATAGATTTACAAACTATATTAGAAGACCAAGAGAAACATCTTTCTGGTTCAAAACCAGCTAAAAACATAAAGTTCAAACAGGGATTAATTATGAAGAACTATAAAGGAAAGTCCAGAATTTTTATTTCTCAAGTTTTGGGACAGAAAATAATTGAACTTGTTCATCAATACTACGGTCATATAGGTCCAGCGCAGATAATTGCTACGATCAGGCCGCACTATTATTTCAAGGGTATGGACAACGCTATACATTCCTTCTATAAGACATGTCAAGTGTGTATGGCGAACAAAGTTCGTCGTAGTCGAGCTATCGGCCTCATATCAAATCTGGGACCAGCTACTGAGCCTTTCCAGATCATGTCACTGGATACTGTCGGTGGTTTTGCAGGTCACCGTTCTCCTAAACGATACATGCATATATTAGTAGACCATTTTACCCGGTACGCATGGATATCCACTTCGAAAGGACAGAACGCTCAAGTTTTTATAAATCTGCTGCAGCCTATTGTCAAGAAACATAAAATTTCTATCTTACTCGCTGACCAGTATACAGGTTTGAACTCAAGTGACTTGAAAAATTATTTAAAGAAAAATGGAATACAAATTGTTTTTACTTGCATTGATAATCCAGAATCAAATGGACTTAACGAGCGTTTAAATCAAACATTAGTTAATCGCATAAGATGTAAAATCAATTCTGAAAATACTAAAAAAGCTTGGTCAACTCTTGCTCTGGAATGTGTTGAAGAATACAATAATACCATTCATAGCTCCACACACTTTGCACCGTCATACTTACTGCTTGGAAAGAAGACTACGATGTCACCTCTTCAGGAATAAAGTGAATCAACTCTGGAAGAAGACCGAAAAGTTGCTTTCCAGAATTCTATGAGAAGTTTCCAAATTAACAAGAAACGTATAGATAAGAATCGACGCCAACATACTTTCCAGGTCGGTGATTTGGTATACATATCGAATGGAGGTAAATTAAATCGTAAAAAGTTGGACCCAATACGTATAGGACCTTTTCCTATCGTTAGACAAATTTCACAATCTTTTTATGAAGTTGCAAGCGGAAAGAAAAAGAAGATTTCCAATTTCTTTCATTCCAATAAGTTGCTTCCTTTCCACCCCCGTCAACCGTCTTCAGAGGGGGAGATATAATGTTGGCTTTGGTCGCTTAACATATGGTTTCCCATATGATTGTAAATAGTGTAAAGTGTAACCACAATTTGTTCTCTTACTACGTTGAAAGACTGACGTGTAATTTAATTCTTTTATACAGGTATTAATTTATTTATTGTTTTAATTGTTTGTATTTTATATCAATCTCTCGTTTCTAATTATTTTTGTACTTTTATACAGAGAATAAAATCACGTTTTTAGATATTTAATTATAGGCAAAAATTACAAACAAAAATTGGACTAAAAATCGAAATTGGTTTATTTGTTTGCTATGTTAAACGATTCTAATTTTATTTGATTTATAACTATTTTACATTTCAATTGAACTTTTTCTAATTAAAGAAAAAAAAACAAACTTTCTTTACATATTTACAAATTATTTCGGATGAGTTTAAATGATCCTTACAATCAGCAAGGTGTTTTGTTCGTTTGGTAATTATAACCTATTAGCCTAATGACTAAATATGTGATCAAATTAAATTGATATTAACTATGGTAGTAGGAAAAATTATACGAAAAACATACATACAAAAAAAATAAACGGATAAAATAATTGAACATATAAAATTTAGAAACAAAAACAAACTAGCTTAAGTTATGTTTAGTTCTTTTATGAGTGTAGCGTTTCAGTGAAGTTTTATTATAAATACCGATTTACTTTATTAATGGATTTTTGGAGACTGGTGTTTTATAGAAGTATGAAGCTGTTTGAGTGTGGACAGATTGTTTGACTGTTGGAAGCTGCAGGTCCTGGAGCATAGATGATATCTTAGTGTAGCGAGGGTAATTGTAAGTTATCCGCATTCATAGATTTTGAATTCTTCTTAGATTTTGAGTCAAGCAGGTTGGGCTCCAGGTTAATGTGATTAACGGGCGGATAACTGATTTGTATATTGTCAATTTGTTACGAGGGCTTAAATGGGATTTTTTGATGAAGTATGGATACAATACAAAAGTTTAATTTGTTTTCCATGGAAGACCTATTTAGCTTATAGTGGAATTTATGTTTTCATGGAGAAATCTAAAAGTAGTAATTATAATCAACAATAATAGTTTATGAATTTATAACAACATTTCATTTATTTTAAAAACTTGCGTACGATTTTCTAAAATCTTGAGTAGACTATAGAAGAATATAACTTCTACGATACTGTATGGTGGCAACACTGATAACCATAACCGCCTTTATCACAACATTACAACATAGGTTCAAAAGTTTGGGACAGATTGTAATTTTATCAATAAAAAAAAAATTTGTTGTTGTTCACAGAAAAAAAAAAAAAAAAAAAAAAGTTTATACGCTTATAATAACTTTATATTAACTTGTACGACTTATTTCGTTGACGCTTTTGGGCATTTTGGATCACCCAGATTGGCCCTTATGTTAGTCGTAGATCGGCCTTTTGTAGTTAAGTGGAAGACAAATTAGAGCTTCTGTCTAGTAAGTTTTGAAGCAAACGAAAACGGCGAGCAGTTTCTTGTCCTTTCAGTCTTGTGTGTGGATTTCATGTAAGATATTAAAGCAGTTGATGTTTAGGCTGAATGTAATATGTGGTATATAAAATACCATATCATTATACATAATGACCTGATAATGAATAAATATAAATAATTACCTCAAAGGCAGAAGAATACAACTGTGACAGGACAAAGTATTGTGAAAGAAAGGAGAGACGTGAGAAAGACCAGATTCTTGCAGAACCCCCGTGCCTAAAATAAATATCTTCTAAAGTTGCTAATAATACAATAACAATGGTGACATTAGATTTACTAGCCGTAACCCGCAGCTTCCACCACGAATATTTCAATTTGTGTAAATTTATATGCGTTTATGATAAGGATAACTATCTTTCTCTTTCTCCCTCTCTCTCTCTTTATATATATATATATATATATATATATATATGTGTGTATAATGATAACCGCAAGATAGATTTTGATACGGTTTTCACCATCATAATTATTTCAAATTTAATAAAATTATTGAAAACGGATGTTTCACTGTAAAAGAAATGGAATACATATGAAAACATAATTTAACTTTTTTAAATTTAATTTAAATATTGGGTTGTTTCACATGAGATGTTCGTTTTTATAGTTTCTGAAATACATAAAGGATTTTGCAGGTCTCTGTTGTTTTCTTCCGAATGTTTACATATTTAAAGTAAATAGTTACTAATCCTCTACCTTTGTATTATAAACATTAGCTTCCCAATCAATTACCCACTTTTTAGTATACCTCCAAATATGAACATGGAAACACGCGATTTTGGAGTAATATTTTTGTACGAGTTTAAATTCGGCCATTCAGCAGATGAGGCCGCTAGAAATATTTGCAAGGCGTTTGGGAAAGGGAGTGTTAATGAACGGATCATTCGCCGTTGGTTATGTAAGTTTTCAGTAAGTTGGAAGTAAGTTTTCAGCTGGGGATACTGACTTGGAAAACTTGCCACCAGGAAGACCTCCGTCCGTAATAGACAACGATGTCCTCAAACATACAGTAGAAGGAAATCCCTACCAAACAGTTAAAGGACTCTCAGCTCAACTAAATGCAAGTGCATCTACCGTTTCCAGACATTTAAAGTGTATTGTGAAAGTAAAAAAGCTCGATACATGGGTACCTCATGATCTCACTGAGCGGCAGCAAGACCCCATGTTTCAAAACATATCGTGCAAAAATTGAAAGAACTGGGCTACGAAGTTCTTCCGCACCCACCATCTCCCGACTTGTCTACAACAGATGACCAACTGTTCAAGAATTTAGACAACTTCGTCAAAGGAAAACTTTTTGGAAATGATGATCAAGCGAAAAGGGTGTTTTCAGTTAGAAGGGACATTTCATGTGACACAACCCAATAGTTCATTTTCTCTCTCTCTCTCTCTCTCTCTCTCTCTCTCTCTCTCTCTCTCTCTCTTTATCTATATATATATATGCGTATATATATAAAATGATTGGGTTCCGCTAAATGTTTCCAAACCGCAAGACGGCTTTTGATACGGTTTTCGCTAACATTTGGTGTATTCTTTCCTAAAGGTTTATAAGTTAAATACTCTTTTACCTTTTTTTAAAGTCAATATAAACTTATTGTAAGCCCATAACCTTAAGTTAAGTTAAGCAGGAGTCCTAGATAGCGCGTTTGTTCGACCAGGACACCGAAAAAATTAATGAAGGGAACTGTGGGACAGGATGTCGTACATTTACGACGAATGTTTCAAGTACTGTAGAAAATGAAAAACCGAAGCCCTCATTCTTCCGTATTTAAATTAATATATGGTAAGAAGCTAGCCCTATCCCATAGATGTATGTCCGCTGTGGATGGCTGGACGGAACAACAATCCTATCATTCAGTGAGGTCAGGACGGGGTGGGAATGACGGCGCTCTTCGCTCCGTTGGTGGAGTTAATCTCGGGCCGCGTTAATCGAAGCACATTGGACTGCTGACCACACCTACTTCCTTTCACCAGCCTAATTGCTACCGGCGTCTAGTGGGCATCGCGCTTTGTCGTCGGTGTTTACATCGAATAATTTAACGCTTCTTGGTTCCAAGAGCGGCGCTCGACCGATATAAAGAATTGGGTTAAGAATCCTCCAACTTACGCCCACGAGGAAGGTCTCCAATAGCTATTAAAATAATGAAGCGTATATCACGATTATAGAGAAAGTGGGTCCGAATTCGAAGTGCTCCCGGGTGATGGTCTTTTTGAAACACAATCATTAAAATCACTCCTACGGCAAATTTCTAAAAATCATAAAAAGAAAACAGGTATTCATAATGACAGTCTGTATACTATTTGATTTTCGGACTAACAGGTTCCTTTCCAACACTTTTATCCCCCTCAAATCACTATAAAGTAGGTATTTTGAAGGGATTACATGGCTGTGTGGCTAGAATACAAGTCTAGCTCGTCAAAGGCTGTGAGTTCGAATCCCAGTCCCAGGAGGACTTTTTCAAACATATGATCAAATGACAATTTACTCAAAATCTCTCTCCGGATATATGAGACCCGTCAGTCTACAATTCTAGTGGCTACTCAAGGAAATAGGAAGTGCTGACCCGACCCTATAACCTATCATCGAGACTCGCAATGTGGAATCCTAGGTAACCACACCTCTACGACCTATCTAAAAAAGAACCTTTTTTAAAAAAAAAAAAAATAAAAATATACTGATGCAAGAACTGTTCTGAGCCCTCAGAGTAATTTTTTCGTTTGAATAGTTTATCTATTAAGTCGGTTATTTTCTGTAATTTTAAAGACTAATGGCTTAATGTTAGAATCCTCCATTGTCGCTAAATTTTTCCTTCTTAACACGTGTAATGTCTAACATTACATTAAAAAATTCCTTCTTTTATAGAGAGAAAAATGCTTTATTTATTTGGCAATGCTGCCCAAATACATCAGGTTGCTCAAGTAACACAGCATACTTATCAATCCCTTGGAAATAGTTCAAATACGATACATTTTCAAAAACTTTTTTTTACTATTCCAATACAAATATATAATATTTACAATTTTCTTCTTCTCTTTTAGCTGTTTACATTATTTTGTTTTATTTCTCTCTACAACTGTAAAATAAAAAATTTCGATACGTTCTTAAAGAGTTAGTTTGTAAAATCCACTAGAATTAAATTATTATTAACATGTTATAATCATTCTAACCTGTTAATCAATTAGGTCTAGATAAAATTATTATTCAGACTTTGGCTAATGGTCAAGCTAAGTAAAAAAATTAAACACGGTCATGGAAGGGAACAAAAAATTTGGTTAGTTTGCTAAAAAAACATATTCCTTATCAAACGAACAAAGAAACACATCTTTTCGTTGAAGATGATACCGCATCGTATGAAGACAATTAAAAGACGTTTCACCCTAATTAAATAAATCACAGATTTCATTATAGATAATGCTTAGCTACACCCGAGGATGACTTTGGGTTAGGTTTAGGATCGGGGGGAGAGTGGCGAGAAAGATTATAGGGCAGAGAAATTTTCTTCGCCTAGGGCGCCAGAAAACCTAGAGCAAATCCTGATCGAATTCAGGCTACTAATTCAGTGGTATTATATTTTTTCCTCTAATGGCGTTCCTCTTTATACTGAATATGCACTAGTTATGACAAATATCTGTTTTATATTTTAAGACACAGAAGCTGTGTGACGGTATGGTGTTTTATTTAATTGTATTGAATTAAACTTAGAGAGTATACGATAAAAATATATCTAAGCAAATTTTTGAGAATATTTTAATTATTTACTATTACTAAGAAAACAATCACATTTTTATATGCTACGTATTTGTTTAAACATACAGTTAATTAATTAAAAATATAACTAAAACATGATAGTCCTGTTTCAACTTCAGGAGTACAATATTTTGGACTGTACTTATACAAATGACTGACATGGATGAATCACATAAGACTTGAGAGAAAACAGTTGAACAAACGATTTAGACTATTAACCAGGCTACTTGACAAACGATCAAAATTATTCTTCAACACCAAAACCACTATTAAGAAAGTACTCGACGAACCCTTATGGACATAAAGGATAGAGATGTAGGCTCTGCCATTCAGTCTATCTAATTCAAAATATTACTGAAAACCGTGAACGCATACTATGTGGCAAATGAATTACAAATTAATTAGGAAGCTAACATATTTGCTTATTGCAAATGTTTTTTTACAGATAGATAACGGAAATTTGGCCGAAACAATGATTTTTAAATAAATAAAATTAATAAATGCGAATATTAAATTTGTAATGTTATAATAGCTAAAAAATAATATTCCGAACAGTCAGGATTCAATACCAAAAAAACCAAAAAAAACACGGTTTACACACTAGCATTAAATGTATTCTACTTTTTTCAGTATGGATAATTTTGAATTATATTTATTGTGGTAAATGTTGATATTAAACTAAAAAAATATTTATATCATCATTTTTTAATTATATTTTTAGGTACTTTAATTTTGTATTGAATATGTTTTCGATAAAAATAATATTTTTTGAGATATTCTCAAACAACTGAAAACAAAATTCTGATTATCCTCCCTGAAAATTCGAGACTTTTTACAAGTTAATAAGGGAAGGGTACTGAAAAATTTATGACAGCTTTGTTTTTTAGATGTTTGGGTCAAAAACTAATTTTACTATACTGTATTAGCTCAAATAAAAAAATATATAAAAGTAAAAAAAATGAGTGTTATCTTTTAAGCACGTACTTAATTTTCAAATTGATATGGACCGTGGCAGGAAAACAAAATCTGAATGCTTCTATTATTTCAATATATGCCAATCACAAGCATGACATGTCTTATGTACAGTAAGTTACATGACATGTAAATAACCAAGAAATATACCCAATGGAACCTATCATCTTTTTATGGTAAGAGTACACTACGAGATATTATTTTAGGATTAATATTTGATATAGATGTCTTTACTCACATAATTCTTCAAACCATCGAGAGTCATTGGAATAAACTTTAGCAGCCCCTAAGAGAACCCTCCTGTTTTCTACGGCTGCGGTTTGTATGTCCAATTTTCCGTCACGAACAGCTTTGAGTACTGGTTCCAGGCCACTGCCACGAAGATTATCTGGAATCAAAACAAAATATTAGTTAATAATTGAGACGTTGAGATCCAAAAAGTACTATTCCCCTTCAGACAATTTTACAGGAAACACAAAAATCTGTCACCAATATATTACTGGATAAATTTACTTGTATTAAAATCTAAAGTTGATTATTTACTATATTATTATAACAACTTATTTTTCCACATTATTGCACTTTTTCTATGACTTTTTAACAATATAGTACTTGTGGATATAGTACTTTTTGGAAAGAATATAACGCGAGATAACAGTCATCATAACCCTCCTCATACAACATAACTGATAACTAACGTCTTTGGGGATCACTTGTAGCTGGGTGGTTAGCATTACAGCCTCCTATGCCAAACGACACGGATTCAAACCTGCAGGAGGTCCTAGGATTTTTTAATGGGGGAAAAAAATTCTTAGTTATCCCGTCCTTAGGTGGTCCCGAGCCTTTGCGATGTCAGGTAGTCGTTAAAGATCGCTATCCTAATAAAACCTGGATAGGCAAAATTTAGGACTTGCCACTGTAGCATCGTCCGATAAGCCATAGTAACATAAAGTGACGTTAAATAATATCAACGTCGGATGATCTGTTCTATTTTATGCCAAATTTCGAAAAAAATTGGTCTAGTGGTTTTGGAGTGAACGGTGTACGGCAGACAGGCGGGTTTTATATTCGTGATTTGAGTTTCCTCGTATCTTGAAATATAATGACTTATTGTTTTTTTTTCTTGATGATTAAAATCCCAATTTCTCCATTACAAAAAAAATTTACAGCTGCAGAAAAACTAGACATTCATAGTAAAAATAAACTGTAATATTGGTAAATAAAATTCACAACTACATCATTTGTAATAATTAATCTAATAATATTAATAAATAGATTTATAAACTCACCTATCACCATGTCGCTGACATCTATGGATGTACATCCTTGTATAAGAAGTAATATTATCCATAACCAATCCATCTGCAACATCAGAATGCTCCATGTAGCATAAAAACAATCATTTACTTCATCTGATTTGTAATATTGAAAAAAAAAAAGTATTTTCCTTATAAAAGTTTCGCTGTTTAAAATTCAAACATATTCTCTCAGGCAGTGAATGATTTAATAATAAGACTAATTTATATTTTTGGTTAATTGTGTTCAGCTTTATTGTTCTTTTGAAAAAGTGAAAGAAAAATGAGAAAAATAATATGTATTAGGTTGATAATCATTCATTGTAATTCAAAAATCCTTAACATTATGAATGATCGCAGTTAAGTTAGCAAAATTCTGTGAGGGCTAATTCTACTTTAGGGTGGATTTTTTAAATTTTATTTTATTTCTTAGTTCGTATAAGTTGTTAATTAAATACAAATATACATGTGTTTTATTTTTTTACATCTAAAATTGATATCCCAACGCATCCAACCACCTTCCTTTCAACCTATGCTGATGATACTTGCGTGTTATTAGTAAATAATGATCCAAATTATGCTTCCCAAACTCTTCGCTCCCACATCAGAGACTTTGAGCAATGGAGTCAAAATTGGAGAATCCAAATAAACTCCAATAAATCACATCAAATAACCTTTACCCTTCGTAAACCTATGCCTTTCTGTCTAACTGTCTCCTTTAATAACTCTCCTCTAGTCCCGGTTGAACAGATCCGATTTTTAGGACTCCATCTTGACAGACCACTTACTTGGAATCCTCATACAAGACTGAAACGACAAGAAACTGCTAGACGTTTTCGGCTACTTCAAAACTTACTAGACAAATGTTCTAATCTCCCACTAAACTACAAATGCCTCATTTACATGACGATAATAAGGCCAATCTAGACGTATGGAGTAGAGCTTTGGGATTCAACTAAACTATCAAATTCCTCTCGAATCTAATCCTTACAATCCAAAATGATTCGCAAAATCCTCAACGCTCCTTACATTTTCACGAATAAAATCATCCAAAAAGAGCTTAATATTCCATATTTTATGACTCCTTCTATGAAAAACTCCACTTCCACTCTAAGCCACTAATTTCAATCCTTACTTCCTCTTCCGTAGATCCACCACCAGGTTTTGGAGGATGAGACGATTTGAGCTAATTTTCATTGTAATTAAGCGAAACAGGCTTATTATATTACAGTAACTCTTATACTACTAGACAGTCCCAATCTGGTACGAACCATCCTTATAATCCTCCTCGTAGGTTGAGGCGGCAGTGGCCGAAATATCTCTTATAAATATGCAACTGGAGTGCTGATAATGGCCAACTTCTATACTTATGTCTGAGAGTGTGTGGATATTGCGCCCTCACTCAGTATCCACTGGCTTACTAGCTGATGACGCAGCTGACTGAGGGGTGCTGGGATCTCCTGACATTGTGCCTCGGCATTCTATTCTGGGTGTAGGGGTTCGATTTGATGTTCCCAGGGGCAGTATGTAGGTATGAATATGGCCAAGATTATCATAATTTTATTTTTTTATTAAATTTTTTTTTCTTTCTTTCCACTTGTTACTTAGGTTCACTTAATTTTTTTTTTTTTTTTACTCTGTACATATGGAATGAATGATTTCTTTGACCTCCAATACTCATTGTCCAAGATTGTATTTTTTCTCAATAAAGCAATTTGTGGAATATATAAAATACTACAAGGGTGGTAAATACTGTATGTAAACGTATTTAGAAGGTTTTATTAAAGTATTGCCTTATGGGAACGCGGGTGTGGTATAACATGTATATGCAACCAATAACGATATTTAAATTATTATTTAAATCAATTTTCATAATTTCCACCCAAATGACGGCCCCGCCTAGGTTACCTCCTTTCATAGCCCAGCTTCATCTTCCTTTCCTCTGTCTGGTGGTCTTACACGATTAGGTCCAGTTTTCTTTCGTTGAAGTGTGCTGGATCGATTTTAGTTTTTCCACCCGTAAGCATACATGTAAGTAGAAAACTAACAGAGGGAAATGGTTTTCTGAAATAACGTAGAGCCTGATTTCTCTCGGTAGTTTGGCTCTCAGTAGATCGTCACTAATTATTATTAAATGTATTTAAACCTTATCAGTCAAGTTGCCTCTCTTTAGTTCGTACGTAAGCAGGTACGACATATGAAGGTTGAATAAATATAGTTTCTAATCACTTGATAAGAAGAGTAAAATTTAGCAATCAGAGCACGATTCTGATCAGATACCAAGGTACAGTTGACGATTCTTATAGATTCATTCATAAGGAACCTCAGTTAGATTTTATTTTCTATAACTCTGATATAGAGGTCAATTTACCTCAATGAGATTAGTACAAGCTGATAACGGTAGTAGTTGTACTCTTCCAGAGACTACTAACCTTGACTCGAGCTGTCCAGCTTGCCTCGGAGCAGACTGTACCGGCTACTTTCTCTCCAAGGCCATTTCTCCAGTCCCACACAACGCTTTTACCAAACTCAACTCTTCCTCCAGTCATTATTTTATTTTTAATCTCGGTGGCACGTTCTTCATTTGATGGATGCCCAAAAAGTAATTTCTCCCTTATAGGATTTCTCAATTCCAGGTTTGGGGGGATAGATCAATTAAAACAAACTTTGTTCCGTGAGAGAAAAAATACCTTTGCTCACCTAGTGTTTGGTTCAAAATATTATTTAATGCGAAAAATCTTTTTGGAAGTTATATTGTTTCTTACATGCTTTTTTAAATTTTCTAAAATGAAATATTTCAATAGATTCAAATTTAATGAAGTATTTTCTCTCCTCCTGTTTCATGAAACAAATAATTAATAATATAAAAAAAAAGCAAAAAACTTTAGTATTTCTCCCTGACTGGAAAAATAATAGATGATGGACTTATCTATCTGTAATCTATTGTTTCTCCTATTCGACGAGAAATTGAATCAAGTAACACAATTTCTTTTTAACCATCTATGTGCATTTGGATGTCGTTAACATTTTGCATTGAAACCAATATAGCTCCTAAACTCTATGCCCTCGCAACAAATGTGAAATATAAATAGTTTTAATTGAACATTTGATCAGAAATCTGTCGTCAGATTTTCGACCCAAGCAACACCCACCAATCTAGAGCGTGTCAAACGTATTGAGAATAAACAAAAAGTAATAAACAAATTTTTTAAGGGATATTATATTTTTATGGGATATTATTTTTTTTATGAGATATTATATTTTTTATGGGATATTATATATTTTTATAAGATATTATATTTTTTATGAGATATTATATTTTTATGAGATATATGTTTATGAGATATATTTTTTATGAGTTATTATATTTTTATGTTATATTATATTTTTTATAAGATATAAAATTTTATAAGATATTATATTTTTATGAGATATATTTTTTATGAGATATTATATTTTTATGATATTATATTTTTATGATATTATATTTTTTATGAGATATTTTTTTTTATAAGCTATGCTATATTTTTCTGAGATGTTTTTTTTATGAGATATTATATTTCTTATGAGATATTTTTTTTATAAGCTATGTTATTGTTTTCTGAGATTTTTTATACTTTAAAAGCTATTATATTTTTCATTACATATTATATTTTTTATAAGATATTGTATTTTTTTATAAAGATATATTTTTTATTAAATAAATAAATAATCAATATAATAAGATATATTGTTATAAGATATTAAATTTTTATGAGATATTATACTTTTTATGAGATATTTTTTTTTATAAGCTATGTTATTGTTTTCTGAGATATATTTTTTTTTTTTATGAGATATTATATTTCTTATGAGATATTATACTTTTTATAATATATTACATTGTTTATCACATATTATATTTTTTTATAAGGTATTATGTTTTATAAGATATAGTGTTATAAGATATTATATTTTTGTGAAATGTTAGATTTTTTATGAGATATTCTATTTTTTATGATATATTCTATTTTTATGATATTATATTTTTTTTGAGATATTATTTTTTTATAAGCTATGTTATATTTTTCTGAGATATTTTTTTTCTGAGATATTATATTTCTTATGAGATATTATATTTTTTAAAAGCTATTATATTTTTCATTACATATTATATTTTTTATAAGATATTGTATTTTTTTATAATATATATTTTTTATTAGAAATATTTTTATAAGATATATTTTTATAAGATATTATATTTTTATGAGATATTTTACTTTTTATGGGATTTTTTTTTATAAGCTATGTTATTTTTTCCGAGATTTTTTTTATGATATATTATATTTATTATGAGATATTATACTTTTTATAATATATTACATTTTTTATCACATATTATATTTTTATGGGATATTATAATTTTTATGAGATATTATATTTTTATCAAATATTATATTTTTATGGGATATTGTATTTTTTATGAGATATTACATTTTTTATGAGATGTTATATTTTTATGGGATATTATATATTTTTATGGGATATTATATATTTTTATAAGATATTATATTTTTTATGAGATATTATATTTTTTATGAGTCATTATTTTTTATGAGATATTATATTTTTATGTGATATTATTTTTTTATAAAATATAAACTTTTATAAGATATTATATTTTTTATGAGACATTATATTTTTTATGAGACATTATATTTCTTATGAGATATTATACTTTTTAAAAGATATTACATTTTTCATTACATATTACATTTGTTATAAGATATCATATTTTTATATGATATATTGTTGTAAGATATTATATTTTTATGAAATATTAGATTTTTTAGGAGATATTATATTTTTATGATATATATATTTTTTATAAGATATCATATTTTAATAAGATATTATATTTTTCATGAGATATTATATTTTTTTACAAGATATATTTTTATAAGATATATTTTTTAAGAGATATTATATTTTTTCATGAGACATTATATTTTTCACAAGATATATTTTTGTAAGTTATTATATTTTTAATAAGATATTATATTTTTTGAATAAAATTTTATATTTTTGTATTGAAATATTTTATTTTTCTATTTAAAAAAATTGCTTTTAATTCATACGAATGCCTTATTATTATTATTTTAACTGATAATATTTACAATTATTTAATTTTCTAAAATAAATATATATATATCCGGCCGGCACTGATGACCACGATGTTTTTTTCAAACATCAAAATATGGCTAAATAAAGAAGGTTAAAACTTCACTTTGAATTTGTGAAATACTAAAATACTTCACCAATTCAAAGTGAAGCGCTGTGATTATTAGAAGTCCTAGGATATACTTAATCGACTTTATTATTTTAAGATCATCTAATATGGATAAAATTTAGTTTTAGTGTTTTAGAACCGTTTTAACTGAATAACCCTGCTTGTAGTATGTTGTAATAGGAAAATAACCAGTGTTGAGAAGATCATAGGAGATAAAAGACAAACAATGAAGAAGCCTGAATCGGCAAGGATTAAGATCCAGTAATTGTATAACTTGAAATAACATTCCATAGAGTTTTAATTAACCAACTAAACCAGTTCTCACTAAGGGTCGTCACTATTGTGCGGGAACTATCAAACTGAGGGCACAGTAATGATCAGCAAAGCTTTCCCTCCAAAACAAGTTTTATAGTTTTTGGTAGCCATCAGTAATGTAAAACGTTTGCTTACTCATTTAACATCACTTCATGCTGCTGTGGCTAATAGGACGATGCTACAGCGGAAGTCCTAAAGTTTTGTCTATCCAGGTTTAATTAGGATATGAATCTTTAACTGACAACACAACGCACAGTCGAGAGACCATCATTACGTTCCCTCCAAACATGGCATAACCAAGGATTTTTTACTACCTTCGAAAAATCCAAAAACCCTCTGCCGGGTGCGAATCCCCGTCCTTAGGTATTGAAGACTGTTATGCTAGCCACTACACAACAGGTGAACCCTGTGTGTTCTGCTGCTAAAACAAATTAGCTTTAGTAAAAACCTTACTTCTCGTAATTAATTAAACGAAGTGTCTCCAGCATCTCTTATTAATTTATTTTTGGCTCTTAACGCTGATTTAACTAACAAATACACTTCGTGATATGAAAACGTCAAATGTTATTTTGAAAATTCGTGACCGACTCCAGAAAAAATAACGTATAATTAATTCGACTAAACTGACGTGTTATAAGATACGATAATCCCTCTATATACTTTCCTGCAAGAACATTTCTTGTTGATAAATGAGAGGAATTAAGACGAATAAGATGAAATTCGATGTCCCAACTCTTAAATTGATTTTGACATTTTCTAAATATACATGAAAACATATTCATCGATTTACTACGTCGTTACACATACTCGTACACCTTTGACATGGAAAAAGTGAAAGGTTTATAATTAGTTATAATTACAAAAGTTAGACAAAGACAAGTTTATGATCATCAAGCAATTCTTCATTAACGCTCAATGTAAACCGTAACTTAAGTTTTTATTAAATTATGGCAAACAGGTATTAACCATATTGGATTTGGTTTCAAATCTTGAACGTCATTTGGATAATAAAAAAAAAACTAGTTATAATATTTATTATTCAAATATATATATATATATATATATATATATATATATATATATATTGTAATGTCACAAAATGTATTAATTAAACTGTATTACCTTAATCATTTTTCATTCAGTACCTTGGGAGATATTTTATGTACATATCGCGTAATATTAATTTTCGCCATGTTTTAAAATTCATAAAAAAAAGAACTATGCCAAAATATGTTTTTATGTATTTTTTTTTTTGTAAATATAAGAACAGTAATATAGATGTTAAATAAACTGTTTGAAAGGTAATGATTTTAGAAAAAAATATTCTTAAATACAACATTGTACAAGATAATGGAGATTGATGAAAATCGGAAAAAAACTAACTGATTGTTTTAGATAATAAGATAATAGATTAATTAATAAAACTATGATTTGTTTTAGATAATAACATAATAGAATAATTAATACAAATCATATTTTTATTGGGGGGAAACTCGAAAAATGTAATTCTTTAACAATTTTTCATCTCTAACTTTATTTGAAAGCTCTTGAATTGATTTCAAACTTATTTTCCGAAGTGCCATTAAGCCTCAATTTTCATGGAATAAAAACAAAATATACATTACTTTCAAAGCAAGTAAAATAAGATACTAAAATAAAAAGACTTGGATGTCCTAATATCTTCAAATACCACCACTGAATAAAGCAAAAACTTGAACAAAACATTAATTACTTCAAACATGGACTCCTCGGCAAAAACACTAAGATCTACCTCCGACGACTTCCAAGGCATTGACCTAAATTACTCTGCATTTATAACATAGTTAGTCCGTTTTTGCTCAAATACGAGTAGTACCCTTGGGTCATAATTGTCAAATACTGTATTCTGTGTGTAGTAATAATGATATTTTTTGAGTTTGTATTATTTTATATATAGAGCAAGAACACATAAATTAAAAAAATCATGTAGTATGTAATTAGAACTAACCATCACTTAAGAAGATGGAATCATTAGTACCTGAAGCAGATTAAGGACAAAAATAGTGCGCACATATTGAGCTATAATTTTTACCCAATATAAAACGGCAATTGTAAAAAAGTAATATAAAACAGAGGTTACTTTGGGGTTTAAGGCGTGAAACCTTTAGGTCATCAATGCCTGTATGTTATGTATATATTCAGCCCTTACTATGAAAAAACTAAACAGGTGAAAAAAAATATGATTATAAAATAACAACAGAACAACATTTGAAAAAATAATAATGATAAAATAAATTAAGAATATACAAATTATGACACAATTTTTTTTTCCTTCCAAATAATTATGTTATAACTGTTTATACAGCTATTTAATAGTAATTAAATAATATGAAAAGCACAAAGAAGAAAATTGGTATTTATTTATTTATTAATTTGGACAAACGGATTTTTGTATTCATGTTATCTTCATCATGGGAGTAAACCTTTAAATTTTGAGAGGTCAAGTGGTGGATAATTTTTTTTTTTGTGATTTTAAAGGTACATTATTGAAATTAATAAACAAAAAAAAATCAATTTTAAAATGTATAGTATCTCTCTCTCTCTCTCTCTCTCTCTCTATATATATATATATATATATATATATATATATATACATATATATATATATATATATATATATATATATGTATATAATGATAACGATGTAGGTAATTTACTTATCCTTCAAATGCAGATCAGATTAATTCAGGAGGAAACAGAGTTTAGCATTAATCAAAAAACGAAATCAAGGCATTCAAAATACAATTTAAGAGTCATGAGAAAACTAATTTCAAGCATGAAGTACTATAATAATTCCGTAATATTTTCATTTAAACTTTTATCCATAAAAAACATAAATACGCTCATAACTGTTATTTTTGAAGATAGATCTTTAACTGCATTTAATAGGGGTTCAAATCTTTTACGCGATTTGTTTATACCTTTATACATCTCTCTTACGTTATTTTCGCTTCTATGTTTTTCTATTTCTATTATTTTGCCTTTAAGATACCCTCTTTTCTTATTTTTTAAGAATTTTGAAGTCTCCTTTTTTACTACCTGAAAGTAAGCCACGTTATTATCGCTTAGATCATTTAAGGAATGCAGTTTAGAGGTTTATAGGAAATAGTAACGCAGTCTAGAATACATGCTTTTGGTTTATTATTTTCAAAATTGAACATTTGTAATCGACCAAAAACGAAAAAAAAAAAAAAAAAGAATTACCCCCTTCAAAATTTGAGGGCTTACTTTTAACAAGCGTAGAATCCAAATAACAAATAAAAAAAAAAATCCGTTTTTCCTAGTTAATAACCAAAGCTATTTCATAGAGAATTAAATTTCCAAAAAAATGAAAAAAAAAAATCATCGAAATTGGTTCAGAACTAGCAGAGATATAGCGTTTTGAAATTAGCTGTGGTGATATGCCATTTTCCTTTGAATTATTTATTGCTTTTCACATTACTCAATTGCCTATCAATAGCTATATAAACAGTTATACCATAATATTACTATTTGGAAATAATAAACCATTGTGTAATAATTTGCGGCGTTTTTACTTTCACTACCTATATATAAAATATATAGTAAGGCAAAGTATTGCGATCGTGAAAATTTTCGATATCCCAGTTTTTTCCTACTCTTTTTTTAATAATGTTATTACATGTCGAGAAACTATAATTAATAAAAAAATCTGGTGCTGGCAACACACGACTTTCACTTACCTCTGTTTTTAAAATCTATTAAAGTATTTTCAATTACAGTAAGAGATAACAATGAGAAACCATTAAAGAATTAATTAAATGGAATTTCTATAGAGTGTTATATTGAAAAATCTATTATATTATTATCTAAAATAATCAATTAGTTTTATTGGCTTTTCATCACTTTCTATTAAATTTTAAAAGTAGTGTATGAGATAATATTTTTTTCTAAAATCTTTAGCTTTCAAACGGTATATCATACATGTATATTACTGTTCTTATGTTCGAAAATTGTATTAAAAAAATATGTTTTAATTTTTCTCCTTTAGTTGTTTTTTAAATTCGCAAAACTTACATATTTAGCTGTTATTTATTATTGTTAACAAGATAATATGGTAATTTTCATAGAATCTACAAAATTAGAGATACTTTAGAGGAAGAAAATTTAAAATTATAGTGAAACCTAAATGTCGTTAAAGACTATTAAATTTTACATCGATATAGCGAGTTTAATCAGATTCGTCGGAACCGTTTTCGAGAAAATCGAAAAAAGGTGCAAAATGCATGGTATAAAGTAGCTCTTCTCCCGCAGGTGGTCCTAGGATTTTTTAATGGGTGTAAAAAATCCTTAGTTACGCCGTCCTTCGGAGGGGAAGTTAAAAGGTGGTCCCGAGCCTGTGCGATGTCAGGTACTCGTTAAAGATCCTTATCCTAATAAAACCTGGATAGGCAAAATTTAGGACTCCCACTGTAGCATCGTCCGATTAGCTATAGTAGCATAATGTGACGTTAAATACAATAAATAAATAAAAAGTAGCTCTCCTGGTTAGCTCATTTTGATTAAAAAGGTTTTTTAACGTCTCGGGCGTATATTTGTCTTAAATATGAAATTTCAGTTTCATAGGACTTAGCGTTTTGCCCGGGAGTTACCACACACACACAGATCTTTTTGAGGGAATTGGTTATATGGACTCAGGGAACCCTAAAACGTGTATTTCCGTTGAAAACTGTAATTCGAAAATTTTCATGATCGCAATACTTTCCCTTACTATATAGGTATAGTAAGTGAAAGTAAAAAAATGATATTTATTAATTAGGAAGGCTAAAAATAATGAGGGCCCAGTCGACAATATATTTTACCTTTAGACCCGACGTTTCTATCCGAACATGTGGGTCATCATCAGGAGAAGTTGATTCAATGAGATTGAAATCAGAAATGATGTTGATCATGACCTACATTTTCTCTCAGAAACAATCACTGAGTTGTGATTTAATTTCTACAAATAAACGATTCTCCACAGTCAACCATACACCTTTAATAAAAATACATAAATAATAGTTTTGTACTAATTCAAGTAATAATTATTTTGTCGATAAACTAATCCACTTCCGATCCTTGAGGTACATAATAAATCGATTTGAGATAACTATCGGAGTTTGTGAGCTGCTTGCGTGAAAGGCGTGAAAATACTTTCTAATTCTACCTGTTGCTTAAATAACTTTTGTACACGTGCTGTATTCTTTCAGGCGGCATCTACATATCAGTTGGTAAGTATCTCATCTCCATCTTGAAGAAACGAAGCCTATCCAGTTCTAAACAAGATGGTAGTTCGACCACATGCAAGGATCAGCTATATCATTCTTATAACTTTAATTTTAAATTTATTACCCTATATTTAGTCGAACAGCTTCCAGAACTACAATTCCATTGATTTTTATTACTTTAACTTACCTAAATATGAAATATATAGTTAGGGAAAGTATTGCGATCGTGAAAATTTTCGACTTCATTTATAAAAATTCAAAAATTCATTATTCGCTATTTTTAAACGAAAATAGTCCAAAAGGGACTCCGTGAAAAATTATAAAAATAATACAGATTACCTATCTATACAATGTGTTTAAGTGATATAAATTTGGTCTTTGAGACTTATATTGCCCTAAATGCACTACTTGTTTTAGAAATTTTGATCGTGTAAGCTACATCTTTTTTTTTTCAATATAAATTTTATTCAAAGAAGAAGGATTATTTTCCAGCTCAGTAATATTTATAGTAAAATATCTGAAAAAGGACTGAGTGAAAAATAATTAAACTCAAACAGATTATATCTCTATGCGATAAGTACTATAGGATACATTTTAGTGACTGAGATTCAAATGGTTCTAGTGCTTTTAATTTGGTTGGCATTATAGTCGGTTGATGAGATGAGGGCCACTCTGGCGAGGCAAGTAGTATTTGATGTATTATATTTCAAAATCAAACTTGGTCTCAGCCACTAAATTTTATTCTATCGAACTTATTATATGGTAAAAGACCTACGACTTTAATACAATTTTTTTTTTCCACTGGAATTGGAAATTTTCACGATCGCAATACATTTCCTTACTATATATTTCATAAATATGTAAGTGAAAGTAAAAATAAAATTGATTTTAACAACGGAGGTAAGTGAAAGCCATGTGTTGTGTTCTCACCAGATGTTTAGACTTTTTCTGTTCATAACATGATTCTTGTAACAATATAAACTCAACTTGGAGTGACAATTTGGCGACAGTTAAAATGAAAAAACAACAACGTTTTCTTCATAATTTTGTTATTCATATGTACAATTTTAAGAGAGACTATGGTAGAATATCGAAACCAACTGTAGTTATTTCCACATGTGTATTTTATCTTTATAAAATTAAATAATTTCATTGAATGACAGGTGTGAATAAAATTTTGAAGATTAAAAAAATAATAATAACTTCATAGTGGCAAAAATATATAGTAATTTTACATTCAGTGTATCAACAGAGACAAAATGCCTTCAATCTGACAGACGCAACCCGCACAACTTTTGGAATGCTACCTCCAGATTGGTCATGGATGAGGGTATGGGTTCAGCTTTGAAGGGGGTACTATCTGCTATGATCTTAAAGGAAATATTTTCTATAGGCTTATTTTCTTGTAATGGTTGTCCTAAAATTAAATATAAAACAAAAATTGTCAGTTTTTTCTTCTTTCTCATATTTATTTCCCTAGTTACTTTAACAGGTGATATTTAAGGTTTAGCATACAAGCAAACGAAGTGTTTTAATCGCTGAACAATATTTTTAAAATAATGAGTCTTGTGGCTAAAGTTCGTAAATTTCGTACAAAACATGGGCTAAGTAGTAATTTAAGTTTATCAACAGTGAAGAGAGAAATTCAAGCAGGCTGGATGAAAAGGTTATGCTAAACAACTTGTAATAAAAAAAAAAATAAAATAAAAAAAATCAGCCCGAATACTTACCTTAAAAAACAAGCCGTTCAAGAGTCAATATCTAAGCAATGCATAGGAAGGCGATACTTTAATTTTACCTATCACTTTCACTTACCTATACATGAAATATTTAGTAAGTGAAATATTGCGATCTTGAAAATTTCTGAATTCATGTTTTCAGCTGAAATATACATTTTAGAGTCCCCAGAGTCCAAATGACCAAGTCCCGCAAATAGAACTGTTTCTATGGGTCCGTGTGTGGTAAGTCTAGCTCGAAAACAATATGTTGTTAAAAACTGAAATTTTATATTTTAAAGATTATATGCCTGAGATATTAAACAACTGTTTATCAAAATCGGCCAACAAGAAGAGCCACTTTATACCATGAATTTTGCTCATTTTTAGGAGTTTCTCAAAACTCGCTCTAACGATTTTTAATAAACTCGCTATATCGATTTTAAATCAAATGGACTTCAATTTCTTGTGAAAGTTGTGTGTTGCGTTTACCAGATGTTAAATTTTATCAATGCGGGAAATATACAGTGAAATCCCTGATTTGGAAACAAAATGAGGATAAGAAGACTAAAAAGGCTCCGGATTACGCAAGATTTATTTAAAGAGAGGGGAAAATACCAGAAATTCCTTTAAAATGCGGTACTTGAGGTGGACAGTATAAAACATCTGTCCAAGAAGACCTGAACGGAAGAAACGAAAAAAATATTCAGTGCTATTCTCAAGCAAAGATAGGCCAAGAGGAAAGAACTGAAAAAGAAACCTGTATTAAAGTCGTAGCCTTTTAGGGCTGTTTCGCGTCATATAATAATTTACGTGCATATTTTAGAAGATATTTTTGGAAATCCTTTGGAAAGCAAGTTGATTAAAAGAATTTTCGTTTATATGAATGAACTAATTATGAAGCAGAGAACAAAATATATATAAATAAGACCAAAACGAAATTTTGCAATTGTAGAATTACTGTTACTTAAAACTTCAAAGCGGTTTACTTACATACAAGATCAGCACTCTTCTTAACGTAAAGATTGTTCTATTTTCAAAATGAAGTTGGGTTCCATTTGACAGATACTAGAGGTGAGTTCCAGCTGTGAAAATGAATTGCCTCAGAAGGGTTTCTAACACTAGAAGAGATCAAGTATGGAAGGAGATATACATAGTTTTGGGGAATACTGTTTAGAAAAGGCATCTGAAGTAATTTATGAATGAAAAAATAACCCATGTCCAGGATTAGACAGAAGAATTGAAGGATTCTAAAATCCACAAGGGCGCTGGTTTTGGGACCATGATTGTAAGCTCACTTAGAACAAGAATAGGAATATTTATTTATGAACATTAGGGATCGGCGTGGTCTAGTGGATAGAGCAGTAGTCTACTATTTTCCGGGTTCTTGGTTTGAATCCAGGCTGAGGCAGATAATTACTTATTTTGTTTTTTGTTAATTCAGCCGGAGAGCGATCCTAGGTTATAGAGTCCCTCCTGGGGTAGACCCAACCTCTTTAAAGTGGGCACCCAAAATTGAGGAAAATACCTGGCGGCTGAGCATGAACAAGGCCTAATCACCTCATTGCACAGCCGTTGGCCAAGAAGCAGTACGAATCTCTATATGTACTGAGCCCAAGACCTTTCAAGGGTTATAGAAGACGTTTTTTTTAATTTTTATAAACGGTGATTTAGAAATAACATAAAAAAAAAATGCATTTTTATATTTTTATCACCCGGAAGAATTACAGTATTCCTGAGGTAGATAATAATGGGCTTTCTTTTCTTTTCTTTTTTTAATTCTTCCAAAAAATATTTCATTAAAATAAAAATGAGTGATCAACGTTTCGTGGTATTTCACCTATCTTCAGGATCCTTTATTATCCATTATATAATTCTGCAGTAATTCATCTAGTTGTTCACTAAAAATGTTATTAATTCGCTACATATGTTGCCGCCATTATCCATATATAAATTCATGTTATTAATTTATTTTTACTACCCGGAAGAATTACAGTGTTACTGAGATAGAAAACAAATGGTCTTGTTGAAAAAATAAAATAAAATTAAATACATCACAGAGGATAACCATAAATCAAAAGGAATTTACAGCTCACAGAGGAGCTTTTATTTGAAACATTTAATTTAAACATTTCAAGCACCTGGTCATTCTCCGGAGATTTTAACTCTCTATATGACTTATTGACTTATACAAGAGATGTGAAATTTTTCTTAGAGGTAAGTCCTGAATTTGGTCACAAACCATTAGCTCTCTCAAATCACGAGAAACGAGCATATTGAAAAGAAATTAGTTTCCCAGGCACAAGTGAAGCCAATGCTGAACTAAGAATTGATTATTGAGCTAAGATTAATTACAGAAAACACTGGAAAGATGTTCATTGTACAACAAATAGAATTAATATTGAAGGTGTATGGAAATTTTTTTGGCCTATCATTAACAAATGACATTCTGCTTCGTTTAATATTAATGATGAAAAAAAAAAAAAAAACCTGTACCACTACAACCTATGAAGGGTCTTGGGCTCAGTACATATAGAGATTCGTACAGTTTCTAGGCCAACGGCAGTGCAATGAGGTGATTAGGCCTTAATCACGCTCAGCCGCCAGGTTTTCCCCAATTAATTTGGGTACCCACTTTATAGAGGCTGGGTCTGCCCCAGGAGGGTCTCCATACCCTAGGGTCGCCCCCCGACTGAATTAACAGAATAAATAATATTTCTGCCACAGCCGGGATAAATAAGCCGGTGGAGGTACGAAGTGCCCCTGAGTCATGAAACTCGTGTCATATAATCGTCGAAAGACAGTCAGCCCATCCAATTTGGATATCTATATAACTAACCTACTCACTTGATTAATGATGAAATGAAAATAATTAAATCTATTTTTTTATGCAATTTAGGTATTAATAATTTCGACATTAGGGAATTTTTAAGCTGAAAAAAAAAACCCTGGAGATTAATAGCATGTTGTATGGATACTTTTTTGAGTGAGTGTAATACTAGCTGAAACCCGCGACTTGGCTGGCGAATATTTCATTCATACTATAAAATGCTCAATAAATCATTATATTTTGATATTTATTTAAAACATAATATTAATTTTTGAGGGGAAATAGAGCCTTAGACCTAAGGGTAGAACTGGGGAGTTGTCAATGATTCAGTGAAAATCGATATTTAATATGGATTATCGACTATTTTAATTTTCATGAACCAGTATTTAATATAGAATAAAAAAAAACAAAAAAAAAAACACAACAACAACTGATGTATATATATATATATACCCACAACGTAAAGATGAGATAATCCTGTTCGTTAGGGTAAATGTTCATCTAAAAATAAACTCTATTTTTAGGTTTTAGAAATAAGTTCATTCAATTTTCTAACAGCGAATATATTATTAGTCGTTAAAAAAAAAAAAAAAAATTAAAAATCCAATAACCATTGAACCATGTTTCCATGGAGAGCTACACACAAAACCTGGATACAATGGATAGTCAAATATACTTATATAATTATACATTCAAAATATTTCTAAATGATGGTCAGATTAAGATGTTTTTGCTTTCATGGGGTTGGAAATTTGATTATCTTTCAAATGAGTACTTATAATTTTTCAGGAAATTCATAGTGTTTGATTTATTCGAAAACAGATTTTGTAAGAGGTATTAGAAATATATTTTATTTTCGACCACTTAGATAAGAAATATTTTGAAACCCAGCCTTTTTGCACATCTTGAGGTTTTCAGCTTCACAACCTTAGCCATTTTTGTGACACTGAGATGACGACCAGAAAAGTTAGTGAAACAGTACTTTTATGAATAAATATAAAATAATAATAAAAACAGGTTAAAAGGAAGATTGCAAATTGATATAAATAAATTAGTCGGTTTCTATTTCTTCCCAAAAAGTTGTATTTCAGTAAACTTTAACGAGTCCTACCCATCATCAGGACTCACTAATATACATCAATAATTAATAACTAACATCAAAATATGACTATTTAATTTACTAATTAATTTATGTGAATGTTTTTAATTAGTAAATTAAATAGTTATATTTTGATGTTAGTTATTAATTATTGATGTATTTTAGTGAGTCCTGATAATGGGGAAGGTCCCTGAAACGTCGACTCGTTAAAGTTTACTGAAATACAACTTTTTTGGGAAGAAATGGAAACCGACTAATTTATTGATATAAAATAATAATTATGGGATAAAAATGTCAGTATTCTATATGTAGAAAACCGGAAGTTTAAGAGGACTTTCTCGCATGTTCCTGGAAGGAAATTACATTGAATAGTTTTCAGAAATAATAGAACCTGATCTTTCAAGGCCTATTGAGCTGAATGTTTACAATATTATTATTTATATTATATTTTAAACTATAAAAGGCTTAATAAATTATTATATTTTGATATTTATTTAAAACATAATAGTAATTTTTGAGGGGAAATAGAGCCTTAGATCTAAAGGCTGGGAAGTTGTCAATGATTCAGTGAAAATCGACATTTAATACAATTTATAGTATTTTTTTTATGATTAAGATAACTATATTAATTTTCATAAGCCAGTATTTAATATAGAAAAAACAAACAAAAAAAACTGAGATGTACATAAAATACGTTTCATAAAAAGTCATTAAGATTAATTGTAAGCATATATTTTTTTTATAAGAGTAACTTATTTTGATATATTTGTTTACATAATAACTCATACAAATAAAAAAAAGTAATATTAATGACCTGAGGAATGACTTTAGTGGGTAGAAGAAGAATAGATAAACTGGCGTCTAGACTATCTTTGAGTTCAATGACACAGGTAAGACTGTTTCCGAACTCCAAGATGAGGTCAAAGGTTCGGTGAAAAAAGAAAATTATAATTAAAAACTATATAAAAGCTGTTGAATCATAAAAAATAATGACATCATTAAAACAGAACGAAATCCAGAGAAAGTTACTGACGTGACACAGGCCATCTTGTTAAAACTAACAGATTGCAAAACATCACTACACGTGCATTACAATACCGTAATTAGGAACAAAAAAAAAACTAAACAGTATTTCATGTACATTTCAGTTTGTGGAAGATTTTTCCGGATTGAGTAATTATAAAATATGAGAAAGTGGCTAAATCACAATTAATAAATATTTTGAAGTGAAAAATTATTAACAGTCACTGAAAAAGTATATTTTTATCGATAAATTATTGATCTTTAAAGTTATTATTTTTTTCTAGCAACCCATAGCATATGTCTTTCACGTTAAAAAATCTGCCCACTAAAGGAAAAAAAAAAGTAATGGCTTAAAAATGTTGGTTTTAAAAATAAAAAGGTTATTATTTATGTCTGCGGCCTGGTATAGTGTATGTACTAAATTAATTTACATTAAATTAATCACACTTTGTTTGAGCTGTTTGTTTATTACTTTGACGTCACTTAATGCTACTGTGGATAATCAGACGATGCTAAAGAGGGAGTCTTAAATTTTGCCTATCCAGGTTTAATTAAGAGAGGTATCTTTAACGAGTACTGCATCGCACATGCTTGGGACCACCTGTTTACGTCCCATCTGAAGTACGGCATAACTCAGGATTTTTAACTCCCATTAAAAAAATAAAAGGCCACCTGCCAGATTTGAACCCACGACCTTGGACATTCGAGGCTGTTGTCTTGGCGAAGACCACAATTGGTGTCACCTGCACCCAATATAATTCAGTATTATTCACTAAAAACACAAAAATATAATTTAAGTTTTGTTTATTCATTACGTTTTATTTATTTGTACTTTTGGAATTTCCGAACAAAGACCACGGAAATTTCAAATAAATATTATTTCGTTGTTATTATTTTTTTCTTAAATAATAATTACTGGTGAATCTTTTAAATGTAGTAAATGTCTGAGAAAGAAAAGTGTATACATAAAAACCTCTTTGGAGACGAATGATAGATCTTTTTATTCCATTTGCTTGTTTGGAATAAACTGGTTGAATTAATATAAATAATAAAAAGAGTTTATATATTTAAAAAAAATATTTTTTTTAAAAGCCCAGTGACACATTCTTATACAATTTTATCGCTCTTATTAATATATATAAGGCATCCCAAACTGCAGAGTTATAGAATATTGGCTACTAAATAACTATTCCCACTTGGGTCACCCGGGGTGTAGTGGAATGTAGCCTTCTATGTCTCAGATCGTGGGTTCAAACCTGGACCTAGGAAGCGGTAAAGAGGATAAAAAATCCTTTATTGTGCCGTCCATCAGAGTGGACGTAAAATGGTAGTCCCTAGCCTGTGGGATGTCAGATAAAAATAAACTACTCCCACTATGCGTTGCGTTAAACTGAAGCAGTTCGAATAAATTACCTCATTTGTGTGATTTAAAATCGAATACAGTTGCAGTCCTAGTGCATGTGTCTTGACTTGTAGGATAACACATCCTATTTGGCGTATTTAAATCAGTTGAGAATGTTTAACCCTTTGTCTCATTCAACCAAAAAAACAACAGCATGTAAACAAGATATTTCAATATTTATTGAAAACTCTATCCCTCTAAAACTGTAAGAACGTTTGACAAACTTTCATTTGAAAACTGGTGCTAATCGATAGGGGGATTTGTTTTTGTCACCAACTTTCTTCGGCCTTGGCTGACACATCCTCTCTCGACTAGTTGACTCACGGCTACTTAATCCACATCATTAATTGCGTAACGGTGAAATGGTCAGCTTTCTAAGACAGCTAAGGAAGGTGGCGTTTCCGACGGTATTTCCACCATTCCGTTGGTGGAGAGATCATTTCGACTTAAGTGTAACATTGAAGAAAAGAAAAAAAAATCTTATCTCCAGCTCAGGAACTGCATTTCCCACTAACTTGATGATTGTTCGTATCGATGGAGCATGGGAAGGAAGCTATGTGGAAAGTTCATACTAAAATTTATATGGAAAAATCTGGTGCGAGCAACGCACGACTTTCACTTACCGCCGTTGTTAAAATCGGTTAAAGGATTTTCTAATACAGTTAGAGATAAAAATGAGTGAAACTAAGACAGAATTAATTAAATATAATTTCTATAGAAACATGTGTTTATTTAAAATTTTATTATATCATTATATACGATAATCAGTTAGTTTTATCAGCTTTCCAACACTGTGTGTGTGTTCAAATGTTATTGAATACTCGGAATTGTAAGGTTGTAGATAAAAATATAATTGATTAGCACATGTTTCTATTGAAATTCAATTTAATTAATTTTATAACAGTTTATTTTTATCTTTAAATGTATTTAAAAAATCTGCTACGGGCAACACACGATTTTCACTTACCTCCGTTTTTAACATCGATTCATGAATTTTCAAAAAACAGTTAGAGATAAAAATGAGTTAGACTAGTAATGAAACCCGCAGGTGGTCCTAGGATTTTTTAATGGGAGTAAAAAATCCTTAGTTACGCCGTCCTTCGGAGGGGACGTTAAAAGGTGGTCCCGAGCCTGTGCGATGTCAGGTACTCGTTAAAGATCCCTATCCTAATAAAACCTGGATAGGCAAAATTTAGGACTCCCACTGTAGCATCGTCCGATTAGCCATATTAGCATAAAGTGACGTTAAATAAATAAAGAAACAATTAATTATCACAGTCTTTCTTATTTAAACATTTTAATTAATACCAATAAGAAAACATGCTAAATTATTTAAAACATTGTAAGCGTAGGATAAAAGAAGAAATTATACAAATACTACATTCGAGCCCTAGCCAGGTTCTTAATAAAATGATATCACATCAGTACTACGAACTCAATCAAATTCAAAGTATCGAGAAAGTTATGAAAAGAAAGGTATAACTTCCGGTGAGTCAACTTTACTGAAAAGATATCTGTAATATCTCAGGTAAATACTGATTTTAGATATGTAAATTAATTTTTGAAACGAATTTCCGTTTAAAAAAATAAATTTTTTAATCCAATAAATTTAAATTATGCCTAAAAGGAATTGAATACTAAAGGTAAAACTGCTGCAAATTATCACACAATGGTTTATTATTTACCAAATAACAATATTAGGGTATAAATGTTTATATTTATTAAGCTTTTTAATTTTAATTTTTTTTTTTGCACTTTATTTTTCGCGTTGTCTTCATCACGAACTTTTTTTCGATTTTTCTCTATCTTCAATGATAACAGATTTTTATGTAATTACATCTATTATAATCTGTTACTTGATTATACATATAATTTTTTTTTATTTATCGCGCTTTACTGATTCTAAAACTCTATACACACTTTCCTCTATCTGCAAAAATAACTGAGTATTCAAATATTTTATGCTAGAGTTATACGACATTAGTAAATGTTATTATTAAAATCTTGAAAACAAATTAAGTATTGCTATTTTTGGTATTATTAGGTTGTTAAACAAAGCATAAGGAATGTATTGTAAGTTCTGCTTCATACCATGCATTATACACCTTTGTCGATTTTATCAAAATGGCTTTGACGATTTTTATTAAACTTCCTACATTGATGTATATTTTAATTCATTCTGATTTAAAAAGTCTAGCAGAGCTTAAATGCCGATATTTGAATTTTTTTGTCTATAAAATACCTATCATTTTGCAGGTTCAAAAAAATTTACCATATAATTTTAATATCACTAAATTGAAGAGTATATTTATTATCAATAAAATATTTGAAAATTCCTTTTCCTTTATTAAATTTTTATTTATTTCTGTAAAAACAATTTAGTAATATTAAAATAATAATAATAATATGTAAGTGGAACACAATATGGGAAGTGCAGGAGGAACATTATATCAAGGACTAGAAGCAATTTCAAGTAGACATAAGGAAATGTGATTCTATTGAATTGTTTTGATTTTATTGTTAATCTGAAGATGGGGCAAGGAATACCTCAAAACGTTATATAGAAAATGTATTTATGTAAAAATAAATAAACATTTAATAAAGGAAGAGGAAGTTCCAAATATTTTATTCATAACCATATAATCTTATTAGCATTGATGAAAGCAACAAAATATAAAAGTTGAAAAACGGCCGAGATCAGGGAATGTCGTGTGTTGCCCGCTCCCGATTTTCGTTATGCGAACAACATTTAAGTTATTTGAATATTTTTCATGCAAAAAAAAAATCCGGGCAACACACGACTTTCATTTACCTCCATTTTTAAAATCAATGAAAGGATTTTCAAATACAGTTAGAGATTAAAATACGTGAAACTATTAAAAAAACAATTAAATTGAATTTATATAGAAACATGTGTTTTATTAAAAAATCTATTATATTATTATCTAAAATAATTAGATTTATCGGCTTTTCATCACTCTTTATTAACTTTTACAAGTCTGTTCATTAGATAATATTTATTCTAAAAGCTTTAGCTTTCCAACGGTATATTATACGTGTATATTACTGTTGCTATGTTCAAAATAATAAAATTGCATTTAAAATATTTTTTCAGTTTTCTCCTTTAGTTAGATATTGAATTCGTTGAACTTATATATTTATGTGTTTTTCGTCAGTGGTAACAAGATAATATATTTATTTTTTATATTTTATCTAGAAAATTAAAGGTACTTTACAGGAAAAAAATGTAAAATATCGACATTTAAGTCCTGTCAGACCATTTTAATCAGAATGTAAACTACATGATATTAAAGTTCATTAAATTCTATATCGATATAACGAGTTTAATCAAAATCGTCGGAACCGTTTTCGAGAAAATCGAAAAAAGGTGCAAAATGCATGGTATAAAGTGCCTCTTCTGGTAAGCTCATATTAATGAAAAAGGTTTTGTAACTAAATTTGTCTTAAATATGAAATTTCAGTATCATAGGACTTACTGTTTCCGCCCGGGAGTTACCACACACACACACACACACACAGACCTTTTTGCGGGACTTGGTTATTTGGACTCAGGTGACCCTAAAACGTATTTCCGTTGAAAACTGGAATTCGAAAATTTTCACGATCACAATACTTCCCCTTACTATGTATAGTAAGTGAAATTAAAAATCGAGAAGAATAAAATATGTATCGGGACACCCAAATCATCTAGCAGTATGAAATATACTCCCATACCTCCCAAAAATATATTTTAAAAAATCATAAAAATCGGTCTAGCCGTTTCGGTACGACAACAAACACAAGGTATTTTTATATATTATATTGACAGAAATAATTTACTGTCTAACTTGTTTGATATCATTTTTATATCTCGATTCTTTAAATATTAGAAAAATTACTATGCAATAAAAGAAATAGTACAATTTAATATAAAGTTTATTTCAAATAATAAATAGTTATAAACCTAGTAGGATAGGAACTTTTGTTATTTCTATACTTTTTCAATACATACATACCAATAAACTTTTCTTTATAAGGGAAAATTACATTGTCCGTTATAAGTGCTTCATTTTAAAATAACAAACAAATAAACTTAACCAATTTTTATTTATATTTTTCATTTCTGCCTTTGATTAAATATAATAATGAAGACGTTATAAAAAAAAAAAAAAGTATTTCCTTACTAATTGCACTTTTTATTACGACAAACTAAAACCTCCTATGCGATAAAATCTAAATCGGAGATACAGAGCTTTTTTAAACATAAAAGATAACACTTCATTCAAATTGGTGTGAAGCACGGGCGTCTACTAGTTTATATATAAAATGATAACGCTTTTTGGTTTCCGCCAACTCTTTCTAAACCACATGACGGATTTTGATATGCTTTTCACCATCATTAAGAACATTCTTTTCTGAGGAATTATAAGTAAAATACACTGCAATTTAGCTTTTCTTTAAACGGGAAAAATTAATTTTATGTAACCAAGCCGTCAAAAAATTATTCCTGAAATATGAGTAGTAATATAGGCGTATCAATATGTATATAGCGCAAGATTTTAGAAGAGTTAATATGTAATTTACGATAAACTAAAATTACCTAAGAGATTTTTTAAACATAAATGAAGTTAAAAATAAAGTGTGAAGCAGGGGCGTGTCCACTAGTTACATATATATTTTGTATGAGAACCCGGTAGGAAGCGATTACGAAATGTAACAATCGAAACGATAGGAAGTACGACAGTAAAGAAGAACCATATTAGTAATAGAGCCACGGTTAGGGCGCCAAAGCGAGCGTGTCCAGCATAGTCCACTCTGTGTGTTATACTTTCTATCAAAATGCAAACAAAGCAACCGCCCAAGAAAGTTGCTTTCACTCTCGCTACCGATGAAGGAGGGTGGGTAGGAAATCCCCCGGCAGGAAGATGCGGAAATAAGAAAGAAAAAAAATGATTGACCAAAAAAGACTACGACAGACGTCAGGTGTATTAGTCACGTTTTCACTAGGGGTAAATATAATTTTTATTTTTTTTTTTAAGATGAGGATAAGATTAATGATGTTGAAGACAAGAACTAAGTTGAAGAAGATGAGACACATACGACGTACCTGTACCTGTACCAGTAGAAGGCGGAGCCGACGGAGCATGAAGTGGCGAAGCACTGGGACCGACTGAGAGTGAGAGTGCTCAGGTCTCGGCTACCCCCGGCATCTTTGTCTCCCGGCTTAGTTTCGAAAGTCAAGGCTACGGCATTCAGATCACACCATTATCACCTTAAATTATGTTTAAATTAAAAAAAAAAAAATCTAGTGCGGGCAACACACGATTTTCACTTAAAATCAAATTAAGAACAATCACATGAACGTAGAGTTCGAAATAGTTTAAAGAATCATATTCAGTTTCGTAGCAAACAAATGTTTTAGATTAAATAATATAACCATGCTAGCTGACCCGCCAAACGTGATTCTACCATGTAAATTATTAATAGTGAATATTTTGGTTGTTAAATAAAAAATGTGGTGCGCACAACACATACATTAAAAATGTGGTGTTGAAACATTTAAAAAAAAACTGGGGCGCACAACACACGACTTTTACTTACCTTCGTAGTTGAAATAAATTTAAAGAATTAATTAAATTGATTTTCGATAGAAACATGTGTTTTATTAAATAATCTATTTTATATTTTTACAACTTTGTGTAGAAGATATATTTTTCTAAAATTTTTAGCTTTCGGTATAACGGTATGTTATACATACATACATACATATATATATATATATATATATATATATATATATTATGGGTCTCATCTTAAAAAAAAAAAAATAATAATATTAAAAATACTATTGCACTTTTCTCTTTTGATGATTATCAAATTTGTTCAACTTGTATATATAGCCGTTGTAACTTGTATATATTTTTTATCAATGCTAACATGAAAAGGTTAATTTTTTTGAATATACAAAATTCAAGATACCTAAGAGGAAGAACATTTATAATATCGGCATTTAAGCCCTGTCAGGCTATTTCAATCAGACTGAAACCGACATCATATTAAAACCCATTAAATTTTACATAGATATAGCGAGTTTAATTGATATGGTTAGTGCCGTTTTTTTAGAAAATCGTAAAAACTTTCAAAATGCATGGTATAAAGTGGCTCTTCTGGTAAACTGATTTTGATGAAAAAGTTGCTGTAGCATCTCAGGCATAGTCGCTCTTAAAATATGAAATTTAAGTTTTATAAAACTTATCGCTTTCGCGCTATACTTACCACATACACACACAGAACTTTTTGCGGGACTTGGCCATTTGGACTCAGGGGACCCTAAAACGTATATTTCCGTTGAAAACTGGAATTTGAAAATTTTCACTATCGCAATACTTCCAATTTTTATATATTTCATAAATAGGTAAGTGAAAGTAAAAAACGAAAACACATGTTTTAGATTAATTGATTGAAAAATAAAAATTATTATATTAAAAAATTACTTAGTTTCACGTCACTTTCCATTGCCTTATACAATTTTGGATATAAGATAATATTTTTCCTAAAACCTTTAGCTTTCCAACGAAATATTATACATTTATAATACAATTCTAATGATCAGAAATAAATCTAACTGAAACTATATTTCTACAGTTTGTAATCAAATGCTAATAACATTCAATGTTCATTTTTTTCTGAATTCAAGTATATACATATCTATTTACTGCCCCCCTAAACATATTATTTCAGAGCTAATGTTTACTGACCTATTTAAATCATTTGGCAGAACGTTCCTACGTAGGCGACTTTAATGCGAAACACTAATACTGGGGTTCAGGTTTGTGTGCACCGAGAGGCAGGAGACTCAAGTCTGCTGTCGACCGGTTGTCATTAACCGTATTCGCCCCCGACAAACCATCTCTCGTTACAAAAAAACCTAACGTACTTGACATATCTGTAGCCAAAGACTTGACGACTCTACCTATTACAATTACAACTAAAACAGATCTTGGCTCAATCATCTACCGGTGAACCATATGTTAGGGGTAGAAAAATTCTTTGTGGAAAGAAGACCATCCCTTCACCACGGCATCATTGATTGGGACCTCTTTAGTAAACATATTAACGCCAACCGGAGTGTACCTTTAGCTTTAAAAAACGAACTGGGTCTAAAAAGAAGCGGTCAAACACTTCACCTCAACTGTTCAAGAAACTGCCTGGTCCTTACAAGAGATAAAAAGAAGGCAAGTAAGCTCGCCGTCCTACCCTCAATATATCAGGGAACTAATCAGAGCCAAGAGACGGGCACGAAAACAGAGGCAAACTAACAGACTTCCTTCAGACAGACGACTTTTTAATAAACTTAACAACGAACAAAAAAGAGAAATACGAAAATTTAAACAAACTAACTTTGACGACTATTTGGAAAACTTGACAGCGGATGACAGCAGGCTTTGGCGACAAACTAAGCGCCTCCTAAAGCATCTTAAAGTGTCTGCCCCATTGAGAAAAGATGATGGCTCCTGTGCTGTGTCGGACAGAGAGAAATCTGCTATTTTTGCTGACCACTTTTCTGTTTTTCAATCTCACACAGACTTAAACCGTCGTACAGGATCGTGTAAGTTATATTCTTCCATTTAGTACGCGAGATTTTAGGAACGATATTGTAACTAAGTTGTTATTATGATTGGTAAATTGTTATACATATTTTAACATTGTTATTCATTCTTTCAAATTTGTTACTATTTCATAAAAACAGATGTCTCACGGTAGACTAAATGGGATTCCTATCGAAACGTAATTTAATTTTTAAAGTTTAATCTAGATAGTTCTTATTTAGACCGCATTGTTTTAAATAAAGCATTTCTCTGCTGGGTATTGATAGGTGTAATCAAACATAGAATGTACAAGATACATTTCTAGCAGAACGCTGTCATATCTGATTTAGTTATAATTTAATTTATGATCCTATAAAAAAAAAATAAAAAAAATTAGAAGAAGAAATACATTATATAATTTAGTAAATCTGTCAGATAAACTATAAAACGCTAGCCCAACTGATATATGTATTGAGAACAGAAGAAAGGACATAGGGAAGACGATTATTTAAAAACTATTAAAAAAGAGGATTAATCAATTTTTAACCTATATTTTCTTATAAAGTTATTAAAATTACTGAGAATGTAGGTCATTAACTGAACTGTTTTACACTCAAAATCTTACTTTAATTATACTAAACACAGGATTTCCTTTTAAAGATGTGATATTAAAAAAAAATAAGGATGTGGGAAAATGTACTGTTGTCACTTTTTCCTCAATTCCGGTT